>JAVKLA010000010.1:21197966-21253851 GCA_034782735.1 Sagittarius serpentarius
ATGCCCCCTCCCTGGCAGTGTTCAAGGCCAGGCTGGATGGGGCTTTGAGCAGCCTGGTCTGGTGGAAGGTGTCCCTGGCCATGGCGGGGGGGGTTGGCACTAGATCATCTTTAAGGTCCCTTCCAACCCAAACCTTTCTGTGATTCTATGAAAAATGTTTGGGGGGGGGGGGAGTGAGTGAATCCTGCAGTGGTGACATGATGACCTGAAAATGTTTCACCGATCAAAATATTCTTTAATGAATTTCCAGGCTTCTGTCAGTTTTGTCAAGAATGTGCTTTTTTGTACAAGTTGACCAATACAGAACTGTTCTGCAAGTGTCAGTAATGCAGATTAAAGTACCATTTGGCCTCTGATACTCAATAAATGGTTTGGAAACTGGATTTTGCCTGCTCTAATGCTAAACTGCTATGTCAGGTAAGATTCTTAGCCTTTTATTTCAGTTTGTAAGGGGGGGGGAAACTTAACATCTTGATGTGAGTACCTCTTACAAGGTTTAGACATTGTGAAAGATTTAGTGACCTGCTCTCTTAAGCTCTTATAGTCATCAGATTTAAGAGGAAATTGCAGTCGAAAGTGAGCATTTTAAAACTTGCTGATCTGAGTGGTCTAATAATCGACCTGTTTTTCCCCTTGATATTCCTGTGCTTATCTCTTCAGACCTGCAGGTGTTCAGTCCACTAAGGCTTAGTGCAGAAAGGGGAAAAGAGCTGCAAAACTAGGACAGACTTGGATTATATTTAACAATGTTCTATTTCAACTTGACAACCAGCTATCGAACACCTACAAGTTTGCAACTGTGATTCACTCGGAAGCTGACATAACTGATGTCATGTTGTATTAATAGCTACAGAATTGTAACTGCTTTTAGCAATGAGATTCATTAACAGCCTTTACAAACACACTGACAATCGGTTGAAAACCTGAAAATATTAGGTGTATATAAAAATGGATTATGCCATAAAAGAACCTCCCTGTGCTGCCAAATGTGTTTACAGCAAGTTCTTGTGGGTGTTAGATATGATGATTCCTCTTCATCACTTTCAGTAGGTCTTACTGATAGCAAAAGGTGTTTGAGGACTGATCCACATTCTAAATTAATTAGGAGCTGCTGATCTAATGGGGTTACGTGACGTGAGTGTATTTGGGAGTTACTGTGTCCGCAGCATTTTTCTTGGCAAGTGGAAGCTGTCCAACCAATTTCTGCATAGTGCTGATGATGTTTTGGGAGGCGTTTGGTCCTTCGCTTGTTTTAGTTGAACATTTTGGCTTCAATGGGAAGTGGTGGTGTGACAAACCGTGCCTAGACGGTACTCTCCAAGTTGAGCTAAGTGCACTGAGTTCAGCTCCCCTTTGAGCTTTGCATGTTTTCCTCGGTGTGGGCTGCTAGCTACCTCCGAGGAGACTGGCGCTGAGGAAGTGGAAGTGTTCATTGCTTCCTACTGTCTTCTTTGAAGATACTGAATTAGTAGCTAACGATGGTGGCATATAACTGGTCCTCACTAGCCTCTGTTAACTGTCCTCTGGGGTGAATGAGTCGGTTACTCTTCCAGGCTCTTAGCGAAGTAATCTCTGCATTACGTACGTGTGGTTTTAAGGTTTGCATCACCAGCACGATAGGTCAAGACATTGTTGTAGAAGTGAAATGAAAACTGGGATTCAAGGGAGGAAGTGTTCAGGATGGCATTGGCTCAGGATCAAGTTGTGTAGTCAGACTCTTTGCTAGGAGTAAATCTGTGGACATGTATGTTTGGGCTGAGATTTCTAATGCTCTGGGTACCTCAGAGCTAGACCATTGCTCCTTACAGCAGTCAGTCATCTACTTCCCTTAGTTCCTTCTTTCTCTTCTGTACATTACAGTGCCACTTTTCTTCTTTTTGGCCATGAATAATTCCATTGTGTTTAAGTTTTCAGGTGATGTTTGCTCTGTCCTATTCATCTATCACCTGTTTTTGGCATCTGTCATTTGGATGTGACTTTGCTTTTACTGACCTGTGAGTCTTAGGCTGGCCTTGTGTGCTGACTTCTGGAGACACAGTGTCTCCTGAGACCAGCAGGAATGGCTGGCTTAGGACGCAGCAAAATTGCAAATAACAGTCCTTTGAAAACAATACCATCTGGCAAGGGAGCAAAATTCCTTATTTTGAGAACATGGGAATCCTAAGCATTTTTTCCCCTTTCTCGTTGTTCTTTTTTACAAGGTTAGAAACCTTGTTTGCAATTACGCCGCCAAACGGTCATTCACCCTTCCTCCTCTAGAGTTATAAGCAGCTGTCCAGATAATTAAGTATAACTGGATCATCTTCCAGTAACATTAATTATATTTTAAATGTCACAAAAGCAAACAATTCATTGGGCATATAACACAGCAAGTGATCAAACCACCTCTGGCTCAATGTGTCTGTGTTGAAACAGCCTATGACAGTGAACGAGTGTAATTAGCAAGACACATAGAATGGGACTGAAAAAAAAGATGTGAAAATAAGCAGAAGGATTTGAAAAGGATTAGGAGAGTAAATGACAACCTGATAGTTAAATGGTGCATGATTAATCACTGTAGAAGTAAAAGGTTGACTAAATATTGTGACTCTGTAATGGCTGCCCCAAAGTAATAAAAAATAGTTTGTTCAGAAGACTCCAGAAGTGGATTTATATTGACATATATACTGGCTCCGGGTTTATACCTGTTTCTTAGACTTGGCTTAGGTCAAGGTGAGCATCCCCTGAGATGCTTTCCTGGTTGACTTGATGACCTGAGATTCATCTTCCATCTTTAATATTAACGATCAGCATCAGAATATCAGTCACCCCACTGAAATGCCGTGAGAGAATTTATTCCTCTTCTAAACCTTGGTACAAGTGGGAGTATCAAAACTCTTTGGAGTGACACAGGCAATTGGTGGCTCTGTCTGGTATTAAAGGAAATTATATCTGTACTGGAACTGTTTTTCTTAGTACTACAAAACTGGTTTGTGTGTGCAAAAACAATCTGAAGAAGGTGCAGCTTCCATGGTGCTTAAAGGAGTAAGTAAGAGTTGCTCTCAGTAACATAGAGTTGCTGGGTGTCACTCTTTGTCTTAATACCAACTTTGTCACGTCTTTTGTAAAACACCTGATCTGGGACGGGATTTTATCTCTGGTTTCTTATCACTGCATCTTAAATTCTAATTTTCAAGGAGGTACTGAACTCCTCCACGTGTTAGTAAATATACTGTTGAGGACTTCGAGCAAACTCTGAATTTTCTGTTTTCTGTAGTATCTGTGCTTCTCCTGTTTTAGGATTAGTGTTTGCGTTGTTCCTAGCCATGTTTTGCCTTCATTCTGGGCCTACAGCCATTCTCAGAGCTGCTCTTTTGTCTTAGGGGGAAAAAAAGTTAAATATTAATGTGTTTGGAAGTTCAAGATTTGTCTCAAACCGATAAAAGCCAACAGAAGTGAAAGTGCCATCCTAATACTGAGATGCTTTGACCAAAGATTTGTGATTGACATAGTTTTTCCATTGGGAGCTTTGAAGCAGAGCTGCAGGATAGGGAAATTTTGAATGCAGCTGAGTGCATGGTTTTGGCTCTCGTGAAGAACATTTGCTGTTAATGTTGCAGTATGGAGGCCCACTGAAATTAATCTGTAACCTTTGATTTGTGGTGTGTGTGCTTCCCAGAAGGTAGAGAGCTATGGAGGGCATCTGCTGTCTGTTCCTTGCTGCAGAGGACATGGCCAGCATTAGAGGAGATAGTTTCTCTCTTTTTTTTTTTTTTGTTTTTTAAACAAAATCTCATTACTGTCTGAAGTAACATTTTTCATGTTACTGCTTTTTTTTGACAACAGAGTTGGACATAAGTAACGGTGTGTAATTGTTACAAGTTTCTTGCTTCTTTAGCATGAGCACACTCCACTTCTCTTTCCCTGCAGAAAATTTGCAGGTGAGAAATTCCCCCCAGTTTATTTGGGGCATTCATATTGTGTTGGGAGAAAAGAGAAAAACTTTTTCAAAGAGGTGAATCTGACTGTAAAATCACAGAAACTGGAATAATTTGTGAGTGGGAAGGGAACAGATTTAGGACTCTAAGCTGGTTTTGACTCATTTTTGGAAGACTACATTGCAAATGGTGCTCCTCCCTGCCTTTTAAGGACTGTTGCAGGCATAGCTGAACTAATTATGCCTCTCCTTCTCAGACATCATCCATGGCCTCATTGGATGTGCAGGCTGCAATCTGGGCATAGCTGGTGCATGTGTCCTCACCAGTCACCTGGCTTTTGCTTCTTGTGGCAGATAAGAGGCTGAACTGTAACACGTTTCCTTTGGTGGGGACATTAATTTGAATCTCTCTCCTGTCCATGGGTGCTAGTTTTCATGAATCTTTGGGAATATGCTACCTCTGAAACCTGCCCTCTCTGTCCAGTGAAGTTCAAAGGTTCAGAATTTATGGAGGGCGGAAAAAGAGGAGAGACAAGTCTTGTTTCCAGAGGCAGCTCTGTTGAAAAGGTTACCTCTGCTCTGCAGAGAGGGAAACTTCTGCTCCTGGGTTGTGTGCTTAGAGCAAGGGTTGGATTTGTAAAGACATTTAGACATCTCAAGAACTTCCAGAGCTTTACAGAGTGCTTCGTGAGCTGGTTCCCACCAATCCAGTACCTGTGTTGTCAAGAGGCCAAACATCTTTAAGAATTTGGCCTTTAACTGCAAGTGATGAGAGGCTGGGGGATGTCATTTTGTCTGCAGGCAGGCTGAGCCCTCCTTCCTCACCGTGGTGGGAATCCTGCAGAGTCTCCTGGGAGCTGTGGACCTCAGAGACCTCCAGGTCTTTCACGGAGTCAGAGGCCTGGGGTGTGAAGTGCAAATAATCTGAAGCTGTGGGAAATAATTAGCTCTCAATAAAATGTCTGCACTGACTTTCATCTTATCAGTGAAGTTGTTATTAGAGGTGTGTATCAGGAATCTGTTAATCTTCAAAGATAAAACCACCTATATAAAGTGTACCAATATGAAACATATTCTGTCACTGTGGGACAAATGACTATGAGAAATGGATTTGTATTATACACTGCTTTATAATTGGGATCTTTGAATATAGTTCTGTGTTTGTTGGGCACAAATGTGGAAGAAAAAAGATTTTATTTAATGCAACTGCTGTTTTATTTATAATGCTTTCAGCGGGAAAATCTTTCCGTTGTAGTGTAACAGTCTGTGCAGGGTGCTTTTGATTTTAGCAGGTAGGATTTAAAGAGTTCAGTTCTCTCCTGGATACATATGCCCGTGCTGCATTGCAGTGGGAGTTAATGGGAATAGCCAGCTGTGAAAGGAGAAGAATAAATCCCAAGGACTAGATCATATATAAGAAATTTCAGCTGGCTCTTATGCAGGGCTAGTCATATAAATTGAGTTTGGATGCAAAAGAGGTCATTAATGGGTTACTGTCGTCTGCCCATCATCTGCTGGGCATCAGGGGTTAATCAGCAAGTGATGTCCAGAAGACCAATGAGAGTCCTCCAGTGAGACTTGTGAATTATTACTAGTTTTATCTTCCCATATCCTGGCTTACCTACAGAGGAGGTTACACGGTGTTAGAGGTGGGCTTTTGCTCCCCATTTTGAGAATGTTTACTGCTTATCTAGGATGTTCTAAGTGGACAGCATAAAGTAAAAATGAGCTGATAGGACCACTCATCTACCATATCAGGAGGAGGAGCTCCGACCTCCTGAGCTGAAACCAGGTGTTAAGGCTACACTTGAAAAGTACAGGAAGGCCACAAATGCCCTGACGTGGCTGGGTGCCAGGGCAGTGGCCCCACCGCCTTTGCAAGAACAGGGTGATACAGCTCCGCAGCCACTTCATGCTAGTCCAGCATGGCCCGTTGCTTAGTGCATCAGGGATGGATCCACCTCTTGGCTCTAGTGGAGTGAAGATGGGGAAATGGTTGTATAAAAGTATCCAAAGTCATTGCAAAGGGATAGTACTTCATTGAGAAGATTGCTGCCATTGCTTGCAGTGTTTTAATGAAGAGATGAGATGGTGTTTTCTCTCTGAGGTTTCCACTGGACTAGCAGTCTGCAGCGTGTCAGTAAAACTGTTCTGAGGGAAATCAGGCTCCATGTTCAGTAGCTCCCAGCTTAGAGTTTAATTTTGCTCTGAGCACTAAGTTGCTTTGAGTTCAATAATTCATCTCTCTCCAGCTGCTTTGTTGTCATTTGATTTATTAATGAGTTGGCTTGGACAGCTGTCCTAATGCTTTATCACAGCAAAGTGAAACCAAGGGTTGCACTAAGCACAGATTGCAAACACTTGTGCTTGTTGCATGAACAATACACCATTTCCCTGTAGCTGGGCCTGGAAGGACAGTGTGGTTAGTAGGTTGAGTGTGCAAGAACCGGAGCTCCTAAACTCCAGGCCTTGTTTTGTCCATCAGTATCCCTTTGCAACACTCACCCTCTCTCTGTCTCTCTGTTGCTGTAGAAGAACTTCAGATCATGCTTTCTTCAGAAGTGGATTGTGATGCTTAATTAGATAATGTTTGTAGAGCAGCGTACAAAACCTGCCAAGGGTTACGGTCCTCGCTGGTATTATTGGAGCTGGAGGAAGACTGCCAGAAGGTATTGACTACTTGGTAAAAATAAACCCTTCAAACTTCTTTGGTCTTTATTCATTACTGCTTTTTATCTCTGCATCCTGCAAACATTTCAGAGGGTGGATTTGTTTGCTGAAAGATCAAAACAAAATGTTGACAACTACTTGTGCCAATTTGTAGCCTCCCATGTGGGCGACATCAGAGGAATTTGTGCAGTGCTCTGGAAAGTCTTTCTAGGCTTTAAACCCACTTGGATCCTGGAACTGTTGTTTGAGCAAAGCATCCAAGTGGCCAGGTAGGGACAGCACATCAAGTATCAAAAATGAGAGAATCTCTTTGGGGCTTGTGAAACTGTACTGTTTATAGAAGCTTATATATACTTCCTAAAGTTGACATTTGGATTTGCTTAGTGAAGTTTGTTGATTAGTTGAGTACAGGCTGAGTCTTGCAATGTATAGTGGGTGCTGTTGAGAGAACTGCGGCTGACTGGTGGGAAGGGCTTGCTGCCTTCCGTGTTTTCTAGTTCATCTCACAGTGGTTTACAGCTTCTCTTATACTTCACTGTGGATAACAAAATGTCACTCTTTGAATTCATTAAGCAGCTGTGTAAAGGGGGGGGACTGTTGAAAGAGAAAGCTGTTTTTTACAACAGTAACATACAGGAGGAAACATCGCATATCTGTAGCAGAAAATACATGAAAAAGACAAATATTGTGTAACATTTAGAAGGGCCAAGTCATGCTTGGTAGTGAAATTTCTGAGGGAAGGGATACAACAGGAGGACACTTTGAGAAGGAGTATGGCTTACAGGATACCAGAAAGATGTACTAGTCATTCATGGATCCAGAGGACTAAAATTTAGCAGTGACCTCAAAATCAAGTGTGGTCTTATGGTTTACTCTGATTGAAATGTGAAGTCAGAGCAGAACCAAAACATAATGTCTTTCTCCAAATTAGGCCAAGGACAAAGTGCAGACCTCCAAACATCTGCACGTTATGACTTAGAAACTGCTTCAGCAGGGAGAATAAAGCCAGGCTTTGGTGGAGACTGCGAAGTGCTTTCTGTGCATGTGTCAGACTTGCAAATGGATTCGCTTTGGTTATCGCAAGTCCCTTTCATGTTCATTTCCAACCATTAAGCTTCTTTGAATGAATATTGGGGTAAATGGGAAGTTTTTAAGTAAATTCTGATGACTGCACTTAGTGAGAGTCATCTGGCAGTGTGAGAACCAACCTGTCGTGGAGTGAAGGGCATGTCTTTTCAAAGCCACACATTAGTGCTTGAAGGTCCTGTGCTGGCCTGGCATGCTGACCTGCTTGCTAAGGAACAGGGCACCTTCTGGCTGTGCTGACCAATGTTATGCTTTGGTAATCTTGAACAAGTACCAGCTTCTTTTCTTTTAAAACTTCGGACAGTTCCTGAGCAAAGGATGGGCGAGAACCATCAGTAGATGCTATAAACTCATTTCCCAGTGCTAGTTGCTTGGATTTCTTTTTAGCAGTAACTAAGATGTGAGCAAGTCTTCTGGCTGCCTGCTGCATCAAGTATGGGTGAAACAGGTTAAAAAAAAAAAGCAAATGACGGAATTAATGTGCAGCTGTGTAAGTATGTTACTGGTGAAAGGGAGGAATAGTGCCAGCGCTGAGAAGTGGCAAAGAGGTTTCTTTTATTATTGAAATGTGTCATAGCCCATCAGTAACTTAGAGATGGAAGAGCTGTGGGACATGGGCCAGTAAAGACCTGACAGTACAACTTTAATGTTCTTTCAGCGGAGCTGTTTGTAAGTAGTTGCCTGTTTGAGGAAACCACTGATGATAGGTTTTAGTGCTGGTGCTCCTAGGTGAGTTCTCATGTGGGCATTGCAGCATCATCCCTGATGGTTCAGGCACGTGTGGAGTTGGACATGAGCATGTTCAGTGAGAGGGGAGAAGCGGATGCTCTGTGGGCGGGAAGGGGCCTGCCCTGGTGGGCTGGGCACTGACAGAGCAGGGAGACCATGCAGGACATCCATTAAACCTATTGCACAAGCTACAGAGGAGGGAAGCTTGGAAGCATCTTAGGAAGTGAATGAGAGGCTGCTGCAGTCTGAGGACTGTGATCTCCCTTCTCTACGTGGTGGCGAAATGGAAGGAGTAAGAGGTTTTTGTGTCTGCAGAGGTGTCTGGAGAAAGTCGGGGAGATGGTAAGAGTCCAGCACCATGGAGGAAACCTGTGAGGGAGGCGAGTGCTGGGACAAGGCATCAACCTGACCTCCTGATCACCAGCAGTGCAGGTTTACCACCATCCCTGTGTAATGCACCGCTAAAATGGGAGATGGGAAAACGTGAAAGCAGAATCATGGCTTCTTCCCAGAGAGCCCCACTTCTGCCAGCCATGAGCTTGGCCTTTTTTATGAGTGCCCACCTTGTAACCCAGCGAGTAGTAACTGCCCAGATTTATTGGGACGCTTCTTCAGGATGCTGACCCAGCCTCCACTGACTCGTGGCTTAGGGACTTCCTCTGCTCCTGACTTTTTTTCCTCATTAATTTTGTCCAGTTGCTTTTTGAACCCTTGTTAATGTCCAGCAGCACCACAAAGTCCTGCAGCGAGGCGATATCCACTCCTTGGCAGGGAGCACTGTCTGTTGCCCCTCTCAACTCATTAAGATGTCTTCTCAATTGCTGGCATGATGAGTTCTTGGCGGTGAGTTGCCACAGAACTGTGGTGGGGCAGACCCTGATTTTAGCACGTTATGCTGGTTTAATGACAGTAATAGAAAGTCAGTTTATAGGCAAGAACAAATTGCCTTTTTATATGGGGAGGAGGATAATTCCTCCCATGTGTTACATTATTAAATTTGTAATCTTCATTTCTAATGCTTTTCAAAAGTGAATATTAACAGAATCTAAAATACAGATCTTAAATTTATGAGCTGCGGTTTTTTCCCCAAACTCCTCAAGTTCTGTAATTTGTCTTTAAAGGTGAACTTCAGCAAGGGTTGTTTTTTTTTAACTTAATAAATTAAAATCCCTTGCTTGCTATCTATCTTTGAACAAGCTTAAAGGCTCCAAAGATGCTTACATTTTAAATAGCAATAATGGGTATCTATTTCCATTTATGCTGACTGGTGAGTTCTGAGTTCAGGCTTATCCCCCAGTGATAAAAGACACTGGAGAGAAAAAAAGTGACACATTTTCTCGTCTGCCATTTGCTAGGGAGGAGGCTGTTGTGATGCTCTTTCTTGTTGCCAAGGAAACGGAGCCCTGAACTCCGCAGGCAGGAGGAGGAGGAGGAAGAGGAAAGGACTTGATTTCTCTCCTGAGCTTGCTTTGTAATTTTGACTCATGGTCGGGGACTGTGAATGGGTTGGGGCTGAGGGTCTCTTTCTGAAGTTCACTTTCAAAATACTGTGTCCTACCTCCTTACGTTTGTTTCCATGTTGAAGTAAATGTGAAGGCTGGAGCCTGATGGCGCAGCTCCACCCTCGTACTGATAACATGGGGTAGGTGGCTGTGTGCACGCAGGTCACTAGCACAGTTATTGTACATAGCGGAGTGAAACGGGGCTCTCGGAGTGCAATCGGTGATGGAAGGGGATTGTGTACTTCTCTGACCTTGCCAGTACCATCTTGAGAAATCCCAAGGCCTCATTATGTCAGCCCAGTCGTTAAGCATGAGAGCAGAAATGTAAAAGTTAACTGCAGCTATAACAAGGAAGCAAGTTATGCAGGTGCTTCATAAGCAAGGTTAATGTACGATGTCCTCTTCTGACCTTGTTTCATTACTGTTGGTCGAGTCATTGCCTGCACATTTTATAAAGAGGCTCCCATCAAACATTTTTTTTTGTTAGTTATGTTAAAACTATTTTTTCACTCCTAAGTGAAGATACATACTGCTCTGCAATGCGTGTTTGATCTTCCTGAACTGGCAGTGTCGTCTGCAAGACTAATACTGGCCGTATCACAAGTCTGTACTCTCTTTTATTTCTTCTTCATCTGTTTTCTTTTCTGTTCTCATAGTAGAGAGAGAGAGAAATCGGCAAGGCACTCTAAAATGTTTTGTTTATCCTAGCTCCTCCTACAAAATGTATTTAGAAATATTTGGCACAAATCATGGGATTTTGGTGAACTTGCTGCCATGTACGGTCATTGGGTAGCCATGCTACAAACAGCCATCCGCTTCTCATGAAGCTGTGCTGGTGCACGGCTGTTTTACACTAGGAGTGATTAACACAAATTACATTTAATACAATAGTGAACACCATAGTGTGTCTCTTCTTGAAAAAGGACTGCTTCTTCCTGCATCTAATGGTTGGTAATTGAGAAAACTAGATCTTGGTATTGTTCCTAAAATGTATTAATCTGCTGCATTGATGGCTTTTTTTTCTCTAATCCTCAGTAATCTTCAGACAAGCATGATATTTTGGTTGGTTTCCCATGTTCTCCAGTGTCTTTCAGCAGAGATGAAGACATTATGTCCGTTTTCCATCTCTGGCCAAAGGGCTTTTTTTTCTCTACTGGAAGCTCAATACTCTGCTTAGACAAATGGTGAACTGAATTTCCCAATGGACTTCAAATAACTTGGGGTGGATTTATATCTGAGTGCTGCTTTTGTGCGTGCAGAAAACAAACAGACGTAGGAGGCAGTTATGTGTCTGCCATGTTCGTCTGTGGGAGAGTTTATCACTTGGATGAGAGTCTGCATGCATCTCTTCAGGGTTTGGGCTGTGAAAATTTTGCTTGAATGTTTTTTTTCTTAGGAGGCTGCTAGTTAAATTTCAGCACCTCTGTTTTTGGTATTGGATGGTGTTTTCCATGTTTAACGGCTCAACTTGTCACCAGTTGAAGATATTTATGATGTATGATTGGCAGGGCTGTTTGCTATGAGATGAAACCCAGTATTTTGACCACTTTGATTTCTTAGTCACTGTGAATCACTTTACATCATAAGGTACTGGTGCTCCTGGGCATCAAAGCCTGACCCTCTCTTCCAGCCAGCCAGAGATGCCCGCAGCCAAATTACCACGGTCATGAAGGGCAGGGTGCTCTCCTTTCACTCCACCCAAACAGAACCAGGCACTTGGGCTGTATTAAAGTGATCCTGGATCCTGAAAAGGAATCTGTGCGAGAGAACCAGTATGAGTGCAGTGGATCCATTTGCAAGAGCATAGCTCTCGTTCGCGGATTGGAAGAGCTGGTGAGGAAGTTGGGCTGTTGCTGTTCTAGATCCTCTCTCTGCCTGCCAGAAAGCGCTGGGGTCTTTCCCAGGCTTTCGGGCCACACAGCCACCCTCTGTGCTCTCTGCTTCGGTATTGCAGGCATGCTGCAAGCAGAGGTCTTCGTACTGTTCTTTGTACCACTTGGGAAGAAAATGGTTCCCCTTAGTGCCCCTATGGTGGGATGTGGTAGTTGCCCGCACAACAGGCACTGCATGTCTGTAGACCTGTCAAAGGATGTCTGTGCATGAGTCAAAGCAATGTGTAGAATTCGAGGGGAAAAATGCACTGGCTGGATTGCTTCCTTTAGCATTTGCTACAGGTATTATGTGAAGGCACCTTTGGTGAAGCCTGACACAGAGTTTTATCATCTGGTGAAATTGCCTGGAGTTAGAAGCTGAATGCTTGAAATTGTTTGACTTCTCTGGAAACCAGACCATCATCTCCCCCTCTCTGCTTCCACAGTGGATCAAATAATTGCTTCCAAATGGACACAAGTTATTAAGCAGTGTGTATAATTAAAGTCAACTCCTTGTGAATTTGATCATTCATTTCCTTAAGGAAAATGATGAAGTAATTACAACCCAAGCTAAACACAAATCAAATGCTATTCTAAGCACTATTCTGCACCATGATTCTAGTTTATGAATGACTCCAGGATTCTGTGGCTTCGTGCCTGTTAAAGAAACGTGGCTGTGTTTTTAATTGTGTTTATAACAAATGAACAAAAGGTTGCATGACTCACTGTGCCAAGACTGTTGCTTGCTTTTTGTGTTCACACACACGTGGTCTTGACAAAGCTGCTCACTCCTAAAAGAGTGTCAATGGGACAGAAGAAAAGGCAAAAATCTTGTTAATAAATCTGGCCTTGTCAGCTCTTTCCCACGAATTTTGTCTGTACCAAAACTAAACTTTACCTGCCTTAGCTGTGAATTTGAGGGAGACAATTATTTCTTCAGTACTTAAGCCAGAGCCCTGTCCTCACCCTGTCCCCTCTCTCCATCATTCCTATGTAGCACATACATACCAGTTTCAGCCAAATTTGGTAGAGCTGTGGAAGATACGCAGACTCTACAAATGCTGTGAAAAGATGGCTCTGGGTAGAGAGAAAGACCCAGACTAGTGCCCCCAGAAGAAAAGGTCTGATATGCAATCTCAGCTTAAAAGTCATGTTCTGAGTGAAAGCAAAACACTGGAGCCGAGCATTATAAATCCTCTAGATGGGAAGGTGTGTCAGCTGCTCTGAGAAGTTTCAGTGGCTTCAGGAGGCTCATGACCCGAGTCGTCTTCTGCAACGGGAAAACACAGCTTGCAAACAGGCTGCTTGATTTATTTTGCCCACTGTTTTCTTCCCAAGAGTTACTGAGTGAAGAGCAGGATGCTGGGCCCTTCCAGGAGGTATAGTGACTGAGCAGGCAGGTTCAGCAGGCTTGGGAAGGGCAGAACAGCCTCGTGCAAAGCTCCCTGGCTTAGCGAAGTGTGGGCAGGGAGGCTCTTTCATCTCATGCCATCTTTCTCTTACAATGACACTTTCTAGCTGCTTTATTTTTGTGAAGTCACCTCATTTTTGTGCTCATTTTCTAAATTGAGAGGTTTTTCTGCAGCTCAGGCTCATTCATATTTCAGGTCCTGGACTTAAGCAACATCCTCAGTTATTAATAGTGTGAGATGGACGGCAGAATTAGGACAAAGTGCTCTGGTTCAACTCAGCTGTAATTAAGTAGAGATCCTGACCTGACCTTCGTAACTTATGTTGGTCAGTTGGAGGACTTCCAGCCACAGGGACACAAATGGGCTCCACCTCTGTTCCTCCTTGTGAAGTAACAAGAAGCAAGCCCTGGAATGGCCCTGCCACACAAAGTAGCCACCCACCGTTCGGCTTTTTGTGTTTTCATGACACCGAGATCTTCATAGTTGGCAAAGTTTTAAGAGTGTTGAACTGAGAACATTTTTTCTTAGTACCAACAACCAGCAGTGCTTTATGTCTGAC
Source organism: Sagittarius serpentarius (assembly GCA_034782735.1). Lineage (NCBI taxonomy): Eukaryota > Metazoa > Chordata > Aves > Accipitriformes > Sagittariidae > Sagittarius > Sagittarius serpentarius. Next base: position 21,211,712 of record JAVKLA010000010.1, read on the forward strand.
ATTTCCCCCAGCTTTCTAGGGAATAAATATTACAACATAGTAGTTTAAATAAAATCGCTTATTTATTGTTATTAATTGCCTGTGGCTGTGCCAAGTGTACCTGTTCTCTGAGCCCATCAGCTAAACTTTCCGTGACTTGGCATATACTCAGATAGCAGACTGTCGGGGCTTACCACATGGGCAAATGTCAAAGAGGGGGAGCTAAACTCTTAGGCTTAAACCGCAAAATCCAAGAAATGGAAAGACTGGATCCCCTTATTGCTGTGCGGTCAGAGTATGGGGGTGTGTGTGTATATAGGTGGTTTATTGCATTATAAATATCATAGTAAGAATTTTTTTAAGTCATTAGCTCTTGCCCAAGCACAAAAGAAGCAGAAGGTGGAGAAAGGCCTGGGACGTGTCTGTCCCAGACATGCAGCCCTTCCAGGGATGATTGGTGTAGCATCAGCAGTCCCATGCTTGTCTGTCCCTAGAGACCTGGGCCTGCAGACGGGGCAAGGTTTGGGTTTCATTGCTAGGCTGCTGAAGAAATATTACAGCAGTGAATTTTCTCTATGCATATGGACACTTCATTTAATCAGACTCTCCTGCAAAACATGGCAGATTGGGGGAAGAGAAGGAGGCAGCGTGTTCCATTTTCTTATAAAAATAAAAATGCAGAAGCAGCCATCAGTGAAGCTATTTGGATCTTGTTGCTGCAAATAAAATAGAGCCGTGGAAAGAATTCTAAAGAGTTGGATCTAGCTGCAAAGTAGTTCCCATGAAGTACTCGGAAAGAAACTAACATTTTTGTTAGTGTTATGGTACTGTACCTTTTTTATAGTGAAAAGCTAAACAATTTTTTATGCTAGTAAAAAAAAAAATCTGTTTAAAAGTCATTGACAGTGGAATATATATGTTTACCTTTTGATTTGTTAGCTTTCTTTTGTCAGTGAAGGAAAAAATCTCAAAGTAATTTTCATGGCTGCATGTTAGTTGCAGAACTTTTTCTTTAGACATTTTTAAATGAAAATTTTGGCCATTTAATTTTTCTATATAGATCAATTATCAAAAAGGTCAAAATTAAAAATAGTATCATGGGAACTATTTGGTTTTAGCCTCAAAAGGAGCAGAGAAAATATATCACACTTTCCTAGTTTAAAATATGAAAAAATGGATCTCATGAAGACAGGAAGCAAAATCAGTGCTCTACCAGTGCTCCACCCAACCTACAAGAGGTGGTAACTTCTTACTTAGGGTAGAGACCTGCTTAAATACAGACATAGCTGGATTTAAAGCAAACTGCAGCTCAGACCAGCTTGGAGGAGAAAAAGCTGCTTTAAAATGGCTGAGGAGTTGAGGGTCTGGGCTGGGTTGCGGGGTTGTTGGGAACTACAGGCAAGCATAAAAACTGTTGTGTGGGTTTTGGTGCTTCCCTTGCCCACACTGGTGGAGTGGGAGAGGTATAAAGGGCAAAAGGCTCTTTTCCCAGGGTTGTCTCCTTGGGGTGGTGGGAGGGAAGGACAGGCTGTGCAGGGGAGCGTCAGATCTGTGTTCTGTTTTTAGCGTTTATAGGAAGGAAGAGGAAGAAGGTTAGCTTTGTCCTGGCTAAATTAAGCCACTGTTAGGCTTGAAAAATAGGGCTGATGCCTTGTGAAGACTAGCAGAGCTCCTGTGGTACGCACAGCTACATAGCGAGTTGCTGTTCTGTGGGCCAGAGGAAGTTTTCTGTTGTGTATCTCAAGCTCAGTGGGGTAAAGAAGGGGAGACAGATTCTGAGAATGCTGCCAGGTGCCTACTTAATGAAAATAACCCTGTGAATAATTTTTGGTCCTCTTTTAATGGTGAGGAGGAAGTTAAAAAAAAAAATTGTGGGTTCAGGGGGAAGTTGGTTTGATGTGCACACATCTAGGCACGGGTGCGACCGCTGCCTGTTGGTGTGGGTGAGGAAAGGCAGGGTTGAACACTGGGATGAGAGGAAGCTTTTTTGTGCTAAAATACCATAGTGGCCCAGGAGCAGTGGGACTGCTCCTGTTGGCGACTACGCTGCTGCTGGGAGTTCGTGGGAGGTGTCTTGCTGGCATCTTCATAGGCTGCCTGTGCAGGTAGGGTGTCCTGGCCCCGCTCTGCATTCAGCTGGGGTCCGTAGCTGCCACAGCAATACAAATAGTTGCTAATTTTACTATTTTCTGGCTCTTACAAGAAGAGTTGACTGACCTTTCCCAACCCTTGTGGATGTACTTAATCTGCGCAGATTAAGAATTAACATGTTGAAATTTTTTTTTCCCAACCCATAGAAGATTTTCTGCTTAATTTGGGAAGAAAGGGTGTGATTTTATTAGTGTCTGAAACTAGGACAAGCGGAACAAAGCAAACAGTCTGATTAGTGCCCCTGCTTATCCCCAGCCATTTTCTGTCATTTCTGGTGGATTATTCAGGCTGTGATGATAGTCTGGTGTGTTCTGGAGCACAGTACAAACTGCCTTTCTTTAGGTGCTCATAATTCACACTCCATTAGGATGTCGATGTACAGAATACTTGGCAGGATGTCAGAGCTTGCCAGGCATGATGAGATTGAGTTCATCTTGTTAAACTGCATTCTGAAGTGACAATCCTGTATTTATTTTTTTGTTGTTGTTGTTGTTCCTCAGCAGTAGCATCCCCTTAGGAGAGCGGCATGGCCTGCTCAGAACACAGATACCGATGTAAAAGGGCCTGCGATGCCCACCCCAACAGCCGCTCTGCTCAGCATGTGCCAGGCTGTCGCAGGTGTTGGATATTCATGCAAGCCTGTGGGAAGACTTTTCTTTTTTCCCTTGGAAGCCGAACAATGGAATTCTTTTATTCGTCTCAGAATTGATTCATGGCACACAAATCTTAGCACATGTCTGCAGGGATTCAGCATCTGACTAAACAGAAAACAATCTTTTATTTTTAAACCCATTAGGAACAACAATGCGGTGACAAAGTTTGAAGCGGAGAAGCTAATGCGTCGGCTCTTTTCTCAGAGTATTTGAAAATAAGAAGCAGATAAAATAGCGCTTCAGCAGTCCCCCAGGGTGCTGAGCAGAGACTCCCACTGCTGGTTTTTGCCTACAGACATGCTGAAGACCAGTTGTTGGACTTGGGGACCTTCTCCCTAATCTCAGCAGGTGATATATCCAGATGGGTGCTTAGCGTTTTCCCTTCTTCATTTTCAGCCCCAAACTGACATGCAGCATCTTTTCTCTGGGGCAGATCTTCATGGAGAAGAAAGCAAGAATCAACTCTGGTTTTGACCTTAAGAGTGAAGTTTGTGGCTGTGGGAAATGAAAGGGCTTGTGAGACCACATTTGAGTCAAGGATAGAGCAGGCAGATTTGGCATAAACTGCTGCATAGCTCGGGGCATACCTCCTTTGCAGGCAGTCGGGTCCTGTCCCACCCGGCCGCGTGCCCCTGGAACCCCTGGATGCGGACTGCAGATGCACTCTGCTGTCGCAGATGTTCATCCCCCTCGTGTTGGTTCATCTCTGCTTTTACATGATCTGGAACACTCTCTGAAGGGTGCATCGACTCTGTCAGATGGCTTTTTCTTTGTTTCCCCGCTGGGGTTGTCAATTCTCCATGCTTCATAAATGCTGGTTTGCACCTGGGCCTCATTTTGCAGCAAAGCAGCTGATTCACTTGCTGAGGAACCCAGGTGTGAAGCCAGAGAGCAAAGTGTGCCCAGGTCGATACCCTGCAGCATGTATGGATGCAAATCGATGCATGCTGCTTGGCTTGGGTAAGAAAAGCAATGGAAATGCAGTCTCTTCGCTTAGGCTTGGACTAGCCTTTCCTGGAAAATACGAAAATACAAAACGTTATTTTGTCCAGAGCTTTGCAGGAAGAACAAGTACAACTTGAAAGGAAGCATCCAACTGATTCCCTTCCTTTCCACTTTGCATCCCAAGTTGGAGTTTGGGAAGGAAATAAACTAACCAGGCTGTTTTGCCAGACCCTTGGTGGGTATTGGTGGCCTGTATTGGTGCTGCCTGGCCATGTGCTTTGGGTACCAACATGTTGTGTGCTTGGAAGCAGTTGCTTAATTTAGGAGCAAAGCTGATCGAGTTGAAATTCAGTCAATTCCTAATCTCAGGGTTAAATCAATATAAATTAATTCTAAAGTATGGGAGGGCCCATAGCACATGCATCATGCTGGTTTCTTCTTGTGTTGGTAGCATCCAGCAAAGTGAGCGACCATGGAGGAGAAAATTGAAGAAGAAAGGGAAAAGAGAAGGAAGGTCCCAAGTACCTGGGTGGCGGGAAAAGGAAGTGGCAAGAGAGGAGGCAGCATAAGGATAACAGTGAAAGGGGCACACTCTGTCCCTCAGAAACATCAACTCAATAAACATCTATTGTGGAGTAATTCTGTGTAGGAGTAATAATTGTATAATCATGATCTTGTGATGAGCTATTGCAGAACTCGCATAGATTTTTTTTCAAGACTTGATGGCCTCTGAGTATGGAGAGACTTGCAGTAGCAGAGAGGAAGGGCTTTGAAGAGTAGTGCATTAGACTGGCATAGAAGAGAATGTGAGAAATGGTGACTCTTTCCTTGGGGGAGGGAAGGGGACAATACTGTTCTTATTTTTCCCACCCCCACTGTTAAGGCAAATACAATTCTTGGTGGCAATCGTTTCTGCTACAGTAGTAGCATCATCCTTGAGAAGAGCTGCCTCTTGATGCGGTTGACAGCTGAAAACATATTTGAGGAAGGGAACTCTCCAGAGGATGCTCTGTGCTATGCAGGGCACCTGCACGGTCACCTTACTCCTCTTTCGTCCATTATTGAGTTGTCTGGAGGGAACTTCTGGTTAGTTGGTCTGATATTACTCACAGACAGAATTAGGGGAAACATGATAATGGGATCCAATTAATAAAGAACAAAATGATGGAATATAATTAATACCAGTCAAGAAGGATTTAGGGAAAATGGGTCTTGTTAGACATTTTTTTTTCTCCAAGTTTTAGTAGAAGCAGGTATCTGGGTAAATGTGGTAAGTATGTAACAGTTTTGTCCTAGAACAACATGACCCTAAAAATGTGATAGTGATAAATAGATTAAAAACTTACTTCACATTTCAAAAAGCAGTTGTCAAGGAAAAGCCTCAAAGGCAGGAGGCTCTTTTGAAGGCCTGGTGCTATTCAACGTTTTCATTTGATTTGGAGCAAGCATAAGTTTAAACCTCACTAAATTCACAGACGATGTACACGTTAAAAGGATAGTAAATAGTATTGAGGGTGGGACAGTTGTATAGAGCTGTCTGGACTTTTTGCTCTCTCCAAATAATAAAATGTGTTTTCTTACATATTTCTTAACGTAATGTTAACATATTTCTTAACATAAAGGTCGTACTAGCAGGACAGGCAGGGACTGCACAGCATCCAGGCGAGGTGGGATGCTATACCAAGAGCTTACTGTGGTCTTGGGAGATGCAGACAGAAGCAGTGAAAATGAGAGCACAAGCTGATTTTTACCTCTGTACATGTTTTTGCACTAAAATGTAGTCTCCAGTTCTGCTGTGCATGTTCTCAGAAGGGCATTTAAAATCTGGGGAGGTCATTAAAAAGATTCAAGGGCAGGAGAAAAAAACGCCAAAGAATGAGAAACCTAAAGAGCTCAGTCTGTTTAACTTGTCAAGAAAGATTGAGAGATGACTTGATTACACTGCAGAAGAGTCTTTATAGTGAGAACACAAAGCAGCCCTCGCTGTGGAGAAGGGCATTAAAAAACCTGATGGGTGAAAGCTGAAACCAGACAAACTTCAGTCACATCTCTAAATGTCAGGTAGTAAAATAAACTGCACAGGCAAATGGCAGATTTTTTTATCTCGATATCTTCAAATCCAGAGTGGGTAGCTTTTTAGAAGATCCTCTTTAGCCAAACGTAAATTGTTTGGCTGCACAGAGCAAAATCTAAGTGCGTGTCAATGCAGAGAACTTGGCAAAGTGTCTGCTGGTCCCTTATGATTCTTGGCATCTCCGAGGTGCTGTGTATCTTCATCCTGGATGTTTGAGCAAAAAATGTCTTCTTCCCAAGGTCATTCTGAAGCAGAATCTGCTCTTCAGCTGCGTGTTGCACTGCAGGTTTCACTGCCTGCTTAACCTTGGTCGTTTACTGCTTAATTGGAGAAGGTGCAGGGAATAAATCTGGTGACACTGCATAAAATGTTGATACTACTCTTACTGGTTCCAGATACTGCAAACAATTAAATTAAGACAAATGGTTTTGCTAGGCAACACCCACATAGATGCATATCATTTACCTTCTTGATTTGCAAAGGTGTTGAAGCACAAGATTTCGCGTACGGGAGGAGGCACAGCCCCTATGCGATGCTCCACACTGAGCAGAGAAGGTTGCTAGTAGGTGACTATTGCTTGTGAAATGTTTTCGGTCCGCAGACAAGCAGTGCAGCTTTGTCTGTATTTATTTCCTTTCTGCGCTGACCCTTTCCAGGTGTGCTACTCCTGATCTGCCTTTCTCTCCCAACTGAGGGGATTAAAAAAATTCTGTTTTTGTTACATGCTGACTACAGGTAAAGTTTGATGAAAGGGTTTATGTGGGTAGTTTAGGAACCTATATGCCATTCTGATGGCACCTCTGGTGCTTATGCTGATCTCTTACTCTGTTTCAGTCTTGACTCTGGCTACAGTGGTTTGGGAGCTTGCCTTTTTGGCAAAACAGGTTACTCCCCTTCTGTTCAAGGGAAACTTCTGGCAAAAAGAGGCTGGAGGGGAAAAAGGCTGGAGAAACCTTTCTTCAGAATAATGGGAGATGGTTTGTGAGATGCAGGAGTCGCCGCACATCTCTGGAAGAGGAGAGAGGAACTAAGGATTCTTGTCATCCATTCCTGTCATCTTGTTTTCCAGAGTTTCTCCATTATAATTTTTTTAATAAGAATATCCATGCATCATAGCTGTAAAAGCAATCAGGAATACTAGAAAACCACCCACTCATAGCCAGCAAGCAGTGCAAAGCTGTGCATGTAGTGCTACAGCTGAAATTGCCCCATGCGAGCTGAATTGTCTCTAGTACGGGCTCTGGTACTGCCCATCTTCCATGGTGCTGCCCTTCCTTGTCTTTGGGCCCTTCTGCTTTATGTCATTAGCTTTGAATGAGGAGATGGCTAATAGAAAGCAGCAAGCGCCTTGGGTTGCTCTAAAGCCTTGCTCTGTCCCAAGCCTCTCATTTGTTGCCAGATGTGGATGCATAGTCTTCTAAGTATGAATGTCTCCAGGCATGTCTCATTAGACTGGGGAAATACGAGTTGGTTTTTTTTAAACAGAGGTTGCATAGTTGGGCAATGGGGCATTTTAAATTTGTTTCCTACGTTTTATGTCATTTGCTGCTTTGACTGTGGTTGCCTACCAAGGTTCTCGTAAGGACTAACCTAAAAGCCGCAGAAGGATGAATGTTCTGAGAGCACACACATGAAAGAAGGATGGGCATTGATGGATGTAGATGACTAAAAGATTGTTTGTGGAGGTGAATGTGAGACAAATTAAATGGACCATCAAGTCTGCCCACAAGGCTGTGGGATGCTCTCTGAAAGCAACTTACAAACCCCATCAAAGGATCCAGCAAGCTGTGCAAGGCTTGTAGAAGGTGTATCAAAGGGGACTGTTCCGCAGTGGTTGGGGAAATAAGTGAGGCCATTTCACAAGGCTTTGCTTTTATTGATGCCTATATTGTTATTCTTGCCTGAAGGTCTGGATTTTGAAAGCACATTAAAAATGTTTTACGTTTGTGTAACTTCCTGATTTACACAATGTGCTTCATACGTTGCTGTAGGCACACAAACAATACAAACTGTAGTTAATGTTAACCCGGAACATGCATATTATGTCCTCTTACGCCATAGGGACGTGCATACACATACTGCAGCGTATGTGGGGACAGCAGCTGGTACAGAGTTCTGGGGCTAACATGTTTACCGAGTTGGAAACCTCATGATACCAGAGGAAAAGGGACTTCATAGCTGTACTTACAAGGGAATTTTTGTCTTTGCATTTCAGTGTAGGTATCATTTGAGAAGTAGGATAGGAAGCATTTCTGATGTCTTACTGATTTATTTTTTTTTTTTTTTGAAGTGCCTGTTCACACCAACATCTAAAGAAAAGTATTTTAGGTCAAGCAGCTTGGTACACAAATAACAACATTCTGCATATTTTAGACAGATTCTTACAAATACCCTCATATTTCCAAAGTAGTTGGGGAAGCCTTGTTTTCTTTAATATCTGGGGATCCTGAGTTCTCTAGATTCAGTAGCTGGCTCATTTCTGCAAGGGTGGTGCTCAGAAAGCTGGTCGGTTTCCGAGAGCACTGTGGGTCACAGGTTTGTTACCTGGACCCAGGTTAATGGGCGGGCATCTTTAAAGGATTTAGATAAATCTGCTTTGTTCAGTAAACTTGCAGCAGATGTGTTTCAGAATAAGTGCTGTATGTGGGATGAAATCTGGAGCTTCCTAACACCAGCTAAAGCAATTAATAGTATTGGTATTCATTACATATTCATTACATAACATGGTTTGTTCTGAGGAACAGACTGCTAGAGATGGAGGATGAAAATGGCAGCTGTTAATTTCAGAGGGCTGAGCCTCTGAAGACTGCACCCAGGAGGAACCAGAACCTACTTAATTCCCTTTGTGCTCTGTCCAAGGGAGTGTATGAAGGGGAATAGTCCTCTCTGGGGTTTTCCACTGCTGGTGCCATTCCAGGTGCCACCAGGGAACATTCTGGCCGTGCCCAACTATTCCCCTATGGCCCATCTGGGAGATCTCCTGCCTTTGCCGCGCCTCTGGTGCTGCCTGGCCTTTTCCCCCCCTCTACTCCCTTGATGCTTACCAGGAGCTGTGGCTCTTTGGTGCTCCGCACAATCTGAGGCAGCAACATGGGATGTAGGAGACGTTTTGAGGCATGGTCAGGCTATACACCTGAGCTCTGCCCGTGGTTACTGCTGCTGTGTTCCCAAACTGGGTAGCTCCATGTATAGCCAGCTTGTGTGCCTGCATGCACCTGTGCTCAATGCATAATGAATTGGTACAAATGATTGGAGTAGGTAGCGTGGTATGTATGTTTTGAGTATCTGCTGGGCCCTGGCTTGCTGGAGCACTGAGTTTGTTCCAAAGGTGACTGGGAGCTGCTGATGAAGCAGGGCTGAGTAACAAAACGCTGCATGAGAGGAAAGTACTGCCTGGCTGCCAGGTGCCAGGCTGATCTTCTGAAAGACATTCTCTGCTTCTCCTTGACTCTGTCATTGCGAAAGGCCCTGGGAGCAATAGCTGACTGCCTTTTCTCCCTTTTTGTTCCTAGATGGGGATGGCCGGAGACTCAAAGGAGCCATCCAAAGGAGCACAGAAACTGGGCTGGCTGTCGAAATGCCCAGCCGAACTGTCCGTCAAGCCAGCCATGAGTCCATTGAGGACAGCATGAACAGCTATGGATCAGAGGGAAAGTAAGTCATTGAAAGGGAGCTGGGTAATCACTTGTGGAATGATCTGTTCATCTTATACCTACTAATTTTCCTCTAGCATGATAGATGATGTGTTTGTCTGACTTGCCCATGCTGCAGGTGTACTGCCCATTCAATTAGAGTACAGTGGATCTCTGCCTGCATAGCTGGCACATACTTCAGCCGTTTATACACTTTTTGAAGTGTCCTTATTATTCTGAGCTGCAGCAGATACCCATTACTTTTAACCGCTTTGCCTTTAGAAGAATAATTCAGGGTGACTAGCTGAGGCTCATTACTGGTAATAAATTATAAGCCAGTAGTCTTTAATGTTGCACAGTAGTTGTCCTCTTCCCCTGTTCCAAAATAGCCTTTTGGTTTCAGGGTGGGGGGAAAGTGCCAAGGTGATAAAAAGAATGCAAGTAGCAAAATAATCATTCTGATATCAAAATATATACAGGCTTCTAAATGTGTACTTTTGGTAACAAACTTTCTTTTGGTTCATCTGAGTTAGTGTCCTAAAAGAATGTATTTTAGAAATTGTTTTTGACACCAAGAAGAGTTACAACACACTTTGTTCCATTTAGGCTTTATACCAGCATGCAAAGCAGGGGATCCTTAGGCCAGAACTTTGGGGGCTGATTTGCCTCCAGTTCTGATTTTTGTATTTCCATAATTTGAAGCCATGTATGGAGATTATAATAATTTAATTAAGGTGACCTTTCATGGGAATCTTTGGAGGCAAAAATCCCCCAGTGTTTAAAAAAGGAGGCAATATATACCATCAGATTCTGTACTTCTAGGTATAAGGCCAAAATGTTTGTATACCTAAAATGTGCACTGTTTAAGCCAAGTACCGTACTTGGCATCTCTCTCTGTACATGCTCTCTAGTCCTACGTGATATTCCAAGTACACTGTACTGCCAAAATGCTGGGGTAGTCCAAAGGTGCTCTCAATTAATGTGATTCTGGTGTTAAATAAGTAACAGGCTGTAAATTAAGAGAGACTTTCTTTAGCTCTAGAAGTAGGCTAATCCTGGAAAGGCATCATAGATCTGTGCTGAAGGTTGGAAATAGTAATGAGGCACAGTCTGCGATAGCAATCTTGTCACTCCAAAGCTGTGATGTACCTTATCTCTTCTGTGAGCTGCTGTCTCCAGGGAAATATTCCTGCTACACCAGCACAGTCCTGTGGCTTGGAGTTCTGCCTCTGCTACAAGATGCAGGGGATTAGTGATTAAGTTTAGTCCCTTGGCAGTGTGGGGCAAGAATCTGCTTTCATGCAGAGTAGAATTCTTCCCTTTTTCTATTTACATAGCTTACCCTCCTGGGAAGGGGTATAATTCTCTGAAAGGTCTGTGTCCTATCACTGCATACGCTGGCTGCTTTGATTGGGCTTTCCTGGAGAGAGACTATTTCTGCCAACAAAATATTGCACCCGTATAAGTGCTGTTTTACCCTGAAGGCAGGCAGCATGTAGCTATCAGCTCCACAAAGAAAGAAAAATCCTGTCTTGCAATCCAAATGTCTTCATTAGAACAAGTCTAACATTTGGTATTCTAACCTCGAACGCTGCCAGAATATCCTCACCAGCCCCTCTGCTGGTTTCTCCTCTTACTTCTCTGAAAAGTGTGATTAAGTGGTTCCTGGATGCTTTGTTCCTAGGTGGGATAATTGATGTCCTCTGGAAAGCCAGTGGGAATGGTAGCTATCTGTGTGAGCCACAAGTGATAAGCAAACAGGGCTGAGAGTACAAAGAGCTAAGAGGGCTCTGTTCTCTTGAAACATGGTGTGAGGGGAGTTTCTGTGCTTTCTTTTCCTGCAGCAAAGAAAGGGATTGTTTGGGGAGTAGCTTTGAGGGACAGAAAATGTATTCTTCTAAACCAGATTGCTCCTGACCTCTCTCATTTGCTGTAGCTGTGTTCCCAGCGAGGCAAAATGAAGATCCATGTGACTCTGTTAGCTGTGGCAAGTTTTATTTTCTTTTTAATGCTGGGTTTCTGACCGATGCAGATACTCCTAGGTCAGAGATAGTTTTCACCAGTGAGTGTCAAAAACCAGGTTTTCAGCAAGACGAGGTTGCCCTAGTTCTTCCTACCCATACATCTCTTCATTGTGTTTGCACAGGGCAGAAAATGGATTCAAAACCTCATCGTCCATGAGGGCTTGTTTCTCAGCTTCTGTATGTTTTTATAATCGTTTTCAATTTAAGGACTAAAAGGACAACTCCCAAACGTGGCACACTGAAATGATCAAAGATTTGGTGAAACCTTGCTGCAGAAGGCCGAAATACCTGCTCTCAGTCATACAAACATGCTTTTAAAAAGTGATGCTTATTGACTGCTTTCATGTTTGTTGCGGCAAGCTGGCTGCAGCTAGCTACAGCGGCTCTGTGCCAGTGCAAAGTATTGCAGTTGAATAATTTTCTGTAGTGCGTGACTTTGAGCAATGCTGCTTTTCATGTGAATACCAGAGTACATGAAATCCAGGTGGTTTTTTTTTATGGAGAGACTTATTATGTAGGGATATACTTCTCAGATATGCTAGGCCCTCCTTCAGCAAAATATTCCCTTTAGGGTTTTACCTGAAGATGAAGTATACTGAAGATTATCTGGTCTAAAAGATGCATCTCCTGGAATTTAAGCTCATACAGCATGCCAGTAAGTGCTGACAATGTCAACACAGTGCTTCATTTAATTTTTTGTCATACAAAAAGTCCCCCAGCCATATTACCCAGCTTTTATACTGCACAGTGGTTATGCACTAGTGTAGGAAATTAATATAATAAAACTCAATGTGAGACTTTATAGAAGGAAAAGGTGATATTTATTCTAAACAAAGCTGTTCTCAGTCATTTACGCTTCTAGGTTTCACTCACGCTCTCACCGCCCCGTGCAGGTGCCAAGCCTCGTGTGTTCAGGTGCTGTAGCCAGGCTTGGTTGTGTGCTGCAGGGAGGACCAGGGACACCATCTGTCAAGCCCTCTCTATGTCTTTGGAATTGTTCTTCACAACAGACTGGCCCTTGAACTGTTCTTTTTACACTTTCTAGGACTTACCGGTTATTGTGGAGTGATCTTTCACCTTGGGGTCTTACTCTTTTTGATCTCTGTAGATCTTAAGCAGTGCTGCTACCTTTTTGTTTCCTTGTTTGAGGGATCTTTATGGCTAGTCTGCCTTCAGACAGGCTGTGGAAGTGATGTGCTCTCTAACCTTGTTGTCCTCCTCCTGTCATCGGAGGACAGGTCTGCTGCTGACAACTTGGTTGTGCTTTTGCACACACAGCTGTTGCCGTTCATAATTCATCCAGACCAATCTTAGCACTGGTTACAAATCTCTACAGCTGTGAGTATTTTTTTTTGATGTATATACTTAAAAAATCTGCATGAGAGGACAGTTCCCCACTGTAGCAAGTGCCCACCAGGTAGTCTCGGGACACCAAGATTCCTGCAAGGATAAAATTCCAAATATAGGGCTAACTCTCAGACAGATCCCTGAGATTCAACAGAGATCTCCAGCTCCATCCTGGCTCTTGCATGGCCTGCTTCTTGTTTTGGCTGGGTTTTGCTGCAGCTGCATGAGACCAAGTACAACATTCAGAATGCAATAGATTCTGGACTTGTGTGTAACTTATTCCTGCCAACCACTTTTCTTTCTGAAAATGGAACAGAAAGACAAAAACGGACCTGGAACAAAAGTCTGCTGGCTGCCATAGTCCCTAGTAAGTGGTACTCGTCAGCTTTTTTGTTCTTGCTGGCTACTGCTGAGATGATTAAGTTATGGAGAGCTAAGGTGATTTTTACCTTAGAAAAGCACAGCAGGTGGAGACTAGCAAAGACTTAGAGGACTGTTCTTGTATAATCTGAGATGAGTCTGCCTGTCCAGCAAGGAAGCATCTTGTTGTTAACCATATCGTCTCTTTTCCCATCGTGAGGGCAGCACCAGCCTGAGTCCTGCCTGAAGCCACCGTTGTGACGAGGGCTGGAGGCAGAACGCAGCCTGGCACATGTGCCGCTGGCACGGGCACCTTGTGCCTCTCGTCTTTGTTCTGCCTCATGCAGTTTCTGCAAGCTACGGCTTGTACCAGTTCTCTCATCTGTGTGTACAGGGCTGATGTGAATCAATGCTGGGACTTAGGCTAGGAGAGCTGCCTGCCCTTTTCTGCTTCACTATGGAGCAATAACTAAAAGTAAGCTGGAGAAAATAGTGGCCTGGCTTGTGACCACATGGTCATGTGAAAATTAACTTTCCTTCACCAAAAATTATCCATCGTCATTCGAGAATTACCAAAAGACTTAATTCCTAAACGCACCATTCAGGATATTCATGTCCTAGCTGTTCCCTGAATGTCTTTCTTTTTTGGTATCCAAAACCAGGGGACTTCTAGACTCTTTTGTAGCAAATTGTCTTTTGGGCTGTCCTTTTATCCAAGCCCTTTTAAAAAACATAATGAAATGTGTTGTTAATACAGTTCAGGATATAAGAAATCAAGGCCTTTCGAGATGGAAACCAGGAAAGGCATGGAGATTGTTTCTGTGATACGCCAAGAAATTAGCCTGTTCAGCAACAGCACATCCCTTTGTGCTGTTAAGCTTGACCAGCACGGCTTGGAAAGGATGTGACCTTGAGAGCTGTAGTTGCAGCAGTAAATAGAGTGAATCGTGGCTTCAGCAACCTCTTGGGAACAGGCAAAATTGCTCTCTGAAGGCAGGTAGCGATCTTTTATTCAATGTGTCTGAGATGACTAGTGATAGCTAAACGTGGAGCTAGCCTGGTAAGGTGGGGAAGGGAACGGGGGGAGGGCCTTGTACATAATTCACTGCACAGTTTTTATAGCCGTGTTTAGGTGGCAGAATTCATACAGCAGAAGGAATCGGATACACGAGCGGAGTACAGTGTGTTACAGCACGTAAGACAGCACGTCACAGTGCTAAAAATGTTACAGGAAGCGGAGTGGCCAGGAGAGAAGTGGAGCTTGTTGAGAGGCAGAGGCGGGGATATTGCCTGGCAGAGGAGACGCGTGCGGTCGGTGGGGTTGGGTTGGGTTTGGGTCCTGCAGGGGTAGATGCTCATAGAAAAGCTTCGCAGCCCAAGTGAAGGCTCCTGCAGCATTCACATTGACTTTGACAGGGTAAGGGGCTATGTGCCCAATCCCCTGACAGTGTAGTCATATGCGTATTGCACTAATAATTCCTCATGTGCACCATAAATATTTTAAAGATGGGGTAGTGGATGTTAAATTAACCAGCTTTGCCTTCCTCCTTAGCAGATAGATACCTACTTGGCTTCTGCGTGTAAGATGCGATTTAAAAGACCTTAACATGCAATATGGATGAGTGTGATTGTTATACAGTACATTCCTGCTCCCTGAAATTGGAGTTCTGATGGGGTTTTTTTAATGCTCAAATAAAGTAACTGTCAAATACATTATCAGTCTCAGAGGAGACTTCCCTCCTCCCCCTTTCTTCTGGATGAAGGAAGTATGTGATGCTGTCCCTGTTTTTTAAAGACAGAGCTGGAGAACTTAGCTGTGTGTTAGATGTGGACATATAGCAAATTTGTTTGTTCAGCTGTGCAAGTCAAACCATTCAGTTGCATGGCTGTGTTTAGGCAACTTGCTTATTAATTGCAACTTTGTGCCCTAAGAGGACAAAAAAACCTCTCTTAGAAAATATTTACGAGAAAAGAACAATAATTTCTCAACCCTGGGCCCAAACACATCCCACGTACGTGCTAGACACAGTGGAGCACCTCATTAAGAGTGTATCGCTTGTAAAGGCTTGAGTTGATGGCAGATAGGCGGTTGTGTGGATAGTGTGAATAAATCTATGAAAAGCACAAGACAAAATGGTATCTTCTGAAAACAGCTGTTCCAGACTCTGGGTGTGCCAGGGGGTGGCTGTGTTGAAGCTGTCTGGCTTCACCGCTACCCCACCTGGCTGAACCCTCAGCAGTGGAGCGGCGCAGCTCTGCAGAAGTCAAGATGTGCAAGTGTAATACAGAGGCAGTAATGGGGATTTGGTCCAAGGGGGAGGACACAAAGTCTTCTCAGAATAACCCTCCTCTTCACAGAGCTCCTCAACAAAAGGGTGTTACACCCAGCCTGTGAAGGGAGCAGGAGATGAATACTGCACTCTGTGTTTCTTCTGCACAGGCATAGCAGCCAGCGTGTGGCCGTTACAAGTTGGTACAATCAAGACTGGTCCCAAAGTCTTACAGGATACAACTAAAAAGTACTGTATCAGGGGCAAAAGAAAGGAAATATACCGGGCTGTGCTTCAAACTGGTAACTCAGAGATGGTGTGGAGGATTGATGTGTGAAGAGGAAGGACTGGAAAAAGATTTGGAAGGAAAAAATAAAGCAAAGCACAGGAATAAAGTCTCTAGGGAGGGATTTTAAGAACTGGTTAGACAAGCAGCTGTCATAAATGGTGTGAATAAAGCTGCTCTGGCCTTGGGATCTGGGTGTGGACTGGGTGACCTGTGGAGATGCCCTCTTACTCTATTTCCTGCAAGTTTTGCAAGGTTTTGACAAGCTTATTCTGCAGATGTTTGCAGCAGCATAATGGTATACCTGGCATAGAGAGTCCCAGAAGCAATTTAAAAATAGATTTAGAAAAGAGGTCAGACAAACTCTGCATGGACAGGAAAAGAAATTAATGATACATTTTCCGTAAATGGGTCTGTGCTGTTACACACTCTGCATGCTAATGTACACCAAACAACGGGTGGGGGTGCAGAAAAGTCTGAGCAGAGCCACATATGCGATATGAGAGGGATCAGCACAGGTGCTCTGAATTTTCTTCATACCATTTCATACTGAAATCAACATTGTCTGTCCAGGCATTCAAATCCTGATCAGTTTACAAGCAAACTTTGAAAAGCTGGTTCTCCATCTGAATATACATGAAGAGCAGCAACCTTGCCGTGAAGGAACCAACTGCATAATGCTTTGCGTGTGGAAAGGAAGGGCACAAATCTTTGCAATGGGTAGGTCAGGAAATGTTGCTACCTTGAAAGAGCAGAGAAGTGAGCAACTGGCAAAGAGCATTTAAGCCACTCTTAAATTACGCTACAGAGGACAGATTTCATATGCCCTGAACTACAGCGTGCAACGCAGGAGCACAGTGTTCAGAGACTGCTGCACATGTTACCTAAATAATCAGGATTATGAATGTTGTGTTTAAAAGAAGAGCATCTAGGCAATCTCAGCCCCAGTTTGAGCACACGGTTCCTAAGATTGAGTGAACACAGAGTTTTATTCCTGCATATAAACGTGTCACAAAAGAAATAAATTGTTTATGCAGTCACCTTTTTCATAAAGTCGGGAATGGTAATTAGGTACATGTTCTGCATGGGGATTGCACATGGGCATTGCTTGCAGCTGCCTGGAGCTGCCGGGCTGGGCTCGGGGCTCTGCCTGCCCGCTGCAGCCTCGCAGGCCGGTCTCTGCGTGGTCTTGTCTCCCTCTCGCGGGTGTCCAAACGACTGCAGCAAGAGCAGTTGTCCCCTGCTGTCCTAAGGTGTGTCCATGCTGCAATGCCTTCAGCATGGCGTGGAGGCATCTACGGTAGCTGGCAGCTGTGCCAGGGACAGCTTGGGCTTAGAAATGGCTATTTTATCCGTTGTCTGAAATGGGTTTTGCAGCCAGTGCTGAGCCTTGGGGTGGAGCTGGTACCTGTGCAAACAAAATTAATGTTCATGTGCGTTTCTGCTGATGCTGTTTTGCATTGCTGGGCTCAGAGTCCCCAGGATCAGCGGCCTCCAGGACATCGTCCTGCTACTGCCCCTGCTCTGCCTCCTTACCTATAGCCAACAGCTATGTTCTGTGGGTTCTCCAGCACAATGTCCTTCATTTGTCCTTGACACCCCAGAGGTGTTACTGACCTCCCTCTGTGCCTTCAGGTCAATAACAGAGTCACGTTCAACTTAAAACTAATTCCACAGCAAACCTCATAATCTATAACTTCATTAAAATCATTCTGATTCAGCTGTGGCAAAGCAGAGCCCATGAATCATGATTAGTGAAAGCAGAGGGCCAGAGAAGAGAGAATTAATTTCTCTTTCCTGTTCAAAAGGCTGTGCTGCCCTTGCTCTGGAGGATTTGTGCCCTTTAGACAAAAGGCTGACAAGTGTCACCTGTTAATCTTCTCTGTGTGTGGCTGTTTGTCAGCACAAGATGGTCCTGCCGCAGCCCTGGTCCCCAGGGCCCTGCTGGTTATGACAGTTGCTATTTGCAAGTCATCTGCAAAATGCTCCCTCTTTATTCCTCCAGCTATTTTTAGCACTTCTTTTTAGATTGCAGTAAAAAAAAAAAGACACCTCATATTGGTGATAACCAGGTTGTAGTGATTTCTCCCCTTAAGGAAAAGGCATGTTTGGCGATGGGAGGGGAAGAGCTTTCCAGGGTTGCTCCAGTGTGTGTGAAACCCATCTGCTGGCTGTCACCCAAGGTGGAGCCGCCACTGTCACCTGTGGTGGATCCCTTCAGGAGCATGTCTCCCTGGCAGCACATCCAGCGTGTGGTGGTTCAGCTGGAGAGCTGGTTGCTGAATCAAAGGCAGGTGAGAAACAGCTTGGTTTCTTCAGAAGTCAGGCAGGAAAAGTCTGCTGAGCATGCAGCAGAGGGCTCTTGGGGGCACCAGGGCTGTGTGTAAGATGTGAAAGAAGCCACAGTGGTCCCTGGAGCTCTTTTCCTCCCTGCTTCAGATGCAGGAAAAGCGAGTGAATGGGAAAGGTCTGTCCCACCAATCTCAGAATCACACTGTACGTGGTCCCCTCACCTTGGCATCCCAGCTTCTCTCTGAGCACTTGACAGACAGAGCTCACTGAGTTGGATTTGAGCATCCTAAATTTAGCCAATGCAGCTAAATGTTTCCTGCTGTTTTTAATTCACGTTCATGCTGAATTTCTGCAGTTTTATTTTCCCCTTCCCTCTTCTCTCAAGGGAGAAGCAATTGCTTTCTTGGAGGTAGCTTATGATTTTTCCAGACAGAAATTGTTTCCATTCCAGGGTTATTGGCAATACCCAAATATATGTCCAGGAATCGGTCAAAGCCAAGGAGCCTGATTTAGAGCTCCTGCTTCTAATGTCTAATAAAGCAGCACTGCAAAAGGTCAGCCTCTGTGCAATGTAGCAGCCAGTCCCACCAGCTAACGGCATAATCTATTAAAGAATTATTTCCCTACATCTTCCCTTCCCGGTCAGATATAACAACAACAGGGAACATTAACTGTCTAACCTAATAATGAGTTTCATATAATGCTAGTAAACCTATTAACTTAGGCTGTTATCCAAACTGCCAGAGTCTTGACCTTGGCCTGTGTTTTTAAGTGGGCTTTTGCTGTTCCTCTCAAGATCAGCCTCAGTGCTCCAAAGCAGCAGTATCTTCATTCGAGCAGCGGCTCAGCTGCTGTCCTTGCAAGGGTCCACGCTTGCAGCGCAGCCCTGGCTGTCCCTACAGCAGTGTCCTGCCCTCTCACTGTAATTTGCACTGAGGAGCATTCATTGTTTTGAGGTCGTCCCAAGCCCTCTGACTTCTGAATCTCTGTGGAGGTAACAGCAATATCTGCTTTGCTGTAAACACTTCCAGTTGCCGTCGGTTCACCTTTAGCCCAACAGCTCTTGTTCTTGTGCTTTTAACGCTGTTTTTCCTGCTTTCCTGCTATTTTGCTTCACATCAGAATATCATTGATGTAGGCTGCAGCATGGGGTGCTCTGTTAGCAGGTGCTTTTATTTGCTCCTGAGCAGCCCCAGCTGCTGGGCAGAGGCTTTGGGAGCAGTGTTGCCCAAAGGAGGGGTGAGCTGATGTGTGAGAGCATGGGTGGTTTCTCTCCACACATGCATCAAGAGCAGACAAATATTTGGCATCAGCCTTCAATGTGGTTTTTTTCCCCATTAGGTAAGGGGAAATGGTCTTCTGTGGCAGGTTTTTGTGAATTCAGGGACCAGAAGGGTCTCTCTTCTTTGCTGTCCTGCAGTGAGTGGAGTTTCTGTGGGTGATCGTCTCCCAGCTTTGTGTTCCCACTGCAGTAACATGGACAGACTTCACCTGGAAGAGGGAGTACTCTGAGACCAGGTTCTGGGTGTGTTGTGGGCTCTGAGAGCACTAGGCTTCGCTCAGTCCTGGGCTTTACCCCTGCTGTCCTGGTCCTCGGCATCTTGTTAATGAGCCGAAGCATCTGTTTTGAGCACAGCAGCGAACATTTCCCTGAATGGGTGTGAGTTGTCTTGCCAGCTTGTTATTTACGTGCTCGTTCAGGTCACATGCTCCCCAGGGTAGGAGTGAGACCCAAGCTCGGTCCATTTATCTTCCATGAGTTCAGGAGAATAAAGAAAACATTTACCTTCTGGCTGATGGTCCATTCATCTTCTGCTCAATCTTGTGTCTTTCTCTGTCAGGTCTCCTTTTTCTTGAACTATTTTGGGTTCTCTAAGCACTAGTTTTCATCCTTTTTTGACTCTCTGTGGGCCGCTCAAAATGCCTGAGCCAGCAGGCTCAAGGAGTCTCGCTGGTCCTCGTGTGCCCCAGGACTCACTTCTTCCCTCCTTGTATGGGCAAATCATGAGCCTGATAAAGCCTGTCTGGCTCCAGGCTCCCCCTTCGCCTGCTTTCCCCATCGCATGTCTCTGTCCCTGCAGATTTACCCGCCCTGGGGATGTCTCTGTGCACAGTCAGGAGCCTGGCTACAAATCCAGCATCTCTGCCCTGGTCCCGTGCTCGGGGCGCTGCTCCCCAGAGAGGGCTGCCCCATCGGGGCCGGCAGACCTTGCGTACCCACAGGGAGCAGAGTGCGGCCCTGCGCTGCCTCTGCCCCCGGGACGGACGGCGGCACTGGGGATGCACCTTGTGCCTCTGAGGAGTCACTGACACTGAAAAGCAAGAAAAATCTGAAGCCTTCTCCACAATTAATGCCAATTATAAATCCCACTGTTTCTGATGTATCTCAAAATATCACCCAGAATCTTTGTGCAAACAGTGGATGCAGGACAAAAAACCACCAAACTGGGGAAAATCCAGTCTGTGCAGAGTCCCTCACAGACCTGTCTTCCAGGATGCCAAGACACCCTCATCCCTTTTCACAAAGGTGACATTTTTAAAGAGCTCAAGGGCAGGTTTTTCCATGCTAATGGCTCAGCAGCTCCCTGTGTAGCGATAACCAGGTTTCTCAAAGAGTATGTCAGCCTAGAGGGGAGGTGCAGTGCTCTGTGGAAAAGTCTGGCTATTTAATTTGGTGCCCCCATCACAGTGAGCTGAGCCACCCCATGAACCTGTCATAAGGACACGTGCTAGTGACGCGTCCTCTTCAGTCCCATGCGTGGCGAGATGCTGAGGTGTGTGTGCTGGCTTCCTTATTCCTCATTTGAATAAATAAATGATGCCATGGGGCTGAGACCAGGTCTGCAAATAGCTAATAGAAGCTGAAATCCCAACCTGAAATTAACACTCTTCTGGCTGAATAGGGTTTAAATTATTTTTTTTTCTAATGTCTTTTAAATGTGACTGGCTTGCAGGGGGGAATCAGTGAATCTTTGTGGCTGACGCGGGCTGCATGAGAGCCTGTGGTCCCCAGCCCGCTCCGCAGGCAGGGTTCCTCTCTGGCTTCACTTGTACCAAACACACAGCCTCCTCATAGCATCCTTTCTAAAAATGAATTAGGGGCAGCAGGGAGCTGTATCATTATGTGGGTGATTGTCCCTCTCCGAGGACATTTGGAGAAGTGCAGGAGGTTCGTAATTGTGCCTGGCTTTGGCATGCAGCAGCTTCCCCGGAGGCAGAGTGCAAAACCTGGCACAGAGCTCCTGACGTGTGTTTTAGCAGCTGTGTCATGGTTTGGCAGATGCCTGCAGGACAAATGTAGGTGTCAAAATCGTGGCCTCAAGCTTCCTCCTTACCATTTGCAGCAAGTTTTCCCACAACCTCTGAAATAGTTGTTTAAATCAGGGTACAACTGGGTAAATCTTCGTTTCCATCAGTGTAACAGAGGGTTTGACCCTTTTGCATTGCTTCACCCACATGCAATGCAGTGAGCAGCACCTGTAGCCATGCAGTAGACCAGCCTCAGGTGCCTGGTAAACAGATCTGGGGGCTCTGTCCCCTTACAGCTTTTGTTTTGCTGCAGTGACAGTGGCAGAAGTATTGTTGGTGTTTGAGGGTGTTGTCCCTTTAGACTTGCCCCAGCGTCCAGGTCCTCTTCATAATTGCTTCAGGCCTGGTCGTGGAAGCAGGTATGAAAACCACACAGTAGATGAGATGGATGCTTCTGGTGTTGAGCAGTAGGAAATGGGGCCCTCCGGTCAAGAAGGAGATGTGTTGCTCTGGGTGTTTGTGATAAATAAACAGGGGATTGGGTCACAAGGGGATTGATGTTAGCAGCCCTCATTTCACTTGGAACTACTGCCCTAGGTGCATTATTTCCTCCCCAGAAACGAGGGCTGGGAAGGGACAGCGACCAAGAGAGATCCTATAAGCTATGCTAGGAAGCTGCTTAGATTATAATGCTACCTGGAAGAGGTGACAGGCTGCATATGAGCCTGAGATGGCAGAGAGTTTCCTCACAGACAATTAGTTACAGTTAAACAAGTATTAACCAACTGGTGACTGCAACCATTGCTGGTTTTTTTTGTACAAGGAAAGGGATTTTAAATGGATTCCATGTAACTAAACTGCCTGGAAATCAGTGAGATTTGCAAGGGAAAAAGGCTTCTGTAGATGTCATTCATTTCAAAGATATGTTAAATCTGGTTCTTTAGTTACTGGGTTGCTTTAAAATGCAAATAAACCACTTGCCAAAATCAATTTCTTTTGCAGCTTGAATTTCAGTGGAGTCCATCTGGCATCTGCTGGGCAGTTTAGTGACTTCCTAGGGAGCATGGGCCCTGCACAATTTGTTGGACGTCAGACCTTGGCCACCACCTCGATGGGTAAGGAACACAAAGAAGTTAGGTGGCTTTAATTTAATCTTGAACAGACCAGTCCTACAAACCACCTAATAATGTGTCCAGCATCTGCTGATCTACCACTCTCCAACGCAGTTTCTCTGTTAAATCAAGTAAGCTTGGCTGAAAGGTTTTGCTGATTGCTGCAAATGTGGCGTTAGTAGGAGAGCACCGGCTTTATGCTTTCCTCTGTCAGATCTGAAAGGCATAGACTAAGTAAAACACAGCTAAAATCCTGAAAATGCATGCTGCGCATCTTCATGTTTTTCTTGTTCTCTAAGGCCCACAGGGCTCTGTAAAGATTTTCTTATGGTCCACCATAATTGCATTTTCCAAAGCAGCCTGCAGTTCTAGGTGCTTCAGTTTGGGAGAGATGAGAGGCTAGCTGCCACTGAAGAGTATGAGACTGAGTCACCAAAGCCATGTTAGAGGGCTGACAGTAGAGATTGCTTTTGAAAATGTGGGCTTGAATCACTGTAGAGCTGCTCCAGAGTAATGCAGGAGGAGATCAGGCACTTGGGGCTTACAGTTTGTTACAGCTTGTATCAGGTGTGACATGAAGATTGTTTCTTTTAACGTATTAGTAGCCCATGGATGTATTGTTTTGAAAGTCTTCTGTCTATTTTGACATTTTGGTTTAGGGGATGTGGAAATTGGCTTGCAAGAGCGAAATGGGCAGCTAGAAGTGGATATCATTCAGGCTCGAGGACTGACACCAAAACCCGGCTCCAAAACACTGCCAGGTAGTATGCTTTGACCTCCTAAATTAATTCATTGAGCCCCAGCCTCCTGCGATGCTTGTGAATAGGAAAAAAATTAAGTCCGCTTGGCTTCTGCAGGAATAAGCAGTCTGTATGCGGTATTGAAAATAAGGCTGGTTGAGCAAATCTCACTGCTGTAAATGCCTTCTTTAGAAATAACTGAGACATGGCACTCTGTCTTTTCTAAAGTGAGCATGAAGATTTTTTCATATTTGACCATATTTATTTTTTCCAGCTGCTTACATCAAAGCTTACCTGCTAGAGAATGGCGTGTGCATTGCGAAAAAGAAGACAAAAGTGGCTCGCAAATCCTTAGACCCTTTGTACAATCAGGTGTTACTGTTTGCTGAGAGCCCCCAGGGCAAAGTATTGCAGGTAAGACGAGCAGGTCTCAGGTCTGCCCATCTCTCTCTTCCACCTCTGCTGGAAGATAATTAAGTCTGGCGAGGGATCTGAATAATGAACATAGATGAGAAAAAGCCAATGTTTTCATTGAACCAAATGCACTTGATCTGAATGTGACAAACGGAAAGGAAAACCTGGTTTTCATACTCTGACTGATTATTATTTGACACCTTGCCAAGTAACATGAGTGCCTACCAGGAAAATGTTGGTTTTTATTTTTTTAATTCTTTTTTCTCGCCCAGTTAGGCGATAGGTAGTACCTATAGATGCTAAACAATCTTGCAACATAGGTTGTCTTCTGTGTTTATACATGTGCAGAGCACTCTGGCCATCACGCGATCACATATCCTACCTTTTTCTGCCTCTTTTCTTTTACTGCTATACATTTTCTGCCATACTCATATTTTCAATTCTGCACCTATATTTCCAGAGAAAAGAGTGATTTGCACTGTTAATTCATACCTATATCATTTCCATCCAATAAAGCCTGGCTAAAATCCACTGGTAATACTGATGTAATTAATCCATGAGTTTCAATTGTTTACCACCACTGGCATATGAATTGCCAGCTAACCTGCTGGATCCTTCTCACTAGTGAACTCTTCCTCATTTACCTTGATTAGAAGCATTTTCCCCTGTTGCAACGAGATTGCACATTTTTGACTGAAATGGGGTGGGACCTGGCTTGGTCTGCTCTTGTCTTGCATGGATTTCCTTACTTACTGCCAGGAAAGACACTTATTCCAAGAGAGTAAAATGAGGAGCTTTGCTCTCTGCCAGCAGCCACGCCAGCAAACCAACTTTCTGTGGTGGCTTGCTCCATCTCATGCTGACCTAGAGTGTTAATTTTTGTCTTTTAATTGACATCCATTGTCTCTCCTACCTCATTTTACAGAAAATTCTAATGTTCTGGTTATTTGGAGCCTAGGGAAAGAAGCTGTCAGGAGATCACTAGTCACCGTCATAACCCATCGTACTCATCCTGTCCTCTTCAGAACATGGACTCACTCTGGAGTCAGTCGTCACCTTTTGTCTTGAGCCACATAGGGCCACTTGGTCACGTGCAGACCTTCAGCATGCCTAAGCCCATGACCCTCACTACATCTGTTGTTCCACCCACTGGTCTCCATTGTGTCGTAAGTGTGATTCAGCTTTCCCTGCTCGTCTGCCAGCTCTCTTTCATTAGACCTTCCTGTGTGCCTGCAAGCCTTTCTCGGCAGTCTGTTCTGCTTCCCCTGCATGTCATTCTGTGTGTGCCCCTTGCGTCACCAGTCCTGCTTGCCAGCGCTCGGCTCCTGCCCTTTCTCCAGGTGAGTAGCCGTGCCTCCTCTCCATCTGCCCTGTGTCCTGAGCTCCGAGTGCAGAAGTTAAGACATGCTCTTTTCCTCAAACTGTTGGCTTTTGCCCCAAGCTATTGCCCACCTTCTTTTTGTTGGTGTTTTTCCAGATCAGGAGCTCTTCCTGCCCTTTTCCCCTGGGCCACCTTTTGTTGTGTCCAAGGCCCGTTACTGTGCCAGGACCAGGTTTTACCTGCAGTTGTTGGAGCTGCAGCTCCAGGGATACTTTGTGCACATGCTGTCCCTGCCCAGCAGGTAGAACAGCAGAATGGTGTCTCGTTCACATGCGCATTCACCTTTTTCCCATGGGAGAAGAAGGAAGTCTGATAACATTAGGTTTTATAAAACTTAAATGTAAATGTAAAATCATCAGCCAGAGCTTCATGTCACCTGTTGGTAGTGTAAACCTTTCTGCTCTTCTCAAACTGTAGTAAAGCCCCAGGAGGTTGGATGAGTAGAAAGAAGGATAAGACTTGTGCTTCCCAAGCAAGTGTGCAAGTTGGAGGATTAACTGTGCTCCCCGTTCTTGTTCCTAAGGTGATAGTCTGGGGAAACTATGGACGCATGGAGCGCAAGCACTTCATGGGAGTTGCCAGGGTCCTCCTGGAAGAACTGGATTTGTCAACTTTAGCAATCGGCTGGTACAAGCTCTTTCCAACCTCCTCGATGGTAGATCCCACTACAGGCCCGCTCCTGCGTCAGTCCTCACAGCTTTCACTGGAGAGCACAGTGGGACCCTGCTGTGACAGGTCTTAGAGAGTAAGGAAGGGGGAACTGCTTTTGTTTTTTAAACATGCTGTCAAGGTTTTGTTTGCTGGAACTCTGACCTCAAGCGCAATGCATGTTCAATCAGTTCTTGTGGAGCTGGAAGAGGAGGATAAACCAGTGACCTTAGACAGAAGACGAGGGGGAGGGCACTGTGCCCTCTCCGTCCGAGGAGGAGGTGCCGTGGGGCATGAGTCCTAGTTGTCAAATTAGACATACACCTCTTGTTTCACTTCTCTCGCTGTCATTCTTGGACCTTTGTTTCAGATCAGTATTAACCCTGGAAAGTTGCAGCATTTGAAAGAATTTGGGGGGAGTAAGGAAGGTATTTTTCTTAACTGATTTCTGATACGGATTCTTTCACGAGAAAGTACCTGAAAAATTCAGAGGGCAATATCTGACCTAAAAAGAGCAGGAGCAGAAAGTTTGAGAGGAAGCATTAGTTTTTTCCGAAGGCCTTTCTTCTTGAAAGGAAGAAAAAGAAAGAAACCTGCAACTCTTTCTTTAGAATCAGTTCCCTGTCACTGAGTCATGTTAACTGTAACACTGTCGTTGCTGTGTTTTCAAACTGTGCCAAATTACCAGCAAGTGTCTTTACTGCATTATTTGTCTAACACTGCTGATGAAGCATACTTGGTGGGAGAGTAAGTAGCGCCTACTTAGACCAGGCAGTTTGAACAGAGTTCAAGTTTAGCAGGCTAATTAACTACAATTTTGCTCAGAAAAAAAACCACTAGAAGAGGGAGCTGAACATCAGACTTGCAGCTTGAGGTATGTTTTGTATTGTCAGATACAACATTCTGCAATTTACTGACTCCCTTAATTGTTGCTGTGCGTCCTTCAGTCATGATGTCTTCTATCTCCTGCTTTTCTTCCGTCTCCTTTGTACTGGTACATATCTGCTGGAGATGCTGCCCTTCCTGTTGTGCTATGGACTGACCTGAAACAGGACTGTTTTATTCTGCCACGGGAGAGGAGATTGAGGTTTCTGGGGGTGCAGAAGAAAGAAACCTCGATTTGTCATCTGACAAGAAGGTGCTGGAGAGCATGTAACCTTCCTTGTGGAGTGAAAGATGCTTTAGGCAGTCGTGGTAGTACACAAACACTGTCAAGTGTCCTGCAAGAGAAGATGCAATCCCCAAAATACGGAGAGGTAGTGGGTGAGGAATCTGAAGATGCGGTGGTCGCAGCATGTATATTTTGTTAATTAAAGTGCAACACTAACTGTAAACGAGTCTTGTAGATTAAGCCAGTAAAGCACATTCTCTGAGCTGCTGAGCTGCAGCAGCTGTTGTCAGCAGAGTCACCTGCTGGAGTAAGTGCGCGAGATCCTGCAGACAATAAAAACGTACTATCCGAAATCACAGAGAATCTCCAAAGATTTTCTGTTGATAGACCTGTTTTGGCTAGGTTTTATCTTAGTTCCTAATGAAGTTTTGATGACTGCTGTCTCAGAATAAGCTTTTGGAGATGTTTTACTTTGTGATTTAAAAGTGAAGGTCCCATGTCATGTTTAGGAATGAGCAGATTCTTGACCTGTCGTAGAGGCATGCTGAACATTTATTTCTGCACGTGGACCTCAGCTTTATTGGAATAAAAGCGTGAGTGCTGAGTGGATGGTAAAAGCAGTCGCTTCTGGTCCTAGCTCGTCTACGGCATTTTAAATTATTTTGAGATAAATTACAGGATAGATGCAAAAATAATAGGCCTTACAATAATCTCTGTAAAAAAAATTCTATAATATAAAGGAGAGGGAAGGAGGATAAGTGACATAGAATGAATAGTTTTTTGAGTCTTCAGTGGCAAAAGCCTCAACATTTCAGATAAATCTCTTAATTTCCTTGATCAAATATGTCTCTGGCCTCTCACTAATTATTTTTTCTAATTGTATTAGACAATTTCTGTATATTA
Organism: Sagittarius serpentarius; assembly: GCA_034782735.1. Lineage (NCBI taxonomy): Eukaryota > Metazoa > Chordata > Aves > Accipitriformes > Sagittariidae > Sagittarius > Sagittarius serpentarius. Next base: position 21,239,283 of record JAVKLA010000010.1, read on the forward strand.
GCTGAAGAAAGTTTGTTGCATGCTGGTCAAACTATGTTGTGGCACTCTCAGTTTTATTTTTTAAAAAAAGCACATTTACTGTAATTCAAGTCAGCATCTTTTCCTCTTGGTATGTAGTGAGTACTAGGCAATATTGTACAATATGTGTATGAACTAGAATAGATTAGGTAGATTTAGTGGTTTGTAGCACTGGATCTTTTAATAACTATGTCTTTAAAAGGACTGTGGGGAGCTCCAGGTACATGCCAGACCTGGCAGCTGAGTAACAGGGCTTCTGTCTTAAGTTATGCCGAAAACTTTATATTGGTACTTCGTTTGGACATTATCTACCAGTAATAGCTATTTAATCATGGTTTTCCTGTGTCCAGTAACATGAATGCAACATTTTTGCAGTCTTTAATGGGGAGTAGGAGACTATGTATGCCAAAAATACTCTCCCAGAAAACTTTGTTTAATGACTGTCTGTTGAAAAGCTCAGTTCCTGTATGCCTGGCAAATGTGACATGTCTCTATCCTACCCCTCCAAAAGCTCTGCAAGCGCAATGATGATCAGTTTAGTTACAACAGGACTACTTAACACTGAGGACTATCTTCCATGTGTTTTTAATCATGCTAAAAGGTCACTGTCAGGGTAAAAAAAAAAAAAAAAGTTACAGTTCTACTTGTGTTATTTTTGTTAACGTCTCAGATTCTGAAATTTGGAGGCAGTTTTAACAGTCTGCTCCATCCTGTTTTCTTCTGCATTTTTTACGTGGTTGATTGTAGTCCAGTGGTTGTCGCTTTTGTTTCTACTCACTTCCAAGTCCCATTTCTCCCCAGTAAGCGAACGTTGCAACCCCTGGCTGCCATGCACAGCAAAGTCACGCGAACTGGCAAGTGCAGATGGTCTTCCTTTGTAAAGCAGACTCACAGGAGCCCTTCTGAGAGTGCCCACAGGGTGCAGAGTGAGGCCAGGAGAGTTGCACAGTACCCTACAGTCTAAATTTTTGCTTCACTCATGCCTGTGATTCCTGCACTGACCATGGTGTATTATAGTTAAAAAAGAAGGCTTCTAGTTATCCATCGATACAAAGACTCCCAATATAGCGTCCAAGGCAAGTTTCAGGCTTGGAATAGCTTATTTTTGTAAAGCCTAACCTTTTTTTTTCCCCAAATTTGACTTGCCAGTTTCTGTCTAAGGTGATGTAATATGACAGTTGGGATTACCAGTGTGGTTGTGTAAAAAGTAGCAGTTTGCTAGAGTGACGAGCAGCTGAAAACTAAACTTTGGTCCTCTTTGCAAGTCCTGACTGAGTTTTTTCCTGTGTCTGAGTCTAACTGTTAGTTATAGTCAGGGAGGGGGAGAGAGAGGAAGAGCAGGAGACTATTTAAAAAAAAAAAAAAAAAAAGGGCATCAAAAAGCATCATAGTATTTTTGGTCTGTGAGCGATGATGAGGGATGAGACTGAGGAGAGAGAAATACCTGCCCAGCTCAGGGTTGATTCCCTGTTCCTTGTGCATGAAATACTACATTTTAATTGTAATGGGAGGATTGCTTGCCAAAAAAAAAAAAAAAAAGGAGAGCTGGTCCCTAAATGTTATCTGCATTACTGTCACCATGGAAAACAAAGAAATCCTGATGCTGCGAACATCCTTGCGAGCAGAATGATCTCTCCCCAGTGGGAATCCCCTGCACACAGGGAGAGCCGCCTCACACGCGGCTTTGTCCTCTTTGTGGTCTGAGCAAAAAGCAGCCGTGACCGTGGTTAGTCCTGGTTTATTCAGGCAAAAAATGTGCTATTTTCCCAGTCTCCTGGTGTTGCTTTCCCTTTGCCCCAACACAGCTGGGATGCCACAGGGCCAACGCAAGGTTCTGCAATTCAATCCATGGGTCCTCATCCCGCAGCCGAAGCTTGTGTGGGCAGGCTGGAGCATCCCCTTTGCACTGCGCGCGGGCGTTTGTGTCCACGGGCAGGGTAAGGGCCAGATGACTTTATTGTTTAGCCAAGTACATCCCCACGTCTTGCCCATGGATTGTTTCAAAGGACGTTGCAGAATTATTTGCTTTGAATTAAAATATATATTTATTGTTTCTAGCTACTGGATCCTTTATCAATGTACTGTTCTAAATTTGCAGGTCTTCTGGAGTATGAATATCACAGGTTCCTGTAAAGGAGCTATTTTTAAGATGTTGAGGCAGTTAACAGAATCTCAACCTAAGCATGTTTAGTAATGTTTAGACAGCAAGACAACTTTTTTATGAAACTCATTTTAAGTTAGTTTATTACATGCTGTTGGTAATATTTTAAAACAGGAAAAATATTTTTCTTTAACGACAAAATGATGTATGTTTTTTAACAGAAGACATAATTTAGTGTTTTCAAAAATGTTTAATGTTCTTGGTATGAAGTTTACTCATTCTTTTGATTTCTATGTTCCGTGTTATATTTTATCAACATTTTTCCAAAAGAAAAGAGGCATATGTACATAAACACCAGAAAAGAGTCCTATAAGAAATTCTGTTCGAACTGGCCATAAAATTACTAGTAAATATTTGTTATCATTCATTAACTCTCAGCTACTATTCAAGCCTTTGTTGAAAGAATTGTTGTTGTATTTTCAAGATGAGAACTACTTAGCTAGTTTTGTCATAATCCTGTACTCTGTATAAAAATCTTTTTATAAAGAAAGTCTAATAGGCTAACAAGCAATAATATATTCCATTTGGTGTGCACAGATTGTGACTTGCAGGCCGTAGTACATATTGTTGATACAGTTTATAATTGTCTTCAATCTCAATGACATCACTTTTGAAAAAGATCCATATTAACTTTGATTGTAAAAAACAAAGACTGGGCTGTTGCCTTGTGAGATATATTCATCCTATAGACTTCTCTGTGAGTGTATGTGCCCATCAACATGAAATCTCTCTTAGGTGAATAATGAAACAGCTGTAGGCGACTTCATACTACAGAGGTAAAAAATAGTTTCAATATAAACTTCATGACTGTTTCAATCTCCCTGTTTTTCTTAGACTATCTAGTATTTGTAACTCAATGAGAATGGTTCCCACTGCCACTGTAGCCCTGATAAAGCAAAAAAGCCTTTGCACTCTGGGGCCACATGAGTTCTGCCTGACAGCTGCCTATTTTCCTCGATATACCAGGGGCAAGCTAAAGGGAGGGTTTTTTTCAGAGCAGCAGATTGAGCTGCTCTTCTTTAAAGGCTTTGTGGGTTATTTTGTCCATTTCATAGGTGATATTTGTGAATTTTGTTAGAAATTCCACCCAAGGCAGAGAGATTGCACCTTTGCAGAGGATCATGGGGGACTAACGTGTAAAACGGGAACAGGCTGTTCTGTGCCATTCTTCAGAAGTTAGCTAATGCTGGGCTCATCTAAAGATTTTTCCAAAGTGGCAGGATCCGGATATTGGATTTGAAGTCAGCTCCATCATTGATGCAGTGCGTAAAATAAAGCAGCTTCAAAACAGCATCCCAGTTCATTGCCTGTGGATTTCTCGCAGCATTTCCCATGGGAAAAATCTTCATGTTGTTCTGAAGATTGCCAGTCTGCTGGCCATGCAGGCAGCAGGTCACTGGCCCAGCGATGCTGAGAGCCCCAATGCATGATGAAATAATTCATGGGTTTTTGCGAAATGCTTTGAGAAGAGAGAGACGTGTAAATGCAAAGTGCCGTCAGTAGAGAAGTCCAGGACATACTGAGACCTGGAGCGAGCATCTAAAATGAAATTGCAGCTACCAAATTTGAGCCAAACATTTAGAGAAGAGGTTGATCAGTGAAAGCCTTTTCAGGTTTACCCCAGTGCACACCTGCCAAGGTGTGTATATTTGTGGATGCCGATATATGTGCATCTGTACGAATGTATACAGGCACACAGCGCACAGTAGCGCTTTGGAAAATGCCAGGTTCCCTTAGGGAGGTGAAATCCCTCTGAAGGGGCTGGCTGGTTGTGCAGTCAGTGTCTCGTTCCCTTGTGTGAGCCCTTTGCCAACGCAAGACCCAGCAGTTGTGTCTGTGGGACACTCGTGAAACCGGGCGTGGCAGAGCCCCGGAGCTGCACTCCTGCCGCGCCCTGCACGTATCTGACGGTCTGCCTGGCTTTGCAGCGTGCGTCCGTGAACGTGGTAATTCCCCGGGGAGTTTGCAAGTGCTTAGGTATTCTCAAAATGTGGCTAACAAGTCTTGAACTCACACTGCCAGACTCCTCTCTGCTCAGCGACCAACGTCCCACCCAGCAAGCAGCCACACATCCATCCCTAGCCCCAGCCGCTCACCTGTGACAGCAGCATCAGACGCGTTCCTGGGGAACCTTGAGCTCTTCCCATGGTGTGGACGCCCTTCTGCCCTCCCCTCCCTGTGGTAGCTGCTCTCATCCTGGTGGAGGAGGGGAACCGGGGAGAGTTTCTTGTAGCATTTGGTTCTTTGCACTTTAGCAGCTGAAACTGAGAAGGAGCCAGCACCAGCCCTTTACAGAGCACCAGCAAACAGAGGCTACGACCTAACGATTTTCCCTTCGTGACTTTGCAGTAGCTAAAATGGCAACCAAAGCTATATTGTTAAACCCCACTCTGCCATGTCAGTATACAGCCTTTGCATTTACACTGCATGCTGGGCACCTCGTGTGGGCCTGAGACCCCCCCATGCGTGGGAAGGAAAGGGCTTTGTCTTGCAGAGAGGCCACGTGGGCACACACGGCGCGTGGGCAGCAGTGAGCTCTGCTCACTCAGTGGGGATTGGGGCAGAAGCAACCCAAGGGAAGAATCGAGGCTCACCTTCTGCTGAAGCCATGCCCACAGGCTTTCCAGGAGCGAGGTTTTTGTAGTTGCTTGGGCACCACAGATGTGGGATAGCTGCCCACCGGGGCTCCAGATCCCCTCAAACACCAGCCTGGAACTTTAAATCCTGCAGCAGATTTTTGTTTGGGGCTGTTGCTCCTCACCCAGTGCTGCTCACTGGCCTCTGCTTTGGTGATTCCACCTCCTTGGCCTGGAGCTGGTTTTGGCTTTGTTTGGAGCAAGGAAGAGCGAGGTTTGGAGAATGAATCCCCAGCCTCACTGTGCTGGGCTTGCCTTCCTCCTGCAAGCTGCAGGCTGCTCCCTGTGCCAAGTGGAAAGGGCATCTTGGGGATGCAGGCCCTCACGCGAGACCCCCTCACGCAGCACTGCCATGGCCTGCCACCCACCTGGGCTGCCGGTGTCCTGCCCACGTTCTGTGGCAGTCCTGAATTCAGACCGTGGGGGGTCCTTCCTTTCCCACCCTTGGTAGGAGCTAGGGGTCTTCTGCAGGAGCTCTGCAGCCCACGCGGGCGGGATGTGCCGCGCAGGCGGCCAGAAGGCGGCAGGGACAGGGAAGGAGCTGCCTCTGTGCTGGCCAGGGAGAAGGGGAGCTCCCAGCGAGCTTTCCTCCAGGTTCCCTTTGCTTTCCCCTGCGCCTGCGGCTCCTTACATGGGTTCTCCCTTCCCTCTCGATACGAGGCCTTATTCCAACCCGAGGGGCCTGAGGCTGCCCGCAGCATCTCTTTGCACTGAAGCACCCATCCCACGCTGCCCGCGGGAAGCCCCGGGGCGGTGCCGCAGAGCTGGCCTCTGCCCGGGGATGGAGCCACCACCCCCAGCGCATCCACGCTCTCACCTCCCCGGCACCAGCGTGCCGGCGCTCTGCCTTGTACCCTCGCTGCCCAGGGGCCTGGCCGTGGTAGGGAAATCTGCTTTCGTGGGGCTAAACCTTTTTACTTCATTAATTGCTCCACAAAATCAATAGCTTTGCAGGGGCACTACAGGGTTGCTACCTCTCCTCTCTGTAGGATTGGGGGCAGCTGACCTGCTCTTTTTGGCCTCTGTAACCATGTCCAAAACTTTTTGGAGGTTTTTAACATCGTCCGGTGAGATGTAATCTCTGTGGAGCCAGAGGGAACACAGGCAATGGAGCTGGGCAGCCTGCTTGCCACCGTGGTGAGTCGCTTGCAAGGTGCATGGGCTGCCTTGGGTGGAAGGTGGGACACCGTCCCGGCAGCGCCGGTGGGATGCCGGCTGCTCGTCTGTAGTCAGGAGAGGATTCTGCTATACTTTTTTCCTGTCTATAGGTTTTATTCAGACAATATGTAATGATTGAGTGATTTACAATTCAGTGTTAAGCTAATGAAAACATTGATAATGGTGATAATAAAACCTTTTTTTTTTTCCTACAGTGTGTTGAATGTTTTTTGTGGAGTGTCTCTGCCCTCTCGGTTGCCACTACCATTATCTTCAACCTAAGATTTCAGGTGACCCATCCCTTCTCTTCGTGCCTATAGAAAATAAGAGCAGCTCAGCCTGGTGTGTGCCAGTGCTGTCCCAGGCTCCTTCCCAGTGCTCTCCCTGGAAGGGCCCTCTCTGAATCAACCCCAGCTTCAAACCTGCGTTTCCCTGTGCCATTTCCAGATGTGATTTGGCCACGGGTGTCTCCAGGCACAGAGCTAAGCTTGCCAGCCTGTACCCTGCCCACTACCCCAGTCAGAAGCCTTCTGCTCCTGCTCTTTCCTTCCCAAGACCTTCATGGTCAACACTGGCCATTCAAGGTTGATTTTGAAACCCTGGAGGTGAAGACGCTGCTGGCAGAAAAAAGTGACCCTGGCCCAAGCTGCTGGGAACACAAAGTCAGTGTGGGTGCAGGGGGAGCCTGGGGACCCTCGGGGAAGAAGGCCCATGGGTGTTAACTGGGTGTGCAGCTACTGCCAGGTCCTGGATGGCCTCGAGCGGCAAGCCCTTGGGTGGGGAGCGTTTGGGGGCTCTGGTGTGACTCCTGCTGCAGGGATCTGCGGGAAGAGGTGGCGAGAACATGCAGCGTTCCCCAGGGAACTGCTGGAAGCCCTTTTCCCATGGGAATTACAAGGAATTGTCAAGTCCAAGTTCACTGAGAGTTTCTTAAAGGTTTTTCTCATGCCTCCAAATCCCTCTGCAGGTCATCAGGGCAGGATGGCGGGGTGGGGCAGGGCAGGTCCCCGCCCAGGCCCCCCCCCCCCCAGCTGCAGCCCCTGGGGGAGCGGTGGTGGAGGAAGGAGGAGGAGGAGGATTTTTTCCAGCAGCGTGAGTGTCTGGAAGGTTGGGACAGCCCAGCTCAGCATGGCACCTGGGGATGAACGGCATCTCCCACCCTCAGACCATCACCAGCTTCCAAAAGCAGGATGGGGCTCAGGCAGTCACTAAGCGACTGAGCTCCCCAGCAGCGGTGCCTGGCAGCTCGGGCTGCACTGAAGCAGCAGTAAACCCGAGCACGTGCCCTGCTTTCTGCGCCATCAGCTCGTTGTCAGCTCCATCCTCCACGCGAGACAGGTTCCGCGGTGCAGACGTCGTGCCGCCAGCCCCGGTGCCTCTGCCGGGCTTTGCCTTTGCGTTGCTGCGTGGCTCTGCGGCACGAGCACGGAGCCACGGGGCGCTGGCAGCACCACACTGAAGCCAGGGGGAGAGTGCAAGCCTGGCTCAGCCTCCAGACTGTGGTCGCTCTTCTGCTTCCAGCTCCAGAGGAGGTGGGTTTCACCAGGGCGATGCCATGCAGGCTCCGAATTATGCAGGAATTGAAGAGCTGCTTCCTTCCACGAGGGTGGATGGAGGGTGAGGGGTGCCAGCTCCATCCTGGCCACTCGGAGGGTGTCCCAGGTTCGACACAGAAGGGGCGGCTGCACAGCTCCGACGGCAAGGGCACCACAGCACACCCAAGCCTCGGGCTGACAGCCCTGCTGAGAGCAGGGGGAGATGGAACATGGCAACAAAGGGGCTGAGATGGGCATGAAATGACACCACCGGGGAGCTGAGAAACCAATGAAAGCCTCATTTTTAAGCTCATTTTATATGCTTACAGCTTGCTTTCTCCCTGCCCCCCTTTCTATTTAAACCAAGGCTCACACAGCTGGTCCAGATTTGGGGCCACTGGTGGAAAGCGATGCAGCTGCTGAGCACTGGGGGTGGTGGTGGTGGAGGACCTGCAGCCAGGGCATGTTGGTGGTGGGAGGCTCCCCACCCACCTGCCCTCCCGCCTGCGAGATGCCACACACCCCCAAGGGCCCTGGGGAGCATACAGGCGAAGGTCTCGCAAACCAGCCCCTCGTGCCAGCCCAGCAGTGCCTGCACCATTCTTTCTGCCTGCATGCCCCAGGCTGCACAGCCCAGGGCTGTGCTCCGGGCTCTGTCACTGTCCCTTCCCTGCCCGCACATGGGACAAGGGGACAGGCTGAAGCCAGGAAGGGCTGAGCATCTTGCATGAGAGTCCTGCTGCCCGGGGGCAGGAAGGATGGATCTACTGTGGCCACGTTGCCCTCCAAGAGTGGGTGTAAAGTCCTACCTCTGCCTCCAGTGGGGTGGAGAACCTGGCAGGGAGCGGGCAGCTCTGCCAGCGAGCGTCCCCCAAATAAAGGCACCAGAGGAGGAACCCCCCTCACCTACCCAGGCAGCGCAGCAGCCCCCCCTGCAGACCTGCCCTGCCAGCACTGCTCTGCTCTCCTGCCAGCCGGCCCCAGCAAACACAGCTCCTGCCCATCCCTGTACTTGCCTGCTTGGGCATCACCTGTCTCAAAGCCCAAATCCCTGCCATTTTAGAGAGTGGAACAAGAAAGACCCAGTCCCAAAGCTGCCTCCAGGGAAGCCCAAGCATCAGGAAGGGCTGGAAACATGAAGGTCACTGGCCAAGGAGGGTGGAGGAGCCCAGGACATCCCCATGCGGGGTGCAAAGACACCATCCCATGATGGGCAGCGAGACGCAGATGCTTCCCAGCTCTGCGACAGCCACCCTTCTCCTCTCGTCCTTCCGATGCCCAAAAATCCCAGCAAACATCCACAGGGGTAATATCCCTGGATATAAATGCTGCCCACAGCCAGGGAGGGGATCCAGCCCTGGCATACCCCTGCAGCCGGGCAGGGCTGGTCTCTGTGGCTCAGACACATCCCTCTGCTCCCCCTCCTGACAAATAACCAACCACCACCAGCTGGATTCACCTTTTATTAAATTGCCCAAAACAAAAAGAGGAGAGAGCAAAGCCTGTACTGAGGCCTTCCCAGTGCTGGCACTCTACATGCTTTCCCCACCAGGAAAAGGGGATTTTCCTCCAGCAAAACCCCCTCAGAGGGTATTTTAGGTAGAATTAAGAGTGGAAATGTCCATTTATTGGGGGTGGGGGGAAGTGAAACAGAGCTGCAGCTGTCAGAGCCCAGTCCTGCTTTCTTGCAGACGAGGCAGGATGGACATGGGCCACGTTGGGGGACACCGGCTGGAAACAGCCTCCCAAGTGGGGCTGTGCGGGTACTGCATCCCACCTGGGGACACACACCGAGATGCGGTCACCCCGTCTCTGATAACCCCAGCAGCAATGAGCACAAACCTGTGGGCTCGTGGGGACTGGGAGGAGGCAAGGAGCAGGCACGCTTGCTGGGCTGCTAACTGGAGGAAAGCTGGTGAAGGAAAAGATTTTAGCTAATGATCTCATTGTGGCCAAACCCTCTGCAGGTGGCTCTATATGGTTCAGGGAGGTGCTCCCTGGGGCTGTGCCCTTAGCACAGTCTGGGCTCATTACAGAGGAGGACTATGGCTGGGCTGGAGGAGCTCAGCTTCCCCTGCGAATAGGACACAGCATCCCACCAGCCGGCTCAGCCTGGAGGACCTACCAGTAGCGAGGTAAGGTGTGCTGGTGGGTGAGTGTGTGCACCTCCAGCTTCCAAAAGTCAGCCACAAGCCTGAGCTTAGACCTGGAGGGCTGGTCACGGGAGATGCAGTGCCATGAAGCTTTCCCCATGTGCTGAGCGGCAGGACGGCAGCCCGGCCCCTCCTGCCCACCTCTCCCTGCCCCCCCCCCCCCCCCACCTGCAAACCTGCTGCGTGGCACCGACTTACCTGCACCCGCTGTCAGGGGACGACTTAAAGATCCCCAGCCCTGCAGGGCTCGCTAACACGGGCTTTGCTGTGGATACGCTCCCAGCAAGTGCAATCCAGCCCATGTAGCGAGAGGCGTGTGCTTGCGGCGGCCACAGCCAAGGTTAGGCAGGGTGGGAGGGCAGCAACGCCTCCGCGTGGGGAGCAGGGAGGTGGGAAAGCAAACCTACAGCTTGCTGGACGTCGCACTGGGGGGCCTCTTGCCAGACCCAAACGCTGGAACCTACTTGGGAGGAAAAAGCAAAGAAAAACTAACGATGTCATTCAGTCCCTGCAAAAAGGAATGATGATTTCTCAACAGGGTTTAAAGGCCCCTGTTGGACCCTGCGTGGGGCTGGCTGCCAGCTGAAAGGGGAGAGAAACAGAAGAAATGAGAGCAGTAAGAAGGACCCGACATCCCTGTTCTTAATTTATCATCATAGTAAGACTCGAGCACTGAGTACAGCTCGGCACGCGTTCCTAGATGGATTTCCTCCGCAGCCGGGGGTGTTGCCGGCAGCGAGGGCTGTTGGATGATAAAGTGCTCCCTGGGGAAGAACCGGTCTGACCCCGCGTGCTCAGGGAGACCTCGTCGATTTTGTAGGAAATGGAGTTGTAATACACAGGGTTGGTGTGGCAGCTCAGGGTCTCGGGGTGGGAGGGCACCGGGCTGCCACACAGCTGAGGTCTGTAGCACAAGCACGTGCAGAAGGAGGGGACTGCGGCTGCTGAGTTGGCCGACTGGCGCCGCTGCCTCTCCGCGTCCTCCTGGATGAGCGGGATGAGGTTCATCTGGCTCGTCCTGTCCTCCACGGGGAGAAAAATGGCATTGCTACTCCGGCTGTCCTCTTTCGGCTTGAGGTGGATGTTGTTCCGGGCTCTCCTCAGTGAGGCTCGCTCTTCAGCATCCCGCCGCTCGTCCTCGGAGTTCATCGTCAGGAACCGCAGCACCACCAGGTTGAGGAAGGCGCCGATGACCGTCAGGCCCACCAGGATGTACATGAAGCTGAAAGCCACGTACGGGGGCTTCTTTTGCAAAGCCTCGTTCTTCTGCAGAGCGACAAAGTCTCCAAAGCCAATGGTGGTCAAGGTTATGAAGCAGTAGTAATAGGCATGAAAGAAAGTCCAGCCCTCGAAATAAGAGAAGGCTGCTGCGCCGATGCACAGGGTCCCCATGCAGGACAGAAAGCCGACTAGGACCATGTTCTCCATGGAGACATTGGTTGTCCTCATGCCCAGACACTTCTTGATCTTCTTGAGCAGCAGCCGCACAACGGTGTTCATTCGCTCCCCCAGGCTCTGGAACATGACCAGCGTCAGGGGGATGCCCAGGATGGCGTAGAACATGCAGAAAACTTTGCCGGCGTCCGTGCCCGGAGCGGCGTGCCCATAGCCTGCGAAGTAAAGAGGAAAGGCAGGCGTCAAGCCCTCACTGGGGTTTCCAGCAAAGCTGCCCTTGGGCCAAGAGGAGCAGTAGGAGAATGGGGGGAAAACGGAAAATGAATCGGTAACAGATCTGCAGGCAATGCTGACAGGGCCATGGGATGCCACATCCTTTGGGATGACGGCACATCGCAGTATCATGTGGGCAGAACCTCGTTTGGCCTCTGAAGAGAGAAGGTACCCTCCTGATAGCCTCTGAGCTTGTATGAGGTCATGGAGGCCAAGAGGAGCCCTAGAGCTGGACTGGGGTCTGCAAGCCTTCTGCAGCTCGTGAGCAATTTGGAGGCAATGATGCCGTGCCAGCGCCCGGTCCGCAGGGTCACCTGAATCCCCACAGCGAGGGACGACACAGGCTCCGCAGGATGCTGAGACCCACAGCGCCAGGTCACCCTGCGGGCAGGTTGGCACCCAGCCAGTCCCGTCCACAACTGCCCTTGCGTGGCCAGCATCGCCTCCCCCTGGCAGCCGCTCCTGCCCCTCCTGTCCCCTGAGCCCTCCAGCGTCACGCACATCTTTGACTCTCGGCTATACGATCATTTGCTACGTGGCCAGTTGGACAGGAGCTATAGGGCTCCTGCGCTATAGGGTCAGTCCCCGCAGCAGCAGCTAAGCCTGGGAGGACTTCTGCAGAGCAACTTCAGATTTACTCCAGTGTCACTAAGACTCAGACCTAAAGCGCTGCTGGATCGTTGGGGAGGAGGAGTTGTGCTGTTTTAAATGCAGGGAAGTATTTATGCCACTGCAGCCCTGTCAGCCCTTGTCCCAGGGACAAGGAGCTCAAGGAGGACAAGCTTCTCCTTGAACGCCTTCCGAGATTTAATTTCCCCACCTTGCTCCAAATTTCAGAGCTGTGACTCAAGGACGCACACGATTATACCCTGAGTCGTAATGAGGTATTCACTGCAATCTGCCGGACTTCAGTGATTCTGCACCCACCTCACTTAATTATATAAGCTTAACAGAAATCAGTGGCCTCTGACCTAAGCGGATGAGTAGCTAACTCAGTGCAAGGGAGTCACCCAGCGTGGGGAGTAACAGCATCCAAAGGCATCCAAGCCCTTCTCTTGGGTTTCTGTGAGAAACTGCCGGGGCTGGAAACTTCTCTTCTGAAGGCGCCTGCAGAACAGCCCCGGCTCCCCCCCGCACTGCTCTGTGGCCTTTTGCAAACAGCTATCTATATTTTCACTTTTTCCAGGTAGCCACGTGACTTTTGGATGAAGATATGGGCGGGGGGCGGGGGGGGGAACCCCTTTTTATTTCTCAGTCTTGTTCAAAGCTGTGACTTGGCTTCACCTCTGTCTCTGCCGCCAGTGGATTTCCAGGACTCTGAGGGAAGCTGTTAGCGTGCGGTGGTGGGAAGACCAGAGGACGATAGCCATGTTGTCCCAGGCTCCTGAGCACACCTCCCGCTCCAGGAAACTCCTGCAATGGGACAGGGCTGGGAGGCTGAGGACAGCGTTATCCTCGACCGTGCTGTTCTCCAAACTGCAAGCAGGTAGGAAGGGAAGGGTTTCTAATTGCTCTGTCTGTTCATCAACCCACGCACCCGAAAATGATAAACTTAATGCCTGCATGCCACATTTCACAGAATACAGAGCAGACATGAGACTGCAGTGGCAAAAAAACCCCCCATTCAGATCCAAGCTTAATAACCGAGTGTAATTATCAGGTCCTAGGCTACAAGATAATGGCAATGACAGCAACGAGGAGGTAAATATAATGATCCAGAAGAGCAGTAAGTGGAAAAACAGTTGTTGTACCCTGAGAGACTGCTGAAAGAGCATTTGACTGATGCTTTCAAAATGACAAAGGGAATTAGAAAGAGTAAACACAGCTACATTAATGTTAAAACTGAGATTTGGAGCACAGCCCAATATAGAGAGATCTGGCCTGCCAGCATTTTAGAAATAGGGCACCTGGGCTGAAATTACTTATCGCATGGGCTGTGTGATAAGTGTAGCAATTGTTTGTCACAGTCAACAGAAGAATAATGTAAATGAAGCTATAACCTGTCATGAGATGATGGAGGTTTTCACTGAAGCCATTCATCCTACCCTCCTGCTGGGCCTGACACTAACCCTGCCCTGAACGCAACGCTGTTTGCTGGCCACGTGCGTTGCCCGCTGCACAAACCCCGCACCGCAGCTCGTGGGGGCACACGGAGCCCCCTGGGGCAGAGCCTGCCGGGTACGTGCCCCTCCGCCACCTCTTGTCCCCTTGGTAACGCAGCACAGTAGATCCCACCAGCCCTTGTCCTGAGGGACGATGCTTTCAGCTACCAGACGTACTTCCCCCACCCCAAGCCCCTCGGTAAGGCTGAGCCCCGTCCTACGGACAAGGAGCTGGCTGCTGGATGGGGAAGGGCAGGATTTGGCCTCAGGGTTCCTGCCTCCAAAACATGCCTGCTGACTGAAATCCTACCACGAGCAATGACACGAGCACAGGATCCCATGCCTGTCTACCCCCTCGGGACGCTCAGGGTGCACGGATTGATAAAAGTGGATTAATTAAACAATGCTCAACTCCCATGAGGCTAATCTCGCCTAGAATTAGGGCAATCCTCATTCAATTCAGTTTCATTCTCTTGCAAAACTGAAGCGGGCAAATCAAGGCATTGGGCTCCAGTAGGGGTAAGCGTGTCTGCACGGGGGTTTGATGCGATTCAATCACTCCCCTCCAAGCTAATCGACACCCATCTCTCTGCAGGTTCCCGTGCAGGCAGAGCGAGGCTCAGCGCCTGGTGGCTGCCTTGGGCCCCTGAAGCAGGTCTCATACAGCCGCACATCCGGAGTTGTGAGCTGCAAAGGAGCCAGCAGTTCTCGCCCAGCTCTTCAGCCTGGCTCGCCGGCCACGACACTGCACAGAAGGCAGTCGCGGCTCCCACCTCTGCCCTCCTCCCCCCCCGCCAACTTCTGCAGCTGCCTGCCCCAAAGCTGCCCGCAGAAGCTCCGCGTGCTGCCGCTTCCCCCCGGGACAACGCGCGCGTCACCGGCCCATAGCAGCCCCCCCGGCACCCCCCGGGCCCGGGTGGTCCCCGTCGCTTACCTCTCCCACCGCTGGGCACTGGGGGTCCCACAGGGTCAGCTCGGGGGGTGGCCTGAGGAGGTGTCCCAGACCTGCCTCTCCTATGCGGGCAGCACCCCCCCACCCCGGGGCTGTCCCGGGGCACCCGGAGGTGCGGGAGGCTGCGGAGGCGGGGGGGGGGGGGCGGGGGGGCGGGTGGGCGGGCGGGGGGGGGGGCGGGGGCGC
>JAVKLA010000010.1:21254647-21290614 GCA_034782735.1 Sagittarius serpentarius
GGCCGGGCCGGGCCGGGCAGCCCTCGCCCCCGCTGCTCCGCCCGCTTCGCACCCCACGGCGGGGCCTGTTATCCGGGTTACCTCCGCTTTTTCCAGCCGGTCAGCGGGGCAGATGGTCTGCCCTGCTGCGTCCGGTGCTGTTTTAAGAGAGCAGAAAGGAACAAAATAACCAGGTTCAGCGTTTCTGCTGATTTCTCTGGCATGTTCATCAGATGCTGCAGGGGCGGGGGGATGCGGGGCCCACCGGCCCTGTGGCTGGCATGGGCGGCAGCGGGCCGCGCCCCCCCCCCCTCCCCGGGCTGACGCGCTGTGGGCAGCCCAGGTCAGCTCTGAGGTGTGGGGAATCAGCTGTGGCAGGAGGCAGAGCCCACAAAGTGAAGACCCTCTTTCTCATTGCTGGTTTCCTGAGTTTTTATGTAAATCTTATGTTCTGCTTCTGAAAATAGAAAGATACTTCTCTGCCTTGTATGTTGCAGGAGATAGTATCTCCTTCAAGAAATAAACTGCCCTTCTTTCAACTGGGAACGAAACAAACAAGGAAAGCAAACCAGCGAGCAGGCTTACATCCCTCTTCATCCATCTCACTTCTCTCTCTGGAGAGGACAAGATGCTCAGGGCTTTAATTGCAGCAAAGGAGGTTTGAATTGGACATAAGAAAAACTTTTTAACCGTGAAGACAGTGAAACAGCGGAACAGATTGCTTGGGGAGATTGTGGCAGCCCCGTCACTGGAGGAGTTTAAAATTAAGAGAAGCAGATGTCTGGATGTCTGCTGAAAGCGCTCTGGGTACCGCTGATGCTCTCCTGGAGCAAGGGATGACTCGATGCCCTCCTGGAGCCCCTTCCAGCCCTGTCCTCTGCATTTCCATGGCCAGCACGGGGGTCATGGTGCCCTTTCCCGCTGTATTCATGAACTCTTTTTCACCCTGGACACTTGCCACTTCCCTCCTCCTTGCCGAGCCCTCTGTGCCAGCGCCATTAGCGAAAGTTGTTATTGAAGAAAAAATACAGGCTCTGGCATCCATCACCAGCAGCACAAGCTGTCGGTGGATTGCTGTTCGACATTGTAGCGCTTTGCAGCCTCCTAAACCACAAGGCAAAGCCTCCGCTGGAGGAATGTGTCTGGGTTATGTTCTCCGTGGCGTCGTTTGCAGCCCTGCTAACGGGGCCTGGGATGCTGTCAAACCTCCGGAGCCAGAGCAGTGTGGGAGCTGCCTGCTAGAGAAGGTACGCTTCACCTGCTGCCCTCCGGCTGCTCGCAATTTTTTCCACTGGTCAGCAATGACATTCCACCTTGAAGACAGGACACAGTGCTGCTAATTGAGCTCCTGCGGGTTCCACTACAGAGGAAGGAGATCTTACAGTGATCACGTCACCATATGCCTGTCACACATCTTTTAGGTGGGATTTGGGGCCTCCAGTGCCTTGCAGGTCAAATTCTGGGGTTCCCAGCTGATATCTGGAGCATTAAGCTGATGCTGTAGCACGATTTCCAAAGCCAGCTGCCCTGTGCAGACGTTGAGCCAACATGCCAGTGCAGGTTCAAGCATGCAAGACCCTGGGAGATGCTCTCCAGCTATGGGTGAAGACAGGCCCAAGCTACTTGCACAGTTTCCTTTAGCAGCAGCAGTAGTCTTAGGTGGTCTTGGACTACCCACATTCCAAAGGCGTGTCTCTGCGACGACAGCCAGCAGTGCTTGGGCAGAGATGGTAGAGGACAGCCTTCTCGGAGTGCCACCTACCTAGGGAGGGGGTCTGTGGATGGGCTCTTTGGGTTTGCTTTGACCTCATGCAGGTCACAGGCTCCTGTGGAATAAATGCCGCTCCGAAGGAACAAGGGTAGCAGGATGCCCCTCCTAAGAAGAAACCCCGCAGTGACAAATCCAGCGGTGATGAAACCAAGACTGTGCAGCAGTAACACACACAGCCCTGTGTTCTGAATGGGGTTGTAGCCTTCATAATTAAGACGGTGCTGAAATCAGCCTGCTCTGTGGTCTTACGGCTCAGACATTTCTTTTTCCTGCACGCCGTGAGCGCGGGGGCATGAGTGAGACCAAACTGTGTCACATCGCTGTTGTGCAGGGCAGTCCCCCCTGAGGAGGAGGAAAGTTTTACGCTTTCCCACTGGGAAGCTCCCTCAGTTCAACCTTTGTCTTTCCCCCGACTTCGCTGCGCCTGAGAAAGGTCAGGCTGGAGCCGCAGGATCAGGCCAGGCAAGATAATGTACTTTATCATTGATTTCCAGTGAGAAGTTGCGTTATGAGATTAAATGTCTCATTTTTATTGCATGGGGAGGCAGAGAGAAAGCAAGAGCTCTGAAAATAAAATAGAAGTCGAAGTGATGTGTTTCTGTTGGAAGGTGCTTGTGACTGGGAACGGATGTACCTTGTTTGTTCAGTCCTTTGGAGGTGAACTTTGAGAAGCTGCTTCCTTCTGAGGTTGGTAAACAAAGTCAAACCTCATCCGTGTTTAAACCAGTGACTAATTCATGTGTTTAATTGGCCGCATCTACTAATTCCAGGCTGGCGGAGAATTTATTAAAAAGCTTTTCTAGTTTTAATGGATCGAAATAAGCAAAGCTGCTTAACCCTCTCAGACGAAAGGTGCTAAACAGGGACCAGCAGCGTGGGTCTGTTTGGGTCGGTCCCACCGCCTGATGTACATGGGGAGAGGCGGGAGCATCCCGCCAGCTTTGCTCAAGCCGCTTTGGGCACCAGTGCTGCCTCGGTCTGCGCAGACAGCTCCCGGTCCCCAAGCAAAGGGGTCAGCGTTAGCGGGACGTGCGGTACTGGCTGCCGTCGCGCCTCCGGCTGCGCCGCCCACCTACCCACGGGTGATAACCAGGGCTGAGGACGGGCTCTGGCAGGCATCAGCCCCCTCCCCGGGCTTTGGCCACGAGGCGCTGCAGCCCTCCGCAGGCTTGGGGACCATCCTGGTGTGCTCTGCTTCTTTTGGTTAAAGACCAAATAGATGTTTTCTTTTGCCTTAGTAAAAGCATCAGCTATTCTGGCTTTGATGCCATTTAATACCGAGATTATAGCCTCACAATGCCACAGGATGTTTTTAAAGCAATGGATCAGTTAATTTCTAAAAAGGATTAGATACCGAAATATGAATAACAACCAGCTGCAGCAGCTGCCCAGATGAGAGTGGATCTCCAAGCACTGCTCGGCTGTCCCAGGCCAGGCGGCACCGTGAGCCGGACACAGGGAGCGATCCCTCCTCTCCGTGCAAGGGGCCACAGCGATGCCCTCTTCTGTGGACACGGAGCCCCTGACCGGCTTCAGGCTGGATGTAGCAGTGTATGCTTCTCCCCCGTGGCTCCATAAATCTTCCTGTAAAATATCCTCTGTCCTACAGGCCATGCTCAGGGTTACTGCAGGCTCAGGAACCTCACAGCTTTCTGTCGGCTCCAGGATTTCCCTGCTGCCTCCCTCCCTGACCCTCGTAGCTCAGACAGCTGCAGGCTCTTTGCTCTGTGTTGCAGTCTGGAAGCTCAGCAAGGGAATTAATGAAGCATTGGATATAAACTGGTTGCAAATGCAGATTGCCTCCGCGTGGTCACCATGGATGTGGCTTGCAGGTTTCAAACCCCAGGGCAGGTGGACACAGCTCCACATGTGACTGTCTTCAACCACCTTGCCTAGTACCAGCCATGCTAAACCTCAGCCTTGCCTCCTCCTGGTACTCCACAGCCCATTAGTGAGCCTTCCCCAATTACCCTTCCTACCCAGAACGGGTCCTGCAAGGGGCTGCACAGCCCCATCCTCCCCAGCCCTGCTCTCCCTGGCAGCCTGATCTGCTGGTGGTTGTACACGAAGCAGACTTGGGCTGGAAATGCTGACAGCGCTTTTGACAGTTTATGGTCACAAACTCTATTTTCGGCCTAATAAGTTTTTTATATGCTTGGAAAGCTGTCAGTTGAACATCAGCCAGGCACAAAGTACCTGCCATAAAGTGCCTGGACCACAACCAAATGGGAAAGGTGCTGCTCTGCTTTAGCGAGTTCTTGATCTCAGCTGCTTTAGTTGGTTCATTTTTTTGGTTTGAGGATCTTGGCTTTAATAATAAAATAATAAGATAAAATAATAATGCCCCTGCTTAATAATTCTTGGAAATATTTGCTGAGAGCCTGTTAAATCAGAACTGGCAACCAGTTTGGATCAGGGCTCGGGGATGGGAGGCTCCCCAGTGCTGCTGCCGGTGCCGGGGTGGGCTGGTCCCTGCGAGGAGCCGCTGGAGCCCAGTGACGAAGGAGAGAGGCGCTGGGAACATGTCTGGAGAAAGGTCCCGCTCCCTGGAAAGGTTAATCTGGAGATGAGCTGCCATGGCCAGGACTGCAGACGCACCATACAAACGCGGCCACATCAAACCCTTGGCGAAATGGAGAGCAGGGCCTGATCCTGAGCGCGCCTCTGCTCCCACCGCAGCAGCGTCGCGATGCTATAAATGACTTTCCTGCATCACAGCCCGCGGGGTTGCCAGGAAGGTCAAGGGTGGGGGGCCAAAGTGTCTGGGAATGAATTGCAAGTATGTGAGGCTCTTTTGGAGGGTGCCGCGGTGACAGCTTTGCCCCGTCCTGCAAGGCAGCCCCTGCCACGGTGGCACTGCACCGCCGGGGACAGGAAAGGTCCTGAACTGCTGTAGGGTTCCTGTGGGACACCCCTGGGCGAGTGATGGGCTCTGGCATGCTGTGTGGCGCATCAGAACCCACGTGGCACCCGGTGAGTGCCATGGCCCCTGCCGGGAACCCTGTGGGTGGCTTCAGTGCCAAAGGTGTCTGCCCGCGTGGTCGGTTCGTTAACTGGGTCCCTGGGTCCCATGACACCCTCCTTCCCATGGGTCCCGCGGCAGGGCACCGCAGGCTGGCTGGGGCAGGAGGCAGCTGCTGCTGGCTCCGGCAGCGCGTGTGTGTGCCTGCCTGGGTGTGCTTGAGGGAGGAACGGTGGTGGCTCCCATCCCACCGGTGAGCTGAGCCGGGCTCCGGGTGAGATCTGGCCGGGCCAGCAGCCAGGACGGTGACCTCGTGGCCCGGGACCTGCGGCAGCCTTGTCTGCCGCCCCGGGACTTTCCCTCCCAGGCAAACAGTTTACAGCAAATGGCTCGTTTCGATGCTAAAAATAACCCGGTAGGAAACAAATTGGCCCCAGCACTTAAACTGGGGAAAAGTGCATTTACTAGTAAAACTCAAGATGTCCTTTCCTGTTCTGCCTCTGAAGCTCGGGGAGCGGGTGCTGAGATGCTGACTGAGCTTCCCAGCCAGGCAGCAACTTACTTCGATGCGGTGTTTGATTCCACCAAGATGCGTTTTTCTTTCCCTGCTAGCGATGCTCCACAGGCTGGTCCCAGCCGCCAGGCTCCACTGCCCAGAAGCGGCTCCGGCTTTGGGGCCACAAGCGATTTCCCAGCCAAGGGAGCTGTGAATTGCCCTGTGAAAATGCTCCCAGCTGCACCATGCCTGAGAGCACAGCAGGTTCCCGGTGAGGAATGAATATAACAAAATGAAAATGTGTGTTTTCTCTTGCGGTGAAAGCACTGTGTTGGGGACATATTTCTTCTTCCAGCTCAAAACTGCAGATTTTACTAAGTCTTGTTTATATGTAGAGATTTTCCAGCTGCTTCTCTCCAGGCTTTTCTCTGGAAGGATTAACTGGGGAGATGAGACGCATCCTCACTGATTTGCAAATGCAAAGACGCTCCTGTGTGTGCCTGGCCCAGCTCTTTGTCCCCTGCTCCAGCCCTGGCCCTTTCTTTCCAGGCACGCTCAGGGGCTGTGCGGTGTCCCTGGGGCAGAGCAAACGGCGGCACAGGAATCACAGCTGTTCTGGGCATCAGGACGCCAGATCTGCCGTGAATCAGTTACAGGGAATCAAATTAACTAGGCTTTTCTGGAGGTAGGCAAACTACGTGAGCTAAATGGGAAAATAAACCAGAGGCTTCTCTGGGTTTTGAAATATTTAGCTAACTTTTAGGTCCCTTGTTTGAGTATCTCTTGGGGTGGGAGCTGAGGCGCTAAGCAGTGACAGGAGACGATGCTCATCTGGGTGTCCTCCCAGGGCACCTCCACACAGGGCCGGGCAACAGAGTCAGGGCATGGCCATTTTGGGGTTTCCAGCTTAGGAACCGCATGTGAACGGTCCCCTTTATGTAGGAAAATTGGGAGCTGGGAGCTGTGCCCCTGTCTGGCATTTGCAGCTGCTGATGCAACTGCAACTCCATCGCTCATCCCTGTGCTGTGCCTTTGCAAGAGGATGCCGCCCCGTACTCCCAGGCTGAGCCTCCTACTCGGGTTCTTCCATGAACCACCCTCTGCTCCTCACCCATGTGGCACTGGAAAGGGAAATAAATAAACTCTCCTCTTGCCTTCTGTGCTGCTGGGTTTGCTCCCATTGGGGCTAACCAGAGCTACTGACAGTAAATCTGGGGATGAGGAGTTATGAAACGGAGACCTGGCAACGAGGGGGAAGAGGCGCTGACCCACCCGGAGGTTAGTTCCTCCACCACCAGCTGTGGCCACAAAATCCAGCCATGGAGAGATGGCTCACGCTCATCCCTGTGGACAGGTGGGTTGAAACACAGACTTCGCCCTAATATTTCAGCTCATGGGGCCCCTCTCCTTCACTGTGCACCTTGCGCTGTTGGTGTCTCTGTTCTGCACCTGGCCCTGGGGCAAGCCTGCCAGAGCTCTTCCCCACCTCCCAGCTCAGTGCGGTGGGATACTGGCTATGCTGATAGCAGACCTGCTGGGGTCTTGGACAGCCCCAGGCACCTGCATGAGCTGCATCCCAAGGGCTCTCTGCGTTCCCGGCTCCTCTGGGCTCTCAGCACGGCACCGTGATGCCATCCCAGCATTGCACAGTCTTTCAGAGGGTGGGGGTCGCCTCCACAACCAAGTAACACTTCGTTCAGTCAGAGTGCCTGGCTCTTGCCATCACCACCACCAGCCCTAGCCCTGAGCTCTCCTCATGGGACCTTCTCGCCCTGAATGGCCTGGACGGGAGGCTCAGCGGTGCTGCAGGGTGGTCTGGGCTGGTAAGAGCTGACGGGGAGCTGTGGTATGCGGTTCTCCCCCACCTCTGCTGAGCGGCACCTCCGCATCAGGGCAAAGGCAGCCAGGACTGAGTTAATCTGTCTCCTGACCTTGCGCGTCCTCTGCGCAGTCTGGAAGCAGCCTCTCCAAGGAGGAGCTGTGGTGCTACTGAGAAGCCTGGGAGCTTTCTGATGCTCCTTAGAGTAAACCTTTTGCCCATGAGCCCAAACAAGCAGAAGGATTTCAGACTGGCACAAAGGGCTCTTCAGGGAGCCAGATCCGCCCGGAGCGTCTCCTGGCCGGAGCAAAGCGGCAAAATTCAAACTCTAGTCTCTTCCCAGGTTGCTGAGAAGGCAGTGGCAGGTCGTGGTGCACAGAGCACTTCCCGGGGACTTCTTGCTGCCCTGCTCTCTGTGTTGACCCCTGCCTTGAGCAATGAGCAGCACTGATGGCAAGGGGCGAGGAGGGCTTGCCGCTGGGGGATATTTAGAGGGATGGTCTGAAAAAATGGTGCATCTCTATTAAGCCTGGGCTCTCCAAGTCCTCCAGGACAAATCCCTGCCTGCACAGTGCAGCCGCAGTCGCTCTATAACGCACATACAAATGCGTGTTACAGCTGCAAGCTGCGCAGTGCCGCTGCCGCCGAGCTGCAAGTGCATTCCTTAGCTCTCGCTCTCCCCAGGTCCCACGCTACATGGCATCACCTATTTATAACTGCATGCACTGCAGGAATAATATTAGACTGATGGCCTCACACAGTTACACTAAATGTTATTCTATTTATGTGATTTGCTCTTCTTCACAAGCTGTTGGTCCCCCAGATGCCAAAACACTCTGCACAGCATAGACAAAGACTCAGATTTTTCTCTTTTATTAAAATCTTCACCAATGGCACCCAGTCCCAGGTATACTTACCATTTTTTCCCGGGTCACCTGGAGTAATTGCGCCTACTATTCCTTCCCCAGTCTGATCGATATCCTTGGTAAATGAGATAACCTGTCAGATCTGTTGTCCCTGTAGCCAAAGGTACTTTAGCAATGAAATTGTTTTGCTGAAGAAATAAATGCCTCTCGCTGAATCCGAGGATGCTGTGACCTTTCATTAGTGACCTGAGTGACTCATCCCTTTTTGTGTGCGCACTGCAGCCTCCCACCACGCCGGAAAAGATGCACCACAAAGTCCTGCTGCCTGGTGCCCGGCGTAAAGGGGAGCCGGGACCGGCGGGAGCCTCCTGCTCACGCTGCTTCTCCTGAAGCTTTGCAAGTGTTTTTCACACCTCCGCCGGGGCCTGGGGACTGTCACGTTAGGGAGACCCCGTGCACCATCTCAGTCCCGCAGCAATGTCCCCGGCACCCCCAGCCACTGTCCGAGCAGCAGCTCCCGCTCCCCCAGGCTGTGGAAATCTCTGACACGAACACGTAAGCCCGTGTTTCCAGCACAGGGCAGCCAATCCATGCTTATTTAGCAAAAAGAGCTTTACTGGCCATACCAACCCCCCTGAAGTGAGGTGGGCGGCTCAGTCAGAGCCAGATTTCAGCCAGAGGCCGTGTATCACACATTGTGAACTCTGTATTCACCGGTGGGGACAAATCCTCCTACTCCAGCAGACTAACGTCTTGTACCTCTGCAGCCAGCAGCTGTTAAACGAGGCCTGGCAATCATTTTGGCTGAACTCAGGGAGTCTCTGCGGGTCCTGCGGCACTCACTGCTCACTCCCGCTCCCCACCGCTTGCACACGGGAGCCTCTCGCCCCCTCGCTTTGCTGGGTGCCTCTGGAAACACAAAGACCCTGGAGACACGATGTGTTTAGTCTCTTTTCAGAAATCTGTGCAAAGTGAAGTAAAGAATTAAACAGAGTTGAGTCCTATGCATTTAGCTGCTGCTGATAGCGATATTTTCTTCTTGTAGAGTGTTTTGCATGCCAAGAAAAACAGCTTTGTATTTTCGGGAAAGAAAGCGGTGGTACATCGGTGCATGTGCCTGTTTATTCTGCCGGAATGGCTTCCTGGGGCTGTCAGCTCAAACGTTCTCTTTAACATAACAAATCTTGACTGTGTTTGCAACAAATCCTCAACCAAGAGGGGTTTATTTAATGAAGCAAGAAATGCTGCCAATTTCCAGGCTTGATCCCAAACCCATTAATGTCAGCAGGAGAGTTCCCACCATGTTTGGTTTGTTGGTTGGGTCTAATCTGGGTAAGGGAGTTAAAAATCTGTTTCGGGTCAGATTTGCAGACAAGTTCATTGCTCCACTTCGCTGTGCCAGAGAGTCTGTGGGAAAAGCAGACAGTACAGGCGGGAATCCTCTCGCCTGATTTTAGGCATCTTCAAGTCCAGCAACAGGTAGCCAAGGGAGGGAAAGAGGAACATTCAGATCGTCGTAAGCCAGGAGCCCAAAAGAGGTGAAATTAATTTATTTCTTCCTGCAGAACCACCTCACCCCATGAGGATGCGCAGCTCCTGTAAAGGAACCTGACAGCGCTGGAAGGTCTCTGCAGCGGAGGGGAAAGGACCTCGCTCAAAGCCAGCCCCTGAGCGGGTGGGTGCTGACCCAGGCGGTGCCGCAGGTCTTCTGCTCAGGTCTTCTCCCTGCGCTTGTGCCAGCCAGGAACCGAGGCTGACGCCTGCTTCAGGATGCAGCCGCGGCACAGAAACTCCAGTGGGCACTGACTCCCTCCTGCCGGCAGCAAATGCTCGTGCACGGCCCCGTCGTGGGCCTCATCTGGGAGAAGGTGAAAGGAGGAATGTGGCAGCTCCCCACCTTCCCTGTCCCCTCACCCACTGCTGAAACACGCACCACGTCCTTGCCTCCCCATGCCGTGAGCGGGAAGCGGCACAGAGCAAGACCTGCCCGCGCTGGTTGCTCCAGGGACCATCCCACCCCTCTGCTCTCAGGGGATAAAGAGCACCGGGGAGGTTTGGAGGGGTCAGCGGTGCCCACGTGTTTTGAGCGGGTCCCCAGCAGTGACCAAGCACCTGCAGTGTCCCGCAGAGAGCAGCGGCTGCTCTTTGCAAGGGAAGGAGCCTCCCTTGGCGACGAGGGCTGGAGGAAGGAGGGCTGCTTTGCTGCTCCGTCACCAGCTGCAAAAGCTGGCCGTGCAGGCTCGTGTGCCAGCGGCTGGCCCTTAATTACGCATACAGCTAATAAGGGGAAGGAGCTCATTTCTGCAGATCATAAGGGGAAGCAACATTGTCTGAAGATTAAGGGGACTGCAAAGCAAGAGATAAAAAAAACAAAACCACTAAACTATATCTCAGGGGCATCGGCCCAACACACAGATCCTTAATGGCTTTTGCTGATTTGGCAGATGCAGGACACAGAAAAATGAGAAGATTTATGGCTGCAACTGTCCCTGGGGCTCAGAGATGCTTCTTAGGGTACAGGTCTTTAAATCATCGTTAACAATGACACGAGGGGCACTGGAGAAGACAGAGCTGGGCCCAGCGATGCAGGGGGTGAGAGCAGAGTTTGCTGGCACTCCCTACGCAGCGCTCCCTCCCTGGGACGCAGCGATGCTTTGTTTCAATCTGTCACAAAGTGAGTGCAGTGATGGGGTGCTGCAGCTCCCATGGGTTGTGGGGAGCAGAGGCTGGTTCTGCGGAGAGCTGTATAATCTTGGATGGGATCCATGTGAGAACATGGAGGAGCTGGACAGCTTTTGGAGAAAGGAGTATTTTTTCAGGAAAGGAGAAGAGTGTAGAGCTCTGGAGAAACCCCGATCCAGGGAGTGTGTGCAAGCAGCAGAAGCCAGACCTGCTCCTAAGGTCCCAAAGATCTTTCCTACTGCAGAGACAGAAGAACATCTAATTCGGGAATTTAACTTTGCCTTTTGGTTTCCTCTGGATGAGGTGGGAGCTGAAAGTTTCAGGGCTTTTCTACACCCCTGCCTGGTGCTGAGCAGACTCCCAGGACCTGCCTCAGCGCATGCCTGGCGCAGCACTGCTCTCCGCCGGCTGCCTGCAGTCTCGCTGCGCCGGCAGGCAGCTCTCCCGGCAGATCCCCATCTGCAGAGCCCTGGGAAACTCATCACCACTCCCTGCAGCAGGCAGGCCCCTGCTCCAGCCCGCAAGCCAGCTGGCTCCTGTGCTGCTATAAAGCTTTAAAAGAAGTCAGATGACTCGTGACTGAAAGCATTAGGTGTTTATTTGCACTTTAGACATTGACTCCATCTGAAAGTCAGCTGTGGCTCCCTCCACGCAGCAGCAAAGATGGGTTCGTGCAAGGATGACCGTGATAAATATTGGGCTTTGGTCCAAAGAGCTCAGCATCCGTGGGTCGGCACTTTCCCAGAATGGGCTGATTTTAACTCACAGTCCGCTTCTTTCAGCTGAGCTGCAAGATCTGCTGTTGCAAATCACATTGCTCCTGTCAGAAGGACTGAAACGTTCAAGCTGTTCATGGTGGGGAACACCAAGAGCAAAAACCAAAATGCTGCTTGGGAGCCTCTGCTCCCCCCGAAGCAGAGATCCCCACGGTACCCCTGGCAACAACAGATGGACTGCTCTCACCATCAAATCTCGCCTTCACAAACCTTCAAACCAGTGTTGCTTCTTTTTTTAAGCATGTCTAATTTTTAATAGACATGCCTAATCCCCTCGCAAGACTGGATGCAAGAGTAAGATGCAAGCACCCACCTGAAGATTTTGAAACTCTCTTGGGATTTGCCCGCTGAAAGCAGCGGTTCAGGCTACTGCAGTTTTTCACCTTGCAAAAAAAACCCCAACAAACCAACAGCCTCCGGAAACTTTAAAATGACAATTTGTTGTTGTCTGCTATTTGGTCTTCCAAAAGAGAGTGAGTAATGCTAAAATTCTTTTTTCTTCTGCAAAGGAGGTGGGCAGTAGAGGATAACACAGATCCTGAAGCAGCTCAGTCACCCAGGAACAACTAACCCAGGAACAGCTTAGTCATATATTTAAAACCTAATATTTTTATGAATATTTCCATTTCCAAAGGACTCACCCCCCCTCCCCCCTCAAAAATTCACCCCCTCAGTTGCCCTGTGATGCAGGCAGTTAATTAGGGGGGCCCTCTCCCTAGGTGAGGGAGGGAATCCTGTCTCAAACCCATGCCCAGTGGGGGAGAGGAGATGCAGTGGGGGGAACGTGGCATCATTCACCCCCACCCTGCACTCACCGAGGAGCTCGATGAGCTGCCGGGGAGCCAAGGAGATGTTAACCAGCTGGGACCGCTGCACTGGAGGCTGGACTGAGAAATACTTCAGGACTGGAGTAAATGCAATGTTCATCTTTTTCCATCTCCAGATGTACTGTAGGCAAAATGGTTGGGTTGAGCGGCTTTGCTCTAAAACCTGGTCCTAGTTCGCTCTCTGATGCTGGCTGTCCTGTCTGTCCCTTGTGTGAGACTGGAGCCAGCGAAGCTGCAGTCACCAACTCTCTACAAAACAGGCATCAAGGTGGGGGGGGCCCTCCCAAGAAAGGGCCAAGCGCAAACTGAAGTGGCACACCCTTTGGAGGGGGTGTTGGGTACCTCAAAGCTCATCAGAAGCCTCCTCCTCACAAAGAATGATGCTCTTCTTCTTCTCATCCACCTGGGAAGAGGTTTTTCTCCTGAAGGCGGACCCCAGGGACTGGCTGGCTCTTTGGCGGATGGTCCTCATACGTGACATGCAGTCTTCGCTGGTCATCACGTAGAGCAGGGGATTGAGGGCGCTGTTGAAGCTGGCCAGGCCCCGGGTCACCTGGTAGGAAACGTAGATGTTCTTTAAAGCCTGTGTGCAGGACCCTTGCAGCTGCCAGCTTCGAGATAACAAGTTGAGGTTTCTGAAGATGTGGTAGGGGAGGAAGCAGATGGAGAAGAGGACCATCACGAGAATCACCAGTCTGATGCTTCTTCTCCTGAGGCTGAGGTCCATGGTGTCGTTCCTGCAGAGCACCACCACCACGTGGCAGTAGCACCCGATGATGATGAGGAACGGGATGACAAACCCAGTCACGGTGATGGCTACAGTGTACAGCAAGTAAACGCCCAGGTTCTCTTGCCCCGTCGTGTCGTGGCACCGCGTCCCCGTGTCGTCCATCTTGCTGAAGGCGAAATCGGGAGCTACCTGCGCGATGACCCACACCCAGACCATCGCGCTGAGCCACACCGAAGAGGTTGCCCCCTGGCACCTGCCCCGTGCCTTCAGCGGGTGCACGATGCCCAGGTAGCGGTGGATGCTGATGCAGGTGAGGAAGCCGATGCTGGCGTAGAGGTTGAGGTGGAAGAGGACCCGGGTGATCCGGCACCAGCCCTGCCCAAAGAGCCACGATCTGCCCCGCAGGTAGTAGCTGACGAGGAAGGGCAGCGTGCTGACGTACAGCAGGTCGGCCAGGCCCAGGTTGCCCACCAGCAGGCCGAGGGGATGGCGGGCGCCCCGCCGGGGCCCGGTGCAGAGGTGCCACAGCCCCAGCCCGTTCCCCGCCAGCCCCAGGGGGATCACTGCCAGGTAGACGGTGGGCAAGAAGCGCTGGGCGAAGGCGGTGTCCACGGGGCACAGGGTCCCGCTGCCATTGCCGGGCCACAGGGCGAGAGCCTCCATGGCCACCAGGCGCTGCGGCAGCCCTGCCCACGGTGGGGTGACCGCTCCCGGGGCGGTGCTGGTCGCGGCAGTGCTCGGAGGCGCCGGTGCCCGGCGAAGCGGTGCCCGTTGCCCGCGGCAGGGGCGGGGCGGCACCGGCAGCGCCGTGCCCAGATCTGGCCCCGGCAGCGCCGCGTTCCCCAGCGTGGGCCGTGGCTGCCCTCACCTCCCTGTTCCTGGGGTGTGGGGCGCAGGGCTCTCCCCTGGAGCGTGGGGAGGATGTGGCGAGGGCCGCCTCAGCGAAGAGCCCCGGTGTCCGGCGGCTTCCGCCACTCCCTCGGCGCCTGCCGCCAGCCCACTTGAGATATTTTGAGCCGGGCACCAGGGACACGCAGGCCCCCGGCTATTTCGGATGCTGTGCGTGCCTGGAGGGAGCGGGAGGAAGGGAGCAGGGAGGCGGGAGAGGGGCTCTGCCTCGGAGCGGGTGGGAGATGTCTGATGACGGGGGCCAAAGCTTTCAGCCTGCTTCTGTTCTGTCCCGCTCAGGGTGAGGAGAACCCCCCCCATCCCTCCAGAGCAGGGGCTGGAAGCCTGCACCCCAAGAGCCGCCCCTCCTTTGGGCGGTTTTGACCCACGCGGGGAGGAAATGCGAGACGGGCTGTGACCTTCCTCCCCTGTCACAGGGGGTGTCAGGCAGGAAACACCCAGATACAGTGAGGCTGGGGCAAGAGCTAAAACCAGGGACCCCAAAGAGGACCCCCAAGGAAAGCCAGCCCCCGTTTGCATTGCTGAGTAGCTGCTGCCGCATGAGCGAGGCCAGGAATAACTTTATCTCCAGGCGCAGGAGTAAACAGGCCAGCGATCAGAAGGGAGAAGGTTTCTCCTGGCGAGCCATAGGGAAATGACCTTGGCAAAACAACTTCAGGTGAAGGGCTGGGCCCAGGAAGGGCCAGAGCCACCTGCTTCCCTGGAACTTAATCTGGGGCAAGGGGGTGGGAAGAGGCCGATATCTCCTCTGCCAGCGGGGAAGGGGGGGGGTGAGTCCTGCCGAGCCACCCCGACTGCCCTTCCCTCCTTGGCAGCAGCCGAACATCTCTGCTGGGCCGGGCTCAGGCATGGCGGGTCGGGGCCAGCGTGGGGAAGCCCAAGACACGGAGTGGTGGTAGCTGCTTGTTGTATCAGTGCCTTGACTCCAAAAAGTGCCTGCTGGAGCAGATGAACAATGGGAAAGGCTGTTACGTTATTTCCCGCCTACATGATAAAATCTAGCCGCTACAAGTGTGCCCTGAGAGGTGAAGCTTAAAAGCTGTTTCCACGGGGTGAGAATATGGCTTTTCTGAGGTTTGCAGGGGCTCTGGTGGGTCTGTGCTCCTGGAACAGCAGCAGCAGAGGAGGGGGTCCATGAGGGTGTAACTCTCCACCCTGCCCTGCTCCTGCCCCCTTCACCTCCACGCGTTTCAGCTGCTCCTGCAGCCTGGCATTGGGTTGGCACTTGCAGAGCAACTTTATGGAGACGTGGAAGCGCGGAGAGATGAGAGGAACGGACTGGAGAGGTCCCCTTTGTCCCAGAGCACTGGGGAAACTGAGGCAGAGACAGCAGCTGGCTGGGAGGACTGCCGTAATCATGGGAAGGGTCACAAACTGCTCTCAGCCGTGTAGGCAAAACTTTCTCTGTCCCAAAAATGAAGGCTTGGGGCTGGGTGCCTCATGCTGTGGGAAGAAAGGAGCAGGGCAGGGCACGGGGAGCACTGCCCGTGCCTGGCTGCAGCCCCGTGCCCTCCACATCTCCTGCTCCCTGGACCTGCTGGAGGCACGCACACAGCGGCACAGCTCCTCTCTTCTGCCTGCCTCCTCTGTGTTTAAGGTGTTCACTTGACCCACGACTTCGCTGGCAGTGGAGGTGCTACCGCCCAGCTCTGCCCGAGCATCCCGTACCAGGGTGCTCCCCTCCGGTGCCCGGCTCCGGCATGTGGCAGCGATGCTGCTGCCAGCGCTCCCGGGGCGGTGCGAGAGCGCAGGGCTGGCATAGCTCCTGCGGGCAGCAAACGCCTAACCTGAGTGACGGGGGCTTTCAGGCAGCCTGTTCAAGGCTTTTCACCAGCAGCAAAAAAGGGCCTCAATCTACTTTTATTAGCACTGCACGCTTGTGCTCAGGGAGGTATCTGAAAGCGTTTCGCTTTAATGAGGGGCTCATCCAGCCCTTTCTCAGCCAACTCTGTGCTTTTAAAAATCATCAGTCACGAGAATGGCTTGGAAAAAAATTCTGATGCACATTGTTTACTCATGCATTACTGCACAGTTTCTCCTTCGGCTGCCACGTGTGCTTGCGCTGAAATGAGCTGTGATCTGTTGCTCACCACTGGTTTGGGAATATGGTTGTCAAATCACATGCCATTTATGCGTGCAAATGCGGCAGTGTGCCTTGAGGACAGGGGTGAGTTGTCTTCTGGTTTGGGTTATTTTATCTTCACAGGTGACAATAATATTGGATGCCATCTGTGGATGGCAGAGTATTTATCTGCTGCCCCACAAGAGAAGGCAAAGCCCAGGACCTGCTGCATCAGAGGCCGCAATAAATGTGATCCTCAAATAACCACGTTTCTAGGGTATCAGGGCTTTAGAGGGAACAGCAAATATTGGGAGACGGGCAATCAAATCGCAAGAGTTGACTTCCCTGTATTCTTAGGGAAAAATAACTCTGATTTATTTGGATTAATTGTTTCATTATTTAGATGTTTTCTGCTTAGTGAATCAGGGAGAAATGACATTTTGCAGGAAAAAAAAAGGAAAATTAGAGCAGAGGTGCGTTGAGTCATTTCTATTTGAGATGAGAATTGCAGGTTGCTGCTTAAAAAGTGACCTTTTGATTTTTACCACCACCCAGAGGTGGCTGGGCAGGATTTGGGAGCGGGTGAGAGCCCTGGCAGAACTCCCTGCCGGCAGCTCACCCAGCCTTGGTGGCTGTGTCCTGACATGCTCAAACAAGAACTGGCTTAAAAACCAGCATTTGTAGTACACAGAACATGTCTTACCCATGTCAGTTGAGTGGTTTTAAAGCCTCATGTCACTGCTTTTTTTGGCATGGCCATCATAGAGGTGAAAAAACATCAACAAAAGCTGCAGACGTGGCCACGTTCATTCTGCAATTTGCTGCCTGCCAGAGGTTCACCACGTCCCCCATATCAAACTGAATTAATGATTTGTATTCAGGCAGAACACCAGATGATCGCAGTAAATAATTCTCTTTGTAAGGAATGTTTTGCTGCATGAGCAGTGAGATTTAATTCTACCCCCCAACAGGTGACTGAAAAGCATCCTTGACTTTATTTTCAGCACTTGCAGGGGCTGGGGGAGTGGGCGAGCGGCTGCCTTGGCCCTGCCTTTTCTGCTGCTTGTGGGGAGGCTTTTCCCCAGGCAGGAGAGGGGAGCTGCCATTCAGCCTTTTACCCCCAAATCTGCCCCAGTATCATGGCGGCCTGGGTCGGGAGGACAATCAGCTGGTGACAATGGTGGCATGATGCCGGGGAAATCCTGGTCCGGGGTTAGCGGAGCAGGTGTGGGGCTGGCAGGAGGGGGGATGAGTTATGGGGGTAGAATTCGAGCTTTGGTAAGAAAGCATGGCCTGGGCTGTGCCTGGGGCTGCAGACCCAGCAGTAACGCAGCCATCGCCATGCTGTGCTCTCCCACACATCCCAGCAGCGAGTGAAGACCCAGGTGTTGCCATGGCCGGCACTGGTTCCATCGGCAGAGCGGGTGGAGCTCATGGCTTGATAAAAGCAAAGGGGCAGAATTTAATCCAGGATATAATATACTATAATAATGTTTTGAGTGCCTTGATTCACATCTTTTTTTTTTTTTTCTTTTCTTATTCTAAGCAGCCTGAATTGAGGTGCCTCCAAGCTGCCCCATCCTGGATTAGGCCTTTCCTGCAGCAGCCGAGCTGGCTGTGAGCAGCAGGACTCCCGAGGGCTCACCGGAGCCCGGTTTACCCTGCACAGACAGGCCCAGACAAGCTCCACACCTAGATGAGCACATCTTTATTTTCAGTTCCACGAATACACATCTGAACTGTCCATATCTCGCCTGGACATGTCGCCGAAACCGCTGCTCCTTTCCAGTTGCCCTTCTCGCCCTGCCGTGGGACACGCGTTCCCTCTGCACGCTTGTGCGAGGCCGTTAGAGGGCATTTGGGTTTCATTTTTCAATCACCCACAAGGATTATCCCTGTGAGAAAGTAAAGGCAGAGCTGCCGAGCAGTCTCCTGCACCGACTCTTGCACAGCTGGAGCAGCTCCAGCCCGTCAGGAGACGGCCCCAGCTCATCTTTGTGATTTGTTTTCTCTTTTTCCTGCTTTTCTTTTGGCCTTGGCTCGCGGGGTATGTGCTTGGATGGCAGGCGGTATGTCTGGTGCTGCGGAGCGGTGTCTCCTGCGTCTGAGCTCCTCACTCGCCGAAGCCCTGCCAAACCGCCAGCGCTTTGGAGAGGAGGAGGCCAGGCGGAGCAGGAAGGTTCGTGTTTATTCTGGAGAGATGCGGGGAAGGTGAATTAGAGCTGCCATCAGGAGGATGCCTCTGCCCATGCCCAGGAAGGCAGCTGCTGGGTTGCGGGATGGATATCGTGGGGTGGCCGAGCTCGTGCGTGGTTGAGCTGTTCAGCCTGGCACGGCGGTGACTTGCGGTGTGCAGCCTGATGTACCTGCTCCTCCACCCGGGGGGCCAGGGTGCGAGGGCTCCCCCCAGGGATTTGGGCTTCCAGGTACTGGAGACGGTCTCTCTCGCAGCCCCTGCTGAGCAGAGCTGCACGTGTGACGTGATGGACAAGCAGCATCACCTCTTCAAAAGCCCCAGTGATCCAGGAAAGGACCAATTCCTGGTTTCTTGGGTGGATTCACACTAGGGGCAGGGTTTCCCCGTTTCCCATTTCATTCAGGCTAGGAAACGCGGGGATGCTGCCCAGTAACCCTGCCTGGGGCAGCAGGGTGCACAGAGGGGGCAGGTGCTGGGTGACACAGGGATCTTGTTCTCTATTTCTACCCTCTTTTGCAGCCAAAGTCCATCAGTTCTTCCCCAGTTTCTCAAAGGACACATCCTCCATCTCCACCGAAACCATAGTGCTGAGGGCTTGTGCCAGACTCTTTGCCGGGACGAGGCGTTGGCTCCGGGATGCGACCGGGGTGGACACAGCTACAAACGACCTCCTTTTCCCCTCTGGAAAGGCAGAGTAGAGAGCGATGGGGAGCTGGAGCGGGGTGGTGGCCTGTCACTGACGTCTAGGGAGCAGCGGCATGTGGCAGAGCAGGTGCCTGGCCCCAGAAAGCGCCGGCGGGAAGCGAGCAAGGCAGTTCTGCACCGTGTCCGCGCTGGGGCTGGGCCAGGCTCATTAAAGAGGTGGCAGAGCCCTGCCTCTCGGGTGTACCCAGGGAGCCAGGCAGGAGATGCAAATGCATCCCTGGCCATAGGGGCAGGTCAAGCTCACCTGTGGGGCTCATGGTTTTGTGGGATCCACAGTGCTCTTGGATTCAGCCAGCCAGAGATCCCAAAATTCAGGTCTGCACCTGCCATCAGCTGTTTTCCAAGGCAGGTTTCAGGAGATGGTTTATCTGTCCCTGAGACACGGTCAGCTCATGGCTGAGGAGGGGTGATGGGGTGCCCGCAGGTAATTGGGGGTCCCACGACTTGTTTTGGCTGGCATTTCCCTTTCTCAGTGAAACCTATGGCCCTCACTTACCGCTGGGGATGCTGCCGGCAGAGCCGGGCAGGGTCTGGCCATGCAGAGCCGCCTCTGAGTCTCCAGCCTGCAGTAGCGGTTCTGGTTGGAGATGCGGGTAGAAAAGCCCACACCGCAGGTGGCCGAGCAGGCGCTCCACTCCGTGCCCCACTCCTGGCAGGGGTATGGCAGCAGCGGGGACGCTGCCCCCAGGCCTGGATGAAAAGAGACGAGGGGGGAAAAAAGGGTGGTTGGAGGAAGGCGCTGTGCAGCGTGCGCTGCGGGTGCTGCGGGCATAGCCCTGCGTGGCAGAGGAATGTGCCGTGAGGCGTCTCCTGTTGATGTTCACGGTCTGGGGTGAAAGGACCATCCCTAGAGACCTGCATGGGCATCCCCTCACTGGCCTGGCCCGCATCTTACCTGCCCCAGCGTCCCGGAGGAGGTGCTGGTCCCGGGCTTCGCAGATCCACTCGGGGCAGCACTTCCCTGGGACCTCGACGCGCCGCGGGTAGGGGCAGTCCGGGGTGGGCAGCCGGACATCCTCCTGGCAGAGCGGGACGCAGGTGAAGCCCCCATCCAGGCAGCGGCACTGCAGTTTGCAGCTGGGCTGGAAAACCTCCCCATCTCGATAGAGCCGGCCATTCACCTCGCAGCCCTCCTCGCTGTCTTCAACTGCAAGCGGTGGGGAGCATGTTAGAGACAAAGCGAGGGAGAGACGTGGGTGGCAGAGGGGACTGCCGGGGGAAACCGTGGGGCTGGCATGAAGGGGCTGAACAGGGGGGCAACAGAAGGGACTGAAAGGTGCGTGGGGCAGACATGGGTTTGCAGCAGTGTGTGCATTGCCCAACCTCTTCCCCCTCCGGGCCTCTGCTCCTGTCTCTGTTATTTCAAAGCAGCAGCTCACCAGTTGTTGAGAAACCCGCTGCCCTTTGCCTCTGACCCTGCCTTTCAGGGTTTTTAGGCACGAAAAAGTTTCCCTCAGATTTCTCTGCAGGACCCTCAGGCTCCAGCCCTGGCAGGGTGACTGCAGCATTCCTGGGACCCCCACGTCCATGGCCTCTCAAACCACCCTGAAT
Source organism: Sagittarius serpentarius (assembly GCA_034782735.1). Lineage (NCBI taxonomy): Eukaryota > Metazoa > Chordata > Aves > Accipitriformes > Sagittariidae > Sagittarius > Sagittarius serpentarius. The sequence continues at coordinate 21,274,980 of JAVKLA010000010.1, forward strand.
TCCCAGTCGGTAAATGGCACAAGAGCTGGCTGGAGCTGCAGCACAGCCCCGCAGCCAAGCTGCACGCATCAGGCCCAATAAAGCTGCTTTCGGAGCCTTCAACGCTTCCCTGAAAGCGCTGCAGGGTGGTGGGCGCTGGCTGGGGCCCTGGCTGGAGCTGGGCTGTGTGCTGGGCGGGGGGCGCGGGGCCATGCCCGGGGGAGCGGGCACCCCTGTGCTCACAGTTGCAGGTGGCTCCTGTCCCCGCGGGCGCCGCGCTGTAGTCGCAGACGAGGCCCTGGCTCTGGTCGCAGACGTGGAGGAAGTCGCAGGGCTCTCCCAGGCGCCGGGCGCAGATCTTGCAGCAGCCACAGCCATCCAGGACCAGGGGGGACCCGCGGGGGCAGCGGGGCAGCACCCGGGGGCAGTAGCATGGCCTCCGGCACAGCTGGGCACACACCTGCAGAGGCAAAGCCATCGCTGATTCCATACAGGTTGTGTTTTGGCTAACGGCTGCTATTTCACTGGGACAGCCAAGTAACCTTCTCTCAATCATGGGGGCAGATTTTTGGTGGAGGGAAGCTCTGCAAATCCATGGGAACCTGGCGAAGCAGCCTGGAAAGCTACTGTCCCCTTAGGGCGCAGCGTGATGGGCACTTATGGAAAACCAGGGAGAATCAGGCATGCTTAGCACTCTGGAGGATGGGGGCTTAAATGCACTGCTGCTCTGAATATGCAGGAGGAAGACGGAGGTATGAGGCAAATATCCCATGTACTGGTGGTCATTTAACAGGGCTGGCAGCCCTGGAGGCAGCCACACACTGCCCCGGGTAGCCCAGTGGCAGGGAGGGAAAGCAGCCTGCCCCTGTGCCTGCCACCGAGGCAGCGGGCTGTGCCCAGCTGGGGATGTGGCTTTGCAGGGGCTGAATGCACATAGTGAGGGCACAGCACCTCACTCCGAACAGTCTTAACAGCTCCCATTCATGCCAAGGAACAGAGCGTCGCGTCGGCAGTGGGGGAACTGAAGCCAAGTGAACCTCACTGCTTTCCTTCCTGGTCCAGCTGCCTCCTCTGCCTGTCCCTGGCTGCAGCCTCCTCTGCCTGGCCTGGCCCACTGGGCAAGAAGCCCTGAGACAGGCACGTTTTTCGAGGACTGGGAGCTACATTTCTCGTCCTAGCTGAAGTAAGTAGTCACTTTGGGAAGGCTGCACACCACGGTTGTTTGCCTGCTGAGCCGATGGTTTGCCAGGGACGTACGTGCCTGCAGGAGTTCACCTGGGCAGGTAGGTGCTTACATCCACGGCTCATTCTGCTTGCACAATTATCCTGGCACAAACAGCTTTTGCAGGCAGCGCTTGTGTTCCCGTCATGTCATACCTGACAGGGCTGTTGCATGTAGAGCCTGAAGCCAGGTGAGTTGGCTCTGCACTTTGGGAGTTAATTCTTTGCCAGTACTGGCCTGGCAGCACGTGTGAGCCCCACGCAGCAGCTCTGAGCTGCCCTCCGGCAGCCCTGCTGCTCAGCACCACGCACGTTCTGCTTACTGCATGGCCAGCACGTGCAGCGTAGGCAGCAGTTCAGCAAACACGCGACCAAAAAATTCATCCCTGTGCTGGTCCAGATACTGGTGTGTCTGCCGAGACTGCCAAGAGATCGATGGGTTCAGCTGAGCCATGTGGATTTTAGATACCATTTTTCTTTCTCTTTTAGTTTCTCCCAGTAGCATCAGGTCTGACATGACCAGTTAGACAGAGAAGGTAGGTACTGGTGTGCTATCTGTTCCCCATTTGCAGCAGTTCAGATGTTTTTTATGGGGCTGTAGAAATGTCAGTGCCAGCTACTGGAGATAAAATATATCCGAAATGGGCTGGGCAATCTGTGTCTTGTTCTAGTTTTATCAATGAGCAGCATTATTAGTGTGGCAGAAACCAGAGAGAGAGTCGCAGCAGGGACTGAAGGACTGCCTGTGGTGGCCAGGTTTGGGCTGGAGGCACGAGGGCCCTCGGTGGTTCTCCAGGCTCTCATGAGCACCTGGGGCAAGAGTCATTTCTCCGTCACAGTTTACCCAGGCAGCCAAGGGCATTTTTCATCTTTCAGGAGGTTGCTATTACAAATCAATGTTTTAGAAAGATTAGCCAAGCCAACTCCATTAATCTGTTTCCCCCTGCTCCTTGTAATTGACTTGTCTTTAGGTGACAATGTGGCTCCTTTCAGAGATCTTAACCGTCTTGGGAAAGGGGTCAAATTGGCACGACAGTGCCGTGATAGCCCTGCTTGCAGAAGGTCTGCTTTGGGATTCAAGCAGCAATTAGAACTTGGAGCTGAGATACCCCAGACTTTTCAACTTTCCTGTTTTCTGCACAGGCAACTATTTTCACAAAGTCCAAGAGGAAAAAATATAAAATAAAATCACTACAACAGCCCAAATCCTGTCGGACGCATTGGCTTTGCACGAGCATCCTGGGGAGAGGGGAGAGATGAGTAATGCCGAGGCTGGTGCTCGCTGCTTGGCCCCCTGCCTCGGCAGCCTGGGCAGAGACCAAGGAGTCTGCAGGAGCCGCTACCTCCGAGCTGCTGCTGCTGCTGCTCGCTCGCTCGCTCGCAGGGACGCGTACCACAGCCCCGGGAGAGCTGCAGGGATGGAGCGAGCAAACAGAGCGCATTGCTGTCATTCCTGCGTGCTCCGTGGGCTTGCACAACGGACGCCTTTGACCCATGGACGTTAAGACCCTGCTGCTTAATTGCAAATGTCTCTCCCAAGCGTAGCTCTGCCCCCGTGGGACTGCATAAATACAGCCTGTCTGCCAGCGGCGTTAGCCGCCGGGCTCGTTGTTAACACCCCGGTCCTACCTGCATCTCACTTTGCAAGAACCGGGAGCTTCCCCGAGTTAGGCTAAAGCCGCCCCAGGGCCCCGTCTCCCTTACCTTGGAGAGGATGCAGAGGAGGGAGAGGAAGAGGAGCTGCTTCTCCAGCTGGAGCCTCATGCTGCTCTCCCCTCCGCCACTTCAGCACATCACCCCCCAGGCAGTTTGGAGGCAGTGGCGTGTTCGCAGGTTTTAAAGCCCCAAGTAGGTCCTGCTGGTGTTTATACTCTCCCTGCTCTGATGTCACTCACGAGCTCCAATATAAACATGAGTAGGTTTGGACAAGCCTCAAGATTTTCTTTTTTTTTTCTTTCTTTTTTTTTCCAGCCTGCATTCCAGCTGCCATTTCCACTCGCCTCAAGGTGAGAACGTGCTGTCCACCGAGACAGCGAGCGAAGGGAAGGGACCCTCTCCCGGGGGAGCACGGGAGAGGGGCTGGGGAGCCAGGCTGGTGGGGTGAACTGGCACCTTGCTGCTAGCCGTGACCAGGAGGGAAGGTCCATGCCTCTTCCTACTGATCGAGGTCTGCCCAGACAGAGCCGGTGTCGTCCCTCTGGGTTTTGAAGGGGTTTGGCGGGGCTGTCCCTGCCACCATCTGCTCTGGGACATTGCCACGGCTGAGCAGGAGCAGGGAACCCACCCATGTATTTTAAGCTGAGGGCAGTGCGTGGCAGGCTGTGGGAGAGGGGTGAGTTGTGCACGCTGTACAGAGCCCTGAAGTCAAGGGCAGGATCCTGTCCCTCCATCGCTGGGGACAGCGTGTGACTTGCTTTTGATTGCCAGCAACTGAGGTCGCAGCAGTTTGCCAGGCAAGCTCTCCAGGCAGCAGAGGGGAGCTTCCCTCTCCATTTCGCTGGCACAGCAAGAGCAGGGAAGGGATTTGCTGTGGTGGTGGTGGTGCTGCTGCCACAGCATCCCTGTCCTGCGTGGGGCTGCGGCTGCCCAGGGAGGCTGCTGGGGCGGGGGGGGGGCGGGGGGGGTTGGATGCGCATAGTGTTGCATTGCCCCAGGTACATGATGCAGACAGGGCTGCAGTCTGGCCCTTGCAGGAGCACTGCTGGTTTCAAGCCTTGTAAACCTCAATTCAGCTCCTGAAAAATTGTGACTGGCTTAAGCGATCATGAGAATTGAAAATCCAGTTTCGGGGAAGAGGAGCGGGTGCTCAGGATTTGCGTCCCAATGCTTTACAGCTTTTCTGTCTGCCCTTTGCAAGCTTTCCTCATGGCTGCTGTGTCTGGCCAGTCAAGGCTGGCTTTTTGGAAAGAAAAAACTGAACATCTCAAGACCTTCAGGAAACTGAGCCCCTTCTCCATGTTCCTATCCCCCAGGTCTTATCACAAGAGGTAAGAAGGGGAATTTGTGAGTCCAGAGCTTGAAGGAAAGGCCTGAGCTCACATAAGGATGCTGGATGCCCTGCAGCTCTCCCTGGTTTCTCTCCTGCACCCCCCTTGCCTGCAGGATATGGTCTGGGGGCCAGGAGCACAGCTCCTGCCCTGGCCCAAGGGACGGATCCTGGTGGCTGCACACAGATTCTACATATCTTGCAGGCGTGATGAGACCTGCTGCTATATATCATATATTAGGATATATGTTGGCAAACACTCAGGAGTGGCTGGGTGCCTTATAAGCAGAGCACCAAAATTATGCAACTAGGAGTGATGCCCCATCCCTCCCTCCACCCTTTTTTCCCTTCTTTTGCTTTTGCAAAACAGGTCCTCGGTCACCAGAGCAGCAATCCCGACCTCAGCTCGCCATAGCCTGGAAGCCAGGGCACGGAGCAGGGAGGGCAGAGCCCGGCAGGGAGGAGCACGCAGTCAGAGCTCTCCTGTTACCACCCCGATTCTCCACTTTGGTTTTGCTTCATTAGCTGCAATCAGTCTGTTAACAAGGCCATGGCAGCTTGTGGAAATACCAGGCCACCTTCCAAAGGCTGCTGTCACTTATCCCGGCCCTGGAGTCTTCGCTGCTCATGTTGGAGCCCCAGCAACCCGCATCACCCAAGCTGTGCCCGGAGGTCCAGGGATCTGCGCTGGCAACCCTGCCCTTCGCAGGGGAGGCGCGAGGACCACGCATTGCTCCGTCCTCGCTAGCAGGGGGGTTCAGACCCTACCGACGGGTGCTCGTAAGCCAGAAGGGTCAATGTCGAAGGCTGGAGCCACATCTCACGCTGCCGCTTTCTCCTCTGCTCCCTGGAGCTGGTGCCCTCCCGCTAGCTGCTGTGTTTGAGGTGCTGCGGCTCAGCCAAACATCCCGGCGATGGCTGCAGTTGCCTCTACCAGCAACGGCTCCAGAGCAGCCGAAGCGCTGATCCAGCCTTGCCACAGGGGGACGGGGAGTTCAATGAATTACTGCAGGCTTGTGTTCATTAGGGACTCCTGATTAATGGGCATGACTTCATTTCCCAGTTGGAAATCAGGTGACAGTGCTGGTAAGGGAAATAAAAACCTCTCGTTGTCCTCAGTGAGCAGCTCTGGGTGCAGCCAACAGCCTCACGCATGAGGCCTCGGGGGCCAGCGGGCCACCCCCCGGGGGCTGGGGCTCAGGGCTGCCCAGGGGAGCCCGCTGGCAATTAACCTCCCTCCTTGCCCCCCTGCCTGCCCTCTCCTGGGTATAGGTTCGGCTCTTTGGGGTGGGAGCCCCTTCTTTACCCTCTCCCTCAGCTTGGGACAAGAGGGGACTTTGCTTCCCCCTCCCCCCACCTGATATCGCTGTGACATTACTGCACTCAGGTGACATCACTGTGATGGTATGACATCACCAGGAAGCCAGCAGAGCTCAGGCAGTGACAGAGAGATGCAGCACCGTGTCAAGCAGCCAGGCAGGGGCCAAACCCACCATCCCGTGCCTGCCCAGCTGCCCTTACTTCAGACGGCATTGGCAATCCCTGCCGGTACCTCGCTGGGTTTTGGGGTGCCCAGAGGAGCCGGCTGGAGGGGTACCCACAAAGTCTACAGTGACTCTGCCTTCCCGAGGAGGCTTTTCTGTGGGTGACGTGGGCTTGAGCTTCTCTCCTCCCGGCTCTCCGGGTCCCATGTGCCTGCCCAGGTCGCCGTGCTGGCGGTGCAGGGGCTGCAGGCAGAGCCTGGCAAAGCGATACAGCCCTTGCGCAGGTTTTGATTTGCAAAGCCACACAAGAGCAGCACATCAGCAGCTCATTTTATAAATACTCAGTTATAACCCTTCCCCTCTGGAGCACATACCCCATATGTGTGCTGTACCATACTTGTGATTTCATAGCTAGTAATTAAGTCCATATGTTGTGCTCCGCAGTTTCCATGGTATTATTGTCAGGATTTTTGGGGGGTTGTAGGGGTTTTTTTTGTGGTCAGTTGTGCAAGAAAATAGTTGATACAGGGATCTGAATACATCTCCTTTTAGTTACCCGCTGGCAAGCTCTGCTGTTTCTATAGAAATGAAGGAACTGACCCAGTGAATTTACATTTTAGACAGCTGTTTTTTTTCATGTCTGTGCCATTTAACATGCCATCGTGAATAACCCTGCAAAGCTCTCATTTGCGCACCCTGCTCAGCTGAAATTGCACCCATCTGTGATGGATATAGGCCATATCTCCCTCCATCCCTTTCCTTTGCACGAGACTCTCCCCTTCTTTACTCCGTGTGTTGAACACCCTCCCTAGAGCTGGCTGAAGTCAGACCAGGGTCTGGATGTTCATCTCTGCCGGGGAGCACCCAGGCTGTCCTGGGTCCTTGCTGGGTCTGTTCCTCTTCGTATCAACCGTGAAATCATGGGTCTAGGGTGAGCCAGCTCCACACCTTGGTGGGGAGGACGTTCCCTTTGCTTCTGGGCACTCCTGGCTCAAATCCCCGCTGGAGGGGAGCACGGCTGCCTATGGAGGGTGGACAGCACTGGTGGGAAAGCTGGACAGGCACCCAGCTTGGAAAAACCAAGAGCCCTGAGCTGAAAAGGAGACGTCTCAGGTCTCCCTCATCTGTTAGACACTTTGGGGTGGCTGCTGGCTGTTTTTCATGAGACTTCTGGAAACACCCCGGCTTTGGGAAGCTTTGAAATACCTTCATTTTTGGCAGGATGGGAAAGTTGTTTCCTACCCAGAATGAATCCAGCTCCAGTTTCAAACAGCAAGAGCCGAGAGAGGTGGCGACGGCCATTTCCATCCCTGTCTGGCCATTTTTATTCCCTCTGGTTCTCACACCTTAACTGGAGAGAGGAGCCGAGTTGGGAGGACTGGCCACCCCGAGGGACGAGGGACAGGCCAGGCAGTCTTTTACCTTGAGGTCACTGCTTCCACCCCAGACCCAGGCTAGGAGAGACTGAAAGTATTTACCATCTGGTGCCTGTCCAAGTGACTTGCGAGAAAAGAATTCAGGGCTGCCGTCCAGTTTCTGATGGTCAGGCAACTACATCTGAAAACCTCGGCTTCATCTGGGACCAGCTGACCCCTCCGAGCTCCCAGCTGCCACGGCGAGGGAGCGAGCAACAGCCGGGCATTGCCCCTTTCCAAAGGAGAAAGGGTCTTTTGGATGGGGAGCAGTGCGTGGTGGTGGTGGAGACAACTGGATCCTGCACCATTTGCCAGGCATTTTTAAGTAGGTTTCATTAGAAAGAAGCACTGATAAATGGGACTCGGTGCTGGTTCTGATCTCAAAGTCTGACATTGCCAAAAGGAAGGAGCTGAGCGATTCCACGGGGAGCAAACGGACTATCACAACCAAGAAAGGGCTTGCTTAGCCAAAACTATAGCGAGATCTCATCGTTCAGACTGACGGGCTTCTCATTAGTACAGCCCAGCCTTGCATCAGCTGTTGTGAAAGGACAACGCTTTTTCTTAATAGATGGATCAAACCCCGGGCAGTAACTCTGTGTGAATTTTTTTTTCTGCAGTCCAGACGAGAGCAATTCATAATTGTCCCCCTAAGTTAAACATTCAGATAACCCAAAGAATAAGACTTTTGTAAAACAAAACCTGGAAACTTCAGCCAGATGAGTCTTTCCATTATTATTTGGAAAACAGTGTCAGAAATCATCACGTATCAAACATTATGATCCTCTAAGAGTTTATTTTTGGTATCAAACATCATCAAACATAAACTTCTTTTAAAAAATCTCACTAAAAGTTTTATCTTTCAGACAAGATATAAACCCCAGATCCTGACCTTGGGTGGTTACTGACAGGCCCTTGGTATTTTCCATGGAGCTGTGTGGCTAACTCATGTTTCCTGATCAAATTGCTCATTCTTTTTGACTATCTTTGTTTTTCTTGTGGTTTCAGGCTAAAATAGACAGTGGTTTTCCTTCAGTTCTTGTCTTGCTCAAGTGTGCTATGTGTTCTTAAGCAGCTGCCATGTTCCTTGCTGCATCAAATGGGCTGCAAATCGAGGCATGCGCTAAGATACAGCCAGTGATGCTTTTAGGTCTCGCCAAATTCACCTTGTAATTGCAGCCAGCTCTGCTTCAGAGCAGGAGAGGTTAGGTGATGTCAGTGTTTCCTTCCAGCCCTGTTTGCTGTGACTCTGGGAAGACCTTTGAGGATGCAAGTGCTGCACCCATGCAGCAGCTAGTGTTGTGCCTGGGAAGCGGGTGGTGCTGGAGGAGGTTTGGGTGACACAGGTTGTGTCTGTTCCCAAATGCCACAGCCCTTCACATCCCCAGGGCTGCCTCGGCTCACCATCAGCAACGGCACTGCGAGCCAGAGCGGCTCAGGGCGCTGGTGGATCCAGGATGCTGGGACTGTGTGCTGGGAAGGGAGGGTGACGGTGTTGGGAGAGGATGGCGCTGGGGAGGCGCAGTCACCTGGGGCAAAGGTAGCCCTCCTCGGCTGGCATATCTCCAGTGGGTGCTCTGCACGTCTTCCTTGCGAGCGCCCGGTTGTTGCTGGGGCCTTCCCAAAGACCTTGCGCAGCAGGCATTTCTGAGCATCCTTGGTGACTGGAAGGAGTCCGGCTCGTGCAGGGAAGGGGCTTTCAGCTTAGATATTGGGCACATTAGCAGGGCTCAGCACGGTCAGCTGGTCTGGGGAGGACTGGGGAGCTGCCAGTTCACCTGTCTTGCACCAGTGCTTCATTCACACCCAGCACTTAAAAACCCCCAAATGACAGGTCACCACCCAAAACCAGTTGGCAAGGGGACCTGGTGCTACTCCCCAGGGCTCGTGCCAGAGGCTTTGGGGATGAGTCCCACTTCCTACCTCCACCCCAGGGAATAAAGCAAGGGCTGGGCTTGCCCTCCATCCCCTGAGCAAGACTTGAAAGGCTGAGGCCAGTGATGCCTCCATGTGCAGAGGGGTCCCAGGCCCCCCAGCCCTCCCCTATGCCCCCTGCTGATGCCAGAGACATTCGGAGACGTCTCCCAAGCATGCACTTCACATAAACCACCTCCTCTTGTCCACATACCTAGCCAAGTCAATAAAGACACGACTGAAACCATTAGTGTGTGTGTGGGATCCAGTTGAGAAAAACAAACCTCTCGGTCTCACGATGGTTATGAAAGCAACGATGTCGCCTGGAAAGTATGTACCAGTGAGCAGAGAGCTGCCTGTGTCGAGGGGTGAGCGGAGGAGGTGGGCATCGGCTCAAATATGACTCAAAATCAGGGGAAATTATTTCTGATGAATGTAATTACTTCGGCTCCAGCTCTGATCAATATGAGGAGCTAAAAGGCTCATAAACCAGCCGAGAATGCGAACTATGCAGAATGATTTGTAAAAGGTGTTTGGCTGGGCGTGCTCTCGCCCGGCTGTCAGGCTGCCCACCGGGCAGGGTGACCGGCTGCTGTGGGAGATGGGAGAGCGGCGACTTGCTAATTGCAAACCAGTGGCCCCTAACGAGAATCCGCCAGGAAGGAACTGGGAGGCAGCTGCCTCGTGCAGGTCCTGAGTCTAATTAAAAGCAACCAGCCTGCTTGGCTGGGCTGCTTTTGTGCTCTGACCTCAAAGCAAGCCAAGAGCAGCTCTTTACAGCCAGGCTGGCTTATGCTTCCCCCCATGGTGTGGGGAGGTTTTGGTGGGCTGGCACCCAGCACAGCCCGGGCAGGGGCTCTGCGTGGGCACTGGGAGGGGGGGCGGGGTGGAGACGTGCAGGACCACAGGGACAGAGCTGGAGGGGATGGTGTCCTCAGACCTCATGCTGGCCGAGCCCGAGCTGTGTCAAGTGTGGTGTCAATCTGCACGGGAGAGATGCTTCCTCCTCCAGGGCCTGGCTGTGTCTTGGGGAACCGCACCCACAAAAGCAGATCAGGAGGAGGAAGCGCAGCCTGGGAGATCCCTGCAGCAAGTCCCTGCGAAGCTGGTGCCTGCGGCCATCTGGAGGTGGCAGGAATTGCCTCCTGAGGAAGCAAGCAGAGGCTGGGGGACCATGTCCTGGGGCATCGGGGTCTCCCATGAACTGGTGGTTTTCCTGACGTGGTGAGGAAAGGGAAGGAGAAGGGCTGTGACAGTCTCATTTTTGAGGGAGACTGGAAAACCCCACCATGAAAGTCTCTCACCACCCAGGCTTCTCCTCGGGAGAGCATCCCCAGAAGCCGCAATGGCAAGAGAGGCAAGAATAGGAAAAGACGATGAACGGAGCCCCTGGGCTGGGAGCTACCTGTGCCCTGGCACCGGGCGGGAGGAGATGGAGTGGCGAGTGCTTCACCTTCCCGCCTGAGCTGCTCTGCAGGCTCTGAGCTGCTGCTACCCATTAAACAAGGTGATGTCTCCATCCTCTGTGGGGACAGCTCCATCTTTACCCGGCAGAGTGAGGCTGCAAGTTACAGCCACCACCTGATGCCGTTGCACTGCAGCCACCCCACCTCGCTCCCACAAGATGCTTGATTAGCAGTTGCAGGAAAACTCTCCAGTTCTTATTTAATGGGACTCGACTGGCTTTCAGCCATGCAAGCCCGGCCTGCGTGGGGTCTCTGCACCTGCAGCCCTCCCAGCCATGGGAAGGGAGACTGTTCTGGAGGTTTTTCCTTTCCTGACTAAAGGTTTTTGATGATTTTCTTAAAAAAGGGGGAAGAAAAAAACCCCAATCAAACAAAATGCCTGTCCATGACTCGTGACTCACTGGGATGTGTCAGTTCTGGATTAGCATCTGCTCGTTCTGGACTGGGCCCCTTCACCACGGATTGCCTTTTCCACTTGCATAACCAGTCCAGTTCTGTTTCTGGCATGGGGATCGGCACCTCCCTGGCTCCGACCGCACCACTGGGAACCACTCCTCCAAGGACCCTGCTGCTGAGCTCCCTTTGAGAGCTTGGACAGCCTGGGGCGAGAGGAGCCCGCCAAGCATCACAGAGCATCGCTGCCCCACCGAGGTGGCTGCAGACCTCCAGGAGCATCTGCAGAGACATCTCGGTGAAGCGGGCAGGGTGGTGGTGTGAAAACCATGTGTGCCTTGACAGCAGCCCAGATCCCTGCAGCCCCAGGAAAAAAATAGCAGGACCTCCTGCCGAGGGTCACCAGAGCAAGGCTCCTGCCCGCAGCCATCACCTCCAGCCTAGGAAAAAGCCCAGCGTCTCATGGTGGAGCTGCAGCGGGACTGCCTCCTGCCCTCAGCCACGCGGGGAACTGGGACAGGCTGGGCTGTACTGGGAACTGCAGGGCATCCTTCACGTAGTCCTCAACTTGAGACCCTTTGGGGTTGGGTTTCCACCTGCTGCAGGGCTTTGGGGAGAGAAAGGGAGTGTTTGACCGATGGGACTGTCGGCACCTGGTTGCCCAGGGCTGGCGATGGCAGCCTGACTGCGGCTTGGCTTGTCCCAGGAGCTGCTCCTGGCCAGGCTCCCCTCCCCGGTCTGGAGTCAGCCAGAGCCCCAGAGAAGCTCCTCACCAGGCAGCTCCTCTTGTGGATCAAACTGCAGGAAGGGAAACGCGGCCCAGAAGCCCTGGCACTGTGGGCCAGGACAGGCGTCTGCTCTCCCTGCTCTGGCTGAGCCCAATAAAGGACGACATCTCCTACAGATACTGCCAAGGCAGCAACTTAGGGCGTGGAGAGCAGTGTGTGCGTGGGGCAGCCAGGCTGCTCTTCAGCCCTCGCTAACGGCCCAGGCTGGAGGGGGTGTTTTGAGGTGCTTTTGGCTGCCATAAATGCTGTCTATGCCACATTTCTAACGTTATCTTCATCTCCTTCCTGGGGCAGGGAGATCCCCAGGCCACATGGAGAAATCCTGGTCTCCCCGCGCTATGATTTTGCTGGAAACCACATCTAGCACGGTGTGGTTGGGGTTAGAAGAGCCGTTTCCCCAGCGGTTGGCTGCACTCTCCACTGCCAGAAGCTGACCGCATTCAAACCCTGGATTTCTTTACATCCCCCGGTCCTGCTGAGATGTGGTCTGCTGCCTGCGCAGGCGAAGCCACTCTGCTGGCCTGCCATCCAGAAAACATGCTCTGGATTGCCTGTATGAAAATTAAACACAAACGCTTTGCAAACCGCAGTCCTTGAGTGCGAGGCAATGAGCCGAGAGCTGTCAAAGCAAAGGGGAAGATCCTCCAAGCTGCGCAGGCGAAGCCGAGCCAGCCTGGTACATGCGAGGGGAGAAGCGACAAGTGCAGAGGCTCTGGCTCCAAGGGACATCAGCCACCCTCTACGTGCAACCCTGGCTTTGAGATCTGACTTTGCTGCTGCCGCTGTTCACCAGTCCCATGTGTCACCCCCATCACAGAGGTGGTGCCTGGCGTGAGAGGGGACCGGTGGTGCAACCTCTGCTGCAGAGCAGCCCCCTTGTCCAGCAGCTTGGCCCAGGGATGCTCTGCTCAGCCCAGGTTCCGGCAGCCGGGCAGAGCCGCGCCTCCAGCCTCGGCTGTCACAGCCTCTCTCCCTAAACCTGTGCTGGGACGGTGCCATTGTGCCTTCCCCTGCATTACACTCACCCTTATGCCACCTTTGGTGGCACCAAAGGTGCTACAGCCCATGGAGAGGCAGCTTGAAGGTTCTGCAGTGGCACACAGCTTCTGCTTGGACCTGGCCACGTCCTCCACAGCTTGGTTGTCCTCGCCGTCCCCATGCAGGGCCACGGGCACCTGCTTCGAGCTGGCTTTCCTCTCCCAGGACCTTCCCCTCCCTGGGCTGCTCTGTGGGGTGAGAGCCCAGCCTCTCTCCTCCTGCCTCTGAGCCCTGGCCCCTGGAAACATCTGCAAGGAAATAGCTGAAGGTATTGAAAGGGGAGGCAGGAAACGCTTTGAATTTTTTTTTCTAAATATAATGACACTAATGTTGTTTGCAGTGTTAAAAATAGAAATCAAGGGAACCTGCCTTTTTCCTGTTTGCTTTCAGCGCTTGCTTTCCTGCCCTTCTCTGCATTCTGGGTATCTGCATGAAAATAAACGCAAGAAAAAAGATCTCAGCAGCATGCAAAGCAAAGCCAGATGGGTTTGGCCTCGTCTCCAGCTTCACCCAGGAGGGCCGTGCCCCCCTGTGCAGCGTGGGGAGCTTGAGGCTGTGAGGTCCCCACCTCGGGCAGCTGTCCCCGCAGGCTCCGTGCTGCGGTGGGACCGTGTGCTGACCCAGCCGCTGGGGACCTGGCCACCCTCACTGGGTGTCTCTGGGAGCATGGTCACCCTCTGGCGCTCCACGTCCTGGCTCCAGTCACTCTCCTGAGTTTCCCAAGTGTCTCAGTGCAGCGAGTCGGCTCCGAGCAGCGCTGCTGCTTGTTGCAAAACTTCCTTCTGTGGCTGACAGAGTCACGCTTGTGCCTGGGGCAGGATCTGCCGATGTGCTACCGCAGAAGCCCTGGGGAAAATTCCCCGGAGCCCACCTCTCCCACTGGAGATGTTTCTCCAGATGCCTGTGGCTGGGCAGGAGCACATCCCTCCACCACGGCCAGCATGTGCCCGTTCCCAGGTCTCCTTCCCAGCTTCCGTCGGCGCATTGGGAGGATTTTGCTGCCAGTCTCTCCCCAGCTCATTAGAGAGCAATGGCCACGCTCAGCACCTGCATCACTGAGTTCAGAGGCTGACGGATTCAAAATCACTTTGGCAGCACAGAGCCAGATCAGGGCACCCAGAACCTGAAGAATCACGATGCGGGAGCCAGCTCCCTGCCCTGTATGGGGCAAAGAAAAAACAGAGCGCAGCAAACTGGCCAGGGAGACAGTGTCTGAACAGCAACGTGCCTTTCATCCAGGAGGCGATACCGCACCCCAGGTCAGCGCGGCCGCCTGCCTGCTGCAGGTGTTCAGATGAAAAGCTAGGCGCTCATTTTTCAGCAGAGCAACCCGGGGTGTGCGTGTCTTGGATGGAGGCTGCTGCCTGATTTATTACAGACTCAGCTCTAGGTGCCTCAGGAGAGTAAGTCCTGGCAGAGGATGAGAGGCAGGCGTGTGTACGGATGGACTGCAGCGCACAAAATGCTGCATTGTAGTAAGACTGCCTGGAATGTGCCGAAGCTAGGCGCGGGGAGGATGAATGAGTCCTCTGGCCTGGTTTGCATTCCTCTGACCTCCCCGTTCCTTTTCTGAGTCGGTGAACGGGGCGGGCGGGCAGCCCTGGGCTCTCGGTCTGTCTTGGAAAGCCACGAGGCAGACAAGCGCCGGCCGGGAGCGTTGCTGGCACTAGCCTGGCAGAGCACGTGGAGCGTGCTGGCAGTGCCAGGGGACCGGCTCCGCTGCGCCGCAGATGCCACTCTCGGTGCAGCATCCCTCAAAAGGCTGATTTTTGCAAGGAGCGGTTTTTCCATAGGGTGACAACTTATCGGGTTGACCTCAGGTTGTTCTTTCAAAGGTCTTTGGTTAGCTGGAAATTAGGTGTTTAAAATGTCACTGGACTATCATGAGTCGCTGTCTGGGCTACTTTCCTATCACAGAGCCAGTTCTTCTGTGTGTCACTGGAAAGTCCGCGCTTGAACCTGGCACGACGTGATTTTAGAAACACCTCCACGAGAAGCTTCCCTGAGTTTTCTTCCCCACCCTAGATGATTTCCAGGCCCTGGCATAGCCCCAGCCCCTGGTAGCCACCACACCTCTTCTGCAGCTTTTTGGCTGCCTCTTCGCTGGAGGCATGTTTTGTCCCGCTACTGCCCGGTCTCTTTGCTGTCAGCGAATGTTCAGGTCTTTCAGCAGCGCTGTGTCAGCAGTATCGCAAGGGGCCATTGATCTGCAGAGCACGACAATGTCCTTGGCTGGCGGATCATGCCCAGCTGCTAACAGGACCCCCCTGCTGATGGGGTTTCATCGGGGGCTCGCTGACTGCGCTTTTGCGGCCCACTCGGACACCAAAACTGTGGTGGGAATGGGATCCTGACCCCACCTGGTGCCTGTCAGCAACCTGTCATGGTGTTGACTGGGGCTGAACCGGAGCCATTGACAGAGGATGGACATACAGCCATGGGGACTGACAGCCCATCCCCGCGAGCTCCTCCCCTGCTTAATGCATTGTATCTGCACAGTCCCTCTGTAAGGCACAGTGGGGTGACTGCCCCTAATGTACAGACGGGAGCTGAAGTGCGGGGACTTCCCAGGCTTTCCGCTCTGCCCGGTCCCGCGGCTGACCCGCGAGATGTCCCATCCGCAGCCGATGTCTTCGGTGCGAACGGGGCGTGGGACACGGCCTTGGCATCCGGGCTGACACCGGTGGAGAAAATAGCCCTTCGGAAGGACTTCAGCCATAACTTGTGTGTTCAGACGCTCATCCTCTTTTCCCCAGCCAGGCCTAGCAGGAGAACCGAAGGTCCCCGGGGCGGTGGGCAACGATCTCCCTCGGGGACCACCGGAGGTGGCTGACGTTCCCGCGGCACACATGCTCCCCTGCTGAATCGGGGCCCACCGCCCCGCATCGCCCCGGCTGCCGGGCGGGGGGCGGGGCTGGATCCGCGGCCTGGGGCGGGGCAGGTGCCGCACC
>JAVKLA010000010.1:21290794-21301362 GCA_034782735.1 Sagittarius serpentarius
GGCCCGCCGGCCCCCGCCGGCCCCCCCCGCCCTGCAGCCCGGCGTGCCTCCCCGTGCCTCTTCGCTGGGTGCCCGCACGGGTTCGTCACCAGCCCGCGGGTGCCGGCGGTGTGAGCAAGGCCGGCAGGCGTGCAGGCAGAACCTGTTCTTTCTTTGCTCAGCACCGTTCCAGGATATCGACCTTTTGCTTTTAAGCAAAGCTTTTCTACTGCCACTGGGGAAAAACTTTTTATAGCCAGACTTGCATCACGCTTGGGGAATGATTGGAAATTAAGCCAACTTTGCTAGAGACAGCTGTCTAAAAACTGAAGCTCTTTTCTTCCCAATAATCTGTTTTCAATTTCTTCTGGAGCCCTTGAAGCCAAGAACTGAACAAAACAAGAGCTCCAGGAGATCCTATAGAATATTAATTGGGTCAGGGCTCTGGATTAGATAAATCAAAGCGTCTCCAGAAATTTCCAGCTCAACACAAAAAGGACCGGTTTGTCTTCAAATACTTTTTGCTCAAGCAGGAGGCTGGGCACAGCCTGCCCTGGGGCTCGCAGCCGCCTTTAGCCGGGACAGCAGCCAGGCAGCCCCCTGTATGCCCCAGCAGCACCATCCCTCTTGGGAGCCAGTACTGGGGAGATGGGTGGGAGCACTTGGCTCTTCCCCTTCTTCCCTCTGCTTCTTCTCCCCTTCCACCCGCCTTTCTCTCTCTTCCTGCTATTTCTCCTTTTAATAGTGCCCAATGCAACAACCCCTAGCGCTGACATTTCTGCTGGTGGTTTGCAAGCCCAGTTTGAGGAGTGAACACCTCCTGGGACCAGGACCTGACGTGTGAATGCAGTGACCCTCAGTTTGGGATCAGCCAGACCCTAGCTGGCACTGCAAGGTGGGTGCTCTGGGCATCCTAGGGTGGCAACCTTGAGCTGGGACCAGTGAGGACGATTTAAGTTACTGCTCTGCTCTCCAGATCCTAAATCTGGGCATGAAAATAAAATAGCTCCTGTATCACTCAAAACCACCTACAGGCAGGGTGGAGCAGTAGCAGGGATGGACCAATACCAGGACCAAACCCTGCTGTCTGCTGGGTTTAGTGGCTCCAGAGGATCTTGCTGTGCCCTGGGTCAGGGTGGCAGAGGAGTGGAGGCAATCCCCCAGCTTTGCCTTGCAGGGTGTGACGCTGCAAGTGTCAGAGCCCTGAGAACACTAATGGGCCTTAGTGGCCCTGACCACCCTCACCTGGCCCCACACCCATGGGCCCAGGAGCTCTATTTAAGCTCAGCCCAGGGCCTCAGGCTTTTCCTGAGCTGTCCTGGAGGAGTGCTGGGCTCTAGTACAGCCACAGTGGTGCCTGGCTATGCGGTCCTTCGTCCTGACCTCAACCTGCTGACTGCCTTCCTGGCCTGGTGTCAGCCCTGCCCCATCGCTATGGACCTGCCTGGTGCTCCTGGACCTGATCCTAGCCCTGATGGGCAGAATGACTTCTCAGCTTCACCTGGGGCCTGCCTCATCACTGTGATAGTGCCTTATGATCTGCGCTCTTGGTTGGACCTGGCTGCCACCTCTGGGTCCATGCTGCTCCCCTTGCTGGCCCAGCACCCGGCTTTGGGCACAGACCCAAATGTCTGGCTTGGATTGGGGTGGAGATGAAGGTATGGGACAACGATGGCCTCTTTAGCCCTGGTGCACTGGTGCTGCTGAGACAACCAGGGACCGCCTTCAGCTCTGGTGCTGCTGTGCCACAGCCTGAGCAGGAAGGCTTAGTCAGAGCCTCTAGAAGCAGAATAACCCAGCATTAAATCCCTGATGTGGTCAGGTTTTGGATGGATGGGATGCCGCCCCCTCCTCCTGCTGCTGAGGGGCCCCACAGGCAGCACCTCCCCACCTGTGAGCTCTCCCATGGCAGTGACTCCTGCATCCCTGCAGCAGCTGACCAGCCCTGCTCCCATCCCTCTTCCTCCAGTCCCACACAAAAGGACAGTGTCCTGGTTTCAGCTGAGATAGTTGTCTTCCTACTAGCTGGTACAGCGCTGTGTTTTGGGTTCAGTATGAGAAGAATGTTGATAACACCCTGATGGTTTTGGTTGTTGCTAAGTCGTGTTTAGACCAAGTCCAGGACTTTTCAGCTTCTCATGCCCAGCCAGCAAAGAGGCTGGAGGGGCACAAGAAAGTCGGAAGGAGACACAGCCAGGACAGCTGACCCAAACTGGCCAAAGGGGTATATTCCATACCATGGGATGTCATGCGCAGTTTGGTGGGAGGAGGTGGAGCGCAGCTCGGGCATCGGTCGGCGAGTGGTGAGCAACTGCATTGTGCATCACTTGTTCTGTGTATTCCGTTTATTATTATTGTCACTTTCTTGTTGTTGTTAGTGTCGTTGTTAGTTTCTTTCTGTTCTATTAAACTGTTCTTATCTCAACCCACGAGCTTTACTTTATTTTCCGATTCTCTCCCCCATCCCGCTGGATGGGGGGAGAGTGAATGAGCGGCTGAGTGGTGCTGAGTTGCTGGCTGGGGTTAAACCATGACAGACAGGGTGAAGGTTGAGAGCTCTGTTAAAACACCTGAAGAAGCAAAAAGTTGATCCTGTGCATCCCTGGTGGGGAGGAAACAGGCTCCAGAAGGCGGTACCCTGCGGAGAGGTGAGACGTGGCGTCAGGTTTAGCAGGATGGGCCCTGCTTGCGCTGGGCAGGGGAGCTGTGCTGCGGGCTGGGGAGGTTGGGGTTTTCCTGCTGCGACAGCATCCCGCCCGTGAGCCGAGGCTGTGATCTCAGAAAGGGTCTGAGGGGGGCAATATTATGCTGCTGTTTTCTGCTGCTCGGTCCCAACTACAGCATCTCTCCGAAGGTCGGGTTTGGCAAAAGCGTTCTCCTTTTTCTTTTTGCCATTGCGGTGAAGATGGGGTGCACGGTGCTGACCTGCAGCATCACAGCCCTCCTGAGAAATGCTGTCCTCGGTTTCTCTCTGTCCTTTAGCGGCCCCGGTGGCAGTGTCTGGCCAAGCCCCTGTAATCCAATTACCCGCTTATGCTGGGGGCTGGCGGGCAGCTCAGCCCCCCCAGGGCAACACGTGCAGCTAAAGCCCGGGGGCGCAGAGCCCCCTCGGGGGCTGGGGAAGCTTGTTCCTGCTGGTCACGGCTGCCAGGTGTGCATACAACACCCTAACCAGAGGTTTCATTTGGGGTCCCTGTTACTCTGCCCCAATGCAGTGACTCTGCAAGTTTTAGACGGTACTTGGCCATGGGACAGGGTGTGAAACCTGATCTAGCTCCTTCACAGCTGGAGTGGCCTGTGGGGGTGGAAATCTGCTCCCAACACAGCCCTGGATAATGGGAGGAAGAGCTGGGAAAGCACCGTGGGTCTGGGGCTGCAGAGCTTTGTGTAAGCGTAAAACTGCACCAGCCTTGGCTCCCTGGGCCCTGCCTTGCAGAGATAAAATCAGGGGTATCAGCCCATGTGTCCCCTGGTCCTTGTTCAAAAAGTGGATTTGAATAGGGATGTGTTAACCGGCTGCAGCTGGGCTTACGCTTAGCCTTGGGAGCTGTATCTCTCTTGCTCTGCTCAATGACCCACTCGCTAGAGCAGGACAGCCTGCTCCGTGCGAAATTTCTTCGAAGTGCTGCAGGAAGGGGTGTGGGGGGAAGCCGTTCCAGATGGGGTTTGGCATGCTTCCCTCTGCTCCTTCCTGGCAGGTCCCAGTATGGCAGGCCGCGCTGAGGGCTCAGGGTGCTCTGAGCCAGGCCCGGAAGCGCTAGTCCAGCTCTGCAGGAGAGGTCAGGTTGGTCTAAGTGGGGCATCGGGATCATGTTCCAGGCCCAGCCTGGACACCGTGCTGCTGCTTCTGTGGAGGTTTTGATCTACAGGCGAGCTGTGCCTTTCGAGACGGTGCTAAAAACCCTCAAGAGAAGGACATTGTGGCAGGCTGGGCTGAACTGGGGTGTAAGTCTTGGTCTTTGTTGGTGCATGGTGTCTACAAGGAGAGCAGCGACCTCAGCAAAGTGAGAAGGGCCTAATCCCCTCTGTCCTCACAGGATGTTTTCTCCTCCTGCAAAATGGTGAGGATGGCTCTGCCCTGCCTCCCCTCTTGGCTCCTCTGAGTCCACCTGAGAGGCTTTGCTCAGGGTGACAGAGTTGTGGTGCTGAGTCCCAGCTCTATTACACCAGTGCCTTGAATAGGTGATGTGTTTGTTTAAAGAACAATGTAACAGAGGAATGTCCCCACGTCCTTTTTACTGGGAACTGGACTGAGCTGCACTGGGACCTCTGCCAGTGTGGTGTGGGGACCCGCTGGAGGGTGTGTGGCTCGTATCCTGCTCTTGTCTCTGGGTTTCTGTTGTGGTTTAACCCCAGCCAGCAACTCAGCACCACGCAGCTCCTTACTCACTCCCCCTGCACCCAGTGGGATGGGGTAGGGAATCAGAAAAAGGTAAGACTCATGGGCTGAGATAAGAACAGTTTAATAGAATGGAAAGGAAGAAACCAACAATGACACTAATAACAACAATACGGTGACAATAATAATAAAAGGACTGGAATACACAAGACAAGTGATGCACAATGCAATTGCTCACCACTCACCAACCGATGCCCAGTTAGTTCCTGAGCAGCTATCCGCCCCCAGGCCAACTGCCCCCATTTATATACTGGGCATGACGTCCTATGGTATGGAATATACCCCTTTGGCCAGTTTGGGGCAGCTGTCCTGGCTGTGTCCCCTTCCAACTTTCCGGTGCCCCTCCAGCCTCCTTGCTGGCTGGGCCTGAGAAGCTGAAAAGTCCTGGACTTGGTCTAAATACGACTTAGCAACAACTGAAAACATCAGGGTGTTATCAACATTCTTCTCATACTCAACCCAAAACAGTGCTGTACCAGCTACTAGGAAGACAATTAACTCTGTCCCAGCTGAGACCAGGACAGTTTCCCTTTGGGAAAATGGGGGCCAGGGCAAAGAGAGTCTGCTGTGTGCCGGGGCTCGAGTGCCCTGGCGGGCAGGTACTGGGACCGTCTCCTGTCCCACATGGTGGAGGTCTCTGGGCACTGACCCAGGCATCATCCCAACCAGCTACTGGTAGGAAGGTGGCTTCAGTCTTGCAAGTAGCATCAGGTTCAGTAATTCCGTGGCAACAAAGCCTTCCTCCAGTGCCTGAGGCACCATCCCTTGTGGTGGAGGCGGTGGGTTTCTTTGGGTGTGCTTGGCCAGGGAAGCCTTGTACCCACCCACCCCCTTATCTCTTGGCCTCCTCAGGATGACCTTGGCTGACAATGGTGTTGGCCTTAACGTGGGAAGAGGTCACATCCCAGTGAGGCTTCTGTCTTAGCTGCTGCCGCTGGTTCAGATTTCTCTCAGCTCCTCTTGACGCGCTGGGACAGGGCCAAGTCTTTCCACAGGATGGAGTCAGGTCCTTCTCTTTACCCACAGGCGAAGTCAATGGGCAGCCAGAGGCCAAGGGCCCAGGAGGAGAGGAGCTGTCTGCACCTCACCTCCACGTGATGGCAAGGTGAACCCTGCTTCCAGTTGTGGTGGTATTACCCTTAGTCTTGAACAAAGCGGGTAGGGCAGAGGGGAAGGGTGGTCCTCCCGCCAAAGCAAAGCTGCCCCACGCTGCGGGGACTGTGTGCTCCTCTCGCCTGTGGGCACGGGGTCCACCTGCACCCTGTGATCTGAAGAGCTGGGTGCGAGCAGGGCTGCCTTTATCCTTGAATAACCCACAGCTTCCAGGGTGGGCTGTGGAGGCATTTCCAGGTCTGAAACATCGCCAGACCCAGACCACTGCTTACAGCCCAAAGCTCCGACACTGTGTTTCTCTGCCCTTTCTCTGCTCTAGCACTTTTAAAGCTGTGCTATACCAATGTCCCGTGGGCTCTGGAGCAGCCCGATTTCCCCGTAGCTCAATTCAGGCAGCCTTTCTGGTCCAGGAGATGTTCAGAATAGGTTGAAATACATTAGCGTGGCCTGATGCTTGGTGCGAATTGGCCCTCCGTGTTACAGTCTTAATCCAGTTAGGGGATCAGCACGGCAGGCTTGCAGCAGCCCACGTGGCTCTGCCGGTGGCTGCATCCCGGGGTGTGCTCGTGTGCCCGGGCATCTGTGCTGGGCGCGTTGTCATCAGCTGGGTGTGCGTTTCTGTGCTGCTCAAAAATGCCCTGAAATGGGAAAATGCAACCTGTTTACAGGATAGCCTCATCTGTAGCCTCGGGTACATCCTGGGCGGGGGTTCCACTGCAGAGGTTAACAGGTCTTTCTATTTTCAGGCTAGTGCTACGTTTAGTGGCGCGAGGGTTGCGGTTTCCTTGGGAGCAGTGCCAGGCAGCACAGGCAGGAGCCCTGAGCGAGGTCTGCCCAGCAGCAGCTCTTGGGTGTACCCAGGCAGCCGTCAGCCCTTCCTGGAGCTGCTCGGTGGCACCCTGTGGCTGCCCCAGTGCTCTTGGGGCTGCAGCTGCATGAATAAACTTAGGAAAACCTGTCACCCACTCCCTGCCAGCAGAGAGCCGCAGGAAAGCCTGCCTGGGACCATGGTGTGACACAGGACCTGCTTCTGCTTTTGGAGGCCAGTGTTGGGTCTGCTTCCAGCTCCTTTGAGAGCAAGATGGAAATTAAGTCCCTTTGGGGAGCAGGGATGGTTCCTCAGCTGGGTTTTTGCCTTTCCCATTGACTGCAGGGTCCCGTGATCCCCAGCAGGAACCAAGCGGGTCACAGCTGTATTCCCACCAGTGACTCCAGCGTGGGGACTGGTGATGGCTTGCCCTGGGGCAGAGGTTTTCCCTGCTCTGTGGGGAAGCTGCAGAAGTTAAATGGGAAATGCTGAGATAAGTTAGAGCTTTGTCTCAAAAACAAAAATTTTGCAGAAGCAATGGATGTTTGCGCTGAGAGCGTCTACTCTTGCAAAAACAACCAGTATAGCAGTATGTCATGTTTATACATGACAGCAGCATTTATAGTATGAGACTGGTACAATTAATTAAACACTTTTTCCTCCCTTAGCCACTTAGAATGAGCTGTAGTGTGATGCTCTTTGGTATCTGGTATTAAAAAAAAAAAAAACAAACAAACAACCAAAACAGAAACGTGCTTTTTTTTTTTTTTTTAAATCTAAGCCCGGCATAAGCACACTTTTTTTTGGAAACTTGTTTGCAGGTGTCAGCAACCCTGACACACAGCTGGTATTAACCTGTGGGGGCAAGAGAAAGATAGCAGGTTTAAATATAGCTCCTGGGAAATAAGCATCAGAATAGCTTCCAAGATCAGTTTTACTCCTACTTTGCTGCCTAGGGTTTTCCTAAAAATAAGAAAGATGAACAATCAACAGTGGAGACCAGAGCTGTGAGCAGGCTGTGTAGATGAGCAGTCGTTTCCCCCAGGGATGGCCCCAGAGCATCCTCACGTGGTGCCTTATACCTGGCCAGACCACCTCAAGCATGAGAGATGTCCCCATCCCTCTTACCGTCCCTGCTAGCCTGTGGTGGCTTCCACACACGGTAACGCAGCTCAGGGTGCCTCTTGCATTGCCCAGCCCTGTTAGTGTGTGCACTGATCCCTCATCCCCATCCTGGTGCTCCTGCAGCTGCCCCGATGGGCATCCTCCTGCCTGCATGCCTGGGACTGCCTTCCCTCCTGCTTGCAGGGCTCCGGAGAGGCTCCCAACTCAGGGCAGTGACATGAACCGAGTGAGCAAAATCACACTGGGGACCTTCACAGCTGTGAGTCCCGCCCCCCAAGTTGATGTTTGCTTCTTGTTCCTAACAGCGAGGCTCTGGGGAGCATGTCATGCTGAAGAGACAGAGAGGTTTGGTATCTTCTCCACTTCAAAAGCATCGTTCCTCAAAGCTGAACCCAGCACGGGGCTGTCTGTCTTTGTAAGTGACTCAAAGGTATGACCAAAATGGAACGGAAAGTAAACGAGGTCTGAAGTGTTGGGCTGACACAAATATCCAAGCAAGGGTTTGGGCTGAACAGAGGTCCCTGTCTGTGCCCCTCTGGCTTCCCAGGTGGGAAGTCACCATCATCCATTGAATAACAGACTTGTTCTTCCTGAGCCTCCTGGCTGCAGGGAGGTGTGGTGTTCTCCGTAGGAAAACATTTGTTTAATATAAACAGCACAGCAGTTATAGCCACCACCTGATTAAGCCAGTGGTAAAGATGGATAAAGTGGATCAGGGTCAGGTCAATTAAAATCAGCCCGAGCCCAAGCCTTATTTCTAAGGCTCTGCAACACAGTCGTGTGCAATGAATGTGCTATGCGGTCCTGGTGTTGACACTCCTGGAAAGAGCTGAGTCTGCAGCATGCATGTATTTGCTAAGCAGAAAAAAACCGTCAAAAAAACCTTACTGCACCATTCCCAGTTGATGGGGCCGGTTCAGCTCCATTTGCCTCTTTCTGACCTTTACTAACAGCTCTTCTTCTGGCAAAAATATACTGACGTGCTATTTCTTACCTGAAATTTCCTTTAATCCCAAATAAAGTCTGTAAGTGACCTCTGTCCTCCCAGTGTAGATGACACATCGAGCAAGGCCGTGCCCACTAAAGACCATTAGAAAGTACCATGTAGTCACACTGGGGCCATTTATTCTACAGATGCTTTGAACCAGAAGTCAGACCTCAAGTATGTGATGCTGTGGAACATTCTCTAGGCAAAATACGTATTTTTCCAAGTGGTTACTAAAAAGGCCCATGATGTGGGGGTGAAATCACCCCTGTGAGTCAGAGCTCACCTTGCCCAGGGACAGTTTCACACCCAGTTGCTAATTTGCACACTCAAGCATTTTGTTTCTGCCCAGACCCTCTGTGCATGCCCAGGGGAGTTTTACCCAAATTCAGCACTTGCAAACCTTTGGCAGCCTGGAACAATGTCACCTTTTGGTGACTCCAAAAATCACAAGTTTTAGTGCAGAAAATACCTGCTGCTTATTCCCACTGGTTTCCCATAAGCCTGGTGTAGGGCCGCTCCTTCCCACAGGCTCCTGAAAGCCCTGAGTGGTGCCGGCACCGTGCTTGGCAGCTAACGGTTACTTTCCCTTGCCAGTCACTATTTTGTAAAGAATATTTTTGCCACTTAACTGTGGCTAATGTGCTTTCATCTCTACCATACGGATGCAGTCAGGGCATCTCTGAAATGTGGTACTCTAATAAAAGAGAACATGTTGATGAACTTTAGTCCCCAGCCAAGCCCTGCGCTTTTCCCATGGGCTCCGCTGCAGTGCACATACCCAAATGACCTTGGGATTCGAGCTGAAAAACTGCTGTTTTCTCAATGCCTACTTGGCTTTGGGGCAGAAATTCCATCGCTGCTCTCATGGCAAAGCTGGGGAGGAGTGACAAGGGACGCCACTGACATTTCCCTGTGGAGCAATGAGTCCGTAGCACGTCCTGCATCCACTACGCAGTGCCTAGCACCAGTTTGCAGCCCCCGCTTTCAGGTCTGCTAGCTCCCCTGGGCTGTTGCATGTCACCTTGCTGGGGTGGCTGCGACAGCGCAGGCC
This sequence comes from Sagittarius serpentarius, assembly GCA_034782735.1. Classification (NCBI taxonomy): domain Eukaryota; kingdom Metazoa; phylum Chordata; class Aves; order Accipitriformes; family Sagittariidae; genus Sagittarius; species Sagittarius serpentarius. Next base: position 21,300,258 of record JAVKLA010000010.1, read on the forward strand.
TGGAGGAGCGCCCAGCCCTCCCGTCCCCGCAGGCAGGGCTCCGGTGTAGCTAATCCCCTGCTGCCAGCTTCCACAAACAGCGTCCCGCTGGTGTAAACACAGCTGGGGAAGGAGAAGAGGAAACTTTGTTTTCCAGCCATTTGTGGTAGCGTTCACGCCTACAGCCCCAAGTGCTTTCTCTGCTTACGTGCCTGAACAAGTAATAATTTTACATTGAAATGTAATCATTTTGCTTTTGTAAATCTACATTTACAAAGAATTTTACATTGATACAGTGATTTTTATCTCCAAGGCTCCCTGCAGACCTAGCCTGTGGTCTGGGGATGGCCTCACCTGGGCAGGTGAACTCCAGTCATGCAGGACAAAACTGTGGTCCTTGGCTCCGCAGTGATTTTGGAAACATCACCTGCCTGCTCAGCACCTTCCAGGCAGCTTGGATCTCGTTTCACCCAGGGCTGCAGGAAGACCCAAGGGATGTGCCTCAAAGCTCGTTCTGGGGAGTGGTTCCGCATTGCAGATTTGCCTTTAGCTAAATGGGTGTGACTTTGTGGGTGCTCCAAGACTGGAGTGGCTGAAAGCTCTGCTGTCTCCAGCATCAGAGAAGCCATGCTCGGCGGGGAGGAGCCGGACTTTCCGCCCCACTGTCCCCCAACGACGTGGGCTGCCATGAGCATCCCCTATGGGAGAGGAAGGCAGGAGGCAGAGGAGCAGTGTAAAACATGGCCCGGTCACTAACAGTAAGAAATGAAACGCTGCGCATGAGTTTGTGGGAGCTGAAAGCAGGTGCACGATGGACCAAACAAGCCCGAAAAGCCATCGGACAAAACGCGTGGGACACCGAGCAGCAGCTTTGCGAGCAGGAAAGGGGGTGAGGGACGATCATTCCTAAGCTGAACAAGTAAGCCCTTTTTAGGCTAAAAAACCCATTGTTGCATTGGCTTACGGCCGCAATCAAAGCTGGAGATGGCTTTCCCGTGCCCCGAGCAGAGCCATTGTTTTACCGCGCTCTTTTCCGTCGATGTTATCGTCGGGGCAGCGACCCCGCCCGCGCTCTCGGCTCCCGAAGGAAAGGCGAGCGGGGGGGGGGGGGCGTGGCCGTCCCGGG
>JAVKLA010000010.1:21301506-21318277 GCA_034782735.1 Sagittarius serpentarius
GGCGGCGGGCGCGGAGCGGGGCGGTGGCGGCGGCGGCAGCGGCAGCGGCAGCAGCATGGAGCGGGGGCTGCGCGTCTTCGGGGACCCCAAGGTGAGGTGGCGGCAATGCTGGAGCCGCCCGGCTGGGACCGGGGCGAGCACCGGGGCTGGAGGCCGGGGCGTGCACCGGGGCGAGGTGCTGTGCACCGGGGCTGGAGGCCGGGGCGTGCAGCGGGGCTGAGGTGCTGTGCACCGGGGCTGGGAACCAGGGCATGCACCCCGAATGGGAGCCGGGGCGTGCACCAGGGCTGAGGCGCCCCGCACCGGGTCGCGTACCGGAGCCGAGCCGCCGCACGTGCACCCGGGGTGAGAGCCGAGGCGTGCCCCGGTGCCGAGGCGGCGTGCGGCGGGGCGGGAGCCGGGACGTGCCCCGGGGCGCGGCGGCTGAGCCGTGGGGCTTCGCCCTGAGGCCTCACTCGGCGGTACCAGCCGGGGTCTGCGCCGCCCCGGCCCGGTGCTCCCCGCAGGCACCCGCAGGAGCTGCCCCGTGCGCCCCGGGCATCCCGCAGAGCCCGCCGCCGGAGCGGCGCCGGTCCCGGCTCCCCGCCGCGGGGACATCCCAGCACCCAGCCAGGGTCACTCCGCTCCTTCGGGCTGGAGATGCGCCGGTAGCCTGGCTGGGCGAGAGGCGAGCCCTGAAGTGTCCAGCACTCCAGCCGTTGCCTTGGTCTACTAAAACAAACATTTTCTCTTTTTTGTTTTGTTTTGGGGTTTGGTTTTGTTGTTTTGTGGGTGTTTTTTCAGTCTGGGGTTGGGTTTTTTTGGTGTGTTTTGGGTTTTTGTGTTTGTTTCTTTGTTTGTTTGTTTGGGTTTTTTTTCTTAAGCATTTAGTTCAGTTATTCCTCAGATACCCGAGATACCATCTTGGTGACTGCTGTCAGAGGGTGCTCCAGTCTTTCGCTCTCACCATGTGCTGTATAAATACATCTCAAGTAGGATCATACACTAACATGTTTATTAATCAGATTATACAAAAGTCGAGAAGGAAGAAGCTGAAACAGATGTAGTTAGCAATAACTCTATCTGGTGGCAGAGCGCTGCCCGTGCTGCAGGACAGCTCAGCTCTTAGGTTGTGGTCTGGGCAAGCTGGTGTGCGGGGAGCAGGTTTTCTCTGCCTGGTTGCCTTCGGGCTCTGGTGCTGACTACCAGGCAGGCTTGGGCTTTTGGTGGGCAGCGAGGAGCTGGGGCAGAGAAGACCAAGAATAGTGATGTGAAGGTCGTGGTGGTCCCGCTCTGGGAGAACCTGAGTGGTGGCAACTGCCTGCAGCTTTCCCGGGGAAGAAGGTTGCCTCCAAAAACCCCAAAAGGTGTTTTTTTTGCTGCTGTTTGCATTCCCTGCCACTCCCGAACCATTTACCTCTCAGTTTGAATTTGCACCGAGGAAATCTAGCGTTCTTGGAAACACCTATGCACACGGGTCTGATTCATGTTTCCTTCCATCACTAAGTGAGGTTTCCCTCTTGGAGAAGGTGACCCACGCAATAGCGGGCAAACCTTGATACCGAAATCCAGGGAACATTGACGTCTGCTAATGGTTAAAGCCTTTTTAAGGCTACTTCAGTTTTGGGAGCTGTTGGTGTTTCATCAGGTCCACTAAGAACAAAAAGCTGTTGGTTTACCCCAGTGATTTTAAAATTTTGGCTGAGAGAAGCAAGTCAAATTCTTCTTTCACTTGTGCTTCTTCCTACTTTTCCAGTGTATGGGAGAGTGGGATGCCGAAGAGAGAGACCTAGGAAAAACCATGCAGATTTTGATGCTAAGATCAGGCTTCTGTTGTCTGGTTGCCGGCAATTACGAGACCAGTTTTCCTGAGTCAGGCAGTCCCTTTCAGTCCTGTGAACCTGCTAAGTCAGGCTTGGGGGAAAAAAAAATGGATCTGAAGTCAGTTAATGAGCCCTATTCATTCCCCTGGACCCTCTGCCATTGGGAGCGATCAGTTTTGTGTTTTAGAGACGTTTCTGGTAACTGGAGCAGCTTCGAGCCCCGGCTGAACACGGGGCCGGGGCTGCCTCCGCGGTTTTTTGGGAACTTGCTGACTCCCAGCGACTGCAGCAGATGAACAGGGAGCTGCTGGGCCTGCTGGAGGGCAACTTTGAACCCTGCTTATCGTATGCCATAAAAGAGCAGAAAAGACTGCTGTTCCTTGGACGCCGACCATCAGCCTCTTCCCTCTCTGCTCCACAGCCAGAGCAGAGACCGTGTCCTTGCTCACTGCTGGCTCCTCTCCTCGCAGGCCAGCCCCAGTGCGGGGCCTTCGGGACACGCGGCTCTCCTCTCCTGCGGCTCCCGTGTGCCTTGAGCTGTGTTGTGGGGAGCAGGATGGGAACGGGGGCTTCTGGGGCCAGGCCTGCACCCTCCCAGTAGCTGGTGTAGCTCTGCTGCTGGATGCTTGTTTCCAAAATAAGGATCAGGTCGCACTGGGCAGGGGTTTCTGCAAGCCCTCCCGGGGCACGCTGTGTGTGTCCCGGTGTTTCGGGACCTGTCCCTATCCAAAGGGAGGCAGGTATCTCCAACGTGCCCTTCGTACCTGGGAATTGGGAGAGACGGCCAGAACCGGCTGTAGCTGTGTGCGTCCTGTCAATGGTGACCAAATGCGGATGGCACCAAAGGTGCCTGCTTTGCTGCGCTGGCTGTACCCAGGGGGGTTTGGGTGGGCGTCCTGCCCTGCTCGCTGTAACATGCAGCCTCCCCCTGCTCGAGACAGACCTGCCCATCTGTGCTGAGCTGCTAGTACAGGTATTTGCCTCAGATGCAAAGCTTAAAAAATAAAAATTAAAAAAATAATTTTAAAAGGTGATCCTTATTGTGGGGAGTGCAAGTGCACAAGGGTGTGCCAAGGATGACGTTTTCTTTGGCTCATCCACTTCTCGCGCACAACCTGACCCCTGACCGGCTTGGCACAGGTCAAAGCCTGGTGCCACCGAGGCTGCGTCGAGCCGTACCTTACGCAGTGATGTGCGTGCTCATTCCTTCAGTAACGTGGTGCAGGCCCACTCTCAGATAACCTTCCCGGATCCACCTGTCAAATGTAGTGGCAGTAAGAGGCTGGCTTGGTGCTGCATGAAGTGCAAGGACTCTGTTTATTGCTCCAAAGGGTTGCCTCGTTCCAGCCATGTGCGGTGTGAGGTCTGCGATGGCTTGGGGAGGGAGGTGGCCCTGCAGGAAGGTGACACGCAGCCACCATCACCTATTAATGGCACCAGGAGCCTTGTACCGAGGTCAGTGGAGGTTGAGTAGTTGGTGCCAGGAGGAATGGTACTAAAGGCTGCTCAGCAGCACAGGAGCATCCTCCTCAGTCACCAAACCCACGTGTCATGTGAATGCTTCTTTAGAAAGCACAAACATTTCCTGCAGTGGAGCAGTGTGTCGTGCAGGTCTTGTAGTCTCCCACGTTTCTCTTCTAAAGGCTCAAGCCTTAAAGCGTGTGGCAGATTCATCTCCAAAACGCATTTGTGGGTGTTGTCAGGTTTGAGGATAATACTGTGCCTCTTCCACTTCGCATCACTCCTGATCCACTCTCACCTCTTCCTTCTAAATGAGCGTTTGTGGTGAGTTTGTGATGAGGATAACTTGGCTCCTGACAGCATGCTTTCATAAAATCGGTATTTGGGGAACACAGTTCATTCTCTTTGCAGTGATTGGCATTTGTCTTATCTCGTTGAATTTTGCTCTCTATTAATGTTTTCCTGCCATGTGTATCTAATAACTGACAAACGACAGCTGTAATCACTCTGTTTTTCTGTTATTGAGATCAATAGAGTGAACTTTAAATTATCACCTTTTAATGTGCTGATAAATAATTCTGGGCAAAGTCACTGCTAAGGGTTTTAAAATGATGCAACTTCAGTGGCTGTCTGGTTTATCTGTTACATCTGCTGGAAACCATCAAAATAAAAGGTGAGGTTGGTGTTACTTTTACCATGGTGTTAGGGCTGACTTTGTTCATTGTATATATTTAAAAAAAGATCCTAAAACCACCTAATACAGAAATTCCCTCAAGTCCTTTAGCTTGGATGGTACTTTTTATGCCACATAATAGGAGAACTGAGCAGTTAACTGCTCTGCCGTGGTCCACTGAGCAAACCGTAGAGTAACAGAGAAATTCTGTTGGGTTGACTGTAGCTGAAAATACTTTGAATGTTGGGTTAACTTTTTCCTCTTAATTTCACTAAATTAAAAATAATCAGACTTGATCTTTGAATGGAACATACTTGTTTGCAGTACCTCATTTCGTGTTTGAATTTATTTTTGAAGCTTATTAAGTTTCAGGGAAAACATTACAGTATTTTCAGAAGAGAAAAGTCAAGCCAGAGCCCTTAAAACTCCTTTTTTAAAGTCTGAACCTACTTGCTGGTATCTGCGCTAATGAGTCATGTGCTGTGGTTCAGCGAAAACTTTTTTTTACATGGAAATGGAAGGCGCTTGGTTTGCTCTGACAGCCTTGCTGGGTGTTATCTGTGCTGAGGATGCACAATTTATAGCCAGTTAGGTCTTTTGAGCTCATCCCCCTGGCTTTCAACAACTCTTTAGTGAAACTCAGAGATTTCATTGAATTGCACTCTGGTTTTTTGATGGGCTGGCTGGCAGTCAGTGAACTCGCTCTCAGCTGCAGCACTGTGGAGGTGCAGGAGAAGGGCTGAAGGGTGGCTACACAAAGGTGGTCCTGAGGGTCCTTGCTGCAGCTGGGGGAACAGCAGACCTCCTGCCCCAGGAAAGCATTTGAGAGCTCTGCTGCTTTCTTGTTCTTCATCAGAACAAACGTTACCCCATCCAGGTTTGCTGTGAAAAAGGAAGGCATCGCTGGTTCTGGCATGGCTGAAGGCTCCTCTCCAGTGCTGGTGCAGCCTGTGGTGCCATTGGGGTCCTGGACCAAGTGTCGAGATCCCCATTTCCTCTGTGTGCGCAGGCTTCCCCTCCAAATAAACCGGAGGGTTTGAGGTGGGAGACCACGCGTGCGCGGACCTCTGTGTGCCGAGGAGCAGAGCTCTGGAAGATGCACTGGGCTCCTGCGTTCACCTTATTTCTGCTTGCTCAAGCATTGTCTCCTGGAGCTGCAGTTCAGGGAAAACTCTTTCATCTTTATCTCGGTACTTTCCTTGACCTAAAGCAAGGTCATGTCACCCACTTGTATCTGGAAAAGCCTTGTGCTTTGTTTACCCAAAACAAACATGCAGGAAGAGAGCTGCAGCGTAATCTGCAGCGAGCAGCCTCCCCCGGTCCTGGAAACCTGCGGGGTTTGCAATCAAAGCGCCTGGGGGAGCTGAGCTGCTCGATTGTGCCTCTGCTGATTGTGTCCTTATCTGGGGCCAGCTCTGGTGGAGACCCTTGTAGGCACACCTTTACTTCTTCACTTGAATGTCCTTTGGTAATCTAAATAGTGTAGATTAGTTCTCAGCTGCAGAAAACTACCCTCCAAGCAGTGATCTTGAGGAACCCCACAACTTTTTGGAGTGAGCAGCATTGCACAATAATTTCTTAGCGCTTAGTTTAGGTCCCAAAGAAATGCATGGCAGGGGAGGAAGAGCCTGTTGCTGGTGTTGGAGAGGAACCTTGCTGCTTTTAGGTCCCAAAGAAATGCATGGCAGGGGAGGAAGAGCCTGTTGCTGGTGTTGGAGAGGAACCTTGCTGCTTTACAAACATCTCACCTGCAGCAGTGGCAGAAGGAGGTGGCTTGCATGGGTGAAGGACAAGACTGAACTTGCTTTCTCATTGATGGAAGTGTCACGTTGGGATGTTCTTGCAGGAAATGCTTGAGAAATGCCTGGGGTGAGAAGATCCCAGTAGGTTTGGGTTGCTTGGTTTTTATATCCAGCACGAGTGAGTTTCAAGCCTGTAATTCCATCAGAAGATCACAAGAGCTGTTGAAAACCTCAAGGAATGGAGCTTGTGTGATGTTGAAATAGGAACTGGAACTCAAGAGTGGAAAATGTGGCAGGTGTCCACATCTGGCGATGTAGATCACGTCCATAGTCTGTTATTTTATCTGCTGCTTCTCAGGACATTTAGTCCTCATAAACAGGATTGTGTAACTCAAGATGGGGGGAAAGATCGGGTTTTGCCCTTTTAAAATCTTCATCCCTGTAGATTCAGATTGTATCTTAAGGGTAGGAGAAGTGACAGGGATATCTTTTTACAACCTGCTAGCAGGGGTGTTAGTGGCGATATTCATGACCCCTGGGCCAGCCGACTGCAATGGTGCAGGGTCAGCAGCTCGAGCTGCCCTCAGCCTGGCACCTGCATTTTGCATCCCACCAGCGCACATGTCAGCGGTAGCTCCATGGCCACCCTGCGCAGGTGGCCTGAGCCCGAGCGCTGTCCCACCCCAGCAACGATGGCCTTTTGCAGCAGAAGCGGTCAATGAAAACCCTGGCTGTGGGTCAGAAGGCGGGTGTCTCTGCCTGCACGGCCAGTGTCTAGGGCTGCGGGAGGAGGTGGGGATGGGGGCGAGCTCACGGGCGTCAGTGCGTGCCCCAGACATGGGCATTGCCAGCACTGCGCCGGGAGCTGGGCCAGCAGCACCGAGCTCACATCAGCTGCTCATGGAGGCTTCAGAGGAGAGCGAAAGGATCTAGAGGTGGACAATGACACATTGCCCTGCTTGCAGGCACCGCTTACTCATTTTTCTTCCAGGTCCTCATAGTTACTGTTTAGTACATACCCTGACACAAGAGGGTTTGTGGGTTTTCATTAGTAACCCTGGGCAGTTTAGTTATCCGTGCAAATATCCAGACCTCTTCTGAATCCTACTCAGTTCTTACCCTCAGCATCCTGCAGCAATCATCTACACAGGAAAATCTGCACAATGTTATAACTAGCAAGAACTTTGTGTATTAAGTTGTTGCTCTACGGTTTCGTTAAAAAAATAAAATTAAATTAAATACATATTTCGTAGGCTATTCTGTTGCTTAAAATAAAACAGTTCTGGAAATACGAAGATCTAGCCGAAACATTTGACAGCTAATATTTTTCTTCCCCATTCGGCTTTCAAATTATGTTTGTCATGTTTCTCCAAAAGGCCCAGATGTCTAATGGCAAAAACTTGTTTTTGCTTTTCTGGGGTTCTTTTTCCAAAAGCCGTTGTTTCAGCATTAATCAGGAAACAGAGTTTCAGAGTGGAGAGATCTTGGTTACTGTCCCATTTGTAATGAGTGAAAATGTAAGTGTTTTATTTTGAAACCAGCTTGTTAGCTCTACGAGGCAACTCTTGTTCTTTTTATTTTTTACAGCATCTTGTACCATGGGACTGACTCCATGTGTAGGATTAGAAGGCCTGTAAGCTCTGATAATACCAAGTAATTAACAATGTATCAGGAGCTGGTTCTTGGAAGTGAAGTCAAAGTTTTTGTGTAATGACTCTTAGCAAATTAATTGATGCTTGGATGTCTGTGAATTCAAGAAGGATCAAGCTGGAAAGCGAAGGTGTTCGGGGTTTGCTTTTTTCACTCTGTCGTGGTTTAACCCCAGCCAGCAACTCAGCACCACGCAGCCGCTCACTCACTTCCCCCCCACCCAGTGGGGTGGGGGAGAGAATCAGAAAAAAGGAAGAGCTCACAGGTTGAGATAAGAACAGTTTAATAGAACAGAAAGGAAGAAACCAACAGTGACACTACAACAAAGTGACAATAATAATAAAAGGATTGGAGTACACAAAACAAGTGATGCACAATGCAGTTGCTCACCACTCACCAATCAATGCCCCAGCAGAGCCCCTCCCCTGGCCAGCTCCCCCAGTTTATATACTGGGCATGACGTCCCATGGTATGGAATGTCCCTTTGGCCAGTTTGGGGCAGCTGTCCTGGCTGTGTCCCCTCCCAACTTTCCGGTGCCCCTCCAGCCTTCTTGCTGGCTGGGCCTGAGAAGCTGAAAAGTCCTGGACTTGGTCTAAACACAACTGAGCAACAACCGAAAACATCAGGGTGTTATAAACCTTCTTCTCATACTAACCCAAAACGCAGCGCTGTACCAGCTACTAGGAAGACAATTAACTCTGTCCCAGCCGAAACCAGGACACACTCTTCCCAAACTGTAAACCATGCAAGCTACATAAGGATAGGGCACTTCCTGAAAATTACTGGAAAAAACAAATTTCTAAAGATCCACTAAATGTGTGAGCTGCAGCATCAATAAGAAAATATTTAGACAATACTTAGATATTGAAAAATAAACTTTATAATGATGGTATTTTTAGAATGTTTTTGTGCTTCCTTGTCATGACTTTGTCCCTGTATTGGCTGCATTTATACCTATGTTAGCACCAGCTGCTTATCTCTAAATTTTTGCTGCATCTCTAAGAGTACCTCACTGATTTCTCTTTTTCTTACTGCAGGTAGAGCTTCACGTCCACCTGGATGGAGCCATTAGACCAGAAACAATCTTGCACTTTGGCAGGTGAGTTGCAGGGGGAAGAAACGTCTGGGAGCTGCAGTTCAAAAGCATCATCCCTTTTGCTTGTCCAGTTCTCCGACAGAAGAGCTTGTGCAGGCAGGCTGGGAAAGCTCTCTCCCCTGCTGTGCAGGCAGCAAACCTGGCTGGTGCTGGTCTCATCCCTGCACAGACGGGTCCTGTGGCCGCGCGGTGCAAGAACACTGAGCACTTCCCAAAAGGCAGTGCTGCAGCAGGGCTGCGCTGGTAGCAGGACCGTGAGCGAGGTGGTCATCGGACCTGTGAGCTGGGCAAGCTAAGAGGAGCTGCTGTGAGAATAGTACAGAAGACGTCTCATAGAGACAGCTGTCTGCCTTTGAACCGTGCCTGGGAAGCGGCAGAGTCAGTGTACTCTCATTTCTTTTTCCACATTCCTAGTTGCTAAAGCAAGTAAAATGAAAACAGGCTGGGAACTGCTTCTTGGTGGTGCCGTCTTGGGAGGAAAAACCAGCGTGCGTGCTCCTCCCTGCCCTGTACCTGTGTGCCTTTGAACCCCAGGCTGTCTACCTGGTGCCGGCAGTCAAGGAGTCATGTTCGCGTGAGGGTGACCCGAGAAAGCGCTTGGCAGTGACTGAAACAGAGGTTGTTTCATCGACAGAGCCCACGTGTATCTTCTTGCTCCAGTGTAGCTTGTGTGGGAAGCACCAGGGTGAATGATTAACTGGTGCGAGGAGCTGGCTCCACGGTTGTAAGCAAAATACACTTAAGACTTCTTTCAGCTGTCACTATTCAAAAAGCTAATGGAGACGAGCAGATACCCTCAGATCGAGAGAGTGGCAAGCTTAAAGATTTCAAGAAACAGCTCTTAGGTGCAACTCCGGTACTTTGGGGAGGAAGTCAGTTCTGAGGAGGATGGGAAGCGGTTCTGGCATCCCGTGAGCCCAGCAGACTCCAAGGCAATGTGACCCTAGGGGGAGATACTCTCTCTAAGGCAGCTTTTTCTGCAGGGAGCAGCCGTGCATTTTGCAGTGCAGTCAGAGTAAAGAAGCTGGATCAGAGAAGCCTACCTCATCCGTTGCAGGATGTCGGCATGGTGAGCCGAGTCGGGGTTCCTGCTGGCCCTGCCTGTGCCGCTATGGGCTGCAGGGCTGGAACACAAGTCCCAATGGACAGAACAGTCGGTGCTGACTCCCTGGGGCTCTGCTGGGTCTTTGCTGCCAGCAAAGGCCGAATGCCGGTGTAGTCCCCCAGGAGGGTTGTAGGAGCCCTGAGGCCCAGGAGGCACCAGCCATCTGAGGCTCCCGTGCCTCTCTCTTGCTTAGGACAGAAACTTTCATTGCCCAAGCGTGTGCTGAGTTCTCTGTTATTTTTAAACAGCCCTGGCGTCCCCTGGGGCTGGCAGCCCTCGGGTGCCACTCTTGGCTGGGGTGGAGCAAGTCTGTGCTATTCGTGGGCTCTAAAACTAGCGCTCACACAAATGTAAAAGCAACAGGGCAGTACAGGAGACTGTAGGGGACTGCCTTAATAACCTCACCCTGGGCACAGAAAGCTGCTTGTGATCTATTTTTAAAGGTAAAAAGCTGGAAATAAGTTTGCCAGGTGGTGGCTGACCACGTACAAATAACGCAAAGTTGCTGGGATGCACAAGCCCCCCTTGGGCAGTGGCTGAACTCTGCCACTTTTAGAAACTTTGGCTCTAATTCTGTCAGGTCTGGGTCAGGCATTGCATCCCCCCTACCCAGCCAAATGGTTTAGAGTCGTGGCAGACCCCTCACGGGACTGGGTGTCCCCAGAAGAGGTGCCGTCTCCGCAGTGGGACGGTGCGCGTGGTATTGCCCGTGGCTGGAGGTAGCTCTGGGCAGGATGCCGAGGTGGCGGTGGGCACAGGCATGTTCCCCTGGGGCAGCTTTGCTCCGGGAAGTCTCCCACCTACCGGGTGGGTTGGATGGGGCAGCAGCAGCTCCCAAAGCCACGCTGGAAAAAATCCACCAGAGTCCCTCAGCCAGAGACTCCGGTGTCTCTGCTCTGCGGATCATCCCAAAGTGCTGTTGCTGCTGGCTGCGTGGAGGCAATCCTTCGGGAAGCACATGAGAGAGGTCAGGGAAATGGCTTTTCTGTAGGAAACTTTCCCTAGGCAGGTGGAGGAAGACACGGGCTGGTTCCTGGAGCAGAGACCGATGTGTCAGTGCTGTGGAAAGGGCAGGGTGGGGAGGAAAACCGATGCCTTGGCAGTGATGAACATCCCCTGCCAAGTGCCAGCAACTTAATCTGTGCAGATTGCATGTGAAGGCTGAGCATGGGGCTGGTTGCTCATTCCCCGCTCAGGCAGGAAGGGAATGTTTACTGATCCCAGGAGCGGGGTCCTTTGGGCTGCTTCCCTGCGGATTGCTCATCGGGACGGTTGCTGGCATTGGGACACGAAAGCTGTCTGTGGTGTTTTGTCTCTATTAGCAGAGAGATCCATCAATGGGCTGTAATTCATGGTGGCAGGGAAGAGGATTAAAAACAAACGTCTAGTTATTATTCCTAATTTAGGTTGGCATGTGCAGGGTAAAGCGGTGTGGGGTGGAGGTGGCAGAGGCTGCCCGGGAAGCATGCAGCATCCTTGGCTGGCAGCCCGCTCGAGCCTGGCTGTCACCCCACCGTGGACACCTCCACCCACCCAGGACTCCAGGTGCTCCAGGGACAACCTCTTCCCCCTTGGAAGCATTTAGGTGGGCTTTACTATCGCCATCCCTTTGGTGAGAGCAGTTGTTGGGACTGCCATTTTCTCCTGCGTGGGAGGTGTCCCCATCAGAGAAGATGCCACCACGATGTTGGGCTTGGAAACCGGCTTGCTCGCAGGAGCTGCCAGCATTAAACCCATGAGCCACGACACTTCTGCATGTGTGATCCTGAGCCTGGGAGCATCACCACAATTTTTCGAGCCTTTGAATCTGCATAAATGGAAATTAACTTTTCTAAAGAATTTTGGCAATTCTGCTGCTAGGACTAGGAGATGCCAAGAAATAATCCAGAGCCCCGTTAGATGAAGCTTCAGATGTGCTCTGGCTGTGTTCCTGCTGGAGCAGTCTGGGCTTGTATTTCGACTTGTTTGTGTTTTGCCTGCATTTTGGATTGCCTTCTTCCCTGCTGAGATTCAGGGCTGCACCTGCAAGGACATTTTGGAAGGACAACATGTGCCATACCTTTTCTGTGAAGAAATAGAGGTTAATGCTGCCAGCTTGGAAAGCAATTGCTCTACGAAATGGACTGATTAAAAATGGAATAGCCTTCCCCATCAGTAACATGTGGCTTCGTTTCTAGGAAAAGAGGGGTTCCTCTCCCTGGCAGCACTGTTGATGATCTTCTGAAGCATGTCAGCCTCAAAACACCACTGACACTTACACAATTTCTAGAGAAGTTTAATCACTACATGCCTGCCATTGCGTAAGTACCCCATTCTTCCCTCTCAGCCCTTGCCAGGACCCCTTGGCTAACGTTACTCAGCCTTGGAGGTCACCTTGCCCATCCCCAGTGTGCCCCGAGGGCGACGAGTCCCGGCGATGTGTCCCACTGCCGTCCCTTGCAGGGGTGACCGTGAGGCGGTGAGGAGGATCGCCTACGAGCTCGTGGAAATGAAAGCAAAAGAAGGCGTCATCTATGTGGAGGTCCGGTACAGCCCTCACCTCCTGGCCAACTGCCGCGTGGATCCCATCCCCTGGGGCCAAACCGAGTGAGTGATTCTGCCGTGCTGGGGAGCCGGTGGGTGGCCACTTGGGCATGGAGAAGGCATAGCCCACGCCGGTCAGCGGGCATGTGTTCTAGGTCTTGTGTAACTAAACCTTCTTTTTCCTCCAAGGCAGCGAGTGCCAGCATGCTTCCACCTCTCTTCCCCATCGATAGCATTTTTCATCTTACAGTATCTGTGTGTGCTGCTGTGTTTTAACGTCCCTCTCTTTGGGCACCTAATTCTGCATGTGCAGAGCAGCTGTCCTTAAACTTCTGGCTGAAGCCGTTCTCTGTGCGAGGGAAAGCAGCACTCATATATGGATTGCCTGCCTGCAAAATGTGAATTTGAGCTGGCAGAGATGGTGGGCAGTGTTGGAGAGGGCTGGTGATCCGATCCCTTCCTTACATGTCATCCCCTCTGTGATGTGTGCCTCTGATTAAATCAGTGCTGGGCCTTGTGGCCCCTTAAAAATGTGCTGTGATGGGCATTGAGCCCTCATGCTCTTCCCTGCCCAGCTGCAGGCAGTTGTGTGCCCTAAGGAGATGCTCTGGCAAAGAGCGGGTTCCACTACTCAGGCAGGATTGGCATCCAGTTCTCCGAGGCTTTTCTAAATCTTACTGTCATCTTTGCATGCTTTTGTGCCCGACATCTGGTAGATCTGGGCATGGCACGGGTGTAAAAGGTGCTCTTCAGCTCTGGGTGGTCTCGTCGGGCTCCTCTGGATGTTAAGGCGAGTGGGACCTTGGGCAGCCTGGGTTTTGCATGGGGTGCCCCGTAGGGATGCTGGGCTGGACCTGCGGCTCCTGCCTGCCTCCCTGGTGGGTGTCTGGCCTCTCGCTGACAGCTTTTCTTCCCTTGCAGGGGAGACCTCACTCCAGACGAAGTCGTTAACCTCGTAAATCAGGGACTACAGGATGGAGAAAGGGATTTCCGCATCAAAGCCAGGTCTATTCTATGCTGCATGCGCCATATGCCAAGTAATGTATTGCAGCTCCCCTGCTGCTCTGCTCCCCTTCCCTGACGCGTGGTGGGGGGTGATGTCCCCTGGGTTCAAGTCCCCCCAGAAATGTGCGGAAAGCCCCGGTCCCGTGGCCCTGGGTCCAATGCCAGACCAGACAGTGCTGAGATGGAGTAGTTATTTCTTGGTGGGAGTCCTCTGCTCCCTTCACTACGGGGAGAGGGGATGCTGGATGCGAGAGTGGGGTCTGTGGGCACAACCAGTATCTGGAAGGTCTTGTTAGAGAGACAAAAGGGGCCCTTCTGTCCTCGCCTGGAGGAGGTGTGATTTCTGTTCGTACCTCACTCCCTGCCCAATGGCTGGAGCTCTCCTTGGGCCAGTTGAAGCCATTGCCACAGCAAGCGGTTGCATCCGCCACGACCGTCTGATGGGTCCGAGAGTGGACGGTCATGGGAGGAGGACCAGGCATGAGATCTTACACTTTCCCTGCTCATGGCCACGCTGCTACAGCAGCATACTCCTTCATTAGCCTGGACTGTGGGTCAGCCAGAGAATCTGCTGGCTGCAGTCTCTGCTGGTTTAAGCTGAAAACACAAGTAAAATATACTTAAGTCACATAAATGAAATGTTTTCTATAAAATCAGCAGCTCTGAACCTTGTTGGTGACAGGTGCTGTCACCCAGAATAGGAAGAAAACCCAATTTCCAGTGTTTCCTTGGGCTGCTGAGCTCTGTGAGCATCTTCCTCTAGGGAAAGATGCAGTCGGAGAGAGGTTTTATGATGGCAGCTGATCTATGTGAAGACTTTGTTATGAATATCTTCATATCTCACAACAGTTTTAGGTAGGCTTAGTAGGGTGGAAAGATTTTTGCTAATGAGTACATGGTTAATTTGTGTCTAGAAATGTGAAATATGATGTTCTTGGAAACAGGGAGATTTGAGAGTGTTTTTTTTTCCTGCCTACACAGTCGACCCCAAACAATACTTTGAAAACTTGACCCTTAAATTTCTGGTTTCTAGGAAGAAAACTTTTTTCTTTGTAGAAACTGGAAAGCTGTGAGGCAGCATCACACTTGTCTGCAGTTACGGTCCCTGCCAACGCACAAGTGGCAAAGGCAGAAGGTGGCGGGAGTGCCGGAGGGCACGTGCAGCGTGCGCTTGCACAGCAGGAGGGATTGCTTGTGCAGGCATCTGAGTTGGCATTTTCATGCCTCTGTCCCAGGGCACCAACCCTTACCCAGAGCTAGTGATGTGCTCGATACAAGAGTCTTTAGTGCCACATTCAGGATGTGCTGCAAGGGCGAGAAGCAACCCTGTAATTTATGAAGTGTTGAGAAAAGGCAGAGATGCCAGCCAGAACCAGCTCATATTAAACTTGTTAAGAAAATAATGGCTCTAATCTGGTGAGTTGGAAACTGGTGAAAAAAGAAGACAAAATTGCACACATTTTCTTATGTGTTCATTGATTTTAGGGACTGTACATGAGCAGCAGGTTCCTCTTAATTATTAACACTACAGTTTATCTCTGTTTCTTGGCCTTTTTGCTAAGGGCAAGTGCTGTATGAGCTAGTAGATGCATGTCCTTTCTCAGAGGTTATCTATCCTGATCAGAGATAACGCTGAAGTAGTTGTTGGTCATTTGTTACTCTCTGTCTCACTGATGCCAAAAAGATAAAACTTTGCGAGTGTTAAAGGTCACCTTCCAGGACACTGACCAGCTCCGTCCCACCAGGAGTAGCACCCATCGTCTTGTCTGGGGCAGTCGAGGATGCTCTGAAACAGAGCAGGACTGACTGTCGTACAGGGCCCCCCCCAGAGATCCCTCCCAGCCCAAACTCCTCCATGACACGACACATCCGACGGGCTGGTTCTTCTCTTTCCCCCCGCCTTTCCCAGCCTGGGACAGGGTGAAAGCTCAGGAGCAAGTTGAGGGCTCTCTCCCATTCACCATGTTAGAGCACATGGGCTGTGCAGTTCAGCTTACCTTGGGCCAACTGCAGAGTCTCCACTGTGTTCCGAGGTTTTTTCTGTTTCCTTTTTTCTTTTTCTTTTTTTCCCCTGCCAAAAGTGAGCAGAAAAACATGATGAGAGCAGCTTTGTAGCTGGTAAATTGATTTGATTTCCCTTTGACTGACAACGAACTAATCGGTTGGCAGCTTGTATTTGCCTGAAGATGGCAGACCTTTCTAGGAGTTTGTTAGCTTCCTTTTTGAGCATCAAATTTTAGGAAAGCCCAAAGGAAATAGCTCTAGCGTTCTAGTTACATGACCAGGATTTGTTTAGAAAAATGCTGAAGGTGCAACTCTTGCCAATGCTTTCTCCTGAACCCTGGCACTGCCTCTTCCAGGCTGGTCTCCGGAGGTGGTGGAGCTCTGCAAGAAGTATCAAAACAACTCTGTGGTGGCCATCGATCTGGCTGGGGATGAGTCCCTGAAGGTGGAGAATTCCTCCGAGCATAAGAAGGCTTACGAGGTTTGTTTGAAAGAAATGAGAAAAACATGTATTGAGGGGACATGTTTGAGCAGACACGCAGTATGTTACTCAGACTGCAAACAGCTGGGACAGCTTAAAAATTTGTTGCAGCTATTCAAAACGTTCTGTTAAATAGGAAAAGTATTTGTTTATATTTCCTAAATGATTAATGGCAGGCATCACTGCTTAAACATGGCCTGAGAGCTGGAGCTCAGCCCGCTACCCGATAGCACTGAGTGTGATGTGAGTGACGTGGAGCCCACATCCCTGCAGCAGCACCCAGCTGCTGTGGGCTGGGGTCGGCTCCTGGAGCTCGGCAAAACCACAGCCGAGAGTGGAAGAGACTGGCCTTTCCAGTCTGGCAGAAATCACCTGAGGAGCAGAGAAGCAGCTGCCCTTTTGAAGTGCTTTTATCTGATCATCTCAAGTGCAAACACTGGAATGGCTTCAGGAGCCTGATCCCAGACTCTCGCTAGACCTCGGCGCTTTGCAGCAGCTCGAAAGGAAAGCTTCGTGCCTCGCTCCTCTTTGCTGGTGGGAGTTTGGGGTTGTTGGTCCCCTTCATCAGGGGGAGAGGAGGTTGTGCACCGTCACTGCCAAAAAGGACGGTGGTTCGCAAGCAGCGCCCAGGTCTGAAACGACACGGGGCATTCTCAGAGTCTTTGCTCCCGTCCGCAGAAGCCAGTACAAGGTCTGCCTGTGCCGCTGTGCCATGCTGGATGAACCGAGCGGTTATAAACTGAGATGCGGGCACAGGGTTTTATTAGCTGACAGGCAGGCGCATCTCATCCTGCGCTGGTGTGCCAGCAGTACCCAGGTCCGGACTCCTCTGTCTGAAGGGTGCATCTGGTCTCTGTGCCAGGGGCTCGCTCCGGCTCCGAGAAGCTGAAGCAAAGCCTGCTCCCGTCTGTCAGCCCCTCTTGGCCTGCGTCACAGGGAAGTATATCCCCATAAATACTGCCGCTACGCTCCGTGGGGTACGTAATGCATCCAGGGAAACTGGAGGGACTTGTGATGTCCCTCGAGCAGGCTCGTTCTGCCTGGGAGCTCTTGGGGCTGCTGGAGGGGAAAGAGCAGATAATGGCAAAAACTTGACTGTGGCTGCTGGCTGCAGAGGAGCACCGCGAAACGTAGAGCCGAGGATCCTAGGATCACCATGTCTAAGGAAGCAGGGATCCTTGGAGGAGAAATCAAGGGAAGCACCATGTGTCCTCGGACAAATGGGTTG
>JAVKLA010000010.1:21318377-21379320 GCA_034782735.1 Sagittarius serpentarius
AAATGGGTTGAAAAAGAGATTAAAGCCAGGGAAAATATGCCCATGGATGAACATTAGACACAAGCTGCCTCCCGGGTGAAGGTGCTCAGGCTTCAGCAGCCAGGAGGATTAGTGGTGAAGGGTCCCAGTGCATGTGCTCTTCCTGACCCCTCTGCTGGTACCCCTGGCTCCTGTTAGGATAGTTGGGGGTGCCTGTCTTGGGAGTGGGGGGGTACGAGTTTCTGGTTTCTCTTCATCCTGTGTAGAAACAAGTGGAAAATCTCTGTGCTGGTGCGAGCCTGTGTCTCTTCTTGGTCTGGTACTTCAGCCAGAGGGATTTTGTTATTTTAAAAACCGTCAAAAATTAGCTGTTTGGGAAAAATCAACACTCACTTAAATGTAGGGAGCACAGAGCGCCTTTCAGGTCGATGCATACAGGGCTTTTCTGTAGATGTCCCAGGCGGACCCTGGCCTGACCTTCGCTGGCCCTGAGTGTGCAGCACATGAGGAGCTGAAAATTAAGTAACTGAAAAAAACCCATGAGTGAAAAGCCCTGAAGGAGTGCCCAGGAAGAGAGTCTGCTGCAAGATGGGGCTTGCAGCCTGCCCGCTGCCGCCGGCTGGGTGGCCCTTTTCCAGCAAGGCAGGAGCCAGGCTTCCCTTGAGGCTGCATGGCTTCCCAAAGCCCAGGTGGTCTGTGGCTGTCCTGGCAAGGGATTTCTCGGGATGGCCATGGAGAGCATCTCGAAATGCCCCCAAAGCTGCACCAGCAGGGTCCCCCTGGCTGGGCCACCTCTGTCCCCAGCCCTTTAAAGGAGGGAGGCGCTTGGTGTCAGAGCATCGCTTTATCTCTGCCCTGGGGGCTTTTAAATTCTCCCTGCCGAAAATGTAGAAGTTTCAAAGACAGGAACTGCGGCAGGGTTCGTGCAGAAGGGCAAGTGGGTAGAGAAAGGAGAGCTTCGAGCTTGCTGCTGTCTGGAGAGGAGACAGCGGTGAGCTCACCCGGTATTAAAAGACCCTGAGGAGTCTGGCTGGGCTCCAGGGGAAGGTAACCAGGCTTTCTAAGTTTCTCTGCGTCTGGCATTACCGGGCTTTTCTCTCGCAGCCTGTGCTATAGCAGAGAGCATGCACGTCTCGGGGTGCAGGGCTCGTGATTTGGGGGCTCTTTGCCCAGAGCCCTGTTGCTTGCTGTGCCCCTGAGAGCGGTGCCAGCCCAGGACTTTGCTGACCTTGCTGTGGGTGATGGGACAGGAGTGTGTCCTTGCTTTGCAGGAAGCTGAAAGATGCGGGATTCATCGCACCGTCCATGCTGGGGAGGCCGGCCCGCCTGCCATGATCAAGGAGGTACGAGGGGCTCCTGGCTCGGGGCAGAGAGAGGGGCAGGGGTGGGAAGTGCCCCTGCATCCCCTGCGCTGGGGAGAGAGGAGCCCAAGTCCTCTCCGTATTCATAGCAGAGCAACCGTCAGGGACCCAGGCAGCGATCTGGCCCCGGCGGCTCAGAGGAGGATTTCCCCGGAGCGGGCTCAGTGGTGGGGGGCTGTACCCGTGGCGGGGCAGGGATCGCTGGGCGGGCAGGAGCTGAGCTGGTGCTCAGAGGCTGTGCGTGGTTTTCCCGTGTTCTCTAGGCCGTTTATCTCCTGAAGGCCGAGCGCATTGGCCATGGCTACCATGTCCTGGAGGACCCGGAGCTCTACAAGGAGCTGTTGAGAGCAAAGATGCATTTTGAGGTAAGGATGTGTGGTGGGAGGGTGACAGCCAGGTAGCTGCTGTCCGAGTAGAAAATCAGCCCTTGCTTGGGCTGTGCTACAGCCAGGGACACGACCTGACACCCGAGGGCTCACAACGTGTTTGGGAATGTCGCCATTGAACCTGGATGCCCAAAGCTCCAGAGCAAAAATGGTGGGGACACCTGGCTCTTTGCTGGGATCTTTGCTGCGAGGAGCACTGGGGAGCACAGCAGCTTGCAGGAGGCGTGTAGCAGAGACAAATGGATCCTGGTCTGGCTGAGGATAAATTCTGGAGGTCTTATTCACTAATTTATATACCTCAAGCCTGCAGGCTTCTCCTCCCACAAAGCGGGCTGCTGTACTGGAGCCTGTCTGGTGGGAGGGTGGAAGTGCCTGGGAGTTACTGTGCATGGGCAAATTTCCTTGGCTTTTCCCCAGAACGAGTGTTTCCAAATAATACATGGAATATATATGTATATACTTAATGCCAGTGGTTTCTTAGCTGTGACTGGCACGTGGTGGGTGGCTGACTGGCCATGGGAGATATCCCACTGGCTCCTGCTCCGGCCACGCAGGCTGTGGGCTCTTCGCATGGGTGTCCTAGGGCATGCAGCGCTCCATTGGAGTAGTACTGAGGGGTAGCTGTGAACAAAGCTTTAAACCTGTGTCTGGCTTTACCAGCGTGCTTAGCTATCTGCGTACACAGCTGGGGTTCAGATCTGCATGGTTGATTCTGGTTTTCATGTTTAACTCCCCCAAACAGGTCTGCCCTTGGTCCAGTTACCTGACTGGAGCATGTCTTCCAGACTTTGGGAAACACCCTGTAGCACAGTAAGACTTCTCAATTATGTGCAATCTTAAATAACCAGGATTTGGGTTGATTATAGCTGCTTTATTGCTTTACAAAGGCAACGCCCTTAGGAAAGTGCCTAGGAAAATGTGGTACGTCCTCGCCCTTTGGCACAGAGGGGGCCGGTGCAGCTGGAGGGGGTGCGGGGGTCCCTCGGGGAGGCTGTCCTGTCCCTCCTGCCCCTGCTCTGAGCTGTGGGGCACGAGATGCAGCACACCGGCCGTTAGCCCTAGTTTGTGGCTGAGAGCTGAGGTTCCTGAACCTCTAAGCGAGAGACACCCCAATGCTCTGCTCCTCTCCTCACCGGAGAAGCAGATCAGTGCAGAGCGGAGGTGAGACAAGCCGAGCCCTGTGTTTGTGTCCAGCAATGCAAGCTGCAGGGACAGCGGCGAGGTCTTCGCTTTTACTGCATTTTACCCTGGGAAGTGCATGACCAGTGCCATATCCAGTGTTTTACCCACTGGTTCAACCTGATTTCCTTACAGATTTAGGAAGGATCGTGCTAACTATTCTATAAACACGGATGACCCCCTCATCCTTAACTCCAGTATTGACAAGGATTACAGCATCGTGAAGGACTACATGGGCTTCACTGAAGAGGAGTTCAAGAGAGTGGTAAGTCGGCCTCGGCTGGATGCTCTGCTGATGTCCTGGTACGGCCCAGACCAACCCGCTGTTTTTCTTTATAAGCTGAAGAGAGTTCAATGGAAATCGGAAAATCCTGCGCTGGCCTTGTAAGCGGGAGGCGGAGGAGGGCTGCTGAGCTGGCTGGAGGGGGACGCTGGCAGGGCTGCGGGGAGCAGGGGGATGCGAGGGCAGGGTGGGCTCTGCAGGGGCTGCATCGCTTGGGCTGACTGCTTTGGGCTTCACAGGGAACAGGTCAGAGTGGAAATTGTCCACTGATGCCCTCACAGCAGGTCTTAGCAGTAAAGAAGGAAGGTGCCTGTTGCTTTTTTGCCTGGATTTGGAATTACAGGTAGGTTACGTCAAGGCCTGGCCCAGAAATTAGCAAGATTCAGCAGGTATGAAAGTGCTTGCAGTTTTTGCATGTATAACAGGAGCATGCAACAACTGAGCTGGAAACAAAGCGATGGCTGGCTTTGGTTTTGGCACACACAGTCATTTACCTGTCTTGATTACATCCTTGATTTTCTAATTATTCACCCAAGATAGAAAGACAGGATAACTGTCGGGAGTTTGACTTACCGGGTTACCAAGTGAACCTTTCCTGGTTTGCACTGAGAGTCATGCTCAGCACTTTCACCTGTGTGTCTCCAGAGATTCTTGCTGGGATTGGGAAGTGCAGGATGCACTTTACAAGAGAGCGTCAGTCCTGCTCTCAGCTCTGGCTGGAGGAACGAGTCCCTTTCCCCTACAGACATCACTCTCAGGGACAGGAAAGGGGAACAAGGACAGCTCTGAGATCCTGGATCCTGCTGCCACCTGTCTTCTCCTGCTCTTGCAAAAGCCAGGTTGTTCCTGTGTGATAAAAGGAAGGTCCCTGCGCAGGATGGACAAGCAGGTTACGTTGCACAGCCAGGCTGGGTCCCAGCCGCGGCGCTTCAGGCTGCCACCGCTGCTCTGCCGGGAGAGGCTGTTGTCCAAAGGGGAGCCGGGAGCGTAGGGACAGGTCTAAAGTACATATGCTAAAAATGCCAAAGTATATAAAGACCTTTACTTTGTGCCTGCCTTGTTCCTCTTGAGACCGTTGCGAGTGGTGGGCCAGAGCAGTTGCCCTGTAAATTGAGGCCTTGAAAATGAATCTTGGAGTAGAAACTTTACACTCTCCCTCGCCTGCTGCCACTCAGAGCCAGATGTGTGGATGTGCACGACCACGTGTTCATGTCTGATGAGTCTTAATGTCTCCCTTGTGTTTCCCCTCTGCCTCCCCAGAATATCAATGCAGCTCAGTCCAGCTTCTTACCTGAGAAGGAAAAGCAGGAGCTGCTCAACACGCTGTATGAAGCCTATGGGATGGTCCCCAATGCATCGTGACCCATCCCTGCGAGCCAGCATGGAGCGGTGGCCCTTCTTCACGCATGCTTGACTCTTCTCTGTGCTAGTGGGAGCACCGGGAGAAGGTGCCCAGGGTCAGTCTCTATTACTGGCACCCCTGTGTTAACCCTTACAGTGCTAAGCAGAATCAGGCTATCGCATACACCTACCTATCACCCCCACAAACTCTCTCCCAAGTGGATATCCAGCTTCCTGTCTTGCTGTTGTGCGAGCAGGCTGAAACTGCCTCCTGGCCTGCCTCCCTTCTCCATTTGCCAGTCTTTCTGTACTGCAGGTGAGAACAGAAGAACCTCCCCTGCTTTTTTTTTTTTCCTCTTCCCCTGCTTTGTCTGTCCTGCCCCACTGACCTGCCTAGCCCTTGTCTGCAGTGCAGAAATAACCACCTTTAACTGTGACTGTGGCCTGTTTTAATCTTCACCTTTCTAGGAAAAAGGTGTGTTTGTGCTGACAGGGAGTGAGCAGGCACTTCAGAAACAGGGGCTTTATTCCCATCCATGTGGGTAGGAGGGTTTGGCCACAGGTATATTTACACAGCGTTAGTCTTGTACTGACAAGACTGGAACAAGAACAAGCTGGAAGCTGGTGCTCTTGCCCGTGCACAGGTCTGAAGAGCATTTAGAAAAAAAAATAATCATTTTTTTGGCATCCTTTCTTGGACAAGGACTCCCATGCATCAGCCTCCCAATGTCACTGCTGCAGGAGTGCACGCCCCTGCTCAGACTCCAGCTGTGCTCACAGCTAGCCATGACCATGCTCACATATGCTAAGAAGTTGGAACATATTTTTACCATTTTGGGCCAAAACCTGCTTTCTGGGACTTTCCTGGTTTTGTACTCATCCTGGAGAATTCCTGTGAACTGCAGTTTGCTCTTCCTCTATCTTTGTTTAGGACCTGGAAAAACCATGATTGATTGCTTGTTTTCCATTCTGCCCTCTTCCTGACTTGACATAATCTTTAGGCACCATTAAAACTGAATAAGTAAATTAATAAGCTAGGGCCTAATATCACATATTGACTCAGGTCCCATCTGAATTGCTTCTCTCACTCAGCCACAACACTGGCTAGAAGACAGATCTTCAGTTTGGTGGAGAATTTATACAGAAATATTCACCAAGACTCCTAAGCGATTTTGGTGCATTACAGTGTTTTTACTTAATATGCAATAGAGCCGTGCATCCAGAGAAGAGACCGTCGGTTTCTTACATAAGTGTGTGGTGTGCTTTAACATCCCAGGTGTCTGCCGAGATGCTTACTCCAAAGATACTGTACCAAAAAGTTGCCTTTGACAAGGGGCCATGGTCATCATTACCATGGACAGTGTGTGAGACTGGTCCAGTCTCAGCCAGCAGCAACCGTGTGCTGGGTGTATTTCCATTCTTTCTGGGCTTCCATATTTGTCTTCTGAGTAAAACACTCATCTCTGAAGTACATGGTGCATATCTACACACGTATGTATGTATAGCTAGATAGACGGACATGAAAGAGTGAATTTCTTACTTTTATAAAACATCACTTTTAAGAACATGATTGTGGTAAGAACCAGGCTTTTTTGGGTAATTTTTCTCCAAAAATTCTGACAAGTTGCTTGTTTGGATTCTGGATAGTTGATTGTTAATCCTGTTGAATAAAATAACAAATTTATGTTAAAAGATAAATCCTCTTGCCTTTCTGTTCAAGGGTGACTGTTAGGAACCGCCGTCCACAACGTGAGCCATCGTACCCCTGCTAGAGCACGAGGGTTAAATGGTAGGGGTGATGGGGGCTTTGGCAGCCCAATTCCCATGTTCTCCTGTTGCCAGGTCAGAGCACTTTGGCAGCCAGAGGGAAGGTACCGCTGCTCCCTTGCTAGATGGGCAAGTTGCATTTATGGGTGCAGGTTGTTCCAGTCTCACGAGTCCTTTTCCCTTCGGTAATCCAAGGGACGCATATCACTGCTAGAAGCAGCAGCGCCATCACTGCTTACTGTTATTTTTTCTGGCATGTATCAAAAATAGTTTACAATTTTTTTTCCCTGTCTCCTGAGTTTTGCACAGTCAGATGATGCTAACAGCCAGAAGTGGTGCAGCCTGGGCTGCCCGGCTGTTGGACTGCACTGTCAGCTCAGGCAGGGGAGCGTTTGCTGAAAGGCTTTCCGATCATTTGGTGCTCAGAGTTTCAGGAAGTCTGGCATGTCCCTGTGTTCAACTGAAATGAAGGGCTCGGAGCATCCCTGTGCTCAGCAGCTTTGCAAGTCCGGATGCGGCTGGATTAAGCCAGTGCCCTTGGTCTTTCAGCGCAATCGGCAACGGCAGCTGAGTTGGCTCTTCCACTTGCAGGGCGAACCTGATGCCTCTCGCCGGTCCTCTGAGGGTAGCTGGCCAACAGGTCCCTAATCATCTGCCTAAAAATAATTCTGGAACAGATATTTTCTGACCAGGGAGACCCAAGATTAGCCTGCATTTGACCGCTGGAGGTCTTGCGTGGTGCGCGGTCCCTCTGCACCACCTTTCAGCTTTCTCTGTGTGTGTCAGCATGAGCCAAAAAAGCTGTTCAGTGGCAGTGAGGAGAGCTGGAAATGGGGCTTAAAGACCCAACTGTGCGGTCAGCCAAGCCCGGGAGCTACCTGCTGTTTCGCCCTCGAGCACGAGGAAACGGGAGCAGGCTCTTGGCTGCCATCCGGGCACAGAGCTGCAATAGGATCCAGGCAGCTCCGGGAGCCGAGCTGGTTTGCAGCTGCCAAAGCAGCAGATGCAGCCGCTATCTGGCTGCCAAATCCTCGTTTCCTGTGGGGGCTGGAGCCATGGACATCTCTGTGCTGGTCCTGCGGCCATCGCTTCTCAGAGGCCCGCAGACAATTCTCCCTCTGTCTGGGAACCGCTTCTCTGCTTATTTATGGCCTCGTTTTCTCTGATAAATCTCAATACTTGTAACATTCAGTACTTCCCTAGGCTGTCAGGGTGATGCTTGTCCTTGTGTCACCAGTGGAGAGCATTTCTCAGGCCAGCTCTGCCTCGTCCCTGCGCCGGCCGCCGATCCCAGCCGGGCTGTGGCTGCCTCCCGCAGCTCCGGTGGGATCGGCTCCGCCTGGGCTGGGTGAAACGCCAGCGATGTCCTCATAGCTCTGTGCTGCAGAGGGAAGACGCCTCTTCCCACCAGCACCTCTTCTGCTGGTGTCCGGGCCAGTCTGGGCCACTCTGCCAAGTTCCAAGCCAGCCTTGTGCTTGACTTCTGGGGTAGTAACGTGGAGGGGAGCGGCGCTCCCACGGGTGGATGAAACACCCATGAGAGAAGCGCTGCCTGGCAGCAAACCTGGGGAAGGGGGGGGCCAGGCTTTTAGCATTTTCTGTGCCCGAGTACATCTGCTTCCACCTGGGTGCTGCAAACCCACAGGGTTTCGCAGACCCAGACGGAAGGGGCTCTTTGTAACACAGCTCCGTATCTCCCTGTTAGGGGAAGCTGGTGTAACCACCCTGCAGCTCAACTATGAGGCTGCTGCTATGCAGCTATGAGGCAAAACAGAGGAAGAAGAAACATCCAGGCAGAAAAATCCACCTTCAGTACTTGAAGGCTGTGTTATTTATTCCAACAGCTTATATAGTTTTATCAAACCATCTTTAACACAAAACATGTCTCCTAAAAGAGAGAATGGTGTGAGATCCTACCAGAGATCATCTCAGCTAACAGCTTGCAAAGTTAAGCCTGAATTTCAACAGTCAAACCAGCAAAGTGTTTCTCCCCTCCCCATAACAATATCTTAAAATGCTAAAACCCGAAAAAAAAGATGCCTGTGGCTGGTGCTGCTGGGTCTGTAGGTGGAGCTCATCCACACAGAGCTGTGCTTTGGTCCTTTCCTGATGCTAAGCGGCAGCAGCACAGGTGAGTGGTGCTTGACATGAAGGCAGTGGGACCGGCCGGGTCCCTTCCCCACTGCCCACCCTGACGAGGGGCCACATGGACAGTCCAGAGGCCAGGTCAGGTCTAAGATGCAGATGAGGACGAGGCTTAGAAAAAAAAAAAAAAAAGATCTAAATTTCTAATCTATGGAAACAGAATAAATAATAGTCTAAACTGGCAAAGGAGGAAGGTACCTTGGACAGGAAAGTCTGATGTGTCTATTATTACTGAAATAGTTTTTTCCCCTGGGGGAAAATTGCAGCTAAGGCATCTTGAGAATGGCTCATATCACTACAACCGCAACAGTGTTGTTCTAAATCATTAGGGACGGGAGCAGAAGTCTTTTGGAGGTGCCAGTCCTTGCACAGCATCTTGTGGCTCTCTAAACAAAAAACGGTTGCAGCAGAGGCATTTGACAGACAACTTGCTGTTCCAGGTTGGCTTTTGTCCACAGATTCAATAGCAAATTCTTGTTTAACGTTCACAGCAAGGCCCTCCTCCTGCCCATCCCACCCCCTGTACACTGTCATGGGGAGGGGCTGTTTTCTTGCCCCTTTGGTCTTGCTCCAGGCTCGTTCTCAGAAGAAGTGGCATCTCTTTGGCTTTCTGCAGAAGGGAGGATTGGGAAGAAAGCACAGTTACACTCTGCTGCGGACACAAGCGATCAGTAACTACTATAGCTGATTTTATTCAGATTGCCACCTGAAGACCTATCGCCACCCTCCTGTGGCCAGATATTTGGCTTAAGAGTACTGGGTTCTCCCTTCACCTTCCTGGAGTACAAAGGCTTCTCAACACATCTGGTGATGCTGGGGGAGAGAGCCTCGGGGCAGGGATGTGCTCTCCTTGTCTAACCTGTAATGGCAACTTGCAAGCACTCCAGGAATGTCTGCCCCACAGCCTGTCAGCTACCTGAGTTGCCCTCTGTTAGAAAAGCTCTAATTTGTGCTTATTACGGACGGGTGGATGGACGCATCCTAGTACGGACACGTTGAAAGGAGTACAGTTGGGGTAACGTGTTTTAAAGTGGTTTTATAGTTACAGATTGTAGGCTGGAGGAGTAAAAGAGCAAGGGCAAAACCTGAGTTTACCCTCTGCAGTGGTGCTGTGTGTTTTGTTGCTTATTAGTGAAATCAGAGTGGCTGGTTTGCTTGTGCTCTGAACAGAGGATTCACGCTTCTTGTAGTCTGCTGGCCGGCATATATCGAGCAGGGTGGTACTGCTGCTATGTTTGGGCTACAGGGGAAGATTTGGAGATGGCTAGTGGTGTTCAAAATTATTTCTGCTGTTATTTAAAATACTGTGGAACTATTTGAAGGCTGATTTTTTTTTTAAAAAAACACAACACAAACCCAACCAACAAAGAAAAAGCAAACCACAACCTGCCCCACACTTGATTTTTATAAAGCCTAAGGTATACCTGATGTGTAATTTGCCCTGGGAAGGCTCTTGATCAGTCCATGTCTTGTTTAAGCACCAGTGCCTCTACAAACCAGCTGAGCAAAGGGCCTTAGCTGGAGCGTGCAGTGCTCGTGTGCCAGGAACCCCAGGACCATCCTGTTCACTGCAAGAGCCCCTCGGCCTGGGGAGACTCCCACTAGCTGAGCACCCACCGAGCGTGAAGGCACAGACTGCAGGAGGAATGGGATGGCCCTCCTGAGCATCTGTGTGATGCTCCCAGAGGCAGCACTGGTCAGCTGCTCTGCCATTTCGTGCCTTGCCCTTCCAGCCTGGGTGCCAGGAGCTGGGCTTACTGGTGTCTGCGGCAGCTCACCTGCTCCTTCAACGGCGAGGTCACCTAGGTCCTCGGTCAGCTTGCGCATGCTGATGGTGGTTGCGTCTCGCTGGATGTCATGGACAGCGTTCCTCCGACCAGCCCGATCGCAGGAAATAAAGTCAGTGTACGTGCTGGACTCTACCTCCATTGCATCGCTATACGCCTGCAAAACACTGCGGAGAAAACACAGCTGTGAGGCCAAGGATGCTCTGCAAGCCTCGAGTCATGGCTCCCTCCAGGTTAGGTTACTCCATGGGGTTAAGTTACAGCATGAAAAAATAGTCCCTGTAACTCTGCTCCAGTTCCTCTAACAGCAGCTACTGAAATCTCAGATATCAACCCCATCACGTGGGGTGGCGTGCAGGGTGACCACCGTGTCGGGTCACCCTCCCTGTTGGGTCACCCACCGTGCCGGGTGAGGGCAGGTAGGCAGGAGGGCTCCGTCCCAGCTGCCTTGCTGGCCCTTGTTCTGCCTTCCCATTGCAAAGCAAGGCAGACAAGGCATTTGCCTCGCCTTTTGAGTTTCTGGCCGCCTCCTTTCAGAGCTGCAAGGTTGCTTGCAGCAGCTTTTTCCTACAGAAAAAGCATTACAGAAAAAGCCCTCCTTCCTCCTCAAAATGCCACGGGAACTTGGAACAGAGGCCAAATTTGGCTCACTGCATGGGGTGGGGGGGTGCTGATCCAACCTGAATTTGTAATGGGAAATGATCAGGGCCCTGGTGGCTACTGGCTGGAAAGCTCAAGGAGCTGGGGAGTATTTCATAGGTACGGAGCTTTGGATCAGTACTGGCCTCCACTGGTTATTGGATGTCACTGAAAAAGTGTTGGGCTGGACTGCTTTGAGATAAGCACTTTAACATGTGAAAATCAGCCCTTCTGTGAGATGTTTGGATCCCTTCACTGCAGGCTTGTGTCTGTGCCAAGCACAGAGCACGAAGAAAGGCTCGGAGCGGCCACTCGTCACATGTGAGCTCCGCTGCGATCCAGCTTGATGAGTCCTTAAGTTGTTAGTTTTTCATTTTAGCTGACAGTTTAACTCGCCAGCGTTTGTACAGCACACAGAGTCCAGGGACCTCAGCAGCTCGGGGAACATATCGCAGGCGTCCTGGCTCCTGGGCACAGAGCTAGGGAGCACACGCTGCCGCTGCGCTGGAAAGCTGGTGCTTTTGGTTCCTGCTTCTGCTTACTCACTTTGGCAGTTTGGTTTTCGGCGTGGAAGTTAGAGATTAATTGTCGTCTTATCTGTGATTCCGCTAACTGTAAAAACTGCCTTTGGTCCCGCTGGTTGTCAATACTTGAAGGAGGCTCCGATTAGAAACAGTTGTGTGTAATGAAAAAAAAAAAAAGCGACTTCTTGTCATTCACTTGCTTTTGTGTCTTGGGGTTAATGTCCCACTGAGAAATTTGCTTAGCCTCCTGTACAAATCCTGCTTAATATTGATCTTCCTACCAGGGAAATCTGCTGGCAGACCACCAGCCTGGGCAGGAATTGCACTCCTCACTCTGTAATCCCCAGTGTTATGGCAGTAGAAAGAAGACACTGGCAAAGATGCAATAGTCAGGATAAAAGAGGTTAAATTCTCCCCGTTCCTGAGACTGAGCAGGGTGCAGTAACTTCAAATCTGCATAAACTCAGTACATTTTGGCAGCCCCAAGGACTCCTCTCTTGGTGCTGGTTGGTGCCAGCTCAGGGAGCACTGGTACCGGCTCACTGGCAGGACGTGGGGC
The DNA here is from genome assembly GCA_034782735.1 of Sagittarius serpentarius. Taxonomy (NCBI): domain Eukaryota; kingdom Metazoa; phylum Chordata; class Aves; order Accipitriformes; family Sagittariidae; genus Sagittarius; species Sagittarius serpentarius. The sequence continues at coordinate 21,330,328 of JAVKLA010000010.1, forward strand.
TTAGCCCACCCAGACCTCCGGGGAGAACGTACTTCTCCAAATCCAGCACACCCTTGCAAACACCCGCCTCCTCCCAGGGCTTGGCATCCATCTAGTCCCTGTTAAATGAGCCCCAGGAAAAGCTGCATCCTTTGCCCCAGGAAGAGATCCCAGCTTTTTTTTTTTTTCCCCCTTGTCTTCCCTCCTTCCTTTCCAGGCTTGCCTTTCCCGGGACGAGGCACTCACTCTGGGTGCAAGCAGGCTGGCTGACCTCAGCGAGCAAAGCGCCTTTTCCCCGGGACAGCACGGGCGTCCATCGTTCCCAGCGGAGTCCTCCTCGCAGCTCCTCGGAGCCCAGAGGCTGCTGATCTTCTCTAGCTGCCGGAGAGATGCCGCGCAGACCCGGGAGGTTGCCCTAAGAGCAGGCCGCAAGGGCCTGGGTCCATCTTCACACCAGTGAGGCCAGTCCGGAGCTGATATGCTCAGGAATTCCTGCCCTTGTACCGCGGGTTGGACCACCTGGTTTGCAGGATGGACTCCACAAACTGGGGGGGGGGGGGGGCAGGAGCCAGCGGGCCCCCGGGATGCAGCGTTTTCCCGGTGTCCCTTGATGTAACGGCCAAGGGCAGCCGTGCTCCGCGGCGGCAGCGCTCTGCCAAGCGACTAAATGCCCCATCACACGGGAAAAGGAGGGGAGCGTGATTTAAAACAGGGGCAGGACCCAAGGGTGCGGGAGCAGGTCCTGCTCGGGGCAGGGCTGGGCCCCGGCTCGGAGGCCGGGAGATGGCGTCTGGGACTCATTTATTTCCCGTGGCTTGGGAGGGTTCCTGCCTTCGGCTCTCCTTGCCCAGTGCTGGAGAGGGGTGGATTTCTGAGTAAAGCTTTCAAATTTGCGCAGTTCCTTCAGGATTCTCAAGGTGGGCGGCTCGCAAAAGCCTGGCGGGCAGATCCCCCCCCCCCGCCCCCCCGCTGGCAGAGACACTCCGGCCTCTGCCTCCGGGAAGCTGTTGGACCGAGGAGGCGACGGGAGCGGTCGCCTCAATTTGTGATAGAAAAACCGGATTTTTTGAAGAGCGTTTCCTCTTTTCCAGGCAGGTGCAAAACAGCTCCGTGGGTGTTTAGTCAGTGGAAACATCTTTTAACATCTGCCAGGGACAAGAAAGGAACCACCTTCCCTCTTGCCCACGTAGTTCAACCTGAAACTGCGTCACCACGGACAGTCATTTAGCGGTGGCAGGGGAGTGCAAAGCGGGGCGCATCGCCCGCCAGCTCCCCACCTTCAGTCTTTCATGCTTCCGTGGGCCGGCGGGAGGGAATGATGTGCCAGCTCTTGCCAGGCATTGCAGGAGTAAGTCCACAGCACACAAATACACTGCGCAAGGGTTTCCAGGGCGCTTCAAAGAGATGATTCAACTTGTCCCCAGAGGGTCGTTGCCTGCCTCCCTTCCCTCCTTGCTGCTGACAGTAACAGAAACGGTCCCTGCACCCTTGGTGCAGCGTGCCAGCCCGTGGGGACGGGGCAGGGGATGCGTGGCACGGTGACAAAGGCCACTGGCAGAGGGCTGGGACCTGCTGCTCGTTGCACGTTCCTCAAAAGCTTTTCTGTGCTGCTTGGAGGGAGGCTGTGTCCCCTCCACCGTGGGGACGTGGTGCTGCCTGTCCCAGGGCAGCTGGCCACAAGTGAGGAAGCCCCTCGCAAGCTGCCACAGACACCACAATTGTCCCCAGAGACAGCTCTGCATCCGTGCCCCCTCTGAAATAACATGGCGCTGCCAAACCTGCTGTTTGGCCTGGACTTATTTTTCCATAGCGCATTGTGAGGACTAAAAAATCTGGACTTGTAACAGTCTTGGCTTTGCTGGCGTGGACTCAGCTTCCGGAGCGGTTTGGCTGTTGGACTGCAGCTGGGCTCGCCAGCATTTTCCAGGGAAGTCACCCAGCAGCTGACAGAGCAGCTGGCTCTGCTCTGGCGGGGGGGCTGCAGCTAAACCGGCCCTACTCATACCAGGGCTGAACTGTACCCATTTTAGAAGGCGGATGCAAAGAAATTAAAGGGTTACATGTTTCTTCTGCCTTTTGGTAGAAGAAACCAGGACATTTCTTTTGGGTCAGCTCAATGCCCCTCTTGGTCCCACTGACAAGCCAGCATTTAATTCCCGTTTCCCCTCCCTTGCCTGCTTCTCCACAGCACAGATCCCAGGGACTACAAGCAAAAAGTTACTGCAAATAATGTAAGAGTGCAAACAAATGACCTGGAAATGCCACGGGCATGTTAAGCTCAACACAGGGCCATGCCTGCAGAGCAAACACAAGCCCTGAGACCCGAGCCAGCGGCCGGGGTCTAACTCCAAGGGGTCGGATGGATGTTACAGTCACACCCATCCCCGGACTCCAGTTTCAAGGAAACCCTTCGCAAGATATTGCATCTGTCCCTTGTCTAGGTTAAACTGTAAGCTTTTTATGGCTAGGAAGGGCTATTTTTGGACTCTGCACTGATGCTGGCTATCAGCAGGCTGTGCTGAATTCAGCCAGCTTCCCCTCCACTGCCTGCTTTGCTCTTCCTTTCTGCTCTGCCTCTCTTACCTCTTGCCTTCCTCAGTATTTTCCTCTCCACCTAACCCACCTTTGCAGTGAGCGCAAAGGGCCTCTAGGTCAGAGAAAGTCCTGTTTGTCTCTGCATGGCATCCGTGGCACTTCTGGGCATAAAGCAGCTTAGTCCCCTGCTTAGCCATCCTTGCCCCTTAGGGCAGCCAGCATAGCACACCTGGGCTGCTGTAAGGAAGAACGTCTAAAGGTTAAACACAGCAATGGATTCCCCTGCTCAACTAGGACTGAATCGTTGCCTGCTCCCACCCTGCCTTCCTTTAGAGACCTCCCTGTTCCTCGGGGGTGAGTGGGAGCAGCTGCCCTGGCCGCTGTGCTGTCCCCTGGGATGCCCAAGGAGGGGAACCTTCCACCTTGGCCACCTCTGCGGCTGCAGCAGGCAGCCCCCGAGGGCAGGGGCTGGGACGCCGAGGTCCCTGGGGGCAGGAGCCCCAGCAGACTCACGTCCCCGGGGCGCTGCCGCCCGGCTGTGGCCCCTGCTCCAGGCCGTTGCCAGTGGCAGTTGGGACCAACAGCTGCGGGTTCTGGTTGGAGATGGCTCCCTCGTCCCACAGACTGGCCAGGGACATGCTCTCCCAGAGGATCTAAAGCTCTCTTTTGGCCCCCAAACTTCTGGAGTCATAAAGCCACGAAGCCAAGCTAAACCTTGCTGTGTTTCTGGGGTGAAATTTCAAAGTTCTGCCAGGGAACAGGGATGTGACCCCTTCTTCTGTTCATGCATCGCATCCTTCTTCTCTCCCCTTCATTGCCAGCCTGCGAGGACCAAGGCATGAAGTCGTACGGTTGCCTTCGAGCTCTCCGCGTTGTGCAGTGCCCCTTGCCCTTTCATTCCAGGGTACAGCGACTATTATTAGACCTCTCCTGTTGGGGCTGGATCCATAACAACAGCAAAACATACTCAACAGCCCTCCTGCTGGGCTTTTAAAATATTTACAGTGTAAGATGGTTTACTGCAGAGGGGGGCCTGGTAGAGCACAGAGACGGGAGCCCTGGGATTTCTGTGCTCCCTGTGGGTCTGCTGTGAGGTTTCCTGCTGGGAGAGTCACACCCAGGAGGAAAAAAAGTCCCGTAAGGCTGGAGCCAGCACCTGTGGTCAGGGGGTTTCCACCAACTGTCTGACAACTTCCAGCTGGAATTTCAGCAAATTTTCCACTGGGTCTTGTCAGGGAACGTGCATGACGGGGTTGCACATCAAAGAAGGAGGGCTCTGTGACAGTGTTATCGGGGTTGGAGAGTATTTTTAGACCTGTGCTCGTGCCTTAAAGACCTCACTATAGCTTATGACCCCCGTGCACTGGAGCTTAAATCCGTGGCCAGAAGCCAAGCTGAAGATGCAGATGTCCTGTTGGGAGCCCAGTCTGGTAGCAGCTACATATGCAACAAGCATTGGTAAGATGGGTGACGGGGTCTACCCCAGGCACAGAGCTCGCCTGCTTTCCTGCTGGGTCTGTGTTCTCCAAAATGTGGTGGTGGTGGGTCTTACTGGCCAGAATTGATGTGCTCCAAATCGCTGAGCCCTGAGTTTCCCGGCTGGGTGAGAAAACAGGCAGGACCAGGGCAGCAGCCTGATCTACCAGGGCACGTGTGTCCATCTCATGCTGAGCAGCTTCTTTCCAGGTGAGAACAGCACAGAAAAGCCTCACCACACTTCAGTGGTGAAGAGGTGTCAAGGTTGGGCATGGCACGTTGGTATTTTCGGAAGGCTTTTGCTGTGGGATTCTTTGTAATGACTCTGCACCCTTTGGCTCTTACACTAAATACAATGAATTCAGCCAGCGCAGACATCACAGCTTCTCCAGGCACTGCAGTGGTTTTGCAGGAACAGAGCTTCTAGGCTTCTCTAGGACTTAGTGGAATATTAAAATTCATATAGGAGGAAAGAAGATACAGCAGGGGGACTGAAGCTCGGTGTCCATAAACAGATCCCTTCTTTCGCTTTGGCCTGGTTTTACAGTATAAAGATCATTTCATGCCTGTAGAACTGGTAACTAATTGCTTAGCCCCGGGTTTAAGATTAGGCTTAGACTGACTACTCTATGACTTCACAAACCTTGCATTTAGCTCTACCAAGCTCCCCAAACTCCCTCCCCTCCCTCCTGGCCTTCAGCACGTCCCCAGGGACCCCCACTGCAGTGTCTTTGCTGTCCTACGGTACCTCCTGCTTCCCCGCATCCTCCCGACCACTGCCTGGCTCCCAGCTGACGTAAGAGGTGCTCTAGCCGGATTTCAAAATCACGGCGGACCCTTGGCATCGGGGTGGGGTGAGTCCTTACGTGCACTGCTGTGGTCCCCAGGGGAGAGGGGAAGGCTTGGGGAGGAGTGGGGGAGGCGGGAGGGGATTGCTCAGCATCTCGTTAGTGCCAGGACGTGTGGGCGACAGCGGGAGGGAGCCGCCTGTCCATCCATCCGTCTGTCTGTCTGTCTGCCAGGAGAGCAGCCCGGTGCCCAGCGCTGGCCAGGCAGTGCTGCCAGCCTTCATCCCCATGCCAGGAGCGGGTGGCACCCCTCTACCAGTCCCTGCGGGGCATGGGTGCTGAGCATCTGCTCCAAAAATCCTCTGCCACAGGAGGAATCACAGTTTGCCTTGGCAACTGGGGTGTGATGGAGCTCTCTGCTCCTCCCTCCCCCAGCACTGAGCCTCCGCTGCAGCTTAAGCCTCTTCTGCATCTTCTGAGTTGATTAATGGAAATAATTGGTCTCTTCATGCATCTGGAGACAGTTGCCGTGACAGCAGTTGTATTTTTGTTTTGTTCCCAGGTCAAGCTTGTCTTTCACATCCCACAGCTTCAAGGTGCTAATAAATCAGGGCACGCGAGTTCCCCCCTCACCTCCAAAAGACGCACATCACTCTGAGGTATGAGGTGGCAAAGCAAGATGAGGCACGCTTAGCCCCAGAAAGCCTTAGGACATAGCAGGCTTGCACCTTTCTGCTCCCCAATTTTCCACCCCCTCAAACCAGGCTTGCACTGGGCGGACACAGCTCTCCCTTCTGCACAGCAGAGAGCCGCAAGCCAGACCCCTCACGTTCACCCAGCATGGCCACGAGCGCCCGTTGCCTTGTGAGCCAGCACCCATGGGTGCAGGGACTCTTTCAAAGCTGTAAGGAGTAGGAGGCTACGAGTCCCTTCTCCATGATTTTTATTTTCTCCCAACTTGTTATGTAGCTGCCTTTATATGTCAACATATACACATGTCAACATTTTTACACGAACAAAACCAGTGACTCTGTGGAAGATCTGCTAATGCCTGAACCTGCAAAGCAGACGAACCACAGACCAGTCACTTTAAACCCTTCAGCTGCAAAAGCCCCACAGGTGCTGTTGCAGGCACGTTCCAGGAAGACTCGTGTACTGCCCCTGCTTGTGATGTGCAGACACCCCATCACACCTGGGCCATGGGGTGGATTCCTTTGCAATGGGGATCCCCTTCAGCTTTGGGTTCCCTGTCTTCCCCCAAATCATTAAGGGAGAAAAGTCCCTGCTGGATTTCACCTCAAAGGCTGGAAACTCCCCAGTGGTCCCACAGCTCTTCTGATCACACCAGGGCACTGACCTCTGAGTGAACATCACCTACTCAAACCCCGCTTGAATTCCTGGCCCAGGGGTGCTCAGCCCCAGCACAACCTCCCCAACACCTCGCAGGCTTCCCTGGGCAAGGAGAAGTCAAATAAGTGCAGAGGAGATGCACCTGGGGCTATTTTCTAACACAGCTGCCCTTGTCACGTACAAAAGGAAGGTGAAGCCACAGCAGGTCTTGACGGGATAGCTCTGTTTCTGGGTGGAGGAAGACCTTTCTACAAGCACAGAGGTAAGCAAGAATGGGTCTTTATTTTCATGCCTAGCAAGAAAAAGAGCAATTTTGTCCAGCTTTTCTTTGTGATCGGAATAGTTGAGCTCTGCTGCTGTGTGAAAGCAGTGCTTGCATGGCTGGGAAGGAGAGCTTAGCTTGGAAGAGGTGTTGTGCAGGCTGTAACCATGCAGTTTTGGCTGCTGCTAGTTGAGGAGGCTCTGCTTAGCACAGGGTGCATGAAGCCCAGAGCCACCTGCCTTGCCTCTTCCTCATTCAGGCTTACTCAGTCCCACAGGAACTCACATCCAGCATCCAAAGAGTCCTTCTGCCTCGGTGTGGTGTAAGGGGCTGAGCCAGGAGCTGTGCAACCTCCTGAGGTGCGAGAACCCTGGCAGTTCCCAGAGGTGCCTAAAAATAACCAGGGCAACTCTTAAGAGTGCCAGTGTGGAATGAGGCTGATTAGCAAAACCAGGCTTAGCTCTGCTCCCCGGAGCTGGCTGCCCTGTCCGTCCACCCCACCGCACAGAAGAAAGGCAGCAGCAGGACCCCCCCGGGCAGGGCAGGGGCAGTGCCAGCCTGGGAAGATGGGGGCAGGGGAAGGTCTGTCTTTGGGAGCAGCGAGAAGGACTGGGTGGCTGGGATGGTGCAATTGGTGCTTTACATACAATAGAAAAGGAAAGCGTGGGAGTTAAAAACAGGCTGGCAGTGAGAGGTGGCTGAGATAAGCCCTTTCGGGTGGCTCCATGGCTTCTGTTACCCACTGAAATCAGTAGTCCCTTTGGCTGCGCTACCCTGCTGGGATCCCTGCCTGGGCACAGAAAACTCTGCTGGCCTGCACACCCCGTCCTCTGAGTATTTCTGTGAGGGATGGAGAACTTTTGTACATCTGTCAGGTGATAGCAGCTTCTGATCCTTTCTGCAGGCAGGGTAAATCTGTCTGCACAAGTTGCCAGGGATATGACATCTAGACACGAGTTGAAGTGGTGCTCGAGACACGCTTGTAACATTACACTGGCAACGCTCAGCAATCATCGCATGTTACAGTCTCAGAAAAAGGAAAGCTTCTAATGAAATGAATTGCCAACTCTTTTATGGTCCACTGAAATGCAGCCTGGGTGTCGAAGGACACGGGGTGTCTCTAGTGTACGTGGGAAAGATCCTGGGTACAAGAGATTCATTGCTCTGAGAGACCTGCAGGAGGAATGCCTACGTGCACCAGAGTCCTGAGATCCTGTATTACCAGATCTGCAAACAATATGACTGTGGCAGCTCTGTGTGAGGGAAACCTCAGTGCAGGAACAAGAGAAAGCGGCAAGATGACCTGCGGACCGAGGAGATGCTCTGAGCGCAGGAACCATGGGAGTGAAACCACAGAAAGGACTATCTGAGCTGGCAGATCTGCCGTTTACGCAAGCGCCACAGAAGGTTAAGCTTTGGGGCTTCCCTGGATCTTGCTGGGCTGACTCTACGCGCAGAGCAAAACTTCCTTACATGGTTATACAATATTCCCATGCAAAGTGCGCGGGCAGCCTGTGGGCAGGATTTGCGCGCAAGGTCCCTGTCGCTGGCAGGGGAGAGGCCATGCAGCACGGCTTGCACTAGGGGCTGCCCTTAGAGTCAGCGTTGGAACATGCCTTGGTACAAGCACATGGCTGTGAAGTATGGAAAATAGAGCAGGAAAGTCATTACAGAATTGTTGGCATCTTTTTCCTCTTAGCAGCTTTCTAGCCTCTAGTAAGTCAGAATACAGAGGGAGGTCAAGTGAATCTATGAAACAGGAAGGAAAAAACCCATTCCTGTTTATGTAATATCTCCCTGCGAATAAAAATTGTATCAGTCCATAGCATGAATCCCTACCTGACTTAGTTGACTTTCCTTCTGGACATGACTTCAAAGAAGCTTCATACGCAGCAGGGCAGCGGCTTCTGGGGAAGGAAAAGAAAATAAACGTAAGAAAACATTATCTATGCTTTTGTTGGGAAGCATAAAGCTCAGCTGCTTTTTCCACTGTCTGTGACTAGGACAGCAGAGGGGACGTGGGGTCTGGCAGGGCTCTGCCCAGGAGGCTCAGCCGAAACCTGGCTTGGTAAGCACAGACAGAGACACCAAGCGAAGGGCTGCAGGATGGTGGTGTTCGTATGGCGTCTGCTCGGGAGGGTTTGTGCTGACGGAGATGTGGCCTGTAGTGTCTAAGAGCAAGGGAAGTCCAGCCACGGGCCTGGCTTCACAGAGAAGTTCTCTTTGGTTTTGCTTCTCCTTTCGTTAACTTCATGTGGGCGCGCTGGGGAGAACAGAAGTAACTCTTGTCTCCTGACCTGCACCATGGGGGGACTCGGCAGCTGCCTTGAGGGTATAAACGAGTATTGGTTTGCAGCTCCACTGCCCTTTAAAGAAGTGAAACTTCCATATTAGCTTCTCTGAGGCAAAAGGGGAAGTTTGATTGGTACTTGTAGTCGCCTTGCTTGGTCCGTCTCCTGCTCCTTGGGTTTCTTTGCTGTTTGTGCACAGCTGTGCCTTCTCCCGCTGTCCCCAAGCCCCACTCAAAGACATTTCCTCTGTGGCCTTAACATCTGTGGGTGCATTGCAATCTCCTGACCTGCAGAGTCCAGCCAACAAGACACTTGCTTATTTTAGCAGCTGTTGCAGCTTTCAGACTTTTTGGAACATCATGAACTGGTTGTGGGGTGTTTGTTTTGTTTTGTTTTGTTTTCCACTTTGTCCCAGGAACAAATATTAGCAGAACGGAAAGCAAGAGATGAACCATTTAACCATATAAGCAAGTAGCTCAACCAGCAATTCATCTGTCTGGCCCATCTGGGTTCAGTACCACTCTGACTGGAACTATTCCCCATCATTTTCCAAGCTGGGACAGATCTACAGCTTTTCTCTTTATTTTTTTGACCCAGTTTTAAAACTCCCTAGTTGTTAGAGCTGACTATTTGCTGGCTCTGGCCCTGCTTCAAGGACAGGGCACTTGCTGCTTCTGTGTGTCAGTTTGCCCATCTGTTAAATGGAGCTATTAATACTCACTCCCCTCGCTAGATGCTTCAAATATTTGTAAAGCACTTTCAGATCTGCAGATGACAAGCTTACAGAAGTGGAAAATACTAATTATGATCATGACAGTAGCCAAACAAAGACACGGGGATTTAACAATATGCTTTTGTTAGTGTTTACCCCATTTACAGTGACGTGCTTACTGGAAACACTGGACCGGAAAAGAAACGGTATTCCCACAACTCTGGGAATATGCATCACCCTTTTGGGGCACCAAGCAGGCAAACAAAAGCAGGAAGGAAGAAAGCCAGCTTTGGAAAGCCACGAGTCTTTATTTTCCTCCTTTGCCTTCCTGCCTTGCTCATGTGTTACGCAGCCCAAACAGTTAAACCTCCAGCACTTCAGATGTGTTGCAAAATATCTCAAAATACATGGCCCTCTGCCAAGAGAGGCTTAAAGCAAATTGGAGCAATGATGCTCTGAAGTAGAAGTTATCACCAAGCAGCCCTGTTCCTGATGGGATGTGGGGGGAAACCCCCATTCTCTCTCTCTCTCTCGGCTGATTTTGGAGATAGAAACCCTTTAGCAACTGGTATTGGCTTTCCAACCCTGCAGCTCTGGCTGGATGTTTCTCCCCACAGCCCTCACTTGGGGATCTGAAGTCTGCAAATCTGAAGCTGGGCCCCTTGCTCCATCCCCAAAAGCTCCTCCTTTGCTGGCTCATCCAGTTCTGCGGCTCCCAGGGCGATGGGCAGAGCTCTGAAGGCCCCTCTGTGCAAAGGCCAGGCAATATCCCACCCGGCAAGTCTGGGGGTTTAAGGGTGGTGAGATGGATTAGTCCACACAGTGTGAGAAAGGATGGGCTAAAGTAACTTGTTAAAGAACACTTTACATTTCCTAATCTAGTCCTACAACCTACCAAGGTACCACAGATTATTTTGGGACCCCTGTGGAACTGTTCATTGGATAGCCAAACATCCATACCCCATCAGGAATGAATTACGTGGGCATCAGCATGGTGCACATGTTTGGGGTTCAGATTCTCTCAATGTTTATCAGTGTTGCCCAAAAGGAACAAACACACAAAACAAACTTGGTGCTCTCAGCATTGCTTCAAAATGAATGTATGTTCCAAACAAACCCAGAACGCTTTTTGGCACAATTCAGCATTATTCTGCACAACAGCTGTTACGGTGATGCTTTTGATCCAGAGAGGAAATCCTTTCTGGTTTCAAGCAAGGTGATGGCAGCAGAGAGAAGGTGGTTCTCGTGTCTCTTGACTCCTGGATAAACAACAGGCTGTATGCATCACTGATGAGAACAGGGGCCTGGTCCTCCCAGAGCAGACGGAGAGACTCCCTCATTTATTGCCCTGACCCCAGCAGCAGCTGGCATCCTTGGCCTCAGAGGCGCAAGAAGATTTGTAATTGTAGTGGAATGTTTTTCATCAGTTACTAATTACCCTGAACCAGGAGGTTTTATAATCCTTAAAATGCAATATCCTCTTAATTATGCCCAGGATGGCTTTGTCACCAAGATAACTACCTGATATCCATTAAAAAGCCTTCTGAGCTTTTTGTTCCAGCGATATCTTGTGGCAATGAGCAGCACAGATCAATTACACTTTGTGGAAACAGTAATTCCAGTAAAGTTGATGACACGCTGGTGGGGATATGTTTGGCTTATTACATCACTGCAAATATCAACAAAAGTTGGCATTTTGGCGCTCACCGGGGAGTTCCTGGGACAGCGGCTTGCGACCAGCAATGTGCCTCCACGAAAGCTGGCGTGGAGGAGCCGTGCAAAGAGCACTGAGCCTTTCCGGGGCTGTGCTGGGAAGGAAGCGTTTCGGAACTTGCCGTGCAAACCAGAAGCGGGTGGTGGAAACTACATACCCTCGTAGGCTTGAAGGGAGTGAGAGTTTTGAAACAAGGGAATAGGTGGTTCATAGTCCAACGGCTGTTCTTCCTGCTCGCGCTACAGGTGCCAGCTGAGTCCTGGAGCAACGTTTTGACCTCTCTAACCGCTGTCGTGAGGAGCTGGGGTCAAAGTCCACGCAACAGCTGAACCTTCCCTTCTCACTGCTGGTGCTGGCAAGCCTTGGGAGCAGCTCCTGTTATGACTTGGCTTTTTCTAGTCATGGGCTAGAGACAACTAGAAGCATGGGTTTTTTTCCCCTCACCCTCTCTAAACTGGATACTGGGATGGAAAATTTTTCTGGATCAGTCTATATATACAGCTTTGGTGATGCAAACGAAACCCCTAATAGTGTGGAGACACAATCGGAATGTGAAAATGGGAGAGACCAGAACAGGCTGGCAGAGAAAGGCAAACAAAAAGCTGGGTTGAAGCTTCTGCTGTTCCGTATGGACTTGTAGATTCATTCCTCATTCTGCCACAGACCTGTCTGAGCCCAGGAAAATCACCTGCTTTGTGTGTAGCCCATGTAAAATAGGAATAATGCTGGTGTTCGGTTGCCCAGACTGGCTGGAGGGATTAATGCACAGCAGTATGCTGCAGGAACTGGCTCTGAAATGTGGGAGATCAGGAAATGTTAGCAACTTGGAAAATGTTTTCCATAGTTACTTTGGGGGTAGAGTTGTGTGCCTGTGGGTATTCCTCTGAGTGGGCTCAAATGTAGATTTACGTTTCTTTGGAATAAGAGGGTAAATGAAAAGAGCTAAACTCCACATTCTAGCTCACCGTGTGCCCATACACCGCCTCAGAATCAGCCACTGAGTACAGAGATACCAGGCGGTTGGAAGATGCATAGTTATGAACATTTTTGAGTTTTCACCTCTCCATGACCAAGCTGCCTACACTAGGAACTGATGTACTATATTTAATGGTCTCCAGTTCTCTGAGGCATCTGTCTCCGGAAAGTGTCCCTGAAAACGATGGCATGGGGGTCTCATACATCCATCTGGAACTCTGTCTGAAGGACTCAATGCCCTGTTCTGTGCTTGAGGTATATTCAGCGCTACTGGTGCATCCGTGTTTGTAAACGACTATTTAACCTACGTCTACACTGTAAGTGAATCCAGCCATTGAGGATCTCTTCGTGCATCCTTCTTTCCCAAAAACCATCCCTCACAAGAGCAGAAAGGTGACAATTTCTCAGTTGGATGGCCATGCGTTAGCATGGTGGCCCTTGCCAGCCAAGAGTCTCAGAAGCCAAGGTCTGCCCCGCAGCTACCTAAGCCAGGTGTGCCAACCTCACCGCGAGCAAACGGCCTGGAGCCTGAGGGGCTGCAAACATCCGAGAGTCTCTGGCACCTGGTCAAGCCACCCCCCAGGCCATAAGTCTCCTCTCACCCTTGCACAGCTGCAGCATCCCTGCTGCGGCTGCCTCTTGGCTCATTTGACCCCAGTGGGTCCTCCTCCGAGTTTGTGCCACCAGCCCAGCCACCCAGCGCATTGCTTCTGGGTTCATGGCTACACTTGACTGTTGTTCTGTGGACCTGTTTACCCCTTCCAAGCAAAGGGAAACATTTCCCAAAGAACCCTTTGGGGCCAAGGCATTACATGCACGTGAATGCTCACCACCGTGGCTCACTACCAGCTGCTTAGGGGAATCCAGAGAGAGAAGAGAAAGACACACAACTCCGAGGTGGAGGAATTTGCAAAGCCTCCTGAGAATACCACCACACAGCAGTTCTTTTTTTATCCCAAGTCTTTGCCTTTTAAAACATTTGCTTGGAAAGCTGGATGCCGGCAAGTCTCTGAGCCCGTTTCCACCGCTGTGCTCTGCAAAGCCCTCGCTCGTGGTTTGAAGGGGAGCCTCGGGCAGCCCTGCAGCTCCCGACAGCCCTAAGGACAGATTCACACCACAGCCCTGCACAGACGGCACGCTGAGCGCCTGTCCTGCAGGCTGGCATCCATTCCCATGCAAGCACAGAGCCACCCCGATGCTGTAAGGGATTCCCTCCGGCAAGTCGCTCAGGATAAATGGATGCATGTCAGAAATGAGGCCAGAAATCCCCACGGGGGTCACTGATCCACGGTCCTTTGTGATTTTGAACTGCCGAGCCTGCTCTGCCTGCTACCCCTTCGCAGCAAGTACTGAACTGCATTATTTTCCAAGTGAAACAGCAGCCACCTCCCTGCAATCAGCCTACAAACAGCTTCTCCCAACAGCAGAAGAAAAACGGGATGCAGCTTAAATTTTCAGCCCACCGTTCACGGGCAGCGCAAATCTCACTGTTCGCAGTCGGTCAGGCAAAAGTTAACTGTATGGCTAAACAAATCATCCCTTCGTAGGGTGGCTCTGGCTCCCACGCTGGGGGCTGCAGGAGAGCAGCCCCTCGCTGGACTTCGGGCAGGTCTCCCAGCCACCGACCATCCCACCCCATCCCCTGCCCCACACGCCCGCAGCAGCCTGCACAGCCCTACTTACGGCCACCCCGGCTCCCACTGCTTCTCAAATCCCAAGTCCCGCGGTCCCACCGCCGAGGCAGGAGCGGAGGCTGGATGACACCCTCCCGCCTCTCTGCCCGGTGTGGCGAGCAGCCAAGGCGGCCGGGGAGCCGCAGCCAGCTTCAGACTTGCAGTTTCCTTGTACTGGGAGCCGCTAAATGAAGTTGCACTTCTGGAGCTGAGGGGCGTGTTCTTCCCTCCCGAGTCAGTCCCTGCCTGCTGTAATCCAATGCTCATCCCGATGATGTCAAGCAGCTACCATTGCTCTCTGCTCCTACCTTACAGTCAGCAGGAGGGATCCGTTTCCTTTTCACAGCAATCTTTGTTTAGCTTCGCCTTGTAACCCCATCTCCCGGCAGCTGCATGTGCCCAAACATCCTTCCTTCGATGCTCGGTGCTGCGGCTTTTGCTGCAGGGCGCTTCCTCCTGCCCTCCCGCCCGTCGCTCCCCCAGGTTTCTCCGGCGCATCGCTCGGATGCACGTCCCAGCTGCATCCCACCATTCATCCTCGCCATCAGGGCCTGGCCAAAGGCACCGTCACACCCCACGCAGCCTGAGCTATTTTACCAGGTGTAGCACCAGGGAAGCGCCTCCCAAGAGAAAAATAGCTTTGTGTCTTTTTAGAGCGCCTTTTGCTCCACTGACTTCCACAGGGTAAAATCCAAACGTACTTCAGCTCACCTGCCCCTGGGTGCCAGCCTTATTTGGGGGTGAAATGCAGAGCTGGTGATGGCACCCAGATTTAAGGCAGAGAAGGTGCTTAGGGCAAGGCAATACTGCGTATCAAGCACACACCTCTGTATCCACCCTGCTGCGAAGCTCAGCCTGGGAGCTCTCGGCGAGCTCGGGGCCACTCCAGGAGAAGAGGAAGTTTTGGCTGTTCTTGGCACCACAAGGACCCAGGAACGTCACTCTGGGAGGTACCACCTCTCTGTGTCCCATCAGCCTCGGAGACCCCCCTGGGCGGCTGAAGCCAAATGAACAAGCTGGTTGCAGTGCCAGGTCCTCCTGGCCCACGCTCCTGCCCGGCCCTACCAGCGTGGTGGGAAGGTGTGTGAGCACACGGGGGTGTACATATTGCTGCCTGCTCCTGCCTGAACACTCAGACTGGAACAGGGCTCATTAGTGCTAATTGCTTTGCTGAGAGAGTGAAAGACTCGCTCCATCCCTGCTGTAAGGGCACTCTGGTCCTCAGCCTTGTAAGAGGGAGAAGTGGCACGACTCAACGGGAGAGCACAAAGGGTGTTTGCCAAGGACCGGATCCAGTCCCCGCTCGAGCTAGATGAGCTTTTATTTCAGGTTGCATGCAAAGTGAGCAGTGAGCCAGGAGGACTTGGCTCTCCCAACCTGCCATCTCGCTCAGCACCAGACAGGCGCAGAAGCGGCGTCTCTGCCATCCTGCAGCTCTCCCGTGACAGATGGGCCTCAGAGCCACTCGGGGCCGGCAAGGAACACCAGCCTCTCCTCTCACCCCGGCACCAGCTGCACAGCCAGACCTGCTCCACCCCCGCTGGCCTCACCATCTTCACCCAGGACCTGTTTGTGCACGCCTGAAAACGTGCCATTTGCCGTGATAGATACCCACACCCCTGCCATCGCATGCAGGAAGAGATAAAAACACCAACAAAAGCAGCAGGCAGTGCAGGAAACACCCTGATGACAATACCGAGGCACGGGGGAAGGGGAACGGACCTCAATAGAGCAAAACATACCCATGCTCAGTGCATCCCCAAACTGACCTTGTGTAGCTCTGCCTCCTGATTCAATTTGGTTTTTTTTTTTTTCAAAATCAGCCCCGGTAAGCCATTTTGATTTCCTGAAATGTATCACTTAGCAGAAAGTCATCAATCTCCAGCGCTTTTGAGTCACGCGTTACTACTTACCCGAAAGTAACGGTAAGGGATTCACCACAACGCCCTGCCTGTCTTCATGAGATACAGCGGAGGGAGGAGGGCTCTGCCACGCTGTGCCGAGGGACCCGCACAGCCTCCGGAGATTGCTACGCTGGCCCGGCCAAGGCTGCAATTTTCTCTTTGCTCCAGATTGCATTTGAAAGCAATCCAGAAGGCTACAGCTTTACACTAATGTTTGGACTGTGGGGTTTGCAGGCCAAATCTGGTAAGGATGCAAATGCTACGCAAGCAACTCAGACCTTTTCTTGGCGGCCTGTGGCCAGCGCCATTACAGTGTAGGCAATATATAGCAATGGTAAGAACAAAGCACTTTGGAAAGCCAGGAGCACAGTATATGTACTTTTAAAATAAGATATGTCTTGTTTTACTCAAACCTCCCAATCCTGTGTGTCTGGTCCTGGGAAAAAGCCCCGCAGAGCATCCGTTAAAGAGTCCATCCTTTTCTGCACACACTCGTGTCCCTACAGTGACCTCCTCGTACAGTACTGTCCCCTACAAGGACTGGTCAAATATTTTCCATGAAAACTCTTTTTAAGTAGAAAAAGGCTGTTTGGGATTTTCTACAGAACATATCTTTCTTTTTTTTTTTCTTTTCCACAAGGGAAAAAAAGTAAATCCTGAGATGCCAAAAAGTTTGCCATAAATCATAACACATTAGGATAAAAATGCATGGCTTTGAGTGTACTCAGTCTTCCTATTTTTAAATGAAAGTTGATGTTTTTCTCTGGAAATCCACCCGAACTTCTAGCTAATTCCTACGTTCACCATCTCTTGTCCTATTGCTTCATACGCCATAAGACATTCACACAGAGGTGCAGGCTATGAGAGGTGTGGGCAGTTCCTATCTCGCCATAACGAGAAGACGTTATAACTGCCTGGCATGGCATGCTCCTCACCATGGGGATGGTATTACAGCCTTGAGCTGGCTGACACAGCTGCAGCCACAATCAGCCTTTAATGGCTTCTACTTTACTGATATGCTTGTCTGTGGCGAGGTTTTTGCTACCTGTTGCATCCACCTGCTTTATACTGCGCTATCCTGCATGGTCTAGGACTGGTGGTAGCGACATTGCCGCTCTGGTTGGCTCTGCTCGGTCGGCTGCTGCTGCTGTTGAGCATGCAGTTGGTCTGCAGAGAATTGCGGCGACTTTTTTTAGCTCTACATCACAGAGTGGGATGCAGAGAGCAACACCGCAGGGAAGGGATGGTCCTACGATGCCCTGCAGCCCGTGCAGTGGGTGCCACCTTCGCTGCCCTGGTGCGGCACAGGACGAGAGAGCACAGCTCGGGGAAGAGCAAGAAGCTGTCCCACGGGTTGACTTTGTCAGCCTTTAGCTGGAGGAGGGACAAAGCCAGCGGTGTCTCCTCGGGTAAGTGTCAAAATGAGATGACAGTATCCCCGAGGGTGCTAATGTAAAGAACACCCCCCCACCCCGAGCAGCGCTGTGCTGCTGCATTGTGCACTGCCTGCTCCAGCAAGAAAAAACACCGGCACAAAGGACCCTCCGGGAAGCTCTGAAGCCCAAGGAGACAAGCTGTCACTTCAGAAGGATCTGACCTGCCTCTGACCTGAATGTTTTTGCAGCCTGAAACTCGCTTCCCTCAGAAGCTCGTGCTGACGGGGTTACAGCAGCGCTGTGATAGCCCACTGATGTAGCATGAAGCCTCCTCACGTAAGAGCAGCTTCCCACTGCATTTCCCAGGCATTAAGCTCTCCATGTCACTTGATGTCATCAAGATTGAAAGGAAACGTGGAATGGCACAAGATACGCGTGGAAAAAATGTGACAACCTGATTTTTTTCCAGACTTCCTCCCCCAAAATAAATACTTTAAATAAACTTTTGATCAAAAAAAACACAGAACGTATTTCAACGGTCTGCTGGGCTCCCTAAGGAAAGTGTGGATGTTTTAAGCCATCAAATAACACCCTGCACTCGGAGATTCATGAGAAGAAGAGAAACCGACAGGTTAAAAGCAGCTTTAGTGACAAGCCACTCTTTTTGCTGTCAAAGGAAGGACACGGTTTGCTGTTGATTAGGGAAGAGAGAGTGGGTGTCAAGATATCTGAATGAATTACTCGGCGCTCAGACCCATTTTGTTTTTGTCGAAGTTGTTCATCCAGAAAGGTTCATCAACAAGTGAAACAGAAAAAAGGCTTGTAATGAGGCTGAACTCATTAGCAAACCCCCTCCAAGGTCACCTCTGTTAGCAGGCAGGGTTGAAGAGTCGAGCGTGGTGCTGGGGAGCCCCCCTCGGTGCTGGGACCCTGGGGACGTGCATCGTGGCTGCTGGCACGGTAGCTCAGCGTGGGGCTGACGTGCCAGTAGGGCAGAGCACGCTCAAAAAACTATTTACTTTGAGCTGGAGCTATTTTTAGCTCCAGTAATCTGTGCAGAGATGATAAAGCTTTTCATTGCAAAGTGAGGGGCCGTGCTTTGCTTCTGGGCAATTTCACTCCACAAGCTCGTGCCTTCCCCCTTCCCGGCCGCTACTCCCTGGAGACCTTATCTCCTCTGCTGAGCCAAACACCTCCGAAAGGTTTGTCCCTGCTAGATCGGTTGGAGTCTCAGCCCAAACTTACTTTTTTTCCTTTTTGCCTGGGGAATGTATTCAGTTTGGAAGAGAAATGAACTTTTTTTTTAGTTTCCGAAGTCCGGTTCAAAGCCTTCGCTGAAAGCCCATCGTGGACATGCACCCGCTAATCCGTTTCTGCAAAATTCCTTCTGTCCAAAGGCTCTTGCAGAATAAGTCCCTTGACGGTTACCTCTTTGCAGCTGCCACAAATACAACCAGGTCTCAACCTCAGATCTCATGGCAAGCCAGAGTTGTGAGTCAGTGACCGCGCTGCCTTATGCCACGTTTTACCCAAAGGGTCCCAAAGTCCATTACAAACTCCCTTACACACTCTATATAAGAAGCACTTTACCTGCTGCTGATAGGAGAAAGCGCGGCAGCTGGCTAGCGGCACAAAGACTACAAAACAAGCGTAAATCCTGCTCGGTAAGGGATTTGTTTGTCTAAAGGAATCCAGAAGCTTCTTCAGTGTAAACCACAAAGGTCGCGCATCCAGTACATGCTTCACCAGAAAATCATCCCACTGGTAGAATCTTTCTTGTTTGGGACACAGGGTGAATAGCAACATCTTTGTCAGCTCAGGGACGTATTTGGGGGGGTGGGGGAGAATATGCAAGTCAATTAAACAGGTTAATTCTGCTTGCTAAGAAGGGTCAGATATACAGAAAGAGCTAACAATGATTGTCAGGATGAGAAGGTACAACAGGAGACGTATTGCTTAAGTTGCTTGCGACTGACTGCTCAGGTCTCACTGGTGGGGAAGCAGGAGATGCGCTGAGGTCCACACGCAGGTACTCCTTCGCTTTGTCCCTCTGTTTCTGCTAGAAGGGGTAGTTGGAAGAAAACAAGTAGCAGGCTGGGCAGTTGTGCTTCTTCCTTTTGGAGAGCAAAGGGGTGTGCTAATAAATGAGAAGAAAATAGGTGTCTCTGTCAGCTTTATAATATATGCTAGAGCCACCCAGCCAATAGGTTATGATTTTTCCCCAGAGTCTGGCAACCAGACAAGGATTCCTGTTGCAGATGTGCAGAAGCCATGTAAATATTTTGATCTTCACTTGTGCTCTCAGCTAATTGGGCTTTCATGTGATTTTATTCCACGGACTCTGACCGGGGTACTCCTGCTTTGGAATGGTGAGGGATCGCACTCAGGTTATTAACCCTCTGTTGTGAGTCAAAGGACCGCAATCTTCAGGCTTCACCGTATACACACACTCTCTACATGAGGCTGAGAAAAAGTTCAGCCTAACCTCCTGGCATGATCCCCTGCTTTCCACGTTGGTTCACTAATGAGGTACGTGTAACTAGATGCCTTCTCATGAAGCAGCTGGCCACTGCGGCAGCCAGGATAAGCTCAGCAAGGCTGTTCTGCATCCTGTGCCACCCCATGCCCTTAGATATGGTGCTGTTTATCTATTGTAGCTGTTCCCAAGGCCATAAAGACTAAGACTGGGGAGATGCAGCATCCCTGTGATTTGGTCTGAGAGCCGCAGGAGTTCAGGGCGCTCCATGGGAAGAGCTCCATGTTCTGGTCAGGGAACAAAATATTCTGTTTGTGCTGACAGTGTACACGAAATAAAAACAGGGTTGGCCTAGTGACCTGGGAGCATTTCACTCAGGCGTTGCATACAGCCCTCTGCTCCCAGCACCGTACTGGGAGCCTGCCCTGGGCTTCAGGTGTTGCCCAGGTGTGCAGCAGCTGACACAGGGAGGTGTAAGCAAAGGTGACAGGGCCACCCTGCGTACTGGGTGGCCCAGAGAAGGGCTCTGCCACCCCGGGGTCGATGCAGGGGCTGACAAAACCCTGTTCTTCCTTACCGACTGTGTGGGCAGAGAACGGTGCTGGCTCCTGGGAGGAATGCGGGATGCTGCGGGGCGTGGGATTTGCCAGGAGGCAGAGCCATCAATTCTCAAGTGATCCTGGCGGTGTTACACCAGTGTCTCAGACTGAGATCCCACACCCCATCCCTACTGTAGCAGTAGATATTAAGACATAGTTCCAGCCTCACAAACCTTAATCCTTTAAATAGCCAAGACAGAAAAAAGAAAGGAAAAGAGGTGTTATCATCTCCTTTTGGCAGTTGGCTAGTAGAAGGCCAGAAGGCTAAACGACTGCTGCAGAGACAGATTATCACCCAGCCCAGAACACTAACCTTGTCCGCACTGGCACTGGCAGCTCCTCCGCGTCTGTCGCAGATGGACAGCCCGATGCTCTTGTGGGTGCATGCCAGCAGCCCTTCCTCACCTAGTAACGGCCAATCTCACTCCCCACTGCTCTTGAGATGTATTTTATTTACTGCTTTTTGCATCATGACTATTCCCTTATGGTTATTCTAGCATTTCCAACTTTTTAAAGGGTTCCACTTACTCCCTTAATGCACTGTATTTGTTTCAGATTCTTGCTTTCTCTCAGAGCTGTGCTGGGGTTTTTTAGACAGGAGTAAAATTTTCACTTTTATGCAGGATTACAGAGTTTAGACATGGAGTTTAATGTTTTCATACAGATCCCAGTTGCCACTCACTTTTGTGGATTAAATAATTTCCTTTTATAACATCTCTCATGTAATTGTTTTCAGCTTTATAAAACTTGGCCTGATAAAGCATCAAGTATCTTTACTCATATTATCCATCACAACAATAATGTAGCAGTGGCATTTAAATAGACATCAGCTTCCTCAAGCCATATGTTAAAACCTTAGCTCCATACAATCCTAAGTTAGATGTCTTATAAGAAGCTTTTGCAGCAGAGCCTTTAATAAAAGCCCACCATCCAGGCTGTCCTGGGTCAGAAAGTTTCAGTCATATTTGATCTAAAAGTCTGGGTTTGGGTCTGGGTTCCTTACCCTCTAATACTGAGTGAAGTGTAAATGCCAGTCACCGTCCAAAATACCTGTTGTCCACATTGCTGTGCTGCCTAATATCTCCTCCCTGCCTGCGCAGATGGCTGCGATATTGGAGCGACAGTTATGCCGTTATTCCTAGATGGACAGATATATTTCTATATTTCAACATATTTCTGTATGTTGGCCATCCTGTAAAGGCACGTTCAAGGGAGCAGCCTCTACAACAGGCTAAATATCTGTAAAATGGCCCGCTCTATAGATGGACACTTTGCGAGCTGGCTGACTGACTGAGCTGCTAGGCAAGGGGATGCTGTACCGAACCGGCGCCTGCATTGCAGAATTGCCGCCCCAAACGGCCTCCGCTCTCTCCATCCCTACGGTAACCGGCAGGAGAGGACAAGAGGTGTGCGCTCCACAGCAGCGCTGCCTGCTTTCCTGCAGAAATGAGGCCTCAAACTGAGCAGCCAGGAGGGAAAATCCTCTTTATTTTGACTAAGAGGCCTTTTTAGTTAGTATTTACCCATGTCTCCAGGCACTGTAACGTATCATTAATTATACAATTAAATCTCAGCTGTCTTCAGGGGTGAGTTAAACAAGAATGTAGTCAGTTGGGCACTTGGAAGCATTCCTTTATGCCTCTTTATTGCTATGGGAAGTTCATCCTCATCTCTCCAACAGCTCCACCAAACACACCACTTCGGTCCTGAAGGCAGGAGGTCAGCAGCTTTTCAGTATCTTAACCAATTTGGGAAGTAGGTCCGCTAGCTGTTGCATTGCTGGCTAACAAGAAATTGTGTGAAACTGAGAACTAGAATTAATGGAATAACAGACACCCCTTTTCCCATCTTTATTTGCATGAAGGGAAAAAAAAAAAAAGACTCATTGAATCTACTGGTTTGTTAGACAAATTTAAGATGCAAAATTAGAGAAACCTCATAGATTTGATATTGAGATGTTGGAGGGAGGAGTGCGTGATCTCACCTGCAAAGTAATTACTAATTTGGAGTAAACTACTACAAGATAGGGTTCTTTACCCCAAGAATTTATACGGAGGGGCTTATGGGCTATGAATTTCATCCTAATTTGCTGCATGCTGACTTCCTCATATAAACAGGTCATTTTGGCAAGGCTTGTGGTGTATTTGTTCAACAGTACTTCAAACTGGGACACCACCACAGTCCAAACAATTGAGCTGTGCCTGCTGGCTATGGATCCAGCCCAGTGAGAGCCAGGAGCTGACACTGGCACCGTCAGCGATGGTATCCCAACAAGCTAAGTTTGGGAAGCTGTTAGGAGTCATCTTTCATCATTCAGCATTTTCATTTGGGTTCATTTAGTTCCAGGCTGGGTAATTACAGCCTCATTATTTTTCCTTTCACAATGAAGACAAGACTGCAAGCCAGGCAGAATAATTCCTCCTGTTACCGTTGCCAAGATATGATAGCACATCTACGCCATAAGGAACGTGTCATGGTATCAGTTTTATTACCGGTAAACAATGGCTCTTCAGTTAAGCAACATCCTAACACCAGCTGGTGCCCAACTGTGAAACGCTAACTAAATTTCAGCCCCTACAGACAGATAATTGAGTCGAGTTTACCACTGCCCAGCACGTTCCTCATTGACCAGGTTTTACACGTTACTTTTTTCACTGAAATTAGTATCTGGCTACAATCAGACTTTCATTCTAAACCCACAAAAACTCATCTAAAAATAAGACATCAAAGTTCCTGTGACAGTAAATAGAGACCAGGACTAAGGGAGCGGCATTAGATCAGATATCAGAGATTAATTCATCCCACCTTGTCCACCTTCGCTGGCTAGAGGGAGAGCTCGGTAACTACCGTGGATTAGATACTTACCTTGTAGGCAGCTTCAAGGCAGCGAGATGAAACCCATCCAAGCAGGAAAGGAAAAGAGACACCTCGTTTATACTGTTGTATCTCACCAAAGGCTCTGTGTTCTTGCAGGGACTATTTCTCAGCCCAGAAACCACTGCTAGTGCAGTGAAATTTTCTGACATACGCATGGGCACCAGTGTGTCTGTTTCTGCTTTGCTTTGATGGCTCTTGCACGAAACTGTTTGAGGACTGTAATGATACTAAATGCATGTTTGGAAAAAACAGCTTTGAAAAGAAAATATCCACAAGAACTGCACTGCGGTCCTGTCAAGGCATTGGGTTCTGTACAAGCCCCTAAAAACATGGTAACAAATACAGTTATACTAACGCACAATTAAAAATTGTAAGCCATCCTTTAGAGTCTGAAAAAAAAAGTCTGCCATTATCTCACAAAGACAGCAAATTCAGAATTAACTATTACTTATATTAAGGGGAAATCACTCTGCTTCTGCTACTGAAATGGCTGCGGAGGTCAAGCTTAGCAAGGTGCCCTGCTTTTGTTTCCTACGGGCACTCTCAGTTTTGCAATAACATGACACCCTTGGTGTAGATTTTAAAAAATTGTGTATGTGAATATGTAGTAAAGGCTCAGTGTTCTCAAGCGTGTTCTGCAGCAGGAAGCTGGTTTGTAAGATCCCCTGATAAACCAACACTCAGCCCTCAGTTCTTCCCCTTCCTTCCCTTCCAGAATTAAGCCTGCGGCTGTTTCTGCCCCCCAAGCACACGGAGTCAGTGAATATTGAGCCTTGTCAGCTCTTGCCCTACCCTGCCTTCGGGAAACCACTTGATTTAGACTCTCTCAGGCAACAACCCTGTTGAACTGAACGATGTGACTAGAGATGGTATTGTATTATTAGACTCCCTGAGGTTACTTTTTTTTTTCTAAATCATCTAGGATGGGAAAAATATTTATATAAATAAGAATGCCGTGACTCACTCTCCAACGCCATGGAGGTTCAGAGAAACCGGAAAAGAGTTAACAGCACAGCCACCCCCCAGTAGTATTTCAGAGTTTCTAAATACAGAGTTCCTTTCCAATCTGGATGCCCATTTTTGTTATCTTAAAAGTATTTCTGGAACTCTGGGCCAGCTTTAAACAAACAAGCAGAGAGAAATATTTGTGAAGATAACACGGTCGAGAGTGTTTGGTTAATGAGTCTTTCTAAGTCGAAGGATCTCATTTTTAGACTTCATTTCCTTAAAGCCTGTGAACAGAAGAAAACTTGCTCGGGAGACATTAAATCACACAACTATCCCAGCTATTGGCTTTGGAATAACAATCATTCAACTTAGCAAATATCAAACGTGGGAAGGGATTTATCTGACGCATCTATATGATCATGTGAACTCCTTCCTCAAGGAGAAACAGTCTCTCCGCTGGAGACACAAGAGGAAGGAACTGTTTTCCCTTCTTTAAAAAAAATACAACATAAGCAACTTAACATGCTAAATGCTTCCTGGCACAAGTGCAAAAATGCAACATCTAAAATGTCAGCTGGTACGCCCAGAGGATTTACATGATTTAAAAGATTTATGAGAAAAAACTCTTTCACTAGCTTCAGAGCGTCTTGGAAAGCCACAGCACCAGTGTGGGGGACAATGGAAAAAGAAGGGAAAGGAAATCTCCAGCTAAAAGAAACGACCATGGCCAGTATGATCCTGTATTACTCTTTTTAGTGCAAGAAAAAATGCGGTCAGGCACTCATCTGATTTTAAGCTGTGTGGAAAGATGAACAAACAGAGCCTGCCATGACTCTGGGATACGCTCGTTTTCTCACATTACATATTGACTCACATAGTCCTGTGGCTCACCTAAAGCCACACAACTCGTCACTGCTTGAGGTGGGATTAAATCCAGAAATTCCTGACTTTTCCTCCCACTATCGTTTCACTAGAAGCTGTTCTGCTGCAGTGATCGCTGATGGAAGGCAGCTGGCCAGCTGGATTTCAGTGCGGGCTCTCATGGGAGAGTTGGGGTCAGAGAGACAGGGGAAATAAATCCTGGCTTAATAAAAAAAAATGTATCAGGCAAGGAAAAATCATGAAAACATTTGAAACAATAAACTCAGCAACATTTGTAACTTTACTTGGACAATGCTTAGGTAGAAGATCAGCTTTTGTGGCTACCCACTCTTGAAGTGGCTACTTAAAAGCAGGAACCTTGATGTCCTGTACAGCCTGAGGGGCTCTAGCACCAAAACCAAGCCTAGATCAGCATTGCCAGGCAGAGCGGGGGCTGGTGCCTGGCTCTGCACTGACACCGTCTCGCCTACGGGTATGGGGGAAGGTGCCAAGCTCCAGCAATGCCTCTGGCTGCAAGGCTCCTTCCTGGGACAGTTACTACCAGCTCCCATCAGCGCAGGGCTAAGGCTGCTCCAACAGTGCCAGCCCCTTCTGGGTCAGATCCTGCTCCCCAAAGAGCCCTGTCTGAGCGTCCCATGCTGTTTGCAGGGATACCACGTTCACCTATCACAAAAGGCCATCTTTCAACCTTTCCCTCCCTCCTCCTTTTTACCAGCCATCTGTTGCTAGTCCCTTCCGTGGTTCATTCACAGATGTCACTGTAGATCTTTTGTACAAAATATTCTCTCCAGCATATCTCTGTTTGTGTTTTGTTGTTGTTTTTTTTTTAAATAAGCTTTTATTTAATGTTATTTAAATACTTTTCAATACATTTAAGTTTCACTGATGCTTCCATAAATAATGAGATGAAAAAGCTCGGTAATATCATTCCAGGGTACTGGATAAAGGTGTACATTTCTCTCCATGTGTTTTACCAATAACCTAAACTAATGCAGTTTTCAGACCAGAGCATATGATCTAAAGTGAATTGAAGTCAGTGAAAAGGTCTCTGGTGACATATAAGGACTTAAAAGAGATTGAACAAAGGTGTCCTATAAAATAAATTTCTGGCCAAACAAAACTGGAAAGACACAAAAATTACAATTCCTCTATCATAACAACGGTGACTCATCCAGTTGCATAGTCACTTGGGGTGAAAAAGAAAACAGTTACTCAATCTCTCAGGGATTTAGACACCGAAGAATATATTATGCAAGTTTTAGCAGTGTTACTAATGGCCTTGAAGCACACAACTCTACTATGACTCTCACTCAGCTCAGCAGATCACAAATAAGATGACTCACGTATCCATGACATGATAGGAAAATAGAGTCTAAGAAGTGCAGAGGCAGGTGCTAATGCAGTCACAGAGCACACAGTCAAGAAAAGATGAGAATTATAAAATCGTGAGCAAAGGACTGCAGAAAAAAAGACACTTGCATATTTGAAGACTCGAGAGTGTGGACTAGGTTGATTTTTCTTGATCTCAAACTGCAGGGGCTTGTGAGTGTAAAGCCTGCCTATGTGCAGAGAAGAGCCACGCTGCCGGCACCGGTCACCTGCGCTTCCCTGGGGAAGCCTTTGCACGTTAGTGGTGGGTAAGTCCCTGTATCTACAGCCCGCAATTAGATTAGACCCCAGTGAAAGTCATCTGGGAGCTCCATAAACTTAACAATATTTATATTTGGGAAGACTTTCTACCCTGCTGGAACATCATGAGTTTGTAGAAGCTATTAACTCTGACCATTTAAAGACTAATTAAACCCATGGGTGGTTTCAGCCATAGCAGTATTTTGCCCATTATCTAATGACTAACTTCCTCACGGATGGAGGACTTTGGCGGCTATTCTCAAAGCACAGTTTAAAATCTGGATGGTGGAATATTGCTCAGCCCAAAGCCTGAACTGAACAGCTGGAAAAGCAGTTGTCCCTAAAGAAAAGATTGTAATTCTTTATGCTCTGGGGATCAAATCAAAGCACCGTTATAAATACCGTTTAAAGGCAAACACTTTACAGAAGTCCAATAATTAGGAGGGTTATATTAGAAAGCTGATGCCAATACCTCAAAATTTGGAAGTTTATGCAGGCCAGAGCACAGTAAGATGTTTAGACCTGTATATGGGTCAAGGCAACACTACTATAGAAAAACAGACTACATATGATTTTTTAATTTTTACAGTTGGCTTGACTCAGCCATTCATATTTGCCATTCCTTTCACCTGACTGAAAGATTCTGGATGGTCAAAGGATTATTCGATTATAACCTGTCTATGGGATCTGTTACCTGCAAAAATACAGCCCATGCAGAGGAGGGACCCTCAAATACTCTGGGGAACATGAGGAAAAGTTCTGCATTTTTGTTACCATGAAAGGGAGACCCTTGAGATTAACAAGAATAGCACTAACGCACAAGCTTGAGTGACATTTTTTATGAGCTCAGTTGCACAAAGAACCACAGAGAACTACTTTCAAATGACTATATCTGACACATTTCCTTTAAATATTATGTAATTTCAACGGTTTTATTCTAGGCATTTCAACTAACATATAGATATGTATGGGATGTAACGTATAGATACAGAAGGGGTGCACCATTTCATTCTGCTGTCAGAACTGATTCTCATACCGGAGCAGGATATTTTTGTACAATCTAGGATAACCTCCTGCCATATACTGTCTTGTTCCCACAGCTGACAGTCACTAGGCTGACTTCACCCTTATCTCCTGTTAAACACGTGTGGTTTGAGGTGATGTTATGCAGAATCAGAGGGGGTTTATGCTGGGAAGTAGAATGAACACTTGGAAATCTCTTGTTACGTGGACAGTAGAAGGAAAAAGCTTTTTATCTGTATCCTTTGTCTTTCCCTAGCATAATCCAGTGAAGGACCCCACAGTACTTAACAAAACTATTAGTCTCATAAATTTCCTGTGAATAAAACATTCTCAGACTCAGGATTTAGCTGAGTTTCATCACTGTATTAGTAATATACCTATGAAATGATTTACCCAGGATTACTGGGAAGGGAACACAGAATTTTGGATTCTGCCTTAATTCGGCATACATTCATGTGAACAGTGAAGTAGCAGGGATGTGGCAAAAGCCTTCTCACAGATCCAGCTGGTGTACCCAAATGGGTAATAAAAATATGTTAATAATAAAGTAAAGGCTCATATATTATCTGAAGGAAGCACAGTTTCAATGATTTATGGTGTGATCTTTTTCTGAAAGAAGCCTGCATGTCTTCATGAATGAGACTGATTACAGGAGAGATGATACCGTTAACATAATGTTCATATATTCTGAGTGTTAAAGCTGCTGTGGAAAATAAGTGGCTGGTTTACTGGATGCTTTTTGTCATTTCTTGGCAATTTTAGATGGCAATAAAGCTGTCACTCTGATTATCCCTTTCTGTGATGGAAGCAGGTTTTTTGGAAAGGGACTGCGTGAAGGAAAGAAGGGTCTGACACAGCGGGAAGTGATGTGCAATAGCTGGAATTGCTGTAGCCAGAATATATCCTCTAACTCAAACTGGTCAGTTCTGACCCTGCCCTCTGACATTTTGCAACACTAATGCCAATTAAATAGCTCCAAACTGGTTTCCTAAACTTCTCTGTAAACTTTCGTCACCTTCTTGCTGTTGTTATACCCTCACAGCCATGTCTCATCCATTTCACTTGCTCCCAGACTTTAGTGACGAGGAGTGTAGTCACCCAGCTGTTTAACTCCTCCAAGCTGCAAGTCCCACAGTATGCTGGCAATCCAAAACCAGAGAGGCCCCGGCGCTCTGGGCAGCAGCAGAACAATGTCTCTTTTCACACGGTTCCTTTCCCTCTTCTTCCATTTTAAAGGAGTGCACGTCTTAGCTTTTACAGCCATGCACCTTCAAAATACGAACTGAGCCTACTGTCAACTGATGGAGAAGCATCTCCTTGAGGAACCCCACCTCTGAAAGGCTCGTGAGCTCTCCCACTTCCACCCAGAGCCCCGTTACAACACAATACAGGCCGAAACTCACGGGCACCCTTCAGTCCTCAGCAAAGCACGCAGAAAAAAAGGGGGAGCAGCGTGACGCGAGTTCTGCGGCACGTGTGCTTGTGTCTGTGTCACGATGGGGCAAGAGTGGGAATGAGTTACAGATTGCCCCCCCAGTCAAACCGCTCCGGGAGGCTGAGCGGGCCCCTGGGCCTCAGGCAGGGCAGGTGACAGCCGGGTCCCGGCCCGTGAGCAGCACCGGCCATTACTCGCACCCCTGCGATCCGTACAGGGCTGTATGTGAAGTGGCAGGAAGCCGCCCGCCCGCCCGCTTCCTCGGGCATCCCGCTTGTCGCAGTCCCTCCGGTGAGGTCACTGCTTCAGCTGTGACGCAGGAGTAACTCATACGGCTTCAACGCAACCTCCGCCGGGACGTGACGCTTGTCACCGCGCCCGGGAACGCCTCGTCCCCTCTGGAACCCGAGGGGCTCAGTTTTACCCGTGCAGACGGGGCACAGGCCGCGCCAGGGTGTCTTGCCGGCTGTTGGAAACGCCATGTGTCCGGCCCCACACCCGGCGTGTGGCGGGGGTGGCCCGGGGCCGGCCCGGTGACAGAAGGCGGGGCAGGCCCGCCCCGCCGCCAGGCCGCCCGCCCGCCCCCCGGCCCGCGCTGCTGCCATGGCAACCGCCGAGGGCCAAGGAGCCGCCGAGCGCCCCCAGCGGCCTCCGGGAGAGGGAGGTATCGAATGGCTGGCGGGCCTGCAGATCGGCCTCATTCATTGGCTGTCCTGCTGGAGGAACCGCCCGCTCACTGGGCCCTTCGACCAATCAGCGTCCCCTCTCACGCTCGCCTGGCGTGGCAAAGGCGGAAGAAGTGTTCATAAACAACAGTTGCCCCTCCCGCGCCCTTCCCCGTCCCTGCCTAATCCCCCTGCTCGCGCCCGGCTCCATCCTGCCTTCTCATTGGCGAACAGTCGCCCCCCGCGCGCGCCAGCACCGCGGGGACAGCCAATGAGCGGCGGCGGCGTTGGACGGCGGTCGCCTGACGCCGCGGGGTAGGGGCGGAAGCAGGAAGTAGCCGGAGCGGGGGTCGGCGGCGGAGGCGCCATGGGGGCGGCGCTGGGGGTCTGCTCGCTGGCCAGCTGGGTGAGTGGCGGTGCGGCGGTGGGGGCTGCCACGCCAACCCCTCCCTACCACCCCGGGGAGCGGGCCAGGCCCGGAGCGGCTCCTCCTCCGGGGGCCTGGCTCTAGCCCGGGGCCGGGGACCCCGCTGGCTCCCCTCCCGCGGCCTGCGGGCAGCAGCCCGGCCCCGCCAGCTGCGGGAGCCGGGGGCGCCTTCAGCCCCTCGGAGCAGAGCGGGCGCCAGGCTGTAGCTGTCGTGCGCCCTCCCCGGGGCCGCGGGCCTCGCCTGACGGGGAGGCGGGTCGCTAACGGACGGGGCCCGCCCTTGCGAGGTGGTGTCCGTGGCCGTGGAGCCGCGGCACGCTGCTGGCCTCTGCCAGGCGGCAGGACCCCCGGGAGCAGAGCCCAGGGCTGACCAGACAGATTATCTACAGGTGTTTTCAAACACGGTGTCAGTCAGAAATGTGGATGAAACGGTTTATCGGTGTGGTCTGGCAGGGAGTGGAGTGTCTGTAAATCGAGTTCGGGTTTCCCTCTTGGTGTCAGCTGCGGGGGGAATGCCCTCACTATTTCTGTCTCTGTCCTTCAGATTCCCTGTCTGTGCAGCGGTGCCTCGTGTTTACTGTGCCGATGTTGTCCCAACAGCAAGAATTCAACCGTGACGCGTCTTATCTATGCCTTCCTCCTCCTCCTCAGTACTGCTCTTGCCTGCATTATGCTGGCACCAGGGATGGAACAGCAGCTGAAAAAGGTATGGGGGGAAAACCTCGTTCTCTTTGCAAAGCCGTTACTTATGGCAGTGACCATTGATTCTCTTTACTTGGAACGGATTACATGAGAGACACAAACACCCAAATGTGCCTTGTCCCCCGCGTTAAGAGACTGAGTGTACTGAACGGCTTCTAGCTGAAAAAGTAAAATCAGTGAATGTACATTTTTTAGTATGTGCCTGGTCTCTGAAACCTGACCAGACCTGGAGATTGCCAGTTGTTGTTATCAGAGGCCTGCTGCTTTGGTATCTTAATCTTCCTGGGTGCTTTTAGTGATGACATGGGGAAAGAAAGACAATAATAAAGTCTGTGCAGGCCGGCTGAGCACAAGGTCTTTTGTTATCAGATCGCCCAGAAGACAGCTGACTGAAGGCCTTAACTGTTAGAGTGCTTAAAGAATGTAATTGCAAATGCAGACATAAATTCACAACTAAATGTGTCTTTACTCAGATACCTGGATTTTGTGATGAGGGGCTTCATACTCGGATACCGCATATGGATGGTTTTGTCAGCTGCGATGTGTTTGTTGGATACAGAGCTGTCTATCGAATCAGCTTTGCCATGGCAGTGTTCTTCTTTCTCCTCTCTCTGCTCATGATAGAAGTGAAAACAAGTAATGATCCAAGAGCCTCAGTACACAATGGGTAGGTGTGTGAGCCAGCTGTCTGGTCTTTCAGCTTGTTTCCTCTCTCAAGTTTCTTTGCTGAACACAGTGGCAAATTGTTTATGCATATGTTGACAGCCTGTAGTTTTTTTCAGACTGAATACAGAGTAGTGCTTCAGTCTTCTAAGAAGCTTCCTATTTATATAACATGTTTGGTGTACTGATAATGCTCTGAGGTTGGGTAACCAAAAGGGCAGTGCTCTGGGCACCCCTCTGTGTTTCCACAGAGATGCTAGGTTTCAGCCAGTTTATATCGCCATCCTTGCACTGACACTAGCACTCATTGGGTCATTCACTAGGCCAGTCTGACTCAGTAACCAAGCAGAAACTGGTTTCTGACTTCTGATTGTTGTGGTTTACCCCAGCCAGCAACTCGGCACCACACAGCCGCTCACTCACTTCCCCCCCACCCAGTGGGATGGGGGAGAGAATCAGGGGGAAAAAAAGTAAAACTCTTGGGTTGGGACAAGAACAGTTTAATAGAACAGAAAGGAAGAAACTAACAATACACTAATAACAATAAAATGGCAGTAATAATAAAAGGATTGGAATATACAAAACAAGTGATGGACAATGCAATTGCTCACCACTTGCCGACTGATGCCCAGTTAGTTCCCGAGCAGTGATCTGCCCCTGGCCAACTCCCCCAGTTTATATACTGGGCATGATGTCACACAGTACGGAATACCCCTTTGGCCAGTTTGGGGCAGCTGTCCTGGCTGTGTCCCCTCCCAACTTTCTTGTGCCCCTCCAGCCTCCTTGCTGGCTGGGCCTGAGAAGATTAAAAGTCCTTGACTTGGTATAAATGCTGCTTAGCAACAACTGAAAACATCAGGGTGTTATCAACATTCTTCTCATACTAAACCTAAAATATAACACTATACCAGCTACTAGAAAGACAATTAACTCTATCCCAGCTGAAACCAGGACACTGATTCACTGATTTAACTGGGTTAATTCTGGGCTAGATGACTGAACTATGGGAGAGTCATTAATTTGAAAAGGACCTGTGGAGGTCACATGATCCAGCCCTCTGGTTAGACCAATGTGGAGCAGGTTATTTGAGGTCTTGTCTAGTTGAGCTTTGAATGTCTCAAAGGATGGGGATGCTTTGACCTCTGGGCAACCTGTGCAATTTTTTGCAATATCTAATTGTAGTTTCTCTTTCTGCAACTTGCATATGTTACTTCTTGTCCTTCCACTGTGCACCTGCGAGAAGAGTCTGGTTTTGTCATCTTTTAGGCACTTGAAAATGGCAGTTAGATGTCCCTTTTCCCTTCTCCAAGCTGAACAGCGCAGAGTTAGCCTTCCTCCCTGCAAGGATGAGTTGCTGACTCACGCTCTGTTCGCTGGAGCAGGAGCTCCTCTTTCAGCAAAGCTTTCTAGCCAGTCGGCCTCCAGTCTGTCCTGTTGCACGGGGGTTTTCCTGTCCCAGGTGCAATGCTCTGTATTTGCCTTTGTTGAATTTTGAGGTTTCTGTCAGCCCATGTCTCCAAGGTATTGACCCTTTCTTCACCCTCTCCCCCTGATTTGCTGGACATCTTTATCCGTTATCCCACTGAAGACAACTTTTTTTTTCTTTAAATTTCTGTTAGACACTTATTTACATACAGCAAACTGCTTGCAGATCATGTAAAACATGACTACTGTGTGCAGAGTAAGACCTGTATTTTCAACTTATATCTTCTTTTAAAGGTTCTGGTTCTTCAAAATAGCTGCCATTGTGGCTCTCATGGTTGGAGCGTTTTACATTCCTGAAGGGCCTTTCACAACAGGTACAGTTAACACATCATCATGGAATTCTGTTTAATAAACTCAAACCTTTTCAGAGACTTACTGGGCTATAGTTGCAATAGTGAAAATCATCTTGTAGAAGACACAGATTCTGTCCTACTTCTTTAGAGTATCTTGGTTCATCCGGTATTTTGGTGACCAACTGAAGTTACTGCCATAAGCAATCTCTTTTCAAGTGCATAGGTGTCGAGTATAAATAATTCAGTACTCTATGACAAGATCACTGCTGAGCTGAGTCTTCTGACACTATTTAGATTAGAGGCAGCTCAGAACACTGACAAGCGCTAAATACTTCCCTAGTGTGTGAAAAACCTGTGCAAGAAACTTCTACTGTCTGGCCACATCACAGGAACTTGAAAGGGTTGTTGATCCTCAAAGAAATGTGACATGATGGTACTTTTGTACACAAAGATGTCTTGTGTTAGATCTTGCATTTATTCTGAAAACGTGTTGGGCTAAACATTCCCAGGCTCAGCTTGACTAGCACAGGCTGCACCCTTGAATAGCTGGGACTCCTTGCATGCTTCTGCAGGATGGAGGCCAAAGTGATTAACAGCATCTGCATTTCTAAATATAGTTTCAGATTTTTTCATTATTTGTCTGCAGTATAATTAGGAGCTATTTATTTAAACTGGGGTAGCATCCAAATGATGAAAGGTAACCCTGTTTTTCTTGCTCCCTTTTCTAGCTTGGTTTGCTATTGGTGTTTGTGGAGCCTTCTGCTTCATTCTTATCCAGTTGGTGCTTCTTGTGGACTTTGCTCACTCCTGGAATGAGAGCTGGGTTGAGAGAATGGAGGAGGGAAATTCTAAATGTTGGTACGCAGGTAGGAATCTTAACCTGTAAAGGATTTGTTTCTGCTGGCCAGTACTCTGCAGAGTATCACTTACTAGTTTGGAAACATACCTAAATTACGCTCCACAGCGTCCTTAAGTCACTCCTGTAAACATTTGGAATTAATAGCTGCCGTGTTGCCTTTTTCTCATTAAATAAAATGCAAAATATTCTAGGCTAGTGATTAGCAGATCTGACAGTCATAATAAACAACACTTGGCTAGTTTGCAGTGTGAGTGCAGAGCTACTTGCCTAGATCTCTTCAACTCTACCTTTGCTTTGCCACCTCCCCTTCCTCAGGAAGTCAGTTATGTCAATGACAGTGGCTGCAGTACAACACAAAGCATGCCTCAGCACATGCTCCCGAGCTGACCACTAAATTACGAAGTGCTAATTGTTGTGGTTCTTTGCTCATAGCTACGAATGCTGCAAGAGCATTTTGTAGCTTCTTACAACGAACATAGCAGAATGGAAACGAAAATGGGTGGCCTCTAGCATAGCAGGGGCAATTCAGGGTTTATAAATAGCCCATGAGAAGTGTGCAAAAAGGACTCTCATTTTGACCCTGTGGCTTGACATCAGTCAAACCAATTAAACTGCTGCTGAAAGGCAGGTCTTATTCCCCTGACAGCAGCATTGGCTTTCCTCTGAGCTACACTACTCCGTGAGCCAAAGCAGAAATTTAGCCATACCTAATAAAAATGCATTCTGCTACTCCAGTTTTCTGAACCAGACTTCTAAGTGAGGAAGAGGTACTGTCTCTTTACAGTGGTGGCTGGTCATTAAATCACCTTAGATGTACTGTTAAAATACATGCGTCTTGTAACAGTTAATTTTTTCCCCCTTCCAGCTCTGCTGTCCTGTACGAGCTTGTTCTACGCCTTGTCGCTGGTTTTTGTTGTTCTCTTCTATGTTTTCTACACAAAGCCTGATGACTGCACGGAGAACAAGTTCTTCATAAGCATTAATATGATCCTATGCATTGTTGTTTCCATTGTTTCCATCCTTCCAAAAGTTCAGGTATTATGTTTCTCTGCTATTTTCTTCTGACATACAAAGCAGGGAAGTAAGAAAGATGTAGTACCAGTTCAGTCAGACATAAAAACTTTAAAATTTGGCTATCCTAGCTATGCTAGCTAGGAACATTTGGAAAAAAAAAATCTTGCTCTGAAACCAATGCACTACGTAGTGATGTATTTCCTGAAGACAGGCTTTCTTTGGCTAACATTGTGTTGGACTTTGTTTCCATGTGGGGCACTGCTGGTGTGGCTTTAGTGGTGAAGGTTCTGGCAGAACAGAGAAACCCGTTAGGGAAAAGCAAAATAAGCTGGGAATTTATTGGCTAATACTGTGGCTTTGAAATTATGGGTAAGCTTGTTTAATATGAGAGGAAGCTGGCATGTTACTTGATTCTGAACTCTTGTTCAAATTCTCCCACTCTACTCGGTGCTTGTCAGGCCACCCCTGGAATACTGTGTTCAGTTTTGGTCCCCGCTATGCAAAAAAGATGTGGACAGGCTGGAGAGGGTCCAGAGAAGGGCCACAAAGATGATCGAAGGCCTGGGAAGCCTGCCATGTGAGGAAAGGCTGAGAGAACTGGGTTTGTTCAGCCTTGAGAAAAGAAGGCTTAGGGAGACCTTGTCACCATGTTCCAGTATTTAAAAGGTGGCGACAAAGAAGATGGAGACTCCCTTTTTACAAGGAGACACCTGGAAAAGACAAGGGGTAATGGGCATAAGTTATTCCTGGGGAGATTCTGCTTGGACACAAAAGGAAAACAACTCACAGTGAGAACAATCAGCCATTGGAATAATCTCTGCAGGGAAGTGGTGGTTTCTTCAACACTGGACTCTTTTAAGATTCAGCTGGATAAGGGTGCTGGGTCATCTTGTCTAGAGAGTGCTTTTGCCAACAAAGGTTGGACCAGATGATCCTTGAGGTCCCTTCCAGCCTGGGATTCTATGATGAAAGAGATCATGTGCTAGATTCCTATCTACAGAACTGCTAAGCAAGCTGGGATTAACTCTGTCTTGGGCACAGAAAAACTGGATTTGGTTTACTTATTCCTTCCATGTTTGAGTTGCTCACTGCATAAATTGCATTAGTCTAAGGAGTTTCTTCCAGTCTTTTAAACATAGAACAAAGCATTTCTAAAGAATAATGTTTTTGATGCTAACAGTTGTTGAATCTGTGGCAGTAGGGTAAAACTATCCAACTGTAGGTAAAACTTGTTCTTTTGACCTTGGCTTGGTATTCTGTCTTTGAACAGGAGTATCTGCCTCGCTCTGGCCTCCTCCAGTCCTCTGTTATCACGCTCTACACCATGTATCTCACTTGGTCAGCCATGTCCAATGAGCCTGGTAAGCAACAGAAGCTGTGATGGGGCTCATAGTTACTACAGATCACTGTATGGGGACTGCTGATCTGTGTAGATAAAATCTAGTGAGGCAGTAAAGCAGGCTTTACTGAAACCATCAACTTGCCTCTTTCCAGAACTAAACTAGGATATGTGTGAGGTAAAAGAAAACAGTGTCAGGGCATTCTGATTTTGTTTATTTATTTGTTGCACCCTTGCCTAGCTCACAGGAAGGAAAAATATTCTAGGCCGTTGCTGTCTCTGGGGAATCAAAGAGATCAGCAGTTAAAGGGAATGAAAAATTGCAAGCTTACCTGTCGTCTTTTCTTAGCTAAATGCTGGCAAAGCTCATCTCTCTCTTTAATCTGCCTTGAAATTCCTTTCAGAACGAAGCTGTAACCCAAGTTTGCTGAACATCATTACCCAGATAGCTACACCCACAGTTGCTCCGGCAAATACCACTGTCATACCTGCTACTCCAGCTCCACCCAAGTCCCTGCAGTGGTGGGATGCCCAGAGTGTTGTGGGATTGGTTATCTTTGTCCTTTGCCTCTTGTATTCCAGGTAGGAGCTGCACTGCTATCAAATGAGAAGCAATGGGGATTTGTCTGCCTTTTTTGTTTGAATCTGAGTCCAGTGAAAAATATACCTGCATTTATTCATATCCAGCTGCCATCTCGGGCCCAAGCCCAAATACAGCTAATAAAACTGCATTCTGTTTTGTGGATGAGGATAGGCTTTATTAGCCCAATTCAGGTAACAGAACAAAATGTGTTATGAGACCTGGCCTAGGAACACTGTTTAATTAGGTTAACAAAAGCTCGGTTGAAAACAGATCTCTTTGAGGAGTTTCCTTGTGCTTCCAGAGGGATTTTAAAAAAGTCATTTGCGAGGCTCAGACCTTCATTGTGGCCTATTGCTTGCTTTATTAGCCACCATAGCTGACTGAAAAGGGAGTTTTTAACCATGTCCATCTTTGGGTTACCCTGCAGCATTCGCTCTTCAAGTAACAGCCAGGTGAACAAGCTGACACTGTCTGGGAGTGACAGTGCCATTCTGGAGGAGACTGTGGGAACAGGCAGCGGGGCTGCAGAGGAAGAAGTGCGCCGTGTCATGGATAATGAGAAGGATGGTGTTCAGTACAGCTATACCTTCTTTCACTTCATGCTTTTCCTTGCCTCTCTTTACATCATGATGACACTCACGAACTGGTACAGGTAAGAGCAAGACAGACAATGATGGGTTGTATGTGCCAGCCAGTGTTTCCAGGTGGATAGAAGACTTCCGCCCTATAGGCGACTCCTGCCAAGCTGGTTAAGGTGCTCTCCCTATTATGCCAGTTGCATTAGGGTTGTGCCTTCTCCATTTTGTGTTGCTGAATTAAGATGTAAAAAGGCAAAATCAGCAGCTGTAGTCCTGGTGGACTGCTTCACAGCTGCAAGGGCAGAAAGTGTGGTTACCATCCTTCAGATAGGCAAGCAGCAGGAAGGATACATAAGAAATTGGCTTGAGGTGGCCTCCTGGGAATGTGTCAGAGGCCAGCCTAATGTTATTGGCTCTTCACCCTGGGAAAGATGAGCAGGGACATGCCCTATGCTAGGATTTCCTAGATCTGTTGGGAGTACTTGGACATATCCTTTGCTGCTGCAGCTTATAACTAACTGCTTTCCCCAGAGCTGTCATATTGTACAAATTAGCAAATACATTTACAGAGCAGCAGCCATCATGAGTCTACTGCATAGCTCACTCAACTATTTCCTTTAAGAGTAGCACTTTAACACTTGCAAGCAGGTTGGTTTTGAAAACTGTGTACCAAGAACAACAAGCTTATGAAGAAGCCACAGGAAAGTGCTGGTTTAGTCATCTCACTGTGCTCCCACAAAGGCACTAGAGTGTCCCAAAGTTCTAACTTCAGATTCATATGAGAGCAAGGACTGGTGGAAGGTGCCTTCTATATCTATTAATTGACCTCTTTACTTCTTAGCCCTGATGCAGATTTTAAAACAATGACAAGTAAATGGCCAGCCGTGTGGATGAAGATAACCTCCAGCTGGGTTTGTCTCCTTCTCTATCTTTGGACCCTAGTGGCTCCTTTTGTCCTGACTAATAGGGACTTCAGTTAAATTGCTGCACCTGTCTGAGCTTACAAAAGTGGGGAACTTTTTGCTGAAAGCCAAAATGTTTGTGTATTGCTTTAGTTACACTGGCTGTGTTACTGTTTCTTATGTTGATATTAACGTGCAGGTGGATAGAAAGTTATGTATTGCGTAATGCTTGATGCAGAATCAAAATTATTATCAGTTATCTTTCTATTTTAACTTTGTCATGGTTATCTTATTACTGCATTTTTAAAATTCACTACAGCTGTGCTGTCAAAGCACAAAAGAAAGTATCTGTTCTGTCCAATAGCCACAACCTTTCTATTGAATAGAAGTAATTTTTAGCTAAATATGAAGTAATATATTTTAAAGAACAATTATATTCAGCATAATGCACTAGTATGCTAATACTTCAGTTCCTGGAAGTGTAAGCCATGCTGCTTGATTTCTACATTCCACTGCAAAAGTTTATTTAAATTATACCTACCTTCCTGTGTTGTGGCAAAACCCCCCATTATTCCTCACCAAAAGAACAGAACTTTCAGGTTGAAAAACTGGTTAACTATAATTCCTTTTAAGAGCAAACTTGCCCTTTTTAAGAGGCAACTTCTATGGTAACTTCTTTTTTAGTATGTTTGCCAAATATTGAGTGGTAAGTGTATGACTAAACTTTATGACTATGGTGGATAACTAGAGCTTCTAAATTGATTTCAGTGGTCTAATATGCTTATAAAAATAATGTATATGAAATGATTATTGGCACTACAGCATTTGCACTGTAAACTCATTTAAATAAAGCGGACTAACTACTGAAACTGTCCCAGCTCTGTTAAGTGTTAAGAAGCAGCAGTTATTCTCTAATGAAAAATACTACATACAGTGATTAAAATGCTAATTAGCTGCTGCAGTGTCCAGCTGGATGGGACTGGCTGTTTTTTCCATGCAGCAAATACTAAGTCATACTATATTTGTTTTGAAAAAAACCAGCATCTTCCATGTGATTCTCTGAATGTCAAATCCTACTCCTTGAAATTGCTCAGGTACAGTTACTCAAGTAAAATTTAGTTCTGCAGTACAAAGCAACACCTTTTCTAATGTAACACTCTGGCAATTATACTTAGTTGCAACTGTGTGTTTAGTGTGGAACTAAATACATGTTACTGATTTTTACAATAAAATACTCCAACATGACAAGGCAAACATTTAAAATATCAAATTAGCTGCTGTTACAATGTGTTTAATCATCCAGTCATGCATCATAAAATTACACATTTTGACCACTCCATTTTATAAAATGCAATATAAAAATAAATTTTGTCAAATAAGATGTACACTTAACCACCCAACACCTCTAGGCCCACATACAACAGAAGGCAAAATTATTAGTTTGAGTAACACTATGATTAACTCATGCCAAAATGATTTTTAACAAAAACAATACTTCACCCAGTTCCTGAAAATACCTCAGGGTTTGTAACACCCATTTGCAAGAGTATAAATTCAAGTACTACTTTTATGTACAGTATGCAGCTACCTTTTGTCCCACTTAATGCCAAAAGCCATGGCTGCCCATCGCAGTTCAAGTATCTTTCCTTATTACATGTTGGGGTTGGCTTATGTACTGGGCAAGGCATATAGTCTCTGGAAACAAAGTTATTTCAGGTGGAAAAAAAGAACTGATCAGTTTTAGTGCTGTAAAAAAAAAAAAAACAGAAAAATCCCAACCTGTAAGCTTTTCCTATCTATTCTCTTAACTTGCAGATAAGGAGACTCTATACTTTAAAAAGTGTTTATTTTCCAAATGCTGACATGGGAAATTTTGGGAACAAACTGAGTTCTTTGCTAGTAAGTGCTAAAGCTCAAAGAGCATTCTCAGCTCAGTAGTCAGGTGCATATAAGAGCAAGCTGTGCTTTCTGTAAGACAAGCCAAGCGCTGGTTACAAACCTAAAAAGGGTTAGAGATACAGCTCAATAAAGTTGCAACTCTGAGTTCTAAAGCCAAGAAAAAGCAAATTAGAAGTAACAGTGAGATGCTTGATAAAGGTAAGCCTGGCTTAATTCAAGCATCCTCACATCAAATGCCCAGCAGCCAACTTTAAGAAAAAGAAGTTCTGGAGGCATAACACAGGCTATTTTCAGCATTGATAATGTAGCCTTATCTATTATGTTTAAATCCTATGCTTTATTCTTAGTTTCTCTGTGAGCAGAGGAGAAAAGGGGAGGGAGAGATGGATCTAGTTTGCGTACTATTTAAGGCATGTAAGAGAATATAAAAGCCTGAAAAAGGGTTTGGTTTCTGTAGAGGGTTTCTCAGCCTTCTGCTGAGCACCACTAGATTTTTTTCTTTTTGAAGGACACCAAATTGAATTTTGAATATTCAACCTCCCTCTCCAGTAGTTACATAAGGGGATCACATTAGCTGTTCTTACAGGTTAGCTGTCAAAATACCACCACTTCAAACCCTGCAGCACAATTAAGGAAAGAGTATTAAACACCAGTCATGCCTTCACACCTGGGAAAAACAGTCCATCCTATTTATTTTTTTATAATTGTACATTGGGGCTGGAGTTAAGAGGCACTAAACCAACATAAACACTGCTGTCTGTGCTCTGGCAGTTAAACAGTGTGGGCAGCCACTTACCTTTCTAAGTCCTGGTGCTGCGTGCTACCATCTTGCTAGGTGGCACAAAGAACTGAATTAATCTCTGCAAAACACGCAGCACGTTCTGGTCAGAAACAAGGAAGTGGCTAGCAGCACTCTTTTACCTTATTTTAAGTAGATGAAAATGGTAGGGTTTTTTTTTTCCCCTGGCACTAAAGGTAATAGCTGTCAGAGAGGAGAAAGAATTGGACTTATAAAGGCAGGAAAAATCAGATGCTTTCAGGGAGGAAAATGAATCTCTTCCCAGTTTTAATCTAAAACAGTTCAAGTGATGAGTTCCCCACTCCCACAAATTCTGAACTGCCACCCAGAAAAGCGCTTTGTGGTTTACCCCTTCTCAAAGTCCAGTCTCCTTTTATAATGCTTTGATGACAGGTATGGCATTTGCTACCCCCTAGTTCCAGGATGAGGTCTGCTGCCAGATCAGGAAGTCATTACAGTAGTAAAGGAGTTTCTTTTTGGCAGTGCAATCATGCTGTAGGGGGACTGAAAGGAAGACAGACATTCAAAACAGAGTTTGGCACTTTGAAAAATGAATGTCTGAAATCCTCAAGATGCTTTAGTTTTATATTTACAGAAACATAACTGGTACCTATAATCACACTTGGCACTAAATAAAGATTTCATCCAGTGCTTTAGAGATAAGTCTCCAATCAGAATGGATGTTCTTTTTCACCAAATAGTGAAATATTTCACCTTTACATAACAGGGTGTGCTTTCCTGGTCCTAATGAGGCTTCCCATCTCCACACTATTATAGTGCAGAAAAACATGTGCAAAGAGTGTGCTGAGAGTTAAGTTCTAATTCAAGACCATTAAACAGATTGAACTTGGGAAGTGGGAACAGCTTATTTAGACATAGTTATCTTACCCTGATTCGACATCGGAGTCTTAGTTCTGTCTCTAGACAAAGACCTAGAAGCACAGGCATACAAGCTACAGGTAAATATCACAGAGATGATTAAAGTCTAACTTCATACAGGAACATGACAACCAAAGACAAAAGAGGTCAACAGAGCTGAAAAAGTTGTAACATTTCACAAAAGAGCCGACAAGCACAGTGAAAAAAATGCTACAATACCAGGTAATTTAAGAACGTGCTTTCAAAGAGCCTGTCTGCATTTGGTTTCACAGACTTAAACTCAAAGTGTGCCCAAAGGAACAAGCTAAAGAAGCACCTTGCTGTCTTACATGACGTATTGCCTTCTATATATCATGTGTCAACTGCTACAAAGCCTCCTTACAAATTCTATACAGGAGTTACTTACCCAAATCCTCATCACAAACAGCTGAAGAAAAGAACAACTGACAATGTGGGAAGGTGACTGACATAGCTTTTTCTTATTTGGTCCTGAACCTCATTATCTGAAGCTGTTATCTAATAAAAAGCCTTAGTACTTGATCTGCAAAACTTCCTGTTTTCTGAAAATGAAGATTGCATCTGTTTATAATAAGCCTTGGCATAGATGTAGTAGTTAATCTACCAGTTATAGTTCTTCCTGCTGTGAGGATGTTTCAGAGATGATATCCATACTGATATTCCTGGATAAGAAAGTTTTGCTCTGTATTAATTTGAGACAAATACTCACAGAGATATTTCAGAAATGCCAGCTCACAATCTGAACCAAGTGACAAGAGGACAGGCCAAGTTAGACTTTTATGTTTTTAAGCAATCTTCACTGACAGAACTATATTTTGCAGGGTTCAAAAGCAGTTTTCTTGTCTTGGATTACTGGTGTTTGCAGAAGGGGAAGGGAACAGATGGTCACAAAGCTAGTAAATCATCATTGTCACTTTTCACCTGTGTGGGGAGGGGATAAGAAACTATCAAGCTTACCATCCTGCAGTATTTTTTAGGCCAGTTGTATTATTCACAGAGAGGCTGATGAGCCTCAAGTATTCTACATAACTTGTGCTCTTTGCCTTTATCCTCACCGAACTCTGCCCTGCCCCCATTGTGCCCTCTTCAGCTTCCTTTGGTTCTACAGTGTAAAGTGCCTCAGCGGTCTGTTCCTAAACTGCAGGTTTAGGAGTAAGGCAGAGTTCACAACATCACCTACCAGAACAGATCTTAACTGTTCTGGAAAAATTCCCTTCACTGGTTTGTTAATAACAGTAATAGAGCTGAGGTTTCATGCCTCGCAGAGAATCATCACATTGCTTTTCATCAGTATCCCCACTCACTAGCATGTCATGGGGAGAACTGTCACATGGGAGAACCAGCTGTGAGAAATCATGCAGAAAGTCATCTTCAGAGGCTAGCAGCAGCTCATTCCATGCAGAGATGTCCAGCTTCCCTGAAGTACCACCATACTCTTCAGGAAGGATCACTGGAGGAATGTTTTGATGAAGGGAATTCAGATCACAGCCATGAAGAAAAAACTGAAGAAAGCAAGCAAAAGATAGTTTTAGTAGTGCATATGAAACACTTTACAGCAAATTACTGAAACAGCTAACGAGCTTATTTTGAGCTAACGAGCAAATTTTAGAAGTGATGTCTTTATGGGCAAGTGGCAGCATACAACATTGGGCAGGTACAGTTAGACAAACTAGTGAGAGAAGCCTTGAGAGGATCCAAGTCTAGTGCAGCTTAAATCCCAGCAAGAGAGACTTGACATTTGCTAGTCTGTGCAGAGGTTCCAAATACAACTCAACCCCAAGTTTGTTCATGGGATTGGAAGTACTTATCCTTGTGGCAAAAAAACATCATCTTCTACAGCTACATCCAGTCTTATGGAGAGGATAC
The DNA here is from genome assembly GCA_034782735.1 of Sagittarius serpentarius. Classification (NCBI taxonomy): domain Eukaryota; kingdom Metazoa; phylum Chordata; class Aves; order Accipitriformes; family Sagittariidae; genus Sagittarius; species Sagittarius serpentarius. Next base: position 21,374,203 of record JAVKLA010000010.1, read on the forward strand.
TCATGCCATGCAGGATGCTTGCATAAGGGAGAAGAGCAAGGAAGGGGCATCACAGACTACCTGTGACAGCTCCTCATAAACAAAGTGTTACTTGCGACGACAATCCAACCCCAGGGATGGAATTAGTGTCCTGAAGACACAGCATAGGTATTAAAGTTCCATATTAATGTTACACCAATGTTAAATTCCTCAAAGCTTTTCTCTCACGAAGAATTTTCCCAACAGGCATATTTTTAAAAATTAAAACAGAAAGGACCAGTTAGATCAAGTAAATGGCACGAACATTTTTCTTGTTGTGAGGTTTTTCAACGATTTTTACTTGCAGCGGCCAAGCAAGGAACTTAGAAACATTAACATTAAAATGACACAAATCTTACCCGGTTTGCTATCTTTTCCTTCAGAAAAGGCTTGATGATTGCAAAAATGCCTTTGAATATACGAGGCTCATTTATTATGTTAACAGCTTTTATTCGAATGGGGAATCCATCCTGAAGGGTAAAGAAGATTTTTATAATGCAGTTTAAAAAAAACATTTGCCATCCTCCTCTTTTTAAAATCTCTTGAGACTGACGGCCAGCACAACCCACTGGCTCCCAAACTTTCATCTGAGGTACCAACATAAACCAATATGGCAACAGAAATGCACCCTGTAATAGGCAATAGTCTCAGGATGAGATCCATGGGCATAAAAATAAAGTCAAGAGACAAGAAAATCTTGCATCAAGAAATATATTGCTGTCAGTAAATCTTCATTTCTTATGTTGTTTTTCATCTCCCCTGACAAAGACACTTAGGTAATCACTGTCCTTCGGGTATTGCCAACCCTGACGAGGACGCAGTTACAAAGTGATGACCCTAGTTTCTGAGGGGTGCACCACGCTCAGAGCCAAAGCAGGCTGGCTCTAACGGTGTGTCCAACTACAAGATTTGGTGCCCAAGATACTCTAAAATGTGTTTTTATAGAAGGAAGAAATCCAATATCACTGTTTTTCTGCCATTCCAACTATTCTGTCATGCTAACTGCAAAAGACAAACAGGCTGTGCTGCAAACAACACACAGTGTCTCCTATACAATACTGTTTAAAACAACAGTTCATTATGGGATTTCTGCTGGAGAAATTTATTTGCAGAAACATTTTTCCAAGGCAAAAGCTCACAATCAGCAATTAAGGTCTCATGTGCCACAGTGAAATTTCTTTCCTTTATAACCAGCTCTACACAGACAAAGCAAGCAGTCAGTGCTTGGAGTGAAAAAGAAGAAAACATGCACTACAGGAGTATTTTCCTCCTTATGAAGGTCAGTGAATTAGCTCATCTTTACAAGAGATGCAGCTCAGCAAGGTTGATTCAACATGTTTATATACCACCCATACCTTTACATCCTTCACCAAGTTCAGCTTTTGTGAATAGCTTCCACTAACAACAGCAGGACACCCATAACTTTATTTGTGCAAATTAAATATGGGCTCAGACAGTTAAGTGACTCATTTAGACCATAATTTAAAGGAGCGAGTTCTTACACAGGCATTCATAAACTCACTAGTCTCCATAAACTCCTCTGATTCCCCCTATCTTTCCTTATGCCCCCACAGATACAACAAAGAAAATAACCAGCTCAGGCCAGAATAAAACTAATGAGGGAATGAACCCATTCAAGAGAAGTATTCCTCACCTCACTGCTCCAGATAGCATGGTAGAACATCAAGTAAAATCATCAGACCTTCCTGCCACTTTGGCCAGGTTACTCCTCACTCCTCTTACCTTCCTACTTTGTATAACTCCACTTGTGCTTACACCCTCTAACCTGCTCTCCAACATTTTCCTTCCAAACACCTAGTGGGAGATCCTTTTTACTGCTGTCTTTTTTGGTGCCCCCTACACTGAAGAAGCCTCTCTTCCTTCAGGGAGTGGATGGAAATCCTCCTCAAATCACACCCGTTCAAAAGTCCCCTCTGCAAAACTTTTGCAGCAGTACTTGAACTCAAACTTGCCCAGCGGTCAGCTCCATCTTGGCTGACAGGAACCATTTAAATGGAGAGCCATTCCTCAGCATTCAGGCAAAACAGTATCTTCTCTCTAACTGTAATTCACTGTGCTCTCTCTGCCTTACCACTGCCTAGCAGAACTTTTTTCTGTTCCAACTCAAAGTTTGCATTTCTAATGCAAATTTAGTTTTAGGGATGCAAAAGTCAAAAAAAGGGCAAGTGAGGTAAGTTGGCAAGGGTGTGAGAAACTGGTTGGGCAGAGGCATGTTTGAACTCTGCTAGTAAAAGCCAAGATGCTTAAGTTTCTGGCGACATAGTAAAGAACTCTAGACATAGAAGCAGTCATTTACAATGCATAAGCTTATTTTCCCACCAGTTCAGGTCTTACCTGAAGAATTCCAATCACTTTTTTGGCTACAAAAGGACCAAAATGAGACGCCTTAGATAAGCTGACTCCTTTGTAGTCTGCCAGGATTACAATTCCATTCACCTGGGTCTCTTCGGACTGAATGAGTTTTTCTAACGTTAAGTATATGGCACGAATGTTCTCAGTAATCGGATAATTACTGGGTGTCCATCTGTCTGAGGTTACAAGACATGGATGGTAAGTCGGAGAGTAAATATAAGCTAACAATACACATTCCAAAAACTGATTTTCCATTTTCTGGACTCTTAAAAGCTAGTTTTTAATAGCCACAGTCCTAGTTCAGAGCAGCCTTTCTTAAGCAAGACATGAACGGCAACTCATGTTTACTGCAGGGAGCAAAGGCGATGGTTTTAAGAAACCCGTTCTCCAACCAGCACAGCTTATTAGAAGCCGTTTCAGCTCAGAAAGAAAGCAGGTAAATGGAAAAGAGGAGAACGAATGAAGACAAATTTATAGCAAGCCTGGCAGCACCAAACGCACATGGAAGGCTCCGATTATTTACATGGGTGTCAAAGCCATAGGCTCCTCTCTCCACTTATTGTCAAAACAAATTATAAGCTTCTAACTATAGGCCAGCAGCCCTGTTTCAATTTGAGTTACTACACCTTAATTAGTTTTTCTTGAATCACCTAATATTTAATCAAACCACCTCACTGCATTTTTCATTTTGACATAACTGCAGTTATTGCTGACACAGGAAAAGGAACTGGTGTAACGTTGGCTAATGACAAACACGTCCCTTCTCAAGTTAGCTTTTCAAATTTCAGAGAGAACCCACGTACTCTGCATAAGTAACCACTGTTCACAGGAGAGCAGGAAACAGATTTTTGGCCCAGACACACCTCGAAGACAGAGAACAAAGATATTCATGCATTTCAGTACCTGGACGGATGCAGACAACATGGCGTCCCTCTGGGTCCAAACGAGGCAACACAGTGACAAAACCAGACTCTAGGACAGGCTTTATTGCAGACGGCTTCAAGTTATTGAAGACCTCAGGCCAGCTCCTCCTACAGGTGTGGTAGTTCACCAGAAGCTGAAGCGCTCGATCATAATCGAATTTCCTGGCTCTGAGGAATCTTAACAAAAAAGCATCGTCCAGGCAGGTCCCCAGGGAGGGATAGTCTTTGCACACCATATCTCGGAGTGCCTGCACATCACGGAGCCTCCATTCAGGTTTCTCCTGGAGCTCTTCCCGGGCTTTGGTAATGAGATCAGGAGACAGCGAGCAAACATACTTTGGCCGATCTGGCAAGAACTCATTGTCTGATGGAGACCCTGCTGATGGACTTGTCCTGGTGCAGTCACTGTCTCCTGACATAATGTAGCAGGAATCTGTCAAAAACCAAGTGCTACACATGATAAATAATCCCACAGACTAACAAGTGTATTGGTTATTGACATATTTATTATGTCCTGTATCCCTCCGTTTCCCAGCTGAGGAGACTGCCCTTTCCAAGAACCAGCACTACAGCCAGAAGCACAGTTCAGACTTTTAAATTTTATTCCTAGGATTAGAAAGCGCAAGTTTCTCTAATCTCTTTACCCTGCATAATGGATAGAAAACTATCTTGGATGAAACCTAACCAAATTAAAAAAAATTAAAAAATAAAATACAGAATTACACAGCTTCACTGCAAAATACAAAATTTAATTTGCCTTAACATTTATTTCCTATGTCCAATTGGAAAAGGAAGAAAAGTAAACACATCCTAGTTAGGCAGGATTCTCACATTTGGTCAAATTACACAGTCTTCTGAGAAACTCTTCTCACTGAACCCAGACAATGGGAGTTTTCATTAACTTCTCTGGCAAGTATGTGCATCGATCAGCATGTCTGCCCACATGAACATTTTGGGCAATTCAGGAGGAGCAGCATTCAGGAATATAAGAAATGGCTGCAGTTCACAAGACTGAATGAGCAGGTGAGAAAATTACAGACTCTTACGCCAGCACTGCATGGGTATTAAGGTAGGTTTAATCTAGTTTTTAGTGTGCTGCCCATATTTCTGAACAATTTCCAAATCCAGTATCAAGTAGATAGAGACGAGTGAAAAACTGTAAGAGCAGAGCCTGGCATACTTCCTGTAGCTTGACCTGGGACTGGAAGGGAAAAAATATGCTTTTTTTTCCTCCCCGAGCTACTCCTATTTAAAGTCACTCACACTACAGTACACCACTCTTGGGTGTCACACAGGAATCACCTGTCAGAATACCTGTCCCACATAACCAGCTTCATCCCGCAGTGACAGACACCTGAATTGCTTACTTCTACCACCCTAGGCTCCTCGGGGAAGGTCCCAGGACGCGAGGATCACTCACAGGGACATGTTTCGCCTCGTTACAGGCTGGGCTGTGCAGGACCCAAACCCCTGGGCCCTGCCCCGACGGCCTCAGTGTCTGCCTGCGGACAGCGCAGGAGTCCCAGCGTCCTGCCAGTAATCCTGGCACTGAGGTGGGCATAGGGGCGAGGAAGCCCCCTCAGCGAACATTACCCGCCCCCGCCCCAGCATTATTCCCCCTCCCCGCCAACCCTCAGCTCTGGCATCACCCCCCACACCCCTCAGCTCCAGCATTACCTGCCCCGATCCCCCCTCCCCAGCCCTCAGCTCTGGCACCACCCGCCGCCTCCCAGCCCTCAGCTCCAACACTGGCCCACACCCACCCCACAGCTCCTCAGCTCCGGCATTACGCGGCCCCCCCCGC
>JAVKLA010000010.1:21379420-21450871 GCA_034782735.1 Sagittarius serpentarius
CGCCCCCCACCGCTCCTCAAGCTCCCGCCCCCTCCACCCCCCGACCCCCAGCACCATCTCGCAGCCCTCCGCCAGCACCCCGGGCCCCACACCTCCGCCCCGGGCCCGGGCCCACCGCCATACCGGAGCGCTCCCGCGCAGCAGCGCCGTCTCCAGGCAGCGGCGCCCCGGAACTACAGCGGCCGCCCGGAAGTGACGCACCCGCCGCGCATACGCCATGGCTCCCGGGCCGTCCGGGCCGCCGCGGTTCTTGCCGGCGGCGGCGGCCGAAAAGGCGGGTTTATCCCCCGTCTGTGGTACCTGCGCAGTACGGCGTGAGGGAACCCCGCGACCGCTTCGTGGGGGGCACTTCTGCCCTTTAATTCCGCCTCATCCTCTTTCATAACGACATTTCACTGCCTACAGCCGTGAGCCACGAAGGCGCAATTACATATGTGTGTTTTTTATATATATATAAAAATAAAGGCCGCCTGGAGCTGACCTTTGAGAGCAGGAGTGCTGGGGTGGTGACCTGACATGTCCTCAGGGCCTCTCCCTGCCAGGGCTGGGCCTTCCTCCCCCATCTCTGGCCATGCCGGTATCTCTGAGACAGCAGCGACCTCCGAGACTGCGAACAGAGGAGAAAGGCAGCCGGGAACGGGGTCACGGCGGCATCTGCGGGTACCGGAGCCTCTCCCTGCTAGCCAGAGCTCCCCAGCGAGCCGACAGCCAGAGCAGTTGCAGAATTACCTGGTCAGAGCTAGGGGAGCCTCAAAGAAGGGTGCAGGCAAGTGCAGCTGGCTCCTGCAGTGGGATGGGAGTGGGGCCCAAGAGATGTGCTGGCTGTAGCCTGAATGTAAATGCCAACAGAGGGACTAAATGCTAATAAAGGGATGGACTGGTCTTTGAGAGGACAGAAAGCCGTATCCCACAGGAGTTCAGATGGTGATGCCTGACCTGTCTGTGTAGAATACGTAATAAAAATACGATGGTGACTGCCAGGCTTGCTGCATTAAAAAGTGTTTAACAGGGAGTGCTGGGGAGGGAGGGGAATGACACCTGTTTAACCCCACTGATCAACGGACGCAGAGTTAGATTGCAAAACGGGTTCAGCATCCTGCTGGGGACTGTCCCCAAGCTGGAGGGTCCCTGTGAGCTCGGTGGGCTCTGCTTTTTAATCTCGGCTGTAACCTGCGTTTCAGCCAGGAGAGGGAGTCAAACATGGTTGGACAAAGAGCGGGAATCGCAGGAGCCGGCAGTGGGAAACAAGGCCCTTCCGCAGCATCTGAGATTCAGCTTTGATTTATTTATCGTCCAAGGTGTCATCCTTCCAAAGTGGACAATGTTTCAGTGACACCGTGCCTGGCAAGACATGTGCCAGCATGGAAACAACTTGAGTGTGCCACAGGTGTTTACCTGCAGAGAGACGTTTCAGAGAAGGGGAGTACATTGATTCAACCCCATGCTGATGTTCCAGTCCAGCCCTGCTTTGGGCTCAGCCAGCTCAGAGCTGGGTGCAGCCTGGCAAGCTGGAGCCCTAAGCTGGGACTAGTTTGGATCTGTGTGAATTAGACCTGTTTGTGATGTTGCTCCATGCCCTTTCCAGTAGATCACGGGATAAATGGGGTTGGAAGGGACCTCGGGAGGACAAGAGACCTTACATTGCTCCCGTTTCCATTTGTACAGCTCCTGGGCACAGAGTCCTGCAGCACAAGCATGAGAGAAGCAGCCAGGCAGGACCTGGAGTCCCAGGGCAGAGGTAAGAGCCTGAAGGTGGCAGCTGCAGACACAGTTTGGAGGGAGAGAGAAGGTGTGTGTTGGGGAGATGGGTCTGTGGCCTTACAGCTGAAGGGATGAAGGAGGTTCCTGGGTGCACCTGATCCAGCTCATTGCTGAAATTAGCAGAGAGGCAGGGCTGATCAAAGAAAAAGCTTCAAAACACCAAACAGCTGGGAAATACTGGAGCTGCAAACAGGAATTTACGCTACAGGTTGCAAAATCTGGTTGGAATTTGCACCCCTCAAGTGAGGAAAATTTAGCAGGGAGATGGCAGTTCCAGACCTGACTGGTTAATAGCTACTGCAGCAGGATGTTAGGAGTAAGCAGGGATGTTTGAAAGGAGTGACATGTGAAGGAAGCTCTGCTCTGGGGAACAAGAAGGGCAGGAAACAAGCGAGAATCAGTAGCAATCACATTGAGAGCCATATGAAAAAGAGTATTTTAGTAAGACCAAGAGCCTTAGGCAGGTAAGAGAATAAGGAGGGAAAGTAGAAGTGAGAATACTGCATAGTGAAGAAGGAATGGAGGTGAAATATAATTTGGGGATGGTCCCCAAATAAAGTAACTACCTTACCTCAGTTTTCCTTATGTGGGGAATGTTGAACTCAAGTTGAACAGTGGGTGGTGAATGGAAGTGAGGGGTTCAAGTATGAAGCCAAGTTGTAGGGGGAGTTTTAAAGTACTGGCACATGAAATCACAGGAACGGTAGCAAGAGTTTCTGTAATTTACTCTACCTGGTGTTGGAACCCTGTGAATAGAAACCAGTAAAGGCAGAACCTGTCCATAAGGAAGTAAAAGTTAAAAACTGAAAACAAACATCCAGGCACTGACGGTTGTCCCCTAGCTGGAGAGTTTTGTCCTTACCCATAGCTGCAGGAAGGAGAAGGACATACTGCACCACATGCATGCAACCCTCCCCAGCCAAGAGATGAACCGCACCAACTCTGCCACTTCATCAGCTCCAAATCTACAGTATTTGCAGGAGCTTCAGTCAGGAGTCGTGTTGCCTGACCTTGGGAGCCACACCTGGAGCCCCATGGGGAATCCAGCCCTTCTCACGTTCATCTTTCCTATCACATGCGATTCATACCTTTCTCAGCTCTGCTCCTGGGTGCTCCCGCACCCTGCCGTTGTGTTATAAATGAATGGCTGTTGGTGTTGGTTGATATTTAATGAAGTCCATGTAATACTACTCACTCATTTACTTATCCGAACAGTCTTAATACCCAGCCTGGGAAAGTTATCTTGGCTTCTTTAAGCTTTTCCACCATTAGCAATAAACATTTTACAGTCTTGGCAAGCTGAGGCTGAAAAGAGAGCATGACTTCAAACAGCATTGCTCATAGAGAAGGCTTTAAACTGGTATTAAATCACTAAACTGTGCAAACATAACAGTCCTGTAATAAAGATAATCTACGTGCAGTTCAGGCCAAGTGGGGCTCTGGTCCTTGGGGTGCAGGCAGCACCTCTGGGCCCCACAAATTACACAACCCTTTTGGGCAGCTTAGTATCAGAGCAGAGAGCCACTAGTCCCGTAATGCTGGGCGAGGTCTGCCCACGCGTGTTGTATCTCAAGCCTGAGCTTCTTCTGTTGCATCTGTCCAGCAGAATGGAAAGGGCTGTAGGGGAATGGCAGCCCCTACTAGTCCCCCCAGGCAGGGCCGCACCAGGCTGGTGTAAACCCGCTCCAGACATGGTGCCTGTCCTGTGGGGCACTTGGCTGTGATACAATCCAACAGCTATTCCTCTGCTCTCAAAGGGTGAAGTGACTAAGAAAATATGCCCCAAATTACCATAAATATTCATGGTCACAAAGCCTGGAAGTATACATCCTCCAGGACAGGCTTCCATACCTGCTCTCACTCTGCATGTCGTGGTGTGAGGAGGGGATCTCACAGATGACCACCTCAGTTGTGAGAAGCAGACGTTGTGCTCCAGAGGACTGCTTCTGCTCTGCACATGCTCTCCCCACGCACGTATGGCAGGCCAGACCTACATGCAAAGCTATGGAAACAGGCACTAATATGCAAATGCGCACTAATATGCAATTGCACACAGATCTGTAGCATCTGCTGCTGAAGCAGCTGTACAGAGGCAGGCATCCCCCCACCCAGGCATGTAAAGTCACGCTAACGTGCATTTAGCCCACGAGGAAGCCAAGTGTGTGGTGCGGCACACACACGCAGCCGTACTCAGCCCAGGCTTTGACAGAAGACTTCCCCTATTCTTGGCTTTACTAGCTTCAAGACCAGCAATGTTTTTGCAAAAGCTTTGTGGGGAATGTGCTTGGCAGGACCTCTGCATGTTTTAAATATTACAGGATTTCTGTAGTTTAATTTCATAGAATTGTAGAATAGTTTGGGTTGGAAGGGACCTTTAAAGGTCACTTAGTCCAGCCCCCAATTTACTCTGAACTGAGAGAGTGTTTTCCCAGTCTTTCATTGTGTTTTGTGGTGCCCTTGTATACTGGAAGGAAAGCAGCTGTTTCTGTGGTAGGATGGGTCCCTGGCAGGATTTGCCCTTGCAGGGGGCTGTGAAGTTGCTGCTCAGGGACCTGTGCTCCTTGCCAGCCCCTTCATGGCAATGGCTGCAGCGCTGCTGAGCATGTTAGAGCAGTTAGAAACACTCAGGTTTGCTCCAGCAGGAGCCCAGTTGGTAAATGGTGTAGGGTACTTTCCAGGGGCAGAATGAGGGAAACGCTGCTGCTCCCTGGGTTGGACTGGGTGCTTTTGCTCTTGGGGCTTTCAGCCTCGTGTCCACCACAAGCCCTTATATCAGTGGGAAGGAGTGAAGCAGGGTTGGGTGTTGGGAGAAACCCCTGAGCAATATCTCAGGCACTTGCACAGCCTTGGGGTGAAGGAATGCCGCTGCGTCGTGGGCTGTGAGGAGAGGAGCTGCACGCAGGAAATAGTAGGATTTCAATGGAAATGGAAGAGCCTGCAATGCTGGAGCTGTCTTCACTGCCTCCTCTATGAGCATGCAGCACAGCAGGTCTCCAGCGTGCTCTCCCAGGTGAGAAGATGCCGCTCTAATCCCACACCTTAAGGAAATTTTAAGAGAGGGCTAAAAACCACCCAGAAGTGAGGACTCCAATGGTTGCTGTAATCCAGAGTCAAGGATTCTGGGTCTGGCACTAAGGTTTCTCTTTGCTGCTTCTGCCTCAAGCTTTTTTCTGTTGCTTGCCATCGTAGTTGGTGCACGAGCTGGGGACCTCCACGTCTCTTTAGATGGACCTTTAAGGCTTTGTATCCTCTGCGAGTCAGCTCTGAGTGGATCCTAGGATATGGATGAACCAGTGCGCTCCAAGTCAGTGGTTAATGATAATACTAATCTATTGGCAGGATCAATTAATTGGCATTTTTAAGGCACAGTAAGATTTTGGAGAGTCCTGGAGAGGAACAGAGTATTATTGAGTTACTTTATTGTAATGATTTTCCCAGTCAGTGAGGGGGAACATGTCATGTTCCAGCCAGTGGCAACATCTGGGTTGGCAGCTGCAGTGAGGAATTCCTGTCCAACTCGTGATGCTTTCTGCTGTGGGTGTCTATCCAGGCATGTCCCTCAGGCAGCTCTTGCACTGTTTATCGCACCCATAGTGGTTTCTAGGAGGAGGTAGGGAATCACGGCAGCTCCCCCAGACCAGAGTCATCTGGTGTGGGGTCCCCCAGGCTCAGAAAGGCTCCCTGGTCTCCATGTGTCCATGGGGTCACAAGGGACTGCAGGTCCCAGCCAGGCAGAGCTGCCAGATGTGAGGGACTAAAATGGAGCATGGCCTGCAGAGCCCAGTGGTTTGTGTAACCCGTATCTTCTTCTGCAACTGATCTCCCAAGTTAGGGGTGGCCTCAGGCCTCTGAAAGCTGATGAAGCAGCCACGATCAGGCAAGTCTAGCATCACTCTAGGTCCAAAGCCAGAGTAAGCCTTGGAAATACAGATCCCAAGCCACCTTCCTTCTCAAGACCCAGGTTAAACTCAGAGCTCTTCTCCCCCTGGGCTTGAACTGGGAGCACTCTGTTGATCCCAGCAGCCTCTTGTCTCTTATACAGGACACTGAACTGAAGGACATGACTGCAGTCTTGTTTGTGCCAGTCTCTCCTGCTCACTCCTCACCTAATGAAGCTGACAGTATATTGCCATTTTTATTGACCTGGCTGGCAATTTTTCAGGTGCTAGGTGTGTTTATGATTATCAGGGTTACACCTCAATTAGGAATGGGGAGAGGGATTTTAAACATACCCACACCTTACCCTTCCTCCTCCAGCCTCTCTGAGTAGAAAGGGGTTGTGCAGTGTGTGGCCTGAATTCCTAAACCGGTTGGTGATATTTGCACTCAGCCTTGAGGGACTGGGCAGCCTGGCACACAGAATTGCCTGACTCAGCAGTGCCACGTTGCTGAGCCGTCCCTACTGCCTCTTGTTCATCACTATCTGTGCCTGTGTGTGCACTTGCAAGTTTAATAGCAGCAATAGTTGCTTTTCTCAGAGATATGCAGGTCATAAAAGTCGTTTGCCATTCCTTTTTTTTTCCTCCCACTGAGATATGAAGGCTGTGGAAAAGGCTGCAAAGCCTGTTGGCTATTTCAGATTAAGGTTATATAAGGAATATGAAAAGAACGCATTTCATAGTGGCCAGAGGACCTAAAAATACCACTTTCGCAGATCTTTGGTTGGACATCGTGGAAAGATTTCGCAGCTGGAGATACTGCTTTCCAGGAAATCATCCTTAGTCTAGGTTGCAAGCACGGAACAGGACAGTAAAAAACTCTCATGTCCAAAAACGACATAAGGAAGTTGTGTCTTAAAGGCCAATACTAGCTGTCCTTATGGCAGTCATCTCCTGTGACAGGGAACATTGCCTGTGGGCTCCAGGGAGCCCAGCAGGATAAAACAGAGCCCACGAGTGGCAAGACCAGTGTCTCAGGGTGATTCCAGGCTGGAGTGACAAAGGAGGTGAGGGTTGGGATCGAGGACACCACTTAAGGACAAGGCTGTCTCTGAGGCAGTTTGTGGGGTTTTCTTCCAAGTGAGCTGAATCCAGCAATAAGAAACCTCCTGTAGGGACTGCACAGATTTAAGATTAACCAGGTAAAGGGCAACCTTGATGGAGTAGTTCATGGGAAGGAATCCAGGAGAATTTATTGCTTCAAAGATTTGATATTACATATATAGAGTTTTTAGGGCATATATCCAGGTAAAACCAACCGTGGATCACAGGGTTCCTGTGACAGGCAGAGGAGTCCTGGTTTTTATTCCGCTTTAAAGAGAAGGAACTAACTCCTTTTCCTTCTCTTGACTGGACTAACCACTCAGTCATTAGCTGAGATAATGTGTGTCCTGCGACTGCCTTTGCTGACCTTGTTCAGGTATTCAGCAATGGTGTCGGGGCTCTGGATCATCATGGCTGCACAGGTATTGAGGCCATGTTATTTGAGGTCTGTCCTATTGTCCTGGGTCCTTGGCCCCAGACTGGAGGCAGGCTGTAAGTGCTGTCTCCACATGGTCCTCAAACACAGGCTGAATCTCATCCCTGCATCTCATACCTGCTGACAGTTTTCACCAGCATGACTGTCACTGGGAGGCCACTAGATGTGCAAGTGGCATGGAAAATCAGGCAGCTTCTCATCCCTCGTACCTGGGATGAGACTGCCCACCTCATTTCACACCAGGGGCGGGAGATGGGGGGACATGAGGGGCACTTGCTGTAGATCAGAGCTGAAAATGCTGGATGTTGTTCCTCCCCAGATACCTAATCTTTATTGCCATCTAGACCTCTCTCCCCTCTTCCCGTTTTCTTCCTGGGCATGCTACAGCTGAGAGCAGGCTCCCGTGATTGGAAGAGCAGGCCATTAAGAGCCTTCTCTGATTGTCAGTGTATTTCTTCACCTTTACAACCAGTGACAAATTGACTTTCACTTTATCATCTTATTGTGCCCTGTAGGCTCAGTCTGCCCTTGGCTGCACCTGCTGCCAGCAGTACGTCGGCTGTGTATGAACCAAAGCAGAATCATCACCCCAAAGTGCTCAGAAATTACCTCTGAAATACAAGAGGGACTTAAATATGAACATGTTTGAAATGCTAATAACATATTTTGGCTTCCTATGGTTGCCTTTTGGAGTGTGGTTACTTCAACTCTTTAAGCTCCCTGGAATCATGAAAGCAAATATTTATTCTTCATGTTTCTTTTTCTTTTAATGAAAACTGGGATTGTCATTCAGTCTCATGATTCCAGCACATATGGCTTCAGGACAGACACCAGCTAACATTAGGCTTGCCAGGAAATAGTGACAGCTGGAGACAGCATCAAACACTTGTTTGGGCTTTTTTCCTCAAGACACATATGCTTTGTGCTCAGACCAATAGGGAGGTGAGCCTCTTGATTTAAAATAAATCCTCCCAGAAGAAAGAAATCCATCTGTCTGGGAAAAGTTAGAAAATATTTTTGCATTTATTTCTCTTTTTTTTTTTTTTTAATGAATACAAACTCTAGTGAAGAAATATTCCTCTGTTTCCATTGGAAGGCAGTAACCAGCAAAAATTAATGTACAGTATCCAGGAATGCTTGGTGCAAATGGACCAAAAAGGATTCCCCACAGAGTATGTCTACGTACAGGAAAAAAGGTTGCTGCAGTTGGAAAAGACAGCCTGGTTATTACCGCTTTTTTGCATTTAATCTCCCAATTATAAATAATCAATATGATTTACAAAATAATTTACAGAAAATGATTGGATTCATCATTGCAATAAATTACTCGGTACGATGCCACCAGCGTTGAGAGACAATACAATACTTCTGACACCGTCAGCACAAGGTGAGGTGTTTCATTTTTGCATTGGAAATCGAGGGACAGACCTGCAGCTTCTCTGGCTGGGCTGGCTCAGATTCATCCCCGCCAGGGACCTCTTGGAAGCCATGGTTCCATCAGCTTCATCTTCCCAAGAGGCCAGCACCCCACATAGTCTATGGTTAGTTAGAGCTGCAGTTGCCTTGTGCTGCCAAAAGTTACTCAGGCCTGAAGTCGTGCAGGGCTCTGCGAGCTCCAGCCCTGCTGTCACCTGGACAGGCAAGCACTGGGCACGGGAGGGCTCCTTTCCTGGTTTCAGCTGTAAACCAAAGGTCAGATCTGCGGGGTTTTGGCACAAGCAGGCACAGAGAAACAGGGACTGTGGCAGGGAGGAAGCGCAGCAGGTGGGTACAGACACAAGGCTGGGGCAGACCCAAGGGGCTTGGGTGAGACAGGGTCTTTCCTTGACCTCTGTCTTTCTTCTCTGCAGGACTCAAAGCATTGTGTTTTTGAGGTTGCTGCCCTCAGACCCTCTGAGGTCTGAAGGAGCCATAACGAATTCTTACGATGTTATGAAGACCTATCAAGCTGTTATCAACCACTCACTCTAAGCTGAAGGAGTGGCACTGGACTGGACAAGTAGATTATATGGCATGTCTTAGCGTTAAAGCTGGGTCTGAACTGAGATACTGAGTCACGATGCTCCCAGCACTTGGGCAGCCCAAGACCTTGGTCCAACCTGTGAAGCTCGGGCTCTTGCCAGCTTCACAGGTCTCTCCCCTTTGTACGTCCTTACCCCTGCTTCCTTCCGAATAGGCATCCAGTGGTCTTCTTCTGACTGCTGAAAAGCAGTAGTGGGGCCAGTGATATTTTGGGCAGTGCTGCCCACTGCCAGCCTGTATGGGGATGACCCCATCCTATTAGCTGAAATCTCCTGAATCCCATGGTCCCCCAACTTCCCAGTCCACGTAGCAAGGAGGCAGTTAAGTGGTGTAAGGGGAGGATTTGGCAGTGGTTGCCTCTCTGAGCGTTGTGGTGGGAGGGTGGTCATGGCACAGAAATAACAAAACTCCTCAAAAGGCAGATCCAAATAGTGGAGAATCCTGGTGGGCCAGAGTTTGCCCCAGTATCAACTGAAAAGATTTGTTAGACCTGGCTGGGGGGGTTAGTGTGCTGGAAGGTGACATCATGCAAGGACCTGGGACTAGCCAAGGCTGAGGAGTGGTTCTGCCAGTGCTGCCTGGGCAAAACCCATGTGCTTCACCTGCTGTGATGCTCCTGGGGGAGCTTCCATCTCCATCAAGTTTAGCTGGACTGGGGACTGTCTGGGGAGCTGGCATGGCTGAGGGAGGGAAGCCCTCCATTCACACAGCACAGGGAATTGCTTGTTCGCAGGAACTGGTGTGTGCTGAACCAACGCTGAGAGGTGGCAATGGGGGAACAGCCAGCTGCACTGTCCCCGGCCAGTCGCTGCAACCTCCCTACAGAGGGAGGCACAAATCTGGCCCTTCTTACAAGGACTGAGGGTTTCAGTAAGGCTTCAACCTTAGTTCTGGGACTCGGGGCTACCCGTGGCACATGCTGTCCATAGGTGCAGGAAGACCGCTTTTGGTGGTGGTGGACTAGTCCAATAAGCAAGTCCGTGTGTTTGCGCCCAGTGACCTCTGGATGGCTTCTCTTTTCACAGTGACAGAGTCAGTTTGGGCTCTTCTCCCACATGGTCTTCTAAATGAGGCCAGCTGGTCTGCAGATTGCTAGATGACCTCCTGTTTTGTGATGGCAGGTTGCGGGATGGAGGTCGGCTGTTTTGCCACGGTTGCAATGGCTCCAGGCAGCAGCTTGTATTGCTCTGGTCCTGACCCTGCAGGTGGAGATGGCTGTGGAGTTTCTGGAGTAGCTACAGAGAGAGAAACAAAATTAGAAGAGAGCCTCATGGACCTGACAGCACTGGCATCTATCCTCAGTTGTGCGAGGTTCAAGTGTAAGCAAGGCAGAGGCTCTGCAGCAAAACCATAGCTCAGGCACAGTTAGATGCCCTGGAAGAACCACAAAAACATACATTGAATGAGGGGAGCTGCTGGCATTTTGACCTGTACCGGCCACTTTTCTGGTCAGCTGAGGTCATCTCAGCCCAGATTCCCAAATAGTGGCCCTGTGTGGTGGACCAGATTCTCCTGTGTTTTTGCAGAGGGTAAAGTGAAGTGTGTCTGAACCATTCAAGGGAAGGGGAGCCTTTCCACTGATTTCAGTATGCACTGGATGGGATCATTCATCCCTTAAGGGCTATGCAAAAGTTACAGTCTGCCAGGGAACATTTTGTTGAATCAGTTAGTCTAGCCTAATCTAATCTAACCCACCTCTCTGTTTGTCTTTCCCTCCTTTCTGCATAGGAGTTTCTCACACACTCATTATCAGAGACTCTGTCTTGCATGGAAGTTTCCTTGTGAAGTAGGAACTACCTCCACAGGCATGCTGGAAAGCTCTCTGGTTCTCCTGGGAGCTCTCTGTCTCTCTGGTGATACTCACACATCTGCCCGTTGTGCATCTGAGGAGGCATTGTGTTGGCCACAATGACGTTTGTTCCCAGGTTCTCCTGGATCAGATGAGGGTGCAGGGGGTGGTGAGCATGTGGCGTTTCACTTGATGAGCCTAAAATCATGTATATGACATTAGTTGCTACAATGGCGGAAGGAGACAGTTCGGATGGGCAGACCCATTGCACCAAAATGTCCAAGGCTTTGCGCATGATCAGCTTGTGCGTATGTGATTGGAGCACACCCTTCCCATTTTCCTCCACGGATGCCTTGGGCTAACTAACCCCTGGCTGCTGCCTGCATTTCCTCTTGTACGGCATTATATTCCTCTTCCCGAGTCACACCTTCAGGTAAAGAATAGCACAGTGGTAACTTTTAATTTTGTTTTGTCCCATTGGATGCTGCCACTAGAAAATCTGGGACACTCTTTCAACCTGATCTTTCAGACCCTTTTGTTTTGATGACTCTTTTCTGACATAGAGGAGGATTAGTGAAATGGCTGGCTGGTGGGAGTTTGGGGGTTGCACAGCAAAGCTTGTCTACATGCAGCGGGCTGGGGATGCCTCTCCGTAAACAGATGTACAGCTAATGCATCTCTTTAGGTCAACAGAAATAGAGGGCCCTTTGTTACCACTGCAAATGATAGGGGGAGATGATTTTGTATGAGTCAAGGGCTGACCTGCATACAGGCTGGCTTCACCTTTTTCAAGTAGGAATCAATGGCTATGGAGGTTCTTAAGGTATCAGTGATCAGGGAACACTAAGAGGCCTCTTGTAGGATCCTTAAGTACTCACCTCCCAGCAGCATCTCCTGCAGCAGGTTGTCAATCTTAGCCATGCCAAAGAGCTTGACAAACTGGATCTGCTCTATCATCTGCCAGGTGATGCTCTGCAGCACGGGCAGCAGCAGCAGCAGCTCCCCAAAGCGGCCCCGAGAGTCGTATTGCCGGTCATTGATGTAGTCCTCCAGGCTGACCTGTACCTGGTATCGCATCCGCTTGATCTTGGAGGGGTCGCTGAGTCCTTTGGCATCTGAAACAACCCACAGAGCAAACTATCCAGGCTGCTTCCCTAGGAGGTGCCCATCAGTAATAGCATCAAGTCTGCGCACAGGCTGAGGTGAGCTGTCTCCGATTCTCTATTCTGTGCTGTAATTGTCATTTTTTCTCTTCTTAGGCTGGCTTCTCCCCTCCCTCTAAGAACAGTTTGGCCCAGAGAGCAGAGAAGACAGCATTTCCACAACTCAGGACCAGTATTAGTCAGCCTCTGATGGTAACCCTCACCAAGCTGGAGCATACCTGGGTCAAAGAAGATGATGGCTTTCAAGCAGGCATATTCATTGTCATCTATCTGCAGCTCCTGGAAGGGGAGGACCAGCTCGTCCAGGATGCGGATGGCTACACGGTTCACCTCCACCAGTTCAGGGCAGTTCCGTGGGATGATATGGTCATTTCCTTTGGACAAGCAGCACAGAGACCATCTCCTTGTCATTGTTCAAGACTTACCAAGTGTGGCAAGGAATTCAAAACCCAGGTAACCAATGCTGAGATAATTTTGGGGGTGGAGGACTTAAGAAGTTCCTCCTTTTGCCCCTTCCCTGGCTCAGCCCACCAGAAATGCTGATCTGTGTTGCCAGAGCAGCCTCTCCTTACACAGGAGTCACTCGAGCAAGCAAAAGCTGACTGAGGAGCGAGAGCCTTTTTCTCAATCACACCACAGCCTACTTACACAGACCGGGGGGGCAATGTGGATGTTGACAGTCCCCCAACTTTGCCACATGTCCTGGCCTTGATGTGAATGTCAGCCAGGCCTAGCTGCACCCAAAGGTTGTGCTAGGCTTGCGAAAATACAGAAGAGCTCAAGCTACCACCCTGCAAAAATTATGCCCGCAAACACGGAACCACCCTGTCCTTCACCCTGGCCGGGAAGCTTCACAGAAGCAGATGGGCCGGGAGCGTAAGTGCAGTCTTTACCTAGCAGCAAGACATCCTTGAACACCATGGACCTCTTGGCAGCTCCCAGTAACAGATGTTCCCCTGCATGTGCTCGCAGCAGTGCTACCTGCAAGAGCAGGGAAAAGTTATCTGGGTGATGCAGAGACAGAGACAAAGCTGTGATTGCACGTAAGCAAGAGAGAAAGCTCAGCTTTCCTGTACTGCACTCAAGGATGAGGAGTGAGAGCCCCTCGCCAGTCACAGTCAGAGAAAGAGGTCAAAAAATGATTTACTCCTGTGCATAAACAGCTATAAATCCAGCAGATAACAGACAGCACCTGAAAAATCCCATATTCGTGGCGCATGTCATGAGCAAGACCATGCTAGACTGTCCCAGGACCTCAAGCCAGCAGTGGGACATGTTCACAGTGGGCCACTTGCAGACAAGGCAGCTCTTACCAAGTGCAGAACCAGGGACCATGCTGCAGCCTCGGAAGTGGGCAGAAGTACGATCCACTGCTGGGGACAGTTGCTGTCCCTCTGGGCCATGCCCACCTCCCACTGAAATCGCGGTCATGGGGACCCACGTCCGCCCGCCTCGTGGGGTCATCCTCTGGCCATTCATTCCCTCCGCAGCAATGGGCATTTGGGCCAGGGAAGCCAAAGGGATGTTTTTCTGCCCTGACGTTAATGATTGAAGTGTTTCATTTTACACCCTCCAGTGGCTGCTGAGAATGTTCTGAATCTTTTGCCCTCCTTCAGTTAAAAATTTCAGAGATTTAGGCAGAAACAGGAGTTAACAATTGGACAGCCTGACACAGAGGCTTCTTAATGTCCAGCCAGGAGCCTCTGCTAGAGAAAACAATCATTAAACATTAATAGAGAGATTCTGAAAAGTGTGCTCTGATGGGAATGGTTCCCTCTTCCAGTGTGTTATTCCTCAGCATATGACAAAGCCAAGTCTTACCCTACCGGAAATGCCAGGACAATGTGTCACCCGTAAAAGAGAGCTCGGGTTAGAAAAGATGCTGATGTCTAAGACAGGGATTTTTTTTTGCAGAGGGTGAAAAAGAGTTATGCAAAATAAACAGAGTGGAGGTCCTTGCAAAAAGACTATGCACACATGATGCTGGGGAACCTCTGTCTATATACCAAAATGTAGCCGCTATCGTTACCCAAACGTGGGTGGATGTGTTAGCCAAGCTGCTTGTAATTACCAGAGCTGCAAAAAACTGAGCTTTCCTATCTGATGAAACTTTGAAAAGGATGGAAAAACTGTGAGTCCCAAGGGGGAGCAAAGCCCTCACGTAGAAATTTCCTGCCTAATGCAAATTCAAGAAAGCTCAGTTTGAAACCACCTTTTTTGTTTCCATAAAATTTGTTTGTTTGAGCAGGGATAAAGTAAATTACTTCAACAAGGCAAAACCATCTCATTTGGTATTTGTTCTTGCAGTGATCAACCTGAGATATATCATCCCATTGTGAACTAGGATAAATGTAAAAGTTGTAACACAACGAAGTAGAACTTTAACTTTGAAATGAAATGGCTTTGATCCACCAAGCCCAGTACTTTGACATTTTGGTGCAGAGGAATAATGAAGGGCTGGGTATGACCTTTCCTATAAAAATGTTGGCAGAGATTATTCATTCTCAGGCAATATTTTAATGGCAATGTAACACTGTTTCTCAACATTAAATGTTCCCACTGGACATGTCTTGACTGGCTGTCAGGACCCTTGGGCAGCTGGCTTGCACGGAGTTTTGTTCATTCCTGCTCCATGGCATTTCTGTCCTTCCTCCTGCACTCCCCTGAGTATCTGCTGCCTCTGTTCTCATCCTGTCCTTGGAAAGTACAGGTGGCATTAATTGATTAGTTTTAATGCAGCACAGTCTTTCCTCTCAAGCCCTTTGGGACAGATTGGGAACTGCTCATGATGGGTGATGGCTGGTCATAACAGAAGACCTATTTCACTCGAGACGAGCCTGTGGAGGACGCTGAGAGCAGCCTCTCCTCTGTGGGAAGGCAGAGTTAAGACAATGTCATAATTAGGCTTTGTTTTCTTCTTTGAGAAATTTTGCAGCCCCACAAATGTAAAATGAGCTCACGTGGAAATTGATGTAGTTTGCAGAGTTATTAACCAGATTTACTGCCTCTGTTCCAGATGGCACAAGGATACAATGGGTTGTGCAGAGCTGCCCAAGCCTCTGCTGGGCTGCAGCCTGTTTGCTGTGTAAATGTCATTTGCCATTGGAGTCCATTTTGTTTTTCATAAATTTTGAGTTGTATTTGCCTTAGAAGTTTAACAGATTTCTTACCAATTTATACGATTTAGTGCTTGCACACAATAGTAAAGAGGGAAATATGCTCTGTGTTAACAGCACTGAATTCCCCAGGGCTTTGTGCTGCTGGGTTATTACTGAAGATCTCAGTTTTAGGATTTAGGGGTTTTTGATCAGCTGGATGCTCTTACTTTCTGGATATCTTTTTCTTCATGATGTAAAAACTGTCTCTAGATCAACAGGGCTGGAGACTGATCCTAGCTGAAGAAGACCCATGCTGATTTTGTGACCAAACACTGGGAAGACTGGAAATACCTTCCTACCTGTGACAGGACCTGTGCTGGCCATTGCCATAAGTGCTATCCCTTTCCTCTGGAGCCTCCCCACCATCCACACGTGCTGTTCAAGGCAGGGCACACATCATGCCCTGCAACATCTGCTGCACACCTCTGAAATTTAGACTTACACAGGAGACATCTCCTTGTCTCTCTTTGAGCCTGCGTGAGATCCTGCAGTATAGTTTTACAGAGGATGTCAAACCCACTGTGCTTATCTTGGTTATGGAATCAGCAAATGTCATTTTAGTAATTTGTGTTAAATGCAAATAATTTCTGTTTTTTAACTCTAAAGAGAGATTTTCTTATTGCCTTGGGAGAAAACCAGTATTTAGTTTCAGTGATTCCACAGCAGGAGAATGGATACAAACATATCCCTGGGCAAGAAGCAGAAAGAAAGATAGACAGGCAGATTTGGTTTTAAGTCTAAGCAGACCTTAAGCTAGAAATCTGTCCTACTAGGTGTGATTACCCTAAGTATTTGTATAGCACTTCAGGTTTTCAAAGTGCTGTACAAACTGTAATTAATAAATAATTGACTGATAGACCCATGCAAAATGCGCACCTGATTGTGTACCTAATTTGAGCTCAGCGTTATCATGACTGTGCTCATCGACTGATAGCTGCACATGCAAATGGCCTGTGCTGGCATTGTATGGATGCCATTCCCAATCAGCTGCAGCAGTCAGGATAACAGAGTGGACAATGCACATTTTCTTTGAAGGTCTCAGCTGCCTGGCTCTCCTTTGGCTCCCCGCTGCTTTCACCAGGGCGGAGCGAGGTGGGGTGGATGGGGGGACTTGCCTGGTCATCCAGCGGCAGCTCGCAGAAGGCAGGGATGTACTTGGCCCACTCCACCAGCACTAGCAGCTGCTGCTTCATGGACTCGCATACGTCGGAGATGTTGGCAATCTTCTTCCCGCGGATGTCTCCATTGATCACAGGAACCGGGGATGATATCTGGAAGGAGAGAAGAGATCCTTCAGCTTTCAGTGCCACAGAGGAAACAGACAGGAAAATCCCCAGCCCATGGGTTGTGTTGATGCAGACTCCAGCATCAACAATTACTTTTTTCTGTTGCACATCCAGCCCTGAGAATACGTGCCCCAGCACAACTCACTTAAATTGAGATCAGCTTGGGGATCTGTGAACATGAAATGCTTTGGAGCTGAGGCTGTGGATCATCTTGGTAAACTGTCATGTCTTGAATAGACTGGAAAGAGCAGAAGAAAGGTTTCTAAAGCCAAGGTCTTCCTCCCACCGAACAAATGTGCTCAGTCAAGATCCAGGAGGGAACAGAGGGACTTGTGTAGCAGTCAGCCTTACCAGTAACAACGACATGTCCACCCAGTGCACCAGCTACTTGGTCCCACTAAAGGGCAGAGAACTGCTCCCCCTTCCACCCTGCTCCAGAGCCAGTGCTTGGCCAGACCTGCCTTGTCCGCTTTCGACAGGAGACATGCAGGCTTTACTTCTCCTGCTGTCTGAGTCAGCATGAGGACAAGAAGCCTCTGCTGAAGGTGGCTTTCCAGGTCTGACATTGCTTTCTGTGAGCACCAGGTCATTAATATTTGACATTACCCAATTTGAAATGCTAAAGACAGACTTTAAAGACAACAACCTCCCACCTCCCCCCAGCTTTTAGGCCCTTCTGGCAAAACTTTGCATGGACCAGCATGCCCACAACACAGGTCGCATTTTTTGCACGGTGAATTATTTGTGATTGCACAGGCAAATGGGGCCATTTCATTTGTAAAGGACAAGCCTGACAACTCTGCAAGTACTGTCACACAGAGCTGGAAAGAATATCTCCCCCAAACCAGGCACCCAACCTCCTGCCCAGTTCTCATGCATAGCTGCTCATCCAGCTCATCTGAAAATTTGCCCTTAGTCACTACTTTATCCTCACGCTTGTGTAAGCAATTAACTCAACCTCATCACTGCCCTCTGCCTGCCCTCTCTGCTATTGTACAACATCAGCTCTTCCTGTCCTGTTCCGGCCAGCATTTTCAGCTTGGACCCTGCCAGCCTACCCAAGGAAATGGAATTCAAATGCCACCTGCATTTTTTTTTTCAGGTTGCATTGCCTGGAAGCTTTCCAGCTCTCGACCTATTATTGAATAAATAAGATTGTAAAAATCTCACCATGTATTACCCTAATCAGAGAGCCCGGAAGGCTTAGCAAATAAATAAAGACCTCTGAGTGAATGACCCGAGATCTTGGAGAAAGCAGCTCCTCAGCAGTATCTTGTTCTAATTAGCTAGGCACATAAAAGTTACCAATTACCGTGCTGGAGCCTGCCTTGTTTAATGAGTCTCTCTGTGCTCTGTGGGAGAGCAGGAGCTCCCCTGGATTTGTTGATGGTTGTAGTTTTTATCAGCAGACCCTGCTCCAGACTTACATACGATGCCACTGCAGGACTCAGAGTCCCGGAAATGTCGTTCCCTTGTAGATCTGGTGACTTGAGACCCCATTATCTCACACCTCTGGGAGCCGCACCAATATTATTTTTATAGGGTATATAAATACATTAGGGCCTGCATAGGACAAGGTGAGACATGGGATGAGATTGGATATGCTTTTTGTGTACAGGATTGGCCCGTGGCCCTTCCGGCATATCCTCTCCTCGGGGAAGTGGACCTTACAGCCTGAGCCCTAGCATGGAGCCCAGAGCACGGCACGTCCTGTCCCGGAACACCTCCCGGGGCAGCCTTCAGCGTAATGTGACCCTTGAAGCAAGGAAGAACATGGACTGCCAACTTGAACCCCTCTTAATTTTCCCCGTGACAAGGGGTGCTCTTCTCCCCAGCTCCCATGAAGAGTGGCAGCTCTTGCCTCCAGCACAGCCCCATCCTCATCACTTGTTCTCGCAGACAAACCCTCCCCGCAGCCTGTGTGCTCCCGTCCTGTCCTGTGTCCTCCCAGAGAGTGCTGATCTGATGTACACCATTTGCAATATCCAGATTCTTAAATCGGAGTCATCTTTTCAGGTGAACATTCCAGGAAATAAGTTTTGGCAGTATGCTTGTGGAAATGGGGAATTTCAAGCAAGCACTGGAAAGAATATCTGCATAAAACAAGCATGAAACTGATTCCTCGTGAAACTGCGCAGGAAGCCAGCATCGAAGTTCCTAACAGCTCATGGGGAAGGGAGGCTTCTCGTGCAAGGCCAGCCCCTTGGCTCACTTAGGAGGCCGCAGCTCCTTGGATTGCAATGATTCTACCCTGTTTTCTTCCAGCAGGCTCTCCAGCCTTCATGTGTCCCATCAAAGCAGAACAGATTATTGCATATAATTACAACTGAGTTCTGGACCAAAGAGTATTAAAGGGATGGTTTCAGTTAACAAATAAATACCTTTGAAAAACCAGTGTTAAGTTGGCAGATAAGTTACTTGAAAAAGAGGTTGTAATTTGAAGACTCAGCTATTAAATACTCAGCTGGCTCTACTGGCCGAATAGTGCCTGATGCTTTTGTATTTGCCAAAGAAAGAAGAGGTACCTGTTGTGCCAGGACTTCTGCCTGCAGTAAGACGTTGATGGAGGGCAAGCTGCTGTCTTCGTAACTTGATCTCCGGGTGCTGATTCGGTCCCGTTCATTTTGTACAGCTGCAAGAGAGTATTTTGGCTGACCTGCAGGTCATTCATGGCAACGTACACCGAAAACTAGCACAGACGTTTGGCGGTCCCTTTCCTTAGCTGCCGTTTCCCAGCTTCCCTGCCTGGCAGACAGAGGTGTAGCTGTGTCTGGTTTGTGACGGGATGCCTGCGAGAGCTGACTACATCTGGTGGTTCTGTTTTCACATTTGCTTTATTAGGCTTTCCTGGGACGGGGTCGTTACAGAACCCAGCATCTGGTTCAAAGCCTGTAGAGTTCAATGAGAAAGTTTCCTTTCAAAGGATGTGGCTCTTAATTTTTTTCATTTCAAGATGTGGGGTCTGAGACAGTGGCCATGCTTATGCACACAGCCCAAAGCTTATGTGTGAAACGGAGGAATTGGGTATCTGTATGGCTTCTTTGTCTGTCCACGTGACTTCTGTGAGCTCCATTTGGGAAGCTCTTGCGCCGGGTAGGCACAGCTGGAAAACTTCCATCTAAGCTACAATAAGGAAGGAAGTGGAAAACAGCTCTTATCTATCCAGAGCAAGAGAGCTCTCACATATCTTATTGTAAAGAGACTCCCAGGACAGGTTTGGCCCCAATGTGTTTCCCTGCTTTGTCTAGTCTTGAGGACCCGGGCTTTAAGTCTAGAGGTGGCAGCAGCCAGAGCAGAAGCAGTAGTGCTGAGGGGGAGGATTTGCCTCTATCTGCCACGAGGCCATGGGCTGGCTGTAACTCACCGTGGCCACGCCAGTCAAAGCCATCTGCTCAAATAAGGTATTGACGACAGCAGGGGAAACAGAACAGTCCCTGCCTTAGGCTGGTGGCTCTCTGGATTGATACTTTCTCAATGTATAAATCCACCTGATAAAAAGCAATAATGAGGCTGGGCCAGAAGAAAAGCCCTGCAGTCAGCGGCTGTAAATAGGAGCTCTCAAGGTTATGCTGCTTGTTATCAGTAGCAGGCCCCCGAGTTCAGTCACGCCATGATGTTTTCCAAATGTTTGCTCAGTATTAGCTGGTCATGCACCTAATGTAACTTCTATTGAATATTAACAGACAGCAGCAAAGCTGTGGGCATGGGATGAGCAGGCGCTGCAGGCAGAGGAGGATTCCTGTGTTCTTCAGGAAAAGTCAAGCCAAGTTCCTTGCACTACCTCAGCCCCTTTAACAGGGAAGCAGTGTTCCTGGTCAGAGGTGTTCCTGCAGGCTGGTGCTCCTGGGGAAGCCGCCCAGGTACCACCGGTACTGCCCTGTTGTCTTTAAAGACCCCTTTTCTCCTTTCTCCTCAAGGGGGTGTGAGCTGGGGGGAGCACAGGGCTTAATTTCTCAACAGGGAACCACAGGGCCAAATGCCTCCTGGTTGTCCCTTTGCAGACATCAGTGGGGTGAGCTCTGCGGGGTGCCAGGCAGCTCCTGCCAGTTTGTCCCTCCATAAACAGGGCCACCAGTGGGGCCACCAGCAGGACCACAGCAGCCCCAGGTTTCCTTGCCACTGTGAATACTCCTGAGAACCGAGCAGGGCTAAACAACGGGTGAACCCTGTCCTGTCGTGTCTGAGTCATGGGGACCTGGAAGGGCTGCAGAGATAGAGAGGCAGGGAAGTTGGTGGGGTGAGCCTGGGCCATGTAGGGGGGTGCGTATCTTTACTCATTTCATACGGAATTAAATAGCCAAAATGCTCCACCTTGCTCTGGGTCCTTTCTGCTGTGGCTGCTCTATGAAATAAAACTTAGCTCTCTGCAGAGGGCCAGCAAGAACCTGTATGCACATTAGGAAAAAAAGGTGCAAAATGACAGTTGGGCCTTTGCTGGACTCACCTGTCCAGCTATGGATTTCATGGTGACTCTGGGGCAACAGCACTTAGAGCAGTTTTCCCAAAGTGTTTCCAAATTTCCAGGCTTTCTTTGAAGTTTCTGCTTCTCACTGGTGTTGAGAAGCGTTCCCAAACTGCTCGGATGCCCTGACTACGTGGGAACACAGGTGATGTGTGTGTCAGTGTGAGCAAGAGCGAGCTGAAGAGGCTTGGGTGTGATTTGTGTGTACAACCACGGGCAGTTCTGAGACACAAGCATGGCCCTGCAGCACTCTTGTGGGCTTGCCTTTGCTGGCATTTTGAGAGGTGCCCTGAGAAGGGGCCCTGAAATTGAATTTGGGAGCACAGAGGGCTCCCATGCCTTGCCCTCAACTGTTGCGAGAGTGGCTGCTTGCAAGGACTTTGCACGGGTGGGAGTGGGCAGGTTGGGCACATGCAGGGCTCATGACTGGAGGCCAGAGCTCTCCCTGAATGCCCTTGTGATGGGGGTCTGGATCTGGGCGCAGGAGAGCACTGTGGAGGGAAGACAGGGCTAAGATGGCTGGGTGGGCACGTACATGGCAGGGACTGGCCTTGGCTGTGAGGGCTTCTGCAAACATACGCAGCCAGCGTGACTGCTGCTGGGGGGAGTGCGGGGAAGCCATGCTGTCACCCACCTTCCTTCTTCATTCCTGCTCGGAAGCACTTCTTAAGCCTGCAGTATCGGCACTGGTTTCTTTTGTCTTTGTCTACCACACACTGCCTGTTAAACCTGGGAAGAA
The DNA here is from genome assembly GCA_034782735.1 of Sagittarius serpentarius. Taxonomy (NCBI): domain Eukaryota; kingdom Metazoa; phylum Chordata; class Aves; order Accipitriformes; family Sagittariidae; genus Sagittarius; species Sagittarius serpentarius. The sequence continues at coordinate 21,401,219 of JAVKLA010000010.1, forward strand.
AGAGAGGTGTGAGGAGCAGCAAGACTGAGCCTGAAGGCAGGACAAGCTCCAAGATACGCTCAGAGCAGGTTTCTAGAGGCTCACCCTGAGAAAGGAGCCCCGGTCTGTGCCACTTCCACGCTTGCTTTAACCTGAGGTTTCTTCTTTGTGCTGAACATCTCGGCCCTCTGCTTTACCTCTGGATGTTCAATAAGGACAGGCTAGAGCTGACAGTCAGATGCACGAGCTCAGGCTCACTAACCACTAGGCATAGGATGCTCATGATGGACTAACAAGCCCCAGTGAAGTTCAAAGTGTGAGCCGGGAGGGTCAGAGCCAACTTGGTAGCCTTTGTTGTAACTTGGATCCCAGTTAGAAGGGAGGAAGAATGCATTTATTCTGAATAAAAAAAAGGATAGAATGTTGTTCTTGAGCTGGTAAGAAGTGGGTTTAAGTCCCTGCATCTCTCCAGGGCTGTGTCTGGGATCCAGGCAGGTTGGTTCTGCTCTCTGGACAGCATTGCTGGTGTGCAAACAGCTCTGCAGCCACCTGCACTTCAGAGAGAACCTGGGAAGCAACCAGCTCCTTCCCTCCACACTTGTATCACCAAATCCATCACACATGGCAGGGCAAATGCTGATCTCCCATGTGTGTGGCTCTTGCATGCAGCACAAGCCTGGTGGCCATTTGCAGCATGAATTTCGCTTGCAAATTTGCTCTAATTAACTGCAGATTGACCAAGTCTGCAAAGTAAAGACAAAGACCTACAGAGCTGGAAAGGGGCTTCCAGCCATGCTGAGTTCTGTAGCTTTTGAAAAGGCTTGTTTCTACCATGCTTTTTAAAGCCCCAAGCTAAGATTTGCCAAAATGGATGCCTGAAAGCAGCTTTATAAGCATTTCTGTGGCACTTACATAAAAGCCCTACTCTCCAAAGAACCGGGCACCTTGACTTTTCCACTGGAGCTGTGGGGAGGATGCTCCCTGGGCAGCCAGCTTAAATAACCCTGGGGTGCAAGTGATAATGTGCTTCACATGCACTCATAAACCTGGGGCTTCTTTCTGTCACCCAGATTTTAAAGTCATGTTGCTCTTCGTGCTCTCCAAGTGGCTGTCAAGCCGTCAGAAGTAACTCACTCAAAAAGCCCGAGTGATTTAGACACTGCGAGCTGAGGATTCCTTGGTTTCCTCTGCAACTCTCTGCGTGTGGGTTGCTCAGAGCAGGGAGCAGGCAGGTCACAGCCGCTGATGGCACAGGGGAGCCATGGGCTACCACCAGTGACACAAGATGCAGTGCATGAGTTGCAGGACCAACATGGGTGCCTCGACCTCAGAGACGTGCATGCTATGCTGCCCAGCTTGTTGCCCCGTAGGTGTTCTTTTATCATGTAACAGGCAGTGACAGCATTTTAGGCAGACACATTTCCATCTTGTGGTGGAGAAGGGATTGGAGGCCACTGAAGTGCCTCCAGGGAGGGAGCGGGATTTTTGCTGCACTCAGAGCGCTGAATAGCAGGGTTCTCAGCCCTTGTAATAGGGCTTCTCCCCTTCTCACCTTGCTTGCTAGCCGCATCCACGGTTGGCCATATCCGTTTGCAAGAACAAGTGCTTGGCCCCTAAAGAATGGGGCAAGACCTCCCAGGGTCTTTCCCCGGTGATCACTGGAGGGCAGTCCCAGAGTGAGAGCGATCTTGGACCCTTCCCAGGGCGGGGGGGTGGGAGGGGGGGGTGAGGTCAGGGAAGGTGGTGGAAGACGCGGGGAGAATGAAGAGGATGAAGGACCATGCTGCTGCACTTTGAGGGCTTTGCTGTTCAGCTCCTAGGGACTGTTTTGTCTCAGCCACACGACTCTGTCCCCTCTGTCCTTACCTGCAGGAATACATGTGATTCTTCCGGACGCTCCTCCTGAAGAAGCCTTTGCAGCCATCACAGCTGGAAGCCCCGTAATGCTTCCCCGTGGCGCGGTCCCCGCAGATGGCACACAGTGCGCTCGCCCCAATGCTGTTCGAAGCGTTCAGGCTGGCTGCTTCTGATGGAGACGTGTCTGCTTGGGGAAGGACACAGGGAGAAGACAGTGAGACAGACAGCCAACGTTTCTCAACTGAGTTTCCAGTGAGAGACTTGATTTTGGAGGCACCAGGCAGCTGCAGCCAGGCTGTGCAGCAGGGGCCGGTCAGAGAGGTGTGTAAGAAGTGGTGGGTGCTCCAAGCGTCTTAAGTCATTGCATTTTGAGCGTGCAAAAGCTCCCTGTGTGCCAGGGTGACACAGCTCTTCCCAAAGGTCTGACTCCAGCGATGCCTTCAGACAATGCGGAAACCCATTTGCAGGAGTCACAGAGCAGAGCCAAAATTCCTCGGGGATTTGTAGACGCTTTGGGCTGCGGTAGCGTGGCCAGAGAAAAAGCTGGTACAGAGTTAAAGCTGAGGTATTACAGCTCAGGGTGAGCAGCTGATTTATTAGAGCAGTGATTGTGTTATAGCACTGAAAGAGCCCAAGACAGCCCTGAGCAGACGCTACTAGGGAAATGAGGTGACCAGCTCCCTTTGCTGGAGAGCCCCTCTGCCAGGCATGGAACTCCAGCCTGCACAGCGGTTCTTCAGGAGAACGAGACTTTTAAGTGCGTAACAAACTCAAATGACTTCAGCTGGAAAACTCGTGTGGTCAGAGACTACCCATGCAAGGAAGGACTGATGAAGCTGACCCAGAAAGAAAGGGTGACGCTATAGCATGGAGGAGACTGTACGCTGGGTATCTTCTAGAGTCTGGTAGCACCACAGCTGAGGTCGATGTGTCTTACAGTCCTTACAGACCGGGGGGGCTGGTACTTGCAGGGCTCTTTTGGGAGGATGGGGAATTGCAGCAGCCTCCCTCTGTAGGAAAGGACATCTGAAAGGCTTGAAACCATACAAGCCCTACACTAAAACCCCTCCAGCAAGCCAAACAAACCTCAAGGCTGGAGGGATCAGCCCTTAATTCGGTTGATCTAATTGTCCCCTCCCATGTACATTTTCCTGTATCAGCACAGGCACATTCCCCTGCCTCAGTGGAAATCCCATTTGCAAATGATACCCAGGATCTACAAAGCCATAGAAACCTGCTGAGATTTTAATACTTGAGTCTATTGGTCCCTGGTCTTTGGGTTTGGCAGGGACGCAGTTAACTCTCACCCTGGAAGGGCCACAGCTGCTCCCACTTGGCACCCAGGAGAAAGGGGGCTGGGTGCTATAAAAAGGCTGGTCCCAGGAGGGGTCCCTTTGGTAGCTGGACTGTGGGTGCTGGGGGAGGCCAAGGCAATGCTGCCTGGGGCAAGGCTAGCATTTTGGCATTTATTTTGCAGAGAAAGGGGTATCGCAGCAGGTGCTGCACAGCCTGCTCATGCCATCCCTCGGCAGGAGTAACTGGTGTGGATCCAGCAGCAAGCTAGCGCGGGGCATCTTGAGCCAGCCCCTTCCCTGGCTCTGGCAGCACCTTTCATTTCCCTGCCTGCTTTCTGTCTTTCTAATTCCTTGTGTCCCTCCTATATTTCTCTCGGAGTCAGTTTGCTGCCTCTCTGTGTCCCTGCCTGGCGCACCCCGTCACACAGCTGCGTTTCTGTGTGTGCAGCACGGCCTGTGCAAAGCTCCTCTCTCCGCTCCCCAAGCCCTGAGCTCCTCCCAAGTCTGTTATGGCTGTCTCTTGTACCTACGAGCAGCTTGCCTCTGAAAACATCCTTCCTCCCAGTGCATCCCGAGGGCCTGGCTGGATGAAGGTCATTCCGGAAGGAAAGTTAGATTTCCAGTTTCAGCTACACACAGGACTTACACAAGAGAGGAAGAGCTGATCTGCCTATAATCACATTACTTGTGTATCTGTGACAGCCCAGATAAATCCCTTTTTAGCAGCGTATCATGCTGTAATCAGATGAACACAGAACAGGAAAAACTGGCGCCATTATCAAAGAAATTACAACATCTTAGTCTAATAGCCAGCCAACAATGAAATATTGCCTAATGGATAATTTTACAATTAAGTTTATTTTGTAGTGCCAGAAATGTGGGCTTCCGGCTGCTGCAGTGAAGTGGGTTTAATTGGATTGACTTGGAGTTAAGGTAAATGGAGGAAAGAAAAAATCAGACTTTAAGTCTGAGACCTTGCAGCTGAGATTTGTGTTAGGACCTTGAGAGGTCCCCAAGCCTGTCTGACCACAGGATGCGTTTGGTCTGTGACAGCGGCAAACTTGGTCCCTGCTGAGCGGCAGCCTCTGGGCTGGGGCTGCAGAGCTGTGCAGGGCAGAGGCTGAGCTCTCCTGCAGTCCTCGGCCAGAAAAGGAGGTGGAGGTTTTGCAGGCAGAGGTTTGCAGACAGAGGTGCGGACATGCTGGCGTGCCAAAGCAGCCCTGGAGGCAAGACCTGCCCCTGGTCTGGAGCTGGGCAGAGGAGGAGGTGTTGGTGCCGCCTGACCCAGCTGACTCATCCACCCTAACGGGGTATTTCATATCGTGCCTGATCTCGTCATATAAAATTATCGTGTCCTTCTGCCCTGTGAAGCCCTCGGTCCAGGGGGCCGAGTCGCAGCCCCCCATGCCGGAGTTCTGCGTGCTGAGTGGAAGAGGGGCACAGAGAGGGAGCAAGACCCGGGATTGTCCTGGAGGGTCCAGATGGGCATCGGCAGAGCCGAAGGCGGCTGCTCTCGGCCCCGAGACCCCTGGGTGGGTAGGACTAGCCCCCGGGAGCAGAGAAGGGACCGAGGCCCAGGGCGGCGGGTGGTTATTGCCCAGCAGACCACTTTGGCACTGCAGCGTCACGTCCGTGACGGAGCAGGGCCAGAACCCGGGGAAGACCTGCACAGGCTGCGAGGGGAGAGCCCGCGGCACCGGCGCAGCCCTCCCGGGACAGGGGTGCCCTGGCCGCCTCGGTGACGCAGCAGGCAGGAGAAAAGGGCTCAGGAGGTTTCTTTCTGCAGTGTGCTTCGTTTAGTCATTAACCTCATATTTAGAGAGACTTTAGGGGGGACTTGAGAGGAATCTCCTGTTATCTCTGAGCATTTAATCACCAGGACTCCTTGGTCCCCAAATGGCGAGGGCCAGTGTTGCAAATCCTGGTGGGTTAAGCGTGACCCTATCCTCCTGAGGGGATGGGAACACTCCTCTATCCTCACCAGGTCCCCTCGCCCCTTTTCCCGGGGGCTGAGCCTCCTGGCCCTGCAGCACTCCCAGGGAAGGGCCGTGGCCTCGGGGAAGCTGCGGAGGCAGCCCCTGAATTGCTTTTCGTAGTAATTTCCACCCTTGCCAGGTGCTAAATGGCTTTCTGCTCCGGGAAAACCTAGCTCCGGCAGCTGCTGGGCGGGACTGCCTCTCGGCTTTGGAGCCACAGGCTCGGTCATCTGCCCGGTGAGCCGGCAGCAGCGTTTCACTCGGAAACTTTTGGCTGGTCTTTTCTCTTGGCTGGAGTCTGGGGAAGGTGAGACACCCCCCCCCCCCCGCCGTGCTCAGCCCCAGAGCTGGTCCCTGGGCTGAATGTCTGGCGGGGACGTCTCATTGCACCCAGCTCCTGGCGCGTGCCTATCCCCGAGGTGTCTGGGCTGCAGGGCACCATCCCATCTACACCGAGCACAGCATTGTTCTGCCACTTCGATTTCTCCCTGGGGGGAGCAGAAACCCCCCTGTGAGTGCTGGGAGCCCCACAGCTGACACCCCTGCTGTGCCCCAGCCCACCCCAGGAGCGTTTCAGCGGCCGCCCTGGGGACTTGTCCTCCTGCAGCCCCTGGCTTGTCCCGCCGCTGTGAAGGGGAGAAGATGGAGGGGACTTACCATTGCCCATAGCCAGCACCTGCATGTTCTCAAACTCCAGAGTGGTATACGCCGGGTCTAGCGCCGCGCTATAATCTGCCATGTCCATGTCTATTAGGGCTTTGGAAAGGCGCATTATCATCAGCAAACACGGGCCAGATTGTACCGATTCCCTTGTCCGAGGCTATTGGCCCTTCTGCCTCCCTCTGCCTTCACTGCGTCCCCTATCTGTTGTCTTTTATTTCAAATATTTCTCTGAAAGGATTTGCTGAGCCTCAAGGCCTATACTCCCCAGAGGGGTGGAGGCAGGAGGCAGGGGGTTAATCTTTAATCATCTCACCCACTGCTGAACGTTAAGCTGGTTTTTTTTGGTGGAGCAGCAGTGATTCTTGTTGACTGTTTATTATTGAATCTCGAGGTGCTTTGCCGATCCTGGCTCCCGGGCGCAGGCAGGAGTGCGGGAACAGGCGCTCGCTGCCCGGGGAACACCTTCCTGGGCTATTGACCTTGATGCTGAGCTGCCAGTGTTGGTCTTAATTGTACTTGGGGTGGAAAACTTTGGAAAAAAAACTGCCAGGAGAACAAGGTTGCTCTTTACTTCAGTCTGCCTTCCCCTCTCCACAGTTGGTTGCCTTCTCCCCCTGATTTTCTCTTCTCTCGCTCCCTCCATCCCTCCCACATTTTTTCATTTTTCTCCCTCCGCGTCAGAGAAGGTCAGTGCCTGCCTGGCAATTTACACATTGCTATGCAAAGTGACGACGTACGACTCCTTTTACTTCCCTATAAACCGAGTTTTACAGGGACTAGATGCCCTATAAACAAATCCCACCCTCCAGCTGTGCCCAAACAGTGACCAGAGCCGGGGGGTGGCATGGGTGCCCTGGGCATTGCCAGGGCTGCTCCTGTCCCACCACCAGAGCCACCCTGTGCCGGACACCCCCAGGCCTCGGGTTTTGACTGACGTGTCTTAGAATTTTCATTAGGGGTTTTACAATGCAGCAGAGCTTTCCTCTGCAGTGGGGTTTTTCCTTCTGCAAATGCAGCCGCCGCCAGCTCTCCGCCACCAGCACCGGCGGTGGTTCTGCCACCTCATCCAGACCTGGGGTCTGACCCTGCTGGTACTGGGCAGGGGGGACCAGAGCGAGCGGCAGAGCTGCCTGTGCTCTCCTCCTTGCTAACCTGGGTGCTCTCCTCCCCATCTGACCCTGGGTACATCACTCCTCTGCTTTAGACAGGACCAAGACACTTCGGTGTAATTGCAAGATCAATGAGTGGGAATGTAATTGATTGCTGAATGGCATCGGCTGAATGGCACAGGAGAACCAGCAATTAATGGTTCAGTATCAGCTCACTCTGCATTGAAAAATTCCCCCTGATTTCGCAACCAGCAGCGGGTGCCTGAGTCCACACGCTGATGATTCGGGCTCCCAGCTGGCTCGTATTTATGCTTCCCAGGCACCCCAATGCAGCCCCGGCCACGCTGGCACCCCGACCTGCCCTGGCCACCGTGGCATCACTGTCACAACGTGACACCAAGGTCTCTGGCTCCACAACAGCACGTGCCTTTGGGCAGCGATGCTAGCGATGATTTGCTATTCATGTTTTAGGAGCACAAGGGATTGTTCAAGCAGCCCTTGCCCCCCTGAAACTATGACCTACATAGCACTTCCAACCAGCTCTTCTACCCTAAGGCTACAGGGCTGCAGGAGCGAAGCCAGGCACCGGGGAGAGCCCCTGCTTTCTCATTTGGGACTGGTGATAAAGGATCCTTTGCTGCAGGGAAAACAGTCATCCTGTCTGTTTTCCCAGGACAGAGGCCGGAGCTCTCCACACTCACGTGCCAGTGGCTCTTCCCTTCGGCAGGAACAGTCCTGAGCCAAAAATTGTTTTTACTATGTGGACACTGGGATGGGGATGCTAAGGTAGGGCATAGCCCCCTCTGTGGCCTCGTCCCAGGGACCTCCGTCCCAGTCCTGGCCGGGCCACAGTGATCCCTTTGATTAGATAAATGCTACAGACACTAGGTCAAATATGTGCAGGATTTGCCACAGCGTCTAGTAAAATATCGTAAAAGCATGGCCCATTTTGCTCTGCTCAGCAAAACAAACCTTTTGCTTAAATAGCCTGCTGAGCAAGGAAGGCTGCAAAGGCCGTTTGCTCCCTGGGCAGGAAGGATTAAGAGGACCAGGAACAGACATTGGAGAGGCAGCGTGTGTGGGAGAGCGGCAGATAAGGAGTGGGGAAGTTTGGAGAGCATTAGGTGGCTCATGAGGCTGAGACTGTCAATGGGACATGGTGCTTTCCGCCCCGGGGTCGTGTTGACCGTCATTTTCTCAGTACCGGTGTCCTCTATCTATCGCCAGTGCCCCCTCCCAAATCCCTTGGCTCGGTGTGGAGGTCGGGGACCAGACCAGCCAAGGACACCCCGCACTTCCTTTGCCCTGGAGATGGGCTCGTGATGGAAATGCATTGGTTGCTCCCTGGGCACGGTCTGCTGCAGGAGACGGATGTCTCCCTGGGGATGTTCTGCCTGGGGAGTCCTTGTCTCCCTCCAACATCCCTGCACGGTGGGTTTTGAGACTGCTTCCCAATGTAGTCATGGCCTGTACTAGCTAACAGGATCCCTGCAGCTCTTTTAGGCTGGAGATGTTCAAGTCAGCAGCTGGTTGTGGGGCTGATTCAAACACTTCTGTCCTACAGAAGATGTTTTGTCATTTTTATTCCAGAGAGAGACAACTTGAAGCTGGCAAACCCCCGCTGGTAGGCAAAGGCTGTTCCCAGACCAGATGCTCAGGGGAAGTTCAGCTTTCAGGCCCTCTCCTCTCCCCTCCTGTCCCCATTTTCTGTGCCCTCCACCCACCATTTCCTACAGCAGGAGGTGGCTACAAAGGAGACCATGACAGCTCCAGGGCACGAAGTGTTCTGCGCCAAGCGATTATTTAATTTTTATCTGTTGAGCAGTAAATCCTTTCCCACAGTGGCACATCATGACACTGATTCTTTCTTATCTATGTATCCCTGATTGGCGCATTAATCCAAAGCAAAAGGGGATTCCCTGAAAATAAGATCCATGTTTCTCAGTAAATGAGGATCGGGGTAGACTATTTAATACAGCATTTATGATAAGGATGCCACCAGCTACTGTGCTTGCTAGCTCTTCATGTCAAGTGGGTTGAAACGGGTTTTGTAGGATCAAAGGATAATGAGGTTGGAAGGGACCTCTGAGTCTCTACTCCAACCTCCTGCTGGAAGCAGGGCCAGCTGTGAGAGCAGCGTGGGCTGCTCGGGGCTTTATCTCGTCAGGTCTTGAACACGCCCAAGGATGGAGACCGCACAACCTCTCTAGGCAACTGATGCTTGACTATCCTCATGGTGAGTAAGTTTCTCCTTAGACACTGTCTGAAACTCTCTCCAGTTTTTATGCCAGTTGATCTCCTCCCGCCATGCACACTGTGAGGAGCCTGGCCCCATCTTCTCGATGCCCTCTGTGTGGGTTGTACTCCTGTGGTTCCTGCTGGCCCATTTCTCCAGCCTGCTGCGGGATGGCAGCCCTGCCCTCCAGTGTGTTGGCCAAGACCCCTAGTGTGGGGTCGCCTGCGGACTTTCTGAGCACAGACAGTGGTCAGGCTGCAGCTGGGAGCCTGGGCCCCTCCTGCTCTTTGCTTTTCCCTCGTGCCGCTCTGCGCTCTCGAGAGTCCCCGGCAGAAATGCCAGTGCCCAGAGCCGGCAGGAGCAACCTCATCTTACATCAGCGATGCCACCGCTGCCCCTTGCAGCCCTGACTGCAGATCACTCCTGCCATGTCACTCACAGCTCCAAGGCCACGGTGGGGCTGAAGTAGCTTTTCCTTGGCATGCAACTGAAGCGGAGATGGGCTCAGCTCTGAAACCTCTCCGAACGAGGTTGGGGCCCTTGCTCAGCCCACCACCATTTCACCAAGTGAGCTGTTGGGGAAGCGCAAAGCTGAGTTACAAGACAAAGAACAAAAGTCCCGGGGGAACGTCGCCAGCGTAGTCATCTCCACACATGCAAAGGTCCCTTCTGCCTTTTTTTTTTTTTCCCCTTTGAAATTTCAAATTCCAGTTTGTGGACAAAGTCCTGCCTATCTGAGAATATAGATCTCCGACCACTGACCAAACTCCACTCCAAGCAGTCCCGAGGGCTGCTCTTCCCCTTGCCCACGGATGCCTCCACTCAGTCTCCGGATCTGCCGGGGTTGCACCGAAATTTTTGCACCAGAGCAGAGTGCTCGTACTTGCACAAAGCGGATTTTGCGCATTTCAGCCTTAATGTCACCAGCTCCCCTTCTCCATGTCGAATGGAAAGGACCATCGGGAATAACCAGGTAGGAGCCTTATCACCTGCAATTCGTTTGGGCAGCCATTGCAGATAGAAAATGAGAAGGAGAAACAAGGGCTTCCGTCGTGCTTATACCAGCAATTTTAGCTCATCATTTAAATTAGCGAAGGGGGGAAAGAAGGCAGCTTCAGAGGGGATGGGAAACAAGAAGAAACATGAGCTCGTGAAGGCTGAGCCACCCCATATGGTTAACTGGTAACTCCAATTTGCCTCTTCCCTCTCATCTTTTCTGATTCTCCCGATTAAGCTCAACTTATTCTCATGCTAATCATTTCTTGACCTGTTTATTCTGCATTAAAAAATTAACAGAGAGCAGTTTACTGCATGACTTGCTCACGCAGAACTGCTACAGATTAGCAGGCAGGCTTTAAGTCTCTGCGCAAGAATTTTGGGTCTAGCAGCCAGTCGGCACAACTCAAGGATGAGCTTTTTTTCCTGTTTTTAAAGAACAGCTTTTTCTAAAGTCAATATAAATCCCCCTCCCTTCATGCCTTTAGTATATTTGCTTTGTGGCTATTTCCAAATGGGAAAGATAAAGCCAAGGGCTTGTGTTTTGTCAGACTTTTTGTAAACAGGGGTATTTAGGCCACACTGCCAAACCCCTCTGCCTTCTGCCTCGGCGTGCCGTGACTCCGGAGCAGAGTTGTCACTGCGTTAAGAAGCAGCTCCAAGGAAATTGGCAGAGGCTGGAGGGCTGCAGGTCAGTGCAGCTGAAACAAGCCCCTGGTTCAAGCGGTGGATCTTTGCCTCCGCTCCTGGCAATCCTATGACAGACACACAGACGGGGAGTCTGCTCCCGTGCCCGTCCCCAGCAGCAGCGACAAGTCTCCAGGAAAACCGATGACTCAGGAGACGTTGTTTAGGGTCTGTTTGCCCCTTGCCAGCCACAGACAGCATGTCCCTGCCCCGGTAAAACACTTTGTGGAGGTGAACCAGAAAGATCTACTACCTCCATCCAGGGAGGTGCATCAGAAAGATCCAGCCCCGAGAGGCAGGAGGTGACCACAGACCACAGCCATGTGTTAGACCTGTGCCCGGGGGAAGCTGCAGGCATTTTATTGTCCTGTTCAACAACAAATCGCTCTTGGTGATTTATTTTCCCCAGCACTGAAGCACCTGTCACTGTGTTTGGGACAGATGCTGTTTGGAGCTGGGGGTGATGCCCAGGACAGGCAATGCCTGAGCAGACCCTGGACATGCTGTCACTGATGAGTCTGTGACATGCGGTGGCACCCTGGGCTCCCCAGCACAGCTAAGGGTGACAGAGGCAGCTTCACTGCACCCTCAGGCAAGTGCTCACCAGTGCCCGAGTTATCAAAAAGTGACCAAACCAACCAGAACTGTCCAGGCCCCTGGGCCATAAAATCACCTCATGGAGAATCAAGACAGTTTTTGGACATGGGGAAGAGACACTTCAAAGGAGGTAGCGGTCTCTGCTTGAACTTCTCTCCAAAAGCAACGTGCATTTCAGCTAAAGCTGGGATGGATGTTGGCACTGGAGGCAACTATTGGAGCTAAAATAAATAGCTGCTATGCAAAAGCGGTAGGGAAAGAACTGCAAACAGAGGGACAGACAGACCATTTCAGCATATAGTGCTCTAGCGATAACACTGTGCGTGCCTTTCATCTCAAGACCAGAAAGGAGTTTATTATCCTGCCTAACAAAGGCTCTGAACTCTTGAGGAAGTAATTATTAGTAGTCTTGGGAGCTGTTGTTTTGCAAGGACAGTAAGTTTGAGCTGTTCTTAGAAGGGCAGCTCTGCTCGAAAATGCCAGTGCATTGGCTGGTGTGTATTTGCACTCACTCCACCTGTACTGCAGCCCTCACAAACAGTATCTGTCCTCTGGGACCTGCAAGTCGGCACTTGTGACTCTGGAAATCTGGCTGCAGTGTTTTTATGCAAAATCACGCAACGAGCCCAAGACCAAGCCAGGAAGAGGAACTGTTAGGCTCATCTTCTTCCATTACACCACAGGCTGCAACTTGGCCTGAGCTATAGCTCCCCCTCCGCTGATCCCACTTGCCCCACCTGAACCCCTACCCTGCGTGCATTGCACTCCATCCAAACTCCAACCCAACAGAGAGCTGGACACTTTCCAGCAAAACACTCGCCTGCCTATATGGGAGGAAATCCAGAAAAGCTCTGACTTTGCCAAGTGCTGTTCCAAATTCACTGTCTATGCTGGGAGATGCTCAGCTTGAATCCAGCAGTTTAAGCCCCGTTTAAATGGGGAAGCAGAAGCCACAGGAAAGCAGCAGCGCTGGAGAGAGAGTTTGCTGCCAGCAATGAGCACCTATTGCTTTCCATACCTCGCCAGCTCGCTTGTTTAGTATGGCAGGGATCTCAGCAGCCCACATCTGGACCTGGAGAGAACACGTTTAGCAGGTGGATATGATCCCTTTAGAACTGAAGTAGTCTTGCAGCTTCCCAGGAAAAAGATCCCTACTGAGCTCACAGTCTGGCAGGCAAGCGAGTCTCTCCCTTCTCCCCTGCCAGCGGTTTGCAGGGCTTTTAGGTTTCATTGACTTTATACATTCGTTATACACACATGAAATAGCCCCTGAATTGTTCCAGCTAGTGGAGCAATAGGTGGAGGAGGAGAACAGCCAAAATCAACACAGGTTACAAAGCAAGTTTTACTTTTTTTTAAATTTCTTTTATCTTTTTTTGCAAAGGTGGATGCATTAGCAAGCCATGCCTTGAAGTGACCTCCAGTTGCTGCTGGGGTTCTTGGGATTGGGCCTTGCTAGGAATTAAAGCAAAAGACTGCAAAGCTGCTGAGGGTGTGGAGGGAGAGCTGCAGCAGGGCGAGGGTGACGGGCGGACAGTCTGAGTCCGTGTCCCCAGAGAAGGGCAAGTCAAGGGCTCCTCAAGGGCAAAAAGCATCTTCCTGAATTCGACAGCCGTGAGCTGCTCCAGCGGCCCTTCTCCTGCCCTGGGCTGGCTGGCAAAGTCAGCCCCGGCTGGGGAGCTGAACTTTGGGGGAGCATCTCAGCAAAGGGCCATGTGTGTCTGATGGGAGGCAGCACGAGGAAGGGGGAAGGCTGCCGTAGGTGGGAGCACTGGTCAGGTCTGAACTGGGACAGGTAGGCTGGGCATGGAAAAAAAATAAGAAAAAAAAAAAAGGTGGGAAGTTAAAATTTGAGAGATTCTGGTTTCTGGAGTCAGAAGGAAACGAGTTTGTGTAAAATGCTTTTTCTCCACGGGGTGTGCAGAGTGCCTGAATAGCCTGTCTTGTCCCCAGTGTCCTCAATCACCAGAGCACAGCAAGTGCCGGGGTAAGTGGGAGCAAAACAGTCCCCAGGAGCTCCACCTCCACAGCAGCTTCAAAACCCTGCAGCCTGTGGCCAGCATGGCACTCTGCTATGCAACACAACCGTCCTGTCTACTGCCACAGAAACAAAAAAACACAGCAGAAAGCAAGGTACAGGCGTGTTGGAGCTTTCTACATGCAAGGTTTGTTGTGTGGGGGACAGCAAGGGGAGGGGATCACACGTCTCCACAGTCCCATAAACCCATAACCGGGACACTGCAGTGCCAACTGCCTGGCTCCCGGCTAAGAAACAACATGGCACACTGCTAATTAGCCTCTGAGTATTCGACCTATGTCTCCAAGACAGGATAACGCTATTATTTGTCCCTTTACACTCCTGCAAGGCCCAGTGCCATTGGAGTCTTGTATCATAAAGAAATTAAAATATATTATGACCATAAACTACATCATTTGAGGAAATGAACCATTTCTAGTAAGCGTATCATGGGACGCTGAAGCCATGAACTTTTCTAAATCATTCGCCAGCTGATAAAGAGCGCAGGTATGTGCTGGGAGCAGCTCCCGGCACATGGCTCCCCGCGCCGCGCTGGCATGGGGAGCTTGTCCCGTGGGATGGTGGCTTGGGGTGCAGGCTGCACCAGGAGGCACGAACCCCACCGCCAGTGCAAGCCCCGTTTGGGGGGAGTTGCTCAAGCAAGAGGAGCCCCCAGGATTTTTGCTGTGCCCTGGGGTCAAGCAGGGGCTGTCGAGTGGATGAGGCTCTGCGAGGCACAGCGGTCCGGGGCTCGGGTTGCACCGAACATGTGCGAGTGCCTGCAGACCCCCTCGCAGCACCCTGAGCCCAGCCAGCCTCCTCGCAGCCTCGCCTCCGCGCCAAGGTCCCCGTGGGTGCTGGGGCCAAGGGGCTGAGCACAGAGCCGGCTGGTGGGGGACGTGTGCTGGAGGGGGCCACGGAGCGGGACCCAAAAAACCTTTGTCGTAAGAGCTCTGTGCAGCTGGTAAGGTTTGCGTTGAAACTGTTTTTCTCTTAGTTGTTTTTAAGCTTTCATTATGAGGGCTGGGTAAGTCCCACTGCAGACCTCTTTGGCTGAGGAGCAGGCAGCAAACAGGGCAGGACCAGAGGTCGTGCCGCAAGCTGGCAGGATCCGTCCCCGGGCCTGCCGAGGCTGCAGCACGGGGCAGTAACGCCAGACACTGGGAACTGGGCCGAGATGACCAGTTCATTTCCCAAATGGTGTGGGCAGTCATCAGGGCGTCTGTGGGACACCAGCCTGCCCCTACTACCTCTTCCCCCAGGAGTCAGAGCACCCACTCCACCATGCTGCCCTTGTTGGGGTCTCTCTCTCGAGAGCCCCAGAACCAAGCCTGGGGACATCAGCTATTGCCACCCACAAACCTGGCATGTTCGCTCCGCACAAAGCAAAACAGAAACCAGAGACGAGGGGGTCCCCTCGGGTGGGGACTAGCAGTATGTGTGGGGGGGGATGAGCATATTTTGGCTGCTCCGAAACCCCACTGGAGACCCTGGGGGTTGCCGATGGCCTTCATTCACATAACCTCCGCGGGGCTGGCCACGCAGCTACTTCTCTCCCTGCTGTGAGTGCCAGGGGGAGCGCGGGGAGTACCTGGTGTTTCCTGGGGCAGGTCGTATCTGCTGCCATTCATCTTCCAGGGGCGCTCAGCTCTGCGGGCAGAGCTAGGGGAGTCTCGCCCTCAGACGGGGCCGTCCAGCTGGCGAGCCCGCCATGGGCTGCGGGGCAGGAGCCATGCCCGAGAGCTGGCTGCGGTGCGGCGGCAGGGACCAGCTAATCCCTTAATGCTGGTCACAATGAGATTTGATGGGGAGCAGGAGTTTGTGCCGCAGAGCTGCAGGTTTTAAAGGGTTCTGGCCGCTGTCCGGAGGGGAATTATAAGGTGGCTCCGGGTTTGAGCCCCGCTGCCGGTGCCCGCAGCAATGCCCGCTGCTTTCTGGGCCACCTTTCCGAGGTGCCCTCACCCTGGCCTCTGGCCTGCTGCTGCATTTCTGCAGGGCAGGGGGTGCCTGACCACACATGCAGCTCTAGAAGCTGCTCCAGAAAATGTCCCTGGGTGCGTTTAACAGCGGGAGCAGGTCTGACTCTCTCTCTGGGGAGAGCCTGGCAACTTTCACTTTAAAATGTCTCTATATAAATACCCAGAACACGGTACCCTTGAGAAACCACCTTTGTCTCCCCTCCCAGCCGCCATCACAACATGTGGGGCTGGGACAATCGAGGGAGAAGCAGAGTAGCGGGCAGGAAGCTGCGCGCATGGTGCTCCCCATCTTCGGGCGGCCCTGAGCTCTGTGTCCTGCAGACCCCGGAGAGCAGCTCCCATGGTTCAAACCGCCCCGGGGGCATCGGAGCTCTCCCACAGCTCTCGGGGTGCCTGCCTGCTCTGTGCCGGTGTCCTCCTTTCCCTGTCCTCTCCCAAGGAAACTGGAAAACTCTCAGGGCTGAGATTCCTTAATCAGTTGGGCGCGTTGGTGCTGTCGATGGGGAATCCAGGAGCCTCCGTGTCCCAGGCAGCTCAAGATTTCAGCTAGTGCCTTGCACTGCAGCTGGGCCAAGGCAAGCCCAGCAGGAAGAAAAGGGATTTTCCAACTGCCAGACTACAAGAAACCCTTCTCTGCCACTGCAGTGCTGCACTCTCGTATTTTTTTCTGGAGATGAAGCTGCTGCGACACTCTCGTGTTGACTCATTTGGCCCCGGTCCAGAGGGGAGTGCGGAGGCTGCTGAGCACCGAGATTTTTCTCTGCAGGGCGTGCATGCTGGCATGTGTGGCCCTGTTTAGCCCGGAAGAGGAAAATTAGGTGAGGGATTAGAGTGGTACTTCACTGGGTTTTCACAGGCACTGAACAATGAATTGAATGCTGAAAGGGAGAACTGGGCGCCCTGGCAATTCAGCCCTGTGCTGCCTGGCCGTGGCCGCGGCCGCGGCCCCGACCAGGGCCGGGAGCAAGTGTGGCCTCGCCAGCCTCCGCACCAGGAGGAACCAACTCAGGGCCAAGCCCATCTGAAACACCCATTTTCCTGCACTTTCCTTCCTCCTCGGATAGCTTTCCGCCCACCGAGCCTGCCTCTCAGTTTGCTGTGCCAAGGAGGAGAGAGCTCATTCCTGCTCTCCAGAGATGTCAGCCCCCGAGCGTCATCTCGAAGGCGTGAGTCTAACGGAGCAAAACCATTCCTAAACTGTTCCTGTCCTGTCTCTGTGAGTCTCCGCTCCCACCCAGGGCTGCCTGGGGCGCATTCGAATTAATTTGGACAGCACATGGCTGCCAATAGCTTCTAGAAGGCTCCTGATGGGTCAGGGCTGGGGAACGACCCCTGTCTCCGTGCCTGGGGAAGGGGTGCGCTGGCAACGGGGGCAGATGCCCAGCATGCCCGCGTGGAGCAGGGAGCAGCATGGAGAGCAGGGCTGGGGCTGAACTGTGTGTAACCCCGTGACACCTCCCTTCACCCCTCTGTTTCCACACCAGTTTTAACACCTGTAACAGGGAAACACACCCAGGTCAAAAGAGATTTCTCCCAGATGGTGGCAGTCCCCAGGCAGATGGATGGAGCTGTGGGCAGCACCCGGCTCTGCTTCCAACAGGGTGTCCACCACCGTTTAGTCCTTGAAGGCAGCAGACTCCAGGCAGGGGAGCAGCCAGGGCTGTGGAGCTGAAACCTGGCTCTTTGTCCCCTTACCCCTCCTGCCCCCTTATTCCACCCTTCATTTCCCGGTGCCGCCTTTGCCCTGCCAACGCCAGGCTCTCTGCATGGGCTGGTTCCCTTGGGCGCCCATCGGTGCCTTCTTGGCTCCTCCTTGCTAGGGTGCCTCGACCTGGCTGAGCTTGCCCGTCCCTGGGGCAGGACCTGCTCCTGCTCACGAGCCATGGTGGCTGCAAGCGAGAGGCCACGCAGCTTGCTGGATGGGGACATGCAGTACGGGCAGGGCTTTTTTCCATGGGGTGGTTGTTATTTTATGCCTTCTGCTGAGCCCCGTGGTGTTGCCCTATCCGTTAACCTGACACCCTGCCCAGCCTAACAGCCTATGGCCAAATTTCCTTGGGTGACCTTAGCATCAGTGACTCCTCTTCCCAGGCTGAGCTGCTGCTTTTCACCGGGGCAGTGGGGTGGGCCCTGCTATCCTGATGAGGGAGGTGGGATGCAGAACTTGCCCAGCCGGCTGGAAACTGGGGCAGGCTGGCACGCTGGAGAGGAGCAGCAGCAGCTTCTTATCATGGGGCATCAAGGCTTTGGAGACCGTGCGGCAAAAGGATGAGCCTCCCATGGGAGCAGAGGGGGAGAGAAGTGGCCGGGCAGGGCAGGAGGAGCTGAGATCTGCGGCCTCTGTGAACGGCGCTGGGCCATAAATGCGGCACGGTGGCTGTCATTTATGTGTCGGCAAACACGTCGAGTGGGCTCGACTATTGATTCTGACAGTATAAAAGAGTGTTGTGGCACTTGTTCAGGCTTGTGCAGGTTTTACAGCTCTTGTTCTGAGAAGTGCCCATGTATTTGGTTTTGCTCCTTCCTTCAGGTCTATCTGTTGACATTGGCTCTCCTAACCAGAGCGTTGGGCCATGCCAGGAAGCTGAGTGTACAGCCCTCCTTACGTTTCCCACTTTCCCAGGGGTTATCGCCTATAAAATCTCGCACACACCCATGGCTGGGACAGGTTTCTGGTGCAGAGGCAGGTGAAAGGTGCCCGCTGGTCCCACGTTGGTGAGTTCGAGTGCCCCGCGATCGGCGGCAGGAGCTGAGCCACCCACGCTGACAGAGGAGTTTTAGGGTGGATGGGCAAAGCCGTGGGGAAGGTGCTGCCCTGGGCAGCCTGGGGTGGGCTGAGCAATGCCAGAGGTCTGTACAGCTGCAATGAAAATTGGGGTGTTAAACCAGCCTGGATGTCCAGAGAGCGAGAACCTGTCAGGGCTCCCAGAGCATCATCGCAGAGGAGCTGGCCGACGCATGGTGACCCACGGCAGGAGGCACAGAGTATCACCCATTCCCCACCTCCAGCCCTCTTCCCAACAGGAGACGCCAGCACCAGCTGAGCCCGCAGGGACACCTTGGTGCTGGGGGCTCAGAGGGCCTGAGCCCACGGTGATGGTCCTCATCTGCCCCTTGGCACCGGGCTCCTGGTAGCATGGGAATGCAGCCGGGTTCCCTCCAGTGGCTGCAGCATCTTGGGATAGAAAGTCTGGTCCAGCCCCGCAGACCCTTCAGCTTTTTGGAGCCAGGATCCATCTGCTCCTCTGCTGCTGGTGCCTTTCCACGGCCACTTGCTCTGCATGGAGCTGCTCCTCTCGCACCTTTGGTGTCTCATCCAGAGCCCACCATTAATTTTTGAGGCATGCGTTTCCTGAAGGGCTTTTCTGGGTAATTTCTGTTGATGCTCAGGCTGAAGCTTGGACAGGAGCCGCTCCTGGGAGTAATTGCTTCTGGGACCCGGCTTTGCTCAGTGGCCCCGGTGGGAAAGCGGTGCCTCTGCCAGCGCAGGCGAGCAGAGCCATCAGCCCTGGCTTCACAATAGAGCCACTACCTTGAAATTTGCCTTTCATGAAAATTCTGCAACATTTGCTGTTTCCACAAACATTTCTGCCAGGAACCTTGTTTGCTTGAATATTTGAGGAAAGCAAACAGAGAAGGAGCCTGAACACAAAGAGTCACGGACGTTTTTTTGCAGTCTTTGCCCCGTTCTAACCCTGAGCCCACCAGCAGAAACACTTGCAGGCATCCCCCCTGCCCGACGTACCCCTTGGCTCTGCCCCATGCGCTACCCCGGCCCCTGCTGCTGGCCCCGGTCCCGCTGCAAATATTGCTGTATTTAAAAGGAAATCACCCGGACCTTGCTGTCTGCGGGACCACCATCCCTCACCACCCCTTTACACGCACTTTGAATAAACACCATTTTTTAATGCCATTTAAGAAATGTCAGCAGAAGACTAACTGAGCATGTCTGACTTGCAGACCGACACCTGCCCTGCGGAGCTCAAAATAGCTCTCAGACACTCCTCAAACCTTCCCCAGCCTCACGCTGCTCACCTCCCAGAGCCGGAGCTCATTGCCCGCTGATAGCAGCCCTCTGTGCTCACTCCCCCTTGTAAAAATACCATCGTGTTTTCAAGCGAAGCCGAAGACGAGGTGTGTGCTGCTGGCCCGATAAGCGGCCAGGGTGAGGCGGCTGCCCGGGCGCGGTGGAAGTCGCAGTCCTGCCGGCAAGCACAGCCGCCCCGCAACACTCAGCAGCATCCCTGCAGCCTCCCGCAATGCGGGGAGCATCCCCAGCTCTTCCCAAAGGAAACTTCCACCCAGCATCAGCAAACAGCACTCAGGATCGGGCCAAAGTGTCTAAGGCAGTAATTGTCTCTTTTGCATCCCACCTAAATACCAGTGCGTATTTCCTGGGTGCGGCAAGACCCTGCTCAGCCGTTTCTTGCCCCGGTAAGTGCTGACCCTGCCAGCACCAGTGTGACGGCCGGTGACCCCAACAGCTGGTAGGGACAGCGGGAGTGGGGAGAGGGGAGGGGGCTGTGCTTGGTGTCTTAACACCCACCGGTCCCTGATGGCCTCTGGGCCATAGACACAGAGCACAAGGAGTAAACAGAGGAATTAAATAGCAGGTGACATGAGAAATCAAGGGGGAAAAGCTCAGTTCTGCCTCCTCTTACGTTCTTCAGCTGAAACTGCTCACCACATCTGACCAAAACGCCTGAGCAGCTCTGACGTCTCACATTTTTCAGCTAATTTCCAAAGCTGCTTTACTGAGCTGGCCCCGATCATGCGCCCGTCCCTGCCGTAACCACCGGCCCCGGGGATCCCCGGCTCCGAGAGCTGCTCCCAAAATACAAAGGAGCGGTGCTGCCTGTGCTGGGATTGAGGGTGATTGCCCGGATTGCGCCCGGGTCTTGTCAGGAGGATAAAGCTGGAGCCCGGGGCTCGTCTCCTCCTCGCGGCCCAGGAGCGCACCGTCCCTTCTCCGTCCCCTACCCGCTTGCACGCCCATTTGCAGCCTCCCCCCGGGATTTAGCACCCGGGTGCCCGGAGGAGCCCTTTCCAGCTGACAGCCCATCCTCAGCGGGCGCTGGTGAGGATGCTGAACGTGCCCTCAGCCCCACGGCTCTCTGGGACCTGCGGCATCACTGCCTTCTTGCCCAGGGACACACACAGGGTGCTGGGGAGAGGACACCTTTGTCACCACCTGGCAGGGCATCCTCCAAGTCCTTTACACATGGCGTAGGTCTGATGGGAGGGAAATATGTGCCCCCAAGGTATGATTTAGGGGGAATGCTGGTGGCAGTTTGGGGCAGGGATGGCTAGAGAGTGTTGCAGTAACTGCAGCTGGGGGATGACCCACTCTCTGCTCTTACTGATGCCACCGCTGCAAGGGGGGGGGCTAGACCCCCTCGCTGTCCTGAGGCCGAGTGCCGGTGCCCAGCTTCCCCCTCAGAATATATCCCTGGCTTCAGATGGATGCTGAAATGCTGAAGCCCCTGAGACAGATGGGGAGATGGAAAAATCAGAACATCTTCCCACCTGACAAAGGAAACTGAAATAACTGTATGACGCCTCCAAGGCTGAAGGCTCGTCTGGTGGACCCTGGTGTGCATCCGCCGGCTGAGCCCCGGCAATGCCAGTGCAGTGCCAGCTGGGGCGGCCTGTCCGGCCAAGGGCTGGGAGCTGGCTGGCTGCGAGGGCAGCGGCGGCGGGCATGGCGGGGGCTCAGCACTGCCGTCGCTGCGTGGGGCACCGCCGTTGCTTTGCAAGGGAATAAGCTTCCCGCTGACCCTGGGAAGGGTTCGGCCACCACTTTGCCGTCTGCCCCACGGTGCAGCCCCGCTGCTGTGCCCGCCCTGCCACCCAGCCCCAGCCCAGCCCCAGCCCCAGCGCCGCGACGCCGCAGGCTCCCGGGGAAGCCAGGCACTGCCGGGTCCCCCCATCCCCACCAACCCTTTCCCGCATCTATTCGGATAACATTTTCACCCATTTCATTTATGAGGACTCCCCTCCTTCTCCAACACTGAGCTTCCTCTCGCTTTGGTCCGGGAGGCCCGTCTGGCTTTTTTATTCTCATTATTTTTCTCTCTCCCCCTTGCAAGGCCCCAGGCTCGGCAGCCCGGCCCCACGACAGGCTGGCAGGCAGCGGGTGCTGGCTGGAGCGCGCCTTTGTTTGGCCACGGGAGCAGATGGGGAGAGCGGCCGCAGGTGGGATGTGCAGCCATTCGTCCCTACGGCACCTGGCTCTGCCTGCGCTTGCCCCAGCGCAGCCCCCCGTTTGGTCGCTGGCCCTCAGGCTGAAAAATTAGGAGAAAATTAGGATTAAAAAAAATAATAATCAGGAGAAAATTAATGGCAGAAAGATTTGCCTGCCTCTGTTTAAGGTCACCAACGTGCCAGGGCTGTCAAGCGGCTGCTCACATTAAAGCCAGCTGCGAGTGGGCAGAATAACTTAATCGTAAGTGATTAAAGAGCTTGTTCAGCTCCTTGCATTGCATCTGTCAGGCAAAGCCTGTTGCTCGCTGCAGAAATGAGGCTGGCTTTGCACCCTGGGGCACAGCAGGACACAGGCACCCTGGATTTGGGGACACAGACCCGGCCACCCCACACTGCCGTATCTCCCAGGCAGTTGGGAACACCACTTGAGCCTCCCCTTCTCCTGTAAATGAGGCAGAAGTCAGTCCCTGAGAGCTCAGAGGGTCAGGAGCCATCTCCCCACCAGCAGCAGAGACTCATGCAGGGTTTCAGCTTGGAGGATGCTCAGCACCTGCTTCTGCTGGGCCAGGATCTGACCCTTTGTACATCTCAGAGGCATCAAGCCTTCGTTTTACACACTCACAAGCAGCCTTCATCGCGTGGCTCCTTGCACGTTGTCCGAGCAGCACCAGCTGGACGCAAAACCACAACCTGCACTGAACAGACCAAAACCTCGACATTTTTCTCAGTCCAACTTTATGCGAGGCCCCGTCCTGCTGCTGGCTCCTGCAGCTCAGAGGCATGGGTGAAGGGAGCTCCTCCAGAGCCCTGGCTTCTGCGGGCCTGGGACGTACAAATGAGCAACCTGACAAAAAGGGGCCAAAACTCAGCATTTCGTAACTGCTTGACTACAGTTCCCTGTTCCAGCTCAGCCCAGTGACGCCATTGCAGATCCTGTGCACTTCCTACATGTTTCCATTGCAATAGTCCACGGACCCACCGAAATACCGATGAGCCCCAGATCTGGTCATGGCTCACCATGGAGCGATGCGAGCCAAAATTAAAGTCATCTGGAGAGTACTGAAGTGCTGGGGGCTGGGGCAAGGAGTCACGGGGCCTTGCTGCAGCGTGGATGCCCAGCGCAAGGATGGGTGAGGACTGGAGGTGGCACCCATAGGAGGCTGCAGGCCTGGAGCAAGAGGAGCCAGCACCCAAAACGGGGCCATGAGCAAAGTGCGAGGAGGTGGCCTGGGAGCCCCGCGAGCCCTCCTGAGGCCTGGCTGCGGCACACGCAGCGGCTGGAGCGTGGGATGGTGGGGCTGGTTGGCGGGGTGTGGTAAAGGAGAAGAAGAGCAGGACGTGAAAAATACAGTGAAGAGAGGCAAGGTAGCGTGACTGAGAGGCAGGGGATGTGATGGAGAGCCATGGGAAGTGATGGAGCGGTATGAGGAAGTGATGGAGATCCACGGAGTGTGATGGAGAGCCACAGGACGTGATGGAAAACCTTGTAACCGTGAGACCTCGTCTGCTGGAGCCTCACTCTGCACCCTGGCCATGCCCAGGGAACAGGGGTTCCCAGATCACACAGGACCCCACCAGCCCCGGCTCCTTGCCTTGCGGGGAAGCTGCAGCACGAGCACAGTTGGTCCCATCCCAAGGGTAATGTCGGGCTGACGACAGCCCCGGCAGGGGCACCCGTCCCCTGGGCGCCCACGTGCGTTTGTTGGTAGTTGGCACCTGGCACAGCCAAGGAGGGCAGTGGCGCGGGGCTGCCCCGGGCTGGTACCTGCTGTGCCACGCAGGGAGCACGGGCACAGGCCTGGTGGGCATCTCCCTGCGGCCAGGGTGCCCCAGGCAGCGGCATGCTGCCCGCCGCTCTGCACCGCAGAGACCGGAGGCTGCCGTTCGCCTGGGCTCTACGCTCCCGGCTGGGAAACCTGCCCAGCACTAACGCCGGCCCAGCCCCGGCCCTCGGCGAGAGCAGCAGCGCTGGCGGGCGCCCGCTGGGCCCCGCTCACGCAGCCCGGGCGTGCCATGGGCCGCCCGCAGCCTTTGCACTGGGGCTGGCTGCGTGTCCTAAGGGCAGCACGTCACCTCCTTTCTAAACTGCTTCCACTTCTGCTGCGAACCCTGCAGCAGCCCCTCTGCCAGCAGGTCGGACCGCTCTGCTCCCTCGGGCACGTGCCTTCTTCTTCGAGCCAACCAGAGTGAAAGAGAGAAAATACATATATATGTATTTATATTATAGCAAAATCGATCGGGGACCCTCTTTCTGCCTCCATCTCCAGCCTTTGCAGGTGCCTGAGCCAGTGGGGGCCGGGCAGCGCGGCGGGGCCGGGACGTGGGGCCGGGGGCTGCTGCCCGCTCCCAGCCCCGCTTCCCGTGAGCGACGCCGGGGCGGCAGCGCGGGCGATGGAAACGCTGTACTCACCATATGGAGCCTCCATCTTAGCGCTTAGCTGGGTGCTTACATTGACCATGTCTCGCCGGCTACTGCTATGGGGACTTGGGGCGAAAACCAGAGGAAGTAGAGGAATAAAAAGAAATCTAAATAAATAAATAAAAACGTCTTTCACTAAGGAACTAGGTGAAGGCAGGAGGGAGCGCAGAGAGGCAGGGCGAGGAAACCTGCCTCTCCTGTTATCTTATTGATTCGCTTAATCAGGGCTAATGTGGGTGGAGATGTTAAATAGTAACCAAGCTCTTATGGAAACCAATCTGCAAGGTGCCGTTGCTGTAGCTATAGTAACTGCTGCCAAGCTAGAAACTCAAACACGGCTCTTACTGGACTCTTTTGGGGCTCCCGTTTCCACCCGGTGTCAAGGCCGGGACAGCCGGGGCTGGGGTTCACCCTCGGCCGTCGGGGGGGACGGGGTGGCCGGATCCGGCTCCGCCGCGCCCCGGGTGCTGCCGGTTTTTGTGCCGTTGCCCAGCCATGATGAGAAAACCAGGGCTGAGCCCGCCTGCAGGCAAGGGGCTAATCCTGCCCGCGGGCGAGGGGCGATGGGATGAGCCGTGGGGGCTGGCACACACTGGCGTGGGCAGCGCAGAGCCCGGCCAAGGCACAAGGGGCAAACCGCCCCTGACGTGGGTTGGGACTTGTCCCCTCGGTGCAAAACCAGAGGGGTGACTTGGGGAGGGGGAGCCGCAGGGATGCGGCGGTGGGATGCAGGGTGGTAGCCCGAGCGCAGGGCCGGGGCGCAGGGCGTTTGCAGCTCCTCCCCCGTCTCTCTCTGCTCCCCAAATCGGGGGGACTTTCAAGGTGCTGCGGCCGCTCGTGGACATCTGTGCTCTCTCGGGGACCGCAGCACCCAGGATGAGCCCTGGGGACCTCATGGTGGCAGGGTGTGCAGGTGTGGTCCCCAACCTCCACGTGGGGCTGTGGCAGCCCCTGTGCCGCTGGTGACTCCACGGCAGAGGCAGCCCCTGCTCCCAGGGGGCTGCGCTGAGGCAAGCAGGGCCACGTGCAAGAAGTGCTGCTGAGATGATGCCAAATATATGGGGGATCCAGAGCTGGAGCTGAAAAAGTGATCGGCCGGCAGCGGAGGGCCTCCCACATCTCCCATACGTCTCGGGAAGGGGCAGGCTGGAGGAGGCACCGAGGGGGTCCCTGCGAGTCCCAGGACCCCCAGCACTCCGGCTGTTGAAACTGCAGCCCTAAGGGGACAGAATTAGGGACATCCGCTCCTCTGGATGGGAAAGCACATCCCAAGGGAGCGTGCAGCAGGGCAGGGGTGAGCAGGGAGGGGGCTGCTGGGACGCAGTGGGCTGCAGTGCAGGAATCCGCAGCTGGGGGCTCAGCCCCAAGGCCTGGGAATTTGGGGACCCCTGAGTTTGCTGAGTGCTGAGAGGTCCTAGAGAGGGAGGGGATGTGGCTAACGGGGCGCTCAGCGGCGCCGGGGGGGTGAGGCAGGGCAGCGGGGCGGCGCGATGCAGCCTGGGTGGGACAGGGAGCTCGTGGCCCTCCGGCATCACTGTCACCCGCTGTCCCAGCAGTGCTGGCTTCTCCCACACGATGGAGCAAAGCGCCCGGCCATCTCCTGCGGCCGTGGCCCGTGGCCCTGCCGAGGGCTTCTGCACCCCTTCGCTCTTTACCCCCAAAACCAGAGCAAAGGCACCGACTCGGTGCTACCCGAGGCTCCAGGCTGTGAGTGAGGGAGGACCGACACAAGCACAGGGGTCTCCAGGCAGCTTTATTGCGGGGCTCGGAGCTGGGGGCCCTGTGGCCGGAGGGGCTGCCGTGGAGCGGGGGCACGCTTGGAGCTCCCCACTTCTTCAGCCACTTGCCATGAGGGGAACGTCTTGGTATTCGCTTACACCAGCCTCTGCCTTAGCACAGGCAGGGGGGGCGGTGGGGAAAGCCCCCCAAGCCCACAAAGCAGGGACTATGCCGGCCAGCCCCGCTCCCTCCGTGCATCCCCGAACTGTCCCTATTTCAGGTAACAGGGATCTGAACCATCTCTCTTTACCCCAAAGTGGGAAGCAGCCGGACAATGCAAGCGCTGCTGGAGAGGTGTGTTAAAAAAGCAGTTTCCTACATGGCATTAGGGATGAAGCAGGTCGGACAGCCAGGCTGGTGGGGAGAGTCAGTGTTATAAATAATTCTGGTTCACCCCATCCGCATTGCCGGGGGCTCCTCGTGGGCCTGCAGCCCTAGAACCAGCTGACTTGGTTGGATTTGAGTCCGGTGAAGCACATGTTGTTGGAGCAGCCCCCGCCGTAGGTGGGGGGGCAGGCTGAGCACGGCTGCCCCACCTTGTACGGCGCTTCTCCCAGCCAGTTGCCCCTAAAAAGAGAGAAGGGCATCACCTCTGAGCACCATCGCCTCGCTGCCCACACCGCAGCGAGGAGGGAGGAGGGCACGGGGCGGGCTTCCCTCCATGCACTTACTTGATGGCGTAGTTGCAGACGAGGAGGACGGCGTGCCGCCACGTGCTGCCCCACACCCGCACGTTGGTGCAGGTGCCGAGGGCACAGCCCAGGCGGCTGGAGGATGCCCACACCATCTGCGCCGGGACAGAGAACAGGCGCTGTCGGCAACCGCCCGCCCAGGCATCCCGCAGCCGGTCACCCCAGGACCCCAGTGCAGGGCTCTGTCCCACCAGGGAATCACATCTTGCCCACCTGAATTTCTCGGGCGGGACGCTGTGCCCATCAAGGGCAGTGCTTTGTCACCAAAGGGTGATTTCTCGCTGTCCCTCTTCTACCTGCAGCCCGTGCTGCCCTGCCTTGCCAAGCTCACTTCAATGAGCAGCAGAGTCTGGGTCACTTCTTTGATTTACCCTCACCCTGAAGCATTGCTGGCAGCTTACCCAGCACACAGGGAGGTGAAACAGATCCAGAAGCTCCTCCTAGAGCCTCTCCAGGCTGAAGTTCCTCCTTAAAAAATGTATCATCTTGCCCATTTGCAACCCAGAGCATCCCCATGGACGAGCCGCACAGGGATGCAGATGCTCAGGTAAAGGCTGGAGCCGTGCAGAGGAGGTAATTAGGGGTTGGCACAGCTTTGTCACTGAGCAGGGGAGCAGAGGGAGGATTTCTACCTTGTGCCGGCCAGGCTGCCGGTGGATGTGCCAGGGGATGCCGGGGAGCCGGATACGGCTGGGCGCTATAAAGGCACTCCATCATACAGGAGAGGATTCATGCTTGGCAAAAGCACAAAGGGGCTTTTTTTTTTTTTCTCTTCACCACCTTTGAGGTGCCATTGGGGTAATAAGGAGAAAAAGGCCAAAGCAGGGAAAAAAAACTTAAAAAAAATGAAAACCTCCTAGCCAACTGGCCAGAAGGTCCCAGCTGTGCTCCAGCAGGCTGCGAGCCCCTGGGACCTCCATGCAAGCAGCCCGATTCGCGCGGGAGCCCAGGGTGGGAGGGCATCACCGCCAGCTGCCTGCACCCCTCTGGCAGGCACGCTGCCTGCTGCCAGCCTGCTGCCCAATTTGGAGCAGGCAGCTGCCAGGATTCTATCCCGGATCCCAGCTGCTGCTGCTGGGAGAAGGGCTGCTTGCTGTACCGGGTGCTGCAGCCGCCCAAGGTGCTGCAAGCTGCCCCCTGGTTTGTAGCCAGGTCCTGGGGGGCTGCGGCGGGGCTGCGGTGCTCACCTGCGTGTAGTGGCTGCAGACAGAGCCGCTGCATTTGGAGGGGCAGCGGGGGTTGCACTCGTGGGGGTGGGGGAAGGAGTAGCGCTGCTTCTCCTGGTGCCACGATTTCACCATGTCCACAATGGAGCGGTACCTGCAAAAAGGTGTTGCACGCAAGGTGGACCTCCTCCACCTCAGAGGTCGTGAGTGAAGGAGAGGAGGGGGAGGAAGGCTCCATGTTAAGGGAATGGGGGAGAGAAGCGGGTTGGAGCCAGGGCCTGTTGGGACCAAGCGTTCCTGGGGAGAAGGGGGCAATGACACCCTTGTGCCAAGTCCACTTGTGCCCAAGGCCAGAAGACCTGGCCCTCGCTGGAGGCACCTGAGCACTCAGCCGCGTGGTGGAGATCCAGGCCCCGTGTTCCCCTGGCCCAGCAGAGAGGGGATTAATGTCATACTCCCCAAATGAGCAGTGGGCTCTGGTTTCCCACATGTACCCTGCTGCAAGAGCTGGACCTTCCTCTTCCACCCTGGGGGGCTTGATGTGCCTCTTGGTTGCGTCTCAGTCCTTTGCAACCCCAGCTCAAAACCAAGGGGCTGCTGCTGCTCCTTCTCCTCCTCCAGCATCGTGGGGTTGCGGGGAGTCCCCAGGACCCCACTCCACCCATGAGGCACTCACCTGCCTGAGTGGATGGAGAGGTTCTGCCCCACATATTTCATTAGCTGGGGGGGGCCATGGTCCCACAGGCAGCGCGCAGCCCACGCCTCCGCTGCCCTGGCCAGCCGCTCGTCCCACACCTGGCCAGGAGGAAAGGAAAAGGGCAGGCAGGGATTTTAGGTGCCCAGAGGAGGGAAAAGGAGAAACCCACTCCCTTAGGCTCAGGGAGGGTTTCTGAGCACCCATGGGTGTTCAGAAATCATGACTCACACATCAGGCTGGAAGAAATCCAGGGGAAGCATGGCAGCGTGTCCAGGAGTGATGAACCACCCCAGCTGCCCACCGTGGCTCCTGAGCACGTCGGGTGCCTGCTGCCCAGGCAGAGCACCGATGCCCTGAAGCAGTGCAAGCCCTGCGTGTGTGATTCCCACCAGGAATGAGCTCCTTCTGAAGAAGGTGGAGCTGAGGCCAGGGGTGAATCCCCACAGCCCTGCGCTGCTGCCGCAGCTCACAGCCATCTCCAGCCCTCCACCACAGCCCTGGCCACAGGCTAACCGGTGAGGACAGCTGGTTCCTTCATGCATTATTTAAAGGTTCCTCACCCATCCTGAATTGCTTTGGAGACATGCCTGGGAGAGTTATTTTGGAAGGCAGGAATTTAGGCCAAGCAAGAAGCGGCACAGGATGCTCCCGGGCACGTCTGACCCACTCTGGTACCCAGCAAGCCGGGCTGCCGCCTGCCTCTCCCAAACCGGCATCCAGGGACCACCCAGCTGCTCCGTCGGAGTTCTGGTCCCATCCCTGGGAGCAAAGCAGCATGTGGCACCTCCTGTCCCAAGGGTCCCACGCTGTGCTGGCTGGAAATCCCTCCTCTTGGTGGCTCCCCATTTCTCCTCCCTTTAGGACTGGGTTAGCAGCTCCAAGCAGGGTGGAGGCAGCCTGGGGAAAGCTCTGCCCAGGGTGGCCTTGGTCCAGAGGAGGTGCCCGACCCGCGAGGCTGCACAGCCCCTCTTTGACCCACTCCTGTATGTTTCTTCTCCCAGGG
This sequence comes from Sagittarius serpentarius, assembly GCA_034782735.1. Classification (NCBI taxonomy): domain Eukaryota; kingdom Metazoa; phylum Chordata; class Aves; order Accipitriformes; family Sagittariidae; genus Sagittarius; species Sagittarius serpentarius. The sequence continues at coordinate 21,430,570 of JAVKLA010000010.1, forward strand.
GCTGGCATCCCTGGGCATGCTCCCAAGGGATCCTGGAGCTTGGGACAGGACTGTCCCTCCCGACTGCAGTTAGGGGAAAGGCTCCCACCTGGGCTTTGTGTTGGGACCTGAGCTTTTCACGCTTGCAGCCACCTCCCTTCCCCTAACGCTGCTTCTGCAGCTTGGCTGGACAGGTCCTGCCATCCCGCAGCCAGCAAGCTCCCAGAAGTCCCAGGCATGGGACCAGGGGTCCTAAACCTGCCCCTGGGTGGAAACGTCGCCCCATTGGGACTCCATCCCTCCTGTGCAGAGGCTGCACGGATCTGCCCTGCACCAGGGACACAAAACGTCCCCCGGGACAGATGTTCAGCCACGAATCTGGGGCAGCACCCTGACATCCCCATGTGTGGGTGCCCTCTCCCTACCAAGTTGGGTGCCCATGTCATGGGCAAGCCCCTCAACCCCACTGCAGCACCCAAGAGCTGTGGACCCAAAACCACCCCACTGGAGCCCGACTCACCATATACTCCATGTTGGCAGCGGGGGGGGAAACCTGTGCCCGCACTTGGTTGTGGTAGTCCAAAATCACGCTCATGTCACGGGGGGAGAGGTATCGCTTCCGACGGCTCCGGGGGACCCCCACGCCCCACAGCAGGCCCGCGGCTCTGCCCCCGGGGGGGGACAGGAGCTCGGTGGCATTGGGCAGCAGGAAGGAGCTGGACTGCTGTGTCACCCAGAAGCCCAAGGCAGTGAGGTACAGGTGCAAGTGGAGCACGGTCATGCTAGCCCGGCTGGCAGGATCGGCCGGCAGCTTTCCACTCCCACGCAGAGTTAAGCAAGGACAAGGCGGATTGCCGGTCCCTGCTGCCGGCACGTGGATCTAGGAAAGAAAACAAAGCAGGCAGTGCTCAGGTTTGCAAACACCACGCAAACACCACTTCCCAAAATAAGATTTTTAAAATTAATCTCTTTGATAACCTCATTTATCACAGCAAATTCCCCAGGACCAGCAGGGAGATGTCTGAGGAACTGGTTTTCTTGTTGTTTCTTTAAAAAGAAAATAAAATCGGTACAAAATCTCCCCTATTTTTTCACTTATCGCACGTACCTGCCAGGCAGGGGCTAATTAGGAGCATGCTGAGATATTCGCTGCAGCCGCCTGCCCTGTAACCTCCCAGGCGTTTGGTGTGTTGAGTAAATCCCCAGCACAAATGGAAATCTCATACAGATAAAGAAATGCATGGCAAGTTTTAAAAGCATCGACGAGAAATCCCAACAAGTCTTTATCTCAGGGCAAGAAAAATAAACTGCCGCAAAAGCAGAATAACCGAAAAAAAAAGGAGGTTGCTGGAATATCTCCTCGTCTGTCAGCCAATGCACCTCCTAGCATCCCTGCCAGCCCTTCCCCGGAGCAGCGGGGAGGATGTTCACCCGACTACATACCTTGAGGACTGAGCCAAGAGCAGCTGAGCCCGGCGGTGGCGGTGGCAGCCGGTGGGATTGACCTTTGCAAACAACCTGCTGGGGCAGATGCGGGGGAGAGGTTTAGCCTAGACCCGCCGGGCAGCCCGCTGCGGCATCTGACGCAAAAGCTGCATCTTAACTCTTCCCCCGGGGAATGTCCTGAAGTTTGGAAGGAGCCCTGCTAGGAGATTTATAGGCTGGTGGATGCATCCGTGCGCAGAGGCGCGCACACAGGCACGCTGAGCCGTGCACGGTGCTGGCGGCGGGAAGCGAGCAGAGCCTGGCTCACTCCTCCAGCGGGCAGAGGAGCTGCTCATCGGCTGCTGGCTGGGGTTTTTTTTCAAGCTACCTACAGGGAGAGATTCCTACTTCTGTCTCCCCTGTTCATTCCCCCACCCACCCCACCCCCAGCTAGGGTCTTGCTGGGAGCTGTGCATAGGGAAGAGAATCCAGGTCAGCAAGGGATGCGGAGGGGGTTTTGCCCTGGCAAGGCAGCGGCGGGGCTGGCACTCGCTGGGAGCCCTGGGGTCACCCCGCTTTGGTGCGAGCTGAGCAGATGGCAGAGATGTCCCTGTCTGGGGGTGGCTGGGAGGGGACCTGGTGACCACGCATGTCCCTGGGCCAGCAGCTCTCCCCGTTAGAAATGAAGCCACTTGCCAGGCTGGGTGCTGCTGCCTTTGGGTTCCCCAAGGACTAGGGCTTGCCACAGCCCATGGGGGCTCTGCCCGTGTCCCCACCACTGACCTGGGCTGGTAATGCCTGGCCAGGGGCATCTCAGGGGAAAAGAGCCCTTCCTCTGTGGGCTGTGCTCCCCTGGGCAGCCCAACTGGTGTCCAAGCGTCTGTCCCCAGGGAGGGGAAATGGCTGCAGAACTCTGAAAGCTGTGGACAATCCTGCAGCATCAAGTGTGTTTCCCTACAACATCGCAAGCAGTCACGATGCCTGGGGCCAGCCGAATTATTGCAGGTCACAAAAACACGAGCCTGGCAGGCTGGAGGGGCTGCTTGCAATGCCCATCACATCTCTTCCTCCCACTGTGCTCCGAGCGAGCGTGGGCGGCCATGTGTGAGCAGAAGCAGGGCTCACTGCTATCGTCCCCCCATGCCACGGTGCCCCAGGTAAGCAAGGTGCTCACCTGCTCGCCGAGCAAGGTGCCTGGGTTCACCGGGGCACAGGCGGGTTTGGAGCCAGGACTTGGCTCTTCGATTGCATGAAGGGGAGCACCAAGGCCAGACTCCCTCTCCTGAGCTGGTGGGAGGCATGGAGACAAAGACATGGAGCTGAGACCAGAGCGTGCCCGGAGAGAAGCTGGTGCTCAGGCAGGGAGACAAGGAGGCTGCTGTGACGGTGTGGGGAGGAGAAGGCAGTCCCACAGCAGCAACCCGTTGCTGCTTCTTGTCCTCACTGGTTTGGCTGGGACAAGAACTGAGGATCCCAGACACGCAGCTCCTGCCCCGTACCAGGACTGTCGGCGCATCCCAGAGCCCGGCCGGCTGCACCCAGTGGCCCCAGAGACCTGCAGTGCAACAGAAGCCGACCAGGAGCTCGGGGAGGAGCAGACCCAAGTGTGGAGTGGGAATAACACCCAGGGGCTGAGCTGACGTGCTATAGCGATACAGCCTCACCCTGCTGTGAGACTCTGCCGAAACAGTCCCCGTGCATGCTTTTCCTGGCATCTGCTCTCTCGTAAAGCAACTCAAGATGCTGCGGGCCTCGGGGAGCGGCTGGAGACATGTGCTGGAGGGTTATTTCCATCCACTCCCCACCCAGCTGGTGGGGTGATGATTATGCCAGCAGGGAAACAGGGAAACCACTGCTGAGGCATCTCCAGCCCCGCTGCGGCACTGCGGGAAGGGACCCCTCAGTGCGGAGAGCAGTAGCATCCCGTGCTCCGGCAGGGCTGGGCACGCTGCTGGGGGCTGTGCCGTGCCACAGATGCCAGCGCTGGGCATGCTGGAGTGTCAGGATGGCTCCCAGAATCCACTGGCTTTCCAGGCTGCCTGGTGCAGGGGGTCTAACCAGCTCAGCTTCACCTTCCTAGCACCAGACCACCCCGAAACATCAGCCACCTCTCTGCAGGTACCAGGCAAAGCACCATCCCCAGTTTGCCAGGCCTACTGACACCCCTGTTTTACGTTCACGTATGCAGAGGTGAGCGCCAGCTCCCGGAGCCGGCACCAGGACTGCACCGGGCTGGCACACACTGGGGCTGCCTCCCTCCACTCAACCCCAGCTATCAAATCTCTCATTAGTAAGGCTGGTAAAGGCCATTTCATTCCCAGCGGATTAGAAACGCAGATGGGGACATGCAGCAGCAATCTCAACTGGCAGAGTGGGGATGTCGTCTGGGCAGACTGGGAGGAGCAGCTGCCTCCAAGTGCACACCAAGGTAGGGAGGGCTCTGGGGCTGTGTTATGGGGAGGGGTTTTTTAATGGTTTATTATTTCAGAGAAGACAGAGCCCTGAGCAGCAAATGCTTGTCCAGCACCGTGAACTGCAAAGCTTTGCATTTAAGAATTTTTTTTGAGTTTTTATGTCCCTGGGGCTCAGGGAGAGCAAACCCACTGCAGCTCCCACTGCCACGCAGCAGCCGAGCCGCACCGAACCTCTGTGCGGAGACAAGGCAAGGGTTTTGTCTTGGGTGCAGATTGAAAGCACTGCTTAATCAGCACTCCGCGAGACAATCCAAATTCCAGGAACTGGAAGGGGTTTGTGTCCCTGCCAGGTGTAATATCCTGCAGCCCAGACTGGCCCGGCTGCCAAAGCACACGGTATCTGCAGCGAGGACCTTGCTGGGAGCCAAGAAGCACACACGTTCAGCTGGATACAGCAGCAACGCCGGCAAATTCTCATTTTAATGAGCATCAGGGGGAAAAAAAGAGATAGATCACTGGATTCACAGCGCTCTCTTGGCAGAGACGCTCACCAATGCTTTTAAGACCAACAGACATAGCAGCTCGCTCCAGAATAAGCCGTAACGGGACTTGCAGGATTTCTGTCATGTTTGTTTCTCCCGTCTGTTGGCTTCGGGTGTCACACATCACCTGTGTAACAAGGTGGCAGATGGTAACATGAGCCCACATAGGACTGAGCAGGGCTTTGCCCTTTGCTGAGGGACAGGATCTGCTGTGGTCCCTGAGCATCCTTATGCCTGGAGGAAGTTGATGGGACTTTCCATAGCAGCAGCTTTCTCTTTACAGGGGTAAAATAAAACAAAACCAAATCCCTGTTTGAACAAAACTCTTTCCCCAGGTAATGCACAAAATCTGTTCCTCTAGTAAAACACAGCCCTCTTATGAACTGGCAGAAAGGCTCATTTTCCAGCTTTGCTGAAAGCTGTTCATTTCCCCCAGTCCTGTCCCAACCACCACCACCAGCTCCAGCTACCCTGGTGCCCACCTTGGCAGGGAAGGAAAGTGGGACTTCTGATGGCTTTTTGCATTTCTAGAGCCCTGTAGAGGTCCAACACATCCAGAGCTGGGTTCTTCCTCATGCATCATGAAAGGAGATCTTCCTTCTGACTTAGAGGTGACTTGATCACCGCATCTTGTGACGTGGGAAAACCCAGGTGGAACTCCTGTACGTTTATTTGTGATCTCCCTGGAGTGAAACACCCCATTGAGCTGTAACCCAACTGAGATCAGTCCTGAAGCCTGAGGACTTCAGAGTCATCCTTCTTGCTAATTAAGACCAGCTCCTTGTAAATATTGAATTCCTTTCTGAACCAAGCTGAGCCTTGGAGGAAGAGGTGAGGAAAAGTCAAATCTCACGCTGAAGGGGTGACTTCCCAGGCTGCGGGAACGGGGGAATGAATTCCCAACTGCCAGTAGAACTGTGCTCTTCTTGGCCAGAACACAGGAACACCACATTGGGATGGGCTTTTCCAAAGAATTCAGCCTTTCTTCATCAAAATTAAAGAAGCTGGGTAGGTATCAAACCCCTTCTCCCAGATATCTCGGACGTCGCAGGGCAAGTTTCTCAAAGGAAATTTCACAGTTTTAATAAGAAGTAGTTAAAATTGTGAATTCTGATCATCTGAACTTTTGCTGTCATTCACTGTTAAAACCTGGGATGGATGGAGCAGAAAGCCAAGTTGCAATGTGTGTTCACCTCACTTTCCCTTGCTGCGCTCACCAGGCCATCTCCACACGCAAGAACCTCCTTTCCCCATGCCAGTGCAGTACAGTCACACCAGGGAGAAGGCAACATTGAGCTTGGGCTCCTAAGATCACCAGTAAATGACAGGGTCTTGCTAATTTGGTTTTCAGGTCTACCAGGGAGGTCCCTCGCTCCTGTTGTATGCACTAACAGGATGGGCTCGGTGATGGACACAGCACAAGAAAAAACATGTAGTGGTATAGTTTGCACCTATAGCTACCTGCACGGGGGATCTGGGCGGTGGGAGCACAGGAGACACACCAGCCAGAGGGTGGGAGAGCAGAGCAAGCCCTCTGGCTGGGGGCTTGCATCTCATCCAGCAGCTGGTAGCTGTGCCACAAACTGCAACACTCTGGGCTTTACAGGAACCTTCGGAGCAAACCTGAAGCCAGACAGCCCACGTGCATTCACCAGAGCTTGCAGGGCTATTTATGAAGGGTTCAGTTATTGATTTCTACCACATTTTTTCCTGACCCCAGGCTCATGCCGAATCCTCCCCTTGGAGACTGCCTCCTAACTCGCTTGGGCAGCGACCGTGTCTCCCGGGCAGCGTTTCTGCTGTTCGTGGCCAGCTGGCAGCAGCAACGCAACTGGGACTGTACACTACCAGCCCCTCGCAGAGGAACATTTCACCTCTGCTGGGGCTGCGATTACAGGGAGGAGGGGAGGGATGGCGGGAGGGAGGAGCGCTTGAGCCAGATGTGGGGCACAGCTGATTCAGGGGGCACCACTTGTGGGACCCTGAATGTGCAGCCATGGGAGCAGGGACCACAGCAGAGAGATCAGCAGGACGGGTTGGAGAGGGCCAAGTCTTCTTCAGCCGTTATCTCAACTACTCAAGGCACCATGGCCTGCCTATGACAGCATGCTGACACAGCGGCTTTTAAAGCCTAGCTCAAACTCTGGGGTTTAGAGCATTTCCATTAATAAACATGAGATGCTTCACTACTCCCTCCTGCTCTTTCCGATCACAGAGACATTGAACGCCTTTCTGATTTGTAGGACTGTTTGCAATCCATGGATGTTGCTGTAAAATCCATCCACGTGATTGTTCCTGTGCCAGAGGCAGGCTCATCCATCGACAGGGACACGCGGTTGTGTTCTTTGCAGTAGAGCCCATGGTCCTGGAGCCTTTCATAGGATGCGTAGCGCCTGCCTCTGCTTCAGGCGCAATGTCCTCTCATAACGCACCATTACTGCTTGCATATTTGCTACGACATGAGAAAAACTAAAAATAAAGGTGAAAAAAAAACCCTTCCCCATTTTATACATAGTGATGCTGTGGGGAGCCAGCAGCCAGGAGCACGGGCAGGAGCCTGCACGTGTGGGTCTGACCACCCAGGCTGGGCTCAGTGGGGTGGCACAGAGCAGCCTTGCCCACAGCCTGGCTGCCGACCCATTCTCCAAAGGCCACCTGGGCACTGCCCCAGCACCGCGAGCTGCGATTTGCTCCTTTTACTGGTGCAACTGGCCAGGTCCTGACAGGAGCCTGATCCCAGGAGCCTGTAGCGCTAACAGCAACCATGGCTGAAAACACAGCGGGACCACTGGGGTATTAATTAAGGTGTCCATCAAGGCTAACGGGATCCTCCATGATCTCCTTGGTCAATAGGTGGGTGTCAGTCCCCCCGCCTCCCCCTGTCCCCGGTGGCACCGTCAGAGCTGTGGTCCCCACCAGCAGCCCGCACCTGCCTGCGAGGAAGCTGCGAAGGCCAATGGTTCCAGCCAGCACCAAGATATAATTGGAGCCTTTGAAAGGCGAGAAATTTTTCTGCGGGCTCTAGAAATAAATGTCTCTGAAGTTGAGTGCTGCAGATGGTAGTTTCTAGCAAAGGTATGTTTTACAGTAACTGGGCTAAGTTTAGAAATCCACTTAAATAACACGGAAGCTCCTCTCAGCACAATTCGGAAGACAGCTAATTTGCTGTTTGCTAACAATTTATTTTTTAGCCCAGCACTGCGGGTGTGTGACGGTCTCACTGCACTTTGCCAACGTGAGAAGAATCTAACAGGTCAATGGAAAGAGGGGCCCATCGCACCACGAGTCAGCTGAGACCAAGATAGACCCAAACCTGGGAGCCAAACATCAGCTGTGACCTCCTCGCCAGCCTCACCCAGGCTGGGTACTGGGATCCCCTGCCCCACAGCAGCCCTGTGCCCACCACCCCACCACCCCCATCCCCACTGCACACCCACAGCTTGCCCACGTGGGTGCAGCTCACACCCAGCTCTGCCCACGCACATAGAAATATGTGATGGTGGGGGTCAACAGCCCTGGAAATATGATGATGGTTGGTTGGTTTTTTACTGTGCTTATCGCCTGCTCTCTGTATGGTCGGCTTTCAGGCTTAGTGGTGGGAAACCCATCGGTCCCACCCAGGGGTCCCAGTGGGAGTTCCCCATCCCATGGGGCAAAACCAGCCTGCACAAAAGGCATCATCTGAGGTGAGCTGAGTTAATTTCTTTCCTTGGCATCCGACACAGTAAGTGCTACCTGTGTAATGGTTGGAAAATGCTGCAGCTCCGGCAAAGGGCTGGATCAGCTGCTGGTCAGGGGCTAGTGGATCACAGCCCCAAAAGCCCAAACCCAGCAAAGTGAAGTCAGGACACCCTGGCAGCTTTACCGTGTAATTTTCTTGCTTGGGCGGGTGCGTGCCGCAGCTTGACTGTAGCCCCTGTGTATTCAGTCCGTTCCCTTTTTTTCCAAGACCAAAATTAAGATAGAAACTGAGCACCTGGCACTGCTTCACAGGCAGGTTTCTCAGGGCTGCACAGGGAGGTCTTGTTCCCATTGCTCCTCTTCTCAGGGGTGGCCCCACTGCTCACGTGCCTGGGCCCCCACTGTGGCACCAGCAAACACCCTCCAACCATCCCCACCAGTGCACGGTTCACTGTCTCCAGCTGCAAAATGCTTTTGCCACAGAAAAATGTTGCTGGTGTTTGTTTGTTTGGCTCAGATTAAATAACGGTTGGGCTAAAAGAGGTGCTGCTTTTCCTCCCCGGCTCTGAAGGAAGAGGGGGGTGTTTGCAGTGATTTATCATTCCTTGGGATGTTGAGATGGGGTCTCCTGGAGGTGTTACTTCTCCCCAGGGTCTGTCTGGGGCATGTCCAGCAGGGAGGAGGATGCGGCTCAGGTGGGTGGTGATCACTCAAAGCCTGGCTGGCTTTAAAAGTAGACTCTGGTGAGCGCAGGAAGGTGGTGCAGAAGGAAAGGCACAGCACAGGAGCTCTCAGGGGCATCCAGAGGAGATGGAGGGGCTTTGGGCAGGAAAAGCGTGTCCATACAGGCTCTGGGTGTATTAACATCTCTTCACAAGGCTGAGAAACAGCAGCGGTTCAGCTCTCCTGGGGCTCCCTGAGGAGGCCACCAGTGCTGAAGCAGAGCGAGCGCCTGACGGGTGAGACGGGGATGTAATTCTGAAGCTTTTGGTCTCCTGAGTGACACTGGGCAAACCACTTTCCATACGTAGTTCTCCATCTGTACTACCACGCTGATCACATCTACCAGAGGGCTTAGAGGGTTGCTGGTGACTGGCTCTGCATTGGAGCTGGTCCTGCCCTTCGAGGCGAGCAGAACAGGACTACGCAGGATTTCTGTGACATCTGCCTGTTTCTGGCATTGAAGTTGAAAGGAGCCTCAAATATTTTTGCTCACTTTTAAAATCTCTTGCTATACCTGCACATCTTGGGGCTTCCTGCCTTCTGCCCGCAGAACATGAGCAGCTTGATGGACACTTTGTATTTTCACCCCTCCACTCTCCCGTAAAGATTTATTGTGAATCTTTGCCAAGAAATCTCCCTTTTCTCATGGGACTTCCAAGCTTTCCCACGTCCAGATGGCTGGATCCAAGCCACCAGATTTCTGTCTGCCTAGACATGAAATTTCTCAGGTTCAACCATGGAGGATCAGATGTTTGCAAGAACCATTTTGCTCAAGGTTGGGCAAAGGCTGAAAAAGCAGAAAACGAGAATCTTGGGATGCTCTTTTCTGCTTTATTTCCTTAGCCTTCACCCAAGGAAGACTGCGCTGCCCTGCAAACACAGCTCGTGCAGCCCCTGCTCTGGCACTTCAGAGCTCCCTGGGCTCAGCCTGTGCCAGATGCTGCAAGAAGGATCTGCAGTCCCTGAACTCACTTAGACACCCTGTCTGCCACAAGTGTTAAGTTCTTTTGTTCCAAGAAGGTAAAAGCCTGTGAGGAACCATGCAGCTGGAGGTCCTGGACAGACATGTGTCGGTGTCACAGCATCCCTGTAGAGCTGTGTTGTGCTGCAGAAGCTGGGAGAGGGTTGGGCTGGGAGATGGGCATGGCCTTGGTTTTGGGATGCAGAAGCTCAGCAAGAAGAGCCAAAGGTGGAGAGGAGCACACCAATGCCTCCTTCCCATGCTGGGCCATCCCCCAGTGTTTTGAAGTGGAAAACAAGCAGCAAACAGCACATCATTACAGATAAACTGTGCTCAGAGAAAAAGAGAAGAACCCATGCTTGCAGTGCAGAGACTCTATCAAATCTTCCCTGTCTTTCAAGTGAAAGAGACTGCCTTCTGCCATCTGCTCCTTGCCCGTTACCCACCTTGCCCATGACCTGGTGCAAATGTCGGTGCTCGCTTGTGCATGTGCCTGGAGGGTTGTTACCCCTCTGCTCTGGGCGCTAAGGCACAGTTTGTGTTGTTTCATGCTGGGATGTATTTCCCTGCCTGCTGAGAGGTGATGGAGGCTGGGTCACTGGCCACAGCAGCCACAGCAAGGGTTACTTGAAGATTCTGCCCTGTGCGAACTTAATGTCATCAAGAAGACCACGAACTCTCTTAGATTGTGGGCTAATCTGCCAGGCAGTGAATTATTCCTGCCTGAAGAGCTTGAAGCATGGCTGTAAACCCCAGAGAGCTTTCTGCTGCCCACCAGCCCAGCCGCAGCACGGCTGAGGCTCTCGGTGCCGGGCAGGACGAATGGCGCTGGTTGCCTCAGCAGTGCCACCAGCTGATCCCCGCTGCTGGCGGCGGAGACCCATCCCAGGGGTGCGGGGAAGTTCCCCTTTGCTGGCCCTGGTAAGGGGTTGGTATGCCAGTGCATGGCCTGCGTTCCTCAGCCAGGACACCCGTGGTGGGTGGACACCGGGGTCACTGTCCCAGCAAGGCATGACTCCCTGGTGCGCACGTGCTTTGATCTGCCAGGGATAAATGAGAGTGCTTAAAATACACTGGGAAAAAAACCACATATCTAGGAAGATACAGAAGGGAATTAGATTCCAATCAAATCCTTGGAAGGTCCAAACCCATTATCTGCAGTTTAACTGAACACACCCAAAATGGGAGTGATCCTCTCCACATCTCTCTCCACGTGGAGACACGCTTCCTGTGGTCTTATCTCCCCGATCAGGGGATGCGCTGACATGCGAGTCCCTGAAAACCCTGGAACTGGAACACCTCATCTGAAGACAACTATCTGGTCTGAAGGTGGTCTGAGTGCTGGCAGCTCCACCAAGCCCATGTTCCCCAGCATCTGCCCTTTGAAGTACAGAGGGAGCTGGATGGGGGATTCCGGCAGCTCATCAGTGGCTCTGTCCGTCACTCAGGCTGTGTCCACGCAGCAACACAGAGGTCTGATGGTGGCTTGTGCTGACACATCCACGCTAGCGTGACCTTGCCCGAGCGCCGCAAGTGATGTGGAGGAAACGGCAGTGGAGCTGGGCACACACCAGTACCTGGAGCACACGCCCCACGGGGACTTGGGCTTGTGGCGGCCAGTAAGGACCACGGCTGATAAGGTTCATGCTGCCTTGTCCTCCCCAATGCTGCCAGCAAGATTTAACTAGCCTGCGCAGGCAAGCGTGGTACAATCCAGTCTTCAGCTTGCTAACAGATGTGCTGGTGCCAGCTCCCGCAGAGGCACCTGGCATGTCGGAGGGAGGTGCTCAGTGAAGGAAAGGACAGAGCCCATCTGCCCCACGGCCGGCATCTTGCAGGACAGCAAACACTGAGCTCACCGAGACAGCTGTTGCCTTTGGCACGTCCCTCTCCCCGCTCCACTTCCGTGGCAGACACGGAGTGTGGTTTTACCCCTGCATCCCGTCTGCTGCCCATGTGTTGCTGCCGAACCGAGCCTGCCTGGGCCGTCGGGCCCCCTGCACCTGGCTTTCCCTGCCTTGAAACCAGGGGAGGTGAGAGCCGTGCAGGAGCACCATGCCCCAGGCACCGAGAGGGGGGCACCCTCGGAGCCTCCCCCAGCATTTTCCCAGTGCGCGTCCCAGACCCAAGGGGAAAGGCACTCTCAAGGGCTTGCACACCGTTCCCAGCTGGACCCTGTTACAGCCCCGGCGCTTCCTTTTGTACTTGTCAACATCCAGCTGTGGGTTCCTGGCTCAGAGAAAGGAAGGGTGGCATTGCCCCAGGGGCCACGGGAGAGCAGGGGTGGGGTGGGGGGTGGGGTGGGGTGGGGTGGGGTGGGGTGTGTGTGCTGGGTCAGGTTTGGGCAGGGGAGGTGAGGAATGAGCCTAGCCCCATCCTTCTGCATCCTTCTCATCTGGTGCTCAGCTGTTTCTAGCTTTTCCCTTCCCTTTTTTTTTATTTAAGCCGGTATTTTCACGCTGTGTGGCTAAGAGAGAGGAAGCCTGGGAACGCTGGTGGGTGGTTTGGTGGCTGGGGCTAGCTGCGGGGTGTCCGCATCTCCCCCTCCACCGGCTCCTGCAGTGCAGACACCACAGGCGGGGTGGCCCCGCAAAGACCTCTTTCCAAAACCAACACCTTGAACCCCTGTGAGTGGGTTCAGGGGATGTCAGAAACTAGAACTTGATAAATTCAGAGAAGTGTTATATGATGGTATGTCTTCTGGCATGGGTGGATCACAATGTGATAGCAGGTGGGAGATACAACGTGCTCTCAGGCTCTGTGAACAGCTGGTGCCCATCTGGAGTAACTGTGATGAATGAAGGGGTTATAAAGCTACAGCAGCAGTGCTGGGAGCAAGACCGGTCGGTCTTCTCCCCAGACAAGAAAAGGACCTTCCTTTCTGTCTGCACCAGTGATGGAAAGGATGAGATGTCTCCATGAGTTCATGGACCATGCTAAGGGGAAAACCTCCAGGTCTCCTCGCCACAGCGTTTTGTGTCTACCCGTCTCCCGAAGTGGTTCAGTAAATCAACAAGGCTCCCCTGTGTGCCTGCTGAAACCCCTCCAGCTGTCTTGCACAGATGACCATTGAGGTGATGAGGAGGGTTAATTGACTCTGACAAATATTTACCTGTTTCTCTGGGTTTACAGAAACCTCGCTCCAGCCCCAGCTTTGAAGTGGAGTTCAAAGCCCCAGAAACGCTGACGTCTCAGGGGGAGCGAGCTCTCGCTGGTGTGCAAAAACGCTGCTCTGCAAGGAGGGGAACCACGTCCCCCATCCTCCTCCTGGAGGGCACCTGGCACAGTGCTGGCATCTTCCATTATCTCATAGCATCCTGTTCATCTCCCCAAGCCAGGATAAGATCTGCTTTGCCAATTGTTTGGAGCCTACATTAAATAACCAGCCCGAAGAAAGGCCTTTTTCCAGCAAAGTGGCAGAACATGCTTCTCATGTATTTATTTTTTTTTCTGACCTCTGAATGGTGCCAATAGAGATTGGGCTGAGTCGCACATCTGTGGTGGGCTCATTTTTTAAAAAAATAGCTTGTTCGAACTGTACAAATAAACACTTGTGGAAAGAATCCTGCTTCTTTAAGTGAAGCTGGTAAATGCTCTGATTTAGTTAAAGCATTAGGATTTGGCTTTAATTTTATTTTTCACCAAAATTAAAGCTTGAGGCGGGGGGGAATATTGTTTATTCTCAAAACAGGCATAGTCCAGGCAGCAAGAGCACAACCTTCATCACCCACCTCCTGTGCAGGCTATCGGTGACACCCGCACTGTGCACTGTTGACCACCCTCCATACCTTCCTTCCACTTGGTAAGACACAGACTGGATCACTGTATTTTGGGAGATGCTCCATTCCTGGCAGACTGGAATGTGCTTCCTTGGCAAGAGCTGAGAGTAGCCAGTCTGGCTCACTTCACGTCAGGAAACTGGGCCAGACCATACTGGACCAGTAATAGTCCTGCCAGCCCCTCATGCCTGGCAGTAAAATATCATGAGCTGCCTCGGAGAAAGTGCAGAAGGTCCCTAACAAACACTTTGGGCTCAATTTGCTCTTTGGGAGCATTTGGCCCTAACGGCAGTTCTTCTTCTATACCTAGTAGGACCCCACAGGTACGCACAGCAAAGCAAGTGCTCCCGAACTCCTGCAGAAGCTAAAGGGAAGAGTTCTGGCTGGGAAAAAGGGTAATAAACCAGAGCCCAGGCACCAGTACAGCTCTGGGCTTCTCCTTGAGGCCAACTAATTTCTTTGCTGCCCTAACCCTGGGTATGGCTGACCTGAGAATTGCTCAGCACGCTTCACACTGACACGTCCTCTCACCTCACTGTCTTCCTGCCTGTCTTGTCTTTCAGATGCCACCTGTGGTTGGTGACCACCCCAATAAACTCCACGGCCTAGGGCATCCTTGTTTCTTCCGCCGAAGGCTGAGATGTGGGGCAGCCCTGTGGTGAAAGAGCACTGCAAGGTGAGCGGGAGGTGTTGAGCTCACAGGAAACAGGTTAAAAATCTGAACAAATAATTTGCAAAAAAATAATTTCTTATATTAAACATACCAATAAAAACCGTGACAGTCTCGAGTGCACTGGCTATTCAGCATACCCTTTGAACGTCTTTCGTAATTATTTTTTATCTACAGAGCATTTCAATAGTCATTATGGTCAGGACAAATTCAAATCACATTTCTAGCCAACATTTACATAATTAACCAAGCCATTAAAGCACAGATTAAATATTATGTATGTATATTTTTTAGTTTTACACTTAATATTTGTAATTATATATTTGACTGAAATAGCCACAGCTTATGTTATGTGGCTGGCTGTACCAGTTATCCCATCAAGAAACCAGGACTATTAACTGTGGTCCCTGCAGCTAATCAACACAAAGTCACTTCCAAATTTTACACCTGAATATATGACCCTGATTCTTTCCTGCAAACATACGAGCTAAAAATGTACCAGTAAAGTTTGAAAAGTTCATATTTTTGAATTTGGATGAATAAGCACAGACCATTTCCTTCCCATATTTGATCAGTTCCAACAAACAGTAGTTTCTTTGTCTAAAAAAAAAAAAAAAGGAAATATTTTGGTACAGAAGCTCAAGGGCCACCCAGCAAAGGGTTGCATGGAAATTGGCATTGTGAGTTTTGCGTGATGTTTATCTATGATTGATAATCATTACAGAAAGGGAATAAATGGAAACTACAAATAATGCTTTTAGCACATGGCTAACAGAAAGTTTGATCAGACTGGGCAGGAGTTACTTCCCAGTAACTGTGCTGCTCAGAGAGCACTGCTCACTCAGCCTGCAGGGAAAAACCTGCCCAGCAGCTATGCCCAAAAGACAACACAGCAAGAATCGAATTAATTCAAACATGCAGGTGTTGGGGGGTGAGGATTTTCTTTGGCAAACACAGAAGGCGTAAATTATATGCTGTGCAGAAAAGGGGAATATTTCAGCGAGGAGCTGCACACACAGCCACCACAGCTGCTCAGGGAAGTCAGGTAATTATAGATAAACATGACTAATTAAGACCGTTTTATGCCCAAGCGCATGTACACTTAATCACATGAATTATATATTTTTTCATGTGTAATCTCATCCCCACTTCATCTGCTAATGGGCTGTTCAATTTGTATTGTAGGAAGAGTAACTATTTTACCTCTTTGAACTCTGGTTATTTTTAAGCTCTTCAGACCATTATTGTATCCCTCTGCAACCTGACAATTACCTCTGAAAGAAATTTAGGAAGGAGGAGAACAGAACCTCTCCCGTATCCCTCTCAGGGCATGGGGATACAGAGAAAGGTTACGGGACTTGCCTGTGGCTGGAGAGGGAGTTAGTCAGAGCCACAAATGAAACCCAGCTCCTCAGAGTCCCTGCTCATCACAAGACCATTCTCTCCTGTAAATCAAAACCCGTCATTAGTCTGCTTTGCTGCAATCTGGCTGTGCGGAACAAGAAATGTAAATATTTTGTCGCAGTAGGTATTAATTTGTAGCATTAATAAAGTTTGCGCTGCTGAAAACTGAATTGGTTCTTTCTTATGCTTTGCCCCGTATCCCAAAATACTTTGATCTTTGGGTATAACCACCAAATATGCTGAAAATTCCCTGCAGCTCAGATCATGCCCTTCCTATTCATTTGAAGAGAGTTGGAGGGGAAACGTGTGACCTGAAGAGGTTTTCAGGCTGGGTCCAGCAATGGTTCAGTCTGTACAAATTCCCTGGGGTTAATTTCCACACCTTTTTCCAAAATTCTTGGGGTTTCAGGACTGGGAAAGACCTTTCCCATTTGTTTGGGCAGCCACACAGGTGGTGAGTTACCATCATCTCCCTTCTGTCTCTCAACTCAGCATCTCTGCTGTAAATAATGCAGCATCTGCTCGCAGGAGCGAGACTTCACCTTGGTTCTGCCCAGACCGAAGACAAGACCAGGGCTCATAGGAAGAGCATCCCTCCCCATCAGAGACAGGCAGCAAAGATCTAGGCCAGTGTGAGGGGAAGACTGCTACGCCTCTGCCCCAGGCTCCATTTCAAAGGCATCACTGACACAAGGGAACAAAGCACAATATTATTTTTTTAATCTTTTTTTTTTTTAAGCTGACAGTGAATAGAGAAGGCTGCAGAGCTCAAAGCACTGAGGTTGATGGACAGTGTCTCAGCAAGGGGCCAAAACTATCTTAAACTCCAGGCTTAAGCTCCTATTAGGCAAAGAAAATACAGCACAAATTATGCTTATGTAGCACCTCTCATGCAAACATCCCAGGACGCTCCATGATCAAACTCAAACACAATCAATCATGGAGATGTGAGCAGTGTTCACCAACAAAAACAGAGAGCAGGGGAGGCTCGGCAAGAATGAGCAGCACGGCCTCCACAAGCACCTGGCTTCCAAAGGAAGGGCTGGGGGGCTGGCGAGGGCCCCCCTGGGCAGGCAAGGATGGGCAAGCAGATGCCAGTGGGAATTGCTGCGAGGCAGGAGGACAAGCCGGGAAGAGAGGAGGTCTCCCAGGTCCACATGGGCCATTACTAGCGGGGTAACTTGGCACCACCGAGTGTGTGGACAGAGGCTGGTGGCTCTGCCAGTCCCACCAGGCAGCGTGCTCGGATGGGCACCCACCGTCTCCTCCCGGTGCCCCTGGAGCACACCTTCCCTGTGTGTCAATTGGCCTGTGACAAGCCACCGTAGCCCAGACTCAAGTCAGAAAAGAACCATTGCTTGTGTTTTGTAAAAAAATTTGGGTAGCTTTTCTCTCCTTCTCCTCTGGGCATCCTTCTTTGGTTGCAAGAGAGAGCAGTGGACACACAAATCTCACCAAGAAAAAAAAAAAAAAGATTCCTATTTAGCACAGTCAAGAGGCTCAGTTTGACTGTTTGAGCTGAGATTTCAGTTCAAACTTCTTGGTCCTGCTCCATAGCAAACCTCAAAACCTTTGCCAGTTTATTTTTCAGAGTCAGGAGGCTCCCTGGCTGGGGCAGTCGTGATGGCTGAAGGTCCTGCAGGGCTTTGTCAAAAGGCTGAAGAATTGAACTCCAGTAACTCCTCCTGCGAATGGCTTTAAGGCGTGATCAACTTTTCAGTAATGATCTTGCCTTCTTCTAGCATGCAACATTTTTTAGCGTGTTTAGCAGAAAGAACTTGTGAGTAGGGGGTCTCATGACACTTATGTGTGAGGCTGTGACACTACAGCAGCGTGTTTGGATACAGCATCATTTTCTCAGCATCAAAGTGGCAGCAGATCACAGTGCAGCACCATGAGCCTGAGCAAAATGCCACTGTCTTGCAAGAAGGTCTGAATTTCTCCACAGCTAATTTTAAGCACCCAAATTAGGTGTGCAGTTGTCCTAGGCTCCTGGCAAGGGCTCTAAGGTTGTCTCTCCACCGACTGTATACTGAGACTGGGGTGACTGTTTCCCGATGATGGTCCTCGGTTCTGCGGAAGGTATCCATACTATAGCCTCACATCAACAAGACAGACTTCTTTGCAATCAAAGAGATTAACAGATGATTAACAGAATCATTGGAATGAGATAAATTAATTTTCTAAGCAACTAAATTATTTAAAATAATTAATAACTCACAGTGTCATTGTTCTTGCACCAATGAATAGTGAAATACTTGATACAACACGGAACTACATGACCAGGAAAGATTGCCCCCAAACCTGCCGCAGCTCGGCAGTAAGGATGATCTTCCCAGACATGTTGGATCTTATTTCAAAGCTCTGCTCACGTGACTGGAATCTCCACATTGCCTGTCCAAATATGTGCCCTAAGCTCTGGGTGACTGGGCCTGCAGGGACATGGCTCACCAACCACTCTTCAGCTCTGAAAGTGGTTCTACAGCCCCTAATGAATCTATCCCTGCGTACTTTAAAGGCAAAATGTGATTTCTGAGTAAAAGAGAAACAATTTCTTGGGGCCTTGGTTCAAATTAAAAAAATCAAAACAAAACAAGCCCCACAATTTTTTAAATCAAATAGTCTGGAAGGTTTCAGCTTGAATCAGGCAATGATTTGGTGAGGTTAATGAAAAAGATACCAAGAAAGGGAAGGACAGCCACATCTGCTATACCTGACAAACTAATTCAGTTTAGTATGGTATATACCTGTCGCAGCTTGACCAGGTGTCTGTGAGAGCTTTTTGGGAGCCTCCTGCAATCCCTCTAGAACAAACCTTATTCCCTGTTTATGAATAAAAGCTTTTTCTGCAGTTTTAAAAGACCTAAATTCTGCTTCTCTGATTCTTTACAGGGGAATGGCGATTGGCTCCTCAGAAGGACTATTGGCCTTGGCTGGTGCACATGGCAGCAAATACATGGCCCAAGAGTAGAGATTCACTCTCAGTCTGCAGGACACCTGGACCCAGCAGACCTTCGCTCACTGCACTTGCGAGAATCCGTGATTTACAGAGATAATCCTCAGACATTTCAAGCTGGGCTGAAGATATACACATTTCCAGCCCATGCCATCAACTCCATTCATCTGGAACAGGTGCCAAGCTTATGAAATCCTCCTGCTGTGTGGTAGGCTCCACAGCACGCTTCATTAGCAGCCAGCCGAGCAGCTCGCCACCTCCAGCTCACAGGCATTGCACACAGTCTGGAGATCAGAGACCCAAACCTGGGAAGCAAAGGAGGCAAGGTTTCAAAGGCAGAGGGGGATTTAGGAAGACAATGCAGGACTCTGTAAAACCTGCTCCCAGCCCCTCTTATCCTCACTCGTTTGAGTGAACGCAGCTGTCTGTCTTTTCTAATTCAGGGGTACAATGCTGTGGCTGGAAGTGCTAGACATGGCCATGGCAGTCTTATTAAAAACAACATCTAATAAATTGCCAAATGCCATTTACCCTGGATAACCTCCTTAGCTGAAACTCTCCGTATCTACTGGGGCTGCTTTGATGTGTCCTTCTGCTCTCTCAGACCAGATGTTGTCATAGATTTGCTGACGATGACTACAAACCAGCTTTGAAAGGCGCTCTGGCAAGAAATACTTTCCCATCCTGTCTCAGATAGGGTCTGCTTTTTTTCCCCACTCACGTTTTTCTTACTGAGGCCATTGGGATGAATAAAGGCTCTTTGTTCATTTAGCCATTTCCCTGCCTGCTGATGCTTTTTAAATATTTTTTAAAAAATAAATTGAAATGACAGCAGCAGCAGTTGAATAGATGAAATATGTCTCAAATACCACAGTGACGGCCAGTGCTTGGACACCACTTTCAGCTATAAACATGGACAGTGAAAAGGCGTGGGAGCCTTAAGAACCCCAGAAATACTTTCTCCCTCTCTGTTAAGCCCTGGGGAAAAAAATAAAAAAAATTCTACTGAGCGAGGAAATTCTCAAATTTTCTCTTGAATATTATGGCAAGGCGCTCTCTGTCAGAGGAGCTGGCACCTTACTCTAGAAGTAGTGGATGCTCATTTATAGGATGAGAGGGAACAGCCTCAAGTTGTGCCAGGGGAGGTTTCGACTGGATATGAGGAAAAATGTCCTCGGCGGGAGGGAACAGGCCGCCCAGGGAAGCGGTTTGTTCAGTCCCCATCCCTGGAGGGATTTAACAGACGTGTAGATGCGGCGCTTAGGGACACGGTTTAGCGGTGGACTTGGCAGTGTTAGGTTTATGGTTGGACTCGATGGATCTTGAAGGTCTTTTCCACCCTAAATGGTTCTATGATTCTACGGTATAGATACTATAGCCCATGAGCCCCTTAGAGCCTCCCTGCTGATGTTCTGGTCATCACCAGGGAAGCGACCTGCCCCTCTGGTGACGGGTGCAAAACGTAACCTCTGTTCTCATGCTGACAGGTGAGGGTGCGAAACGGAGCTTTCTGAGCCGACGTTTTATTCCTCTGGCACAGACTCACGGCCAGGGCCCCGCCCGCAGCAGGACACCGGGCCCCGCTATGGATCCCATACCGGAAGGGACCAGCTCCCGCAACACACCGGCGCAGGGCCCTGCAGGGGGCGCCCTCCCGCCCGCAACCGCCGCGGGCCAGTACGCGTGCACACAGCGCGGCCCCTCTTCCCCCCCCCGCACCCCCCCCCCGCCGCCCTTCCCGCCTCCCAGCCTGGCGGGCGCCGCGAGG
>JAVKLA010000010.1:21451301-21487237 GCA_034782735.1 Sagittarius serpentarius
CCGCCCGCCCCGGGTGCGGGGCCGGAGGGGGTCGGGTGGGGCGGGCCGGCCCCGGAGCTCGGCTGCGGGTGGCTTCGCGGTGAGCTGTGCGTGGCCCGGGCCGGCCCCAGCGCCGGCGGCCGGGGGAGAGGCGGGGAGTGCGGGAGCCGGTGCTGGCGAGCGGCCGGGGAGCGCTGCCTGTGCCGGGCTGCTGGGGGCTGGGCATGGCGGTTCCTGGTGGGTTTGCTGGTGCTGAGGCCTGCTGCAGCCTGCAGGACTGTGGGATTTCAGAACCACGGGAGCTCCTCGCTGGGTTTTTACTGGAAGAGGAAAAGAAGGAATTTTTTTCCTTCCTCAGCTGCCAGGTAGTTCCTGGTATTTCAGTAAACTGATGGTTACTGAACTGATCGAAAAGCAAGCTGAAGAAAATAAGTCTTTTAGCGTCTTTTGCAAAAGCACAGTTACCGCCATCTTTTCCTAGTACTTAGGCGATGATTTAGCTGGCTTTGTCATTCTTCAAAACCACATTTGGACATTTTGACGGGCACGAGGAAGGTGATGAGCTGGGCCACTGCACGCATGCTTTACCTGCTACAGATCAGAAAGTAAAGCTAAAATTGCCGTTTTCCCCTGTGACCTGGGGAATTTTATACTTTATCGATTCGCATCTGTCATTTGGTGACGTGGGAGAGGAGCTGCTTTTAGTGTGATTGAAAAGAAAGATTGGCAGGAACACTTAGAGAGTGAAATTGATCTTCTGGTAAAAACATACTACAGTTCAATTCTCCCTTTTTAAATAGAGGAAGGTTATCTGTACTGACAGTTCCTGAAGCAGTTTTTTTCCCCACAAATTACTTGCCTGCTGGTTTGCCAGCAGCAATTATGTTAGCCTTTTTTGCTTTTAACTGTCTCGGTAAAATGAGGATTTTGTTTTCAATTACTATTCCATGGTAGCAGCTGTAGTTGCCACACAGATGCCACTTACACTGTAAAACTAAGAGTAAAGGAGGTACTCCTCAAAATCCTGGGCAAGGCCCTGACAGTTTTTGTTAGGGTCTTAATGGAGGTACAGAACTCTGTTCCTACTTGTTCTTGTCTTCAATGCTGAGGTGATGATTCAATGATGACTCTGTGTGCCTAGCTATAGCTCAGCCACAGACTAGAATGCTGCTGTCTCTGTTCTTCAAGCTGGGATGTGGGTAATGAGGGGGCTGCACAGCTCCCCTCTCCCACCAGCTGATAGGAAGCAAGCTGCATTGGAAGGTGCTAATGGGAGAAAGAAGATTGTAGACTGTGGTTGTCTTAACTCATTAGTAAATTCACTTGCACGTGCTTCTCTTTAAGATTTGAGAAGATGACTAGTTGTGCAATACTGTCTCCTGCTAAAAAGGGTATCAGCACATCATCGTCTGGTTTTCAAGGTTTTATAGGCATCACAGCAAAAATTTTCAAGGCAGAGAGTGAATTTAGAGATGAAGGGATTTGTGTTTGCCAAAGGAAAGTTCTTATCAACTGGAGGGACAGCAAAGGGACAAACGTGTTGTGCTGCTTCATTTATTTTGTAAGGTGATGACAGAGGAAGAGCTTCATGGGCTGATGAGGGAAGAGTGTCAGCCCTTCTGGCTATCTTATTCCATATTAAGCAGCTGAGGTTATGAAGGGCTTTGAAAGCAAAGGTAATTGAGATGGGGGAAGAGTCAGCGAAAGGGTTAGTGTGGTCAGGGTGGCAAGCTAAAAATACATTCTTTGCAGCTGCATTTGGAGTAGGACGAAGTTGAGCGGGTTGTAGGGTAAAAGCGATTGCAAAACTGAACGGCAAGTCTGAACGAGGGCTCTAGGTCTGACGGAATGCGGCCTGGGAAACAGTTGCAGTACCTGGTTGAGAAAGTATTCAAGTGTTCGACCTGAGAGAAATAATGGGGAGAGGGTTAAGATTTTAGCTATGTTTTACTTTGGGGGGAGGGCACAAGCGTGTAATTTAGATGGTTCTGAACACTGACTTTGAAAACCTGCTTCTTCAAGCACCACCACTTACCCCAGCTCCTCTGAAGTTTCATACATGCATGTTTCTCTTTTGGCTTTTCTCTGCAGATATTTTGTGAAGGTGGCTTGGGCATGGACGTTCTGGCTTCTGCTGCCCTTCGTCGCGGTCACCACCTACCAGTTTGCCAAGAGCAAGTTCCTCTATGGTCCCACGAAGAGCATTTTGACAGTGCTGCGGCGTCTCAGCGCACTGCTAGTGGGCACTGCCATCTGGTACGTCTGCACCAGACTCTTCATGTATATTGAGAATCTCACCGGCATGTGCTCTACCTTGGGTAAACTCAGCGAGCCTCGCCAGCTGTATGCAACCAAGCAGGAGTGCCACCAGGACAATGGGATTTGGAATGGTTTTGATATCTCAGGGCACTGTTTTCTGCTCTCGTACTGTGCTCTGATGATTATGGAAGAAGTGGCTGTGCTGGAAGGCTTGTCCATAGACCAGAACTCTAAGCTGCATGTTGTGATCAACGTCCTGTTTGTTTCCTTGTGTTTTCTCACCGTGATTTGGGTGTTCATGTTTCTGTGTACTGCCGTGTATTTCCATGACTTCAGTCAGAAGCTTCTTGGTGTGCTGATAGGTCTGTCAGCATGGTACGGGACATACAGATTTTGGTACTTGAAACCCTTTTCTCCTGGACTACCTCTTCCAAATATACCTTTGACTTCAAAGAAATACAGTTATAGCAGATAAAATAAATATTAAAAGTTTTTGGAAATTGATTTTGGTACTGGAGTAGTTGAATGTAGGAATGGTTACTGTATTTCCACTGTAAGGAACAAGGTGATGGGCTGGAGGAAACCAAATCTGTACTAGTCGATGGCTGGCAGGTGGTAATGAGCTTCTTTCTTGGGAGAAAAAAATTTGGTATTAGAACATGTCTGCTCTCGTTTAGGAGCTGCTGACTGGCATTCTCAGCAAAGAAATCAGAAGTTGGATCTGTTCTTTTTACTAATAAATAGAGGAGCAGATCCAAGGCTGACAGAGGCCTTTGCTCTCTAAGAGCTTGATTGATCTTGAATTAATTCTCCCTCTTTCTTTTTGATTTATTTATGTCAAAATGTCATGGATGATCCAAACCTCATACTTCTCTCTTTTTTTTTAATACTCGTATTGCCTTACGGGAAAGCTCTAATAATGACAGTGCTGCTAAGTGTTGCAAAAATGTCAATACTCATTAAAGCAATGTATAGCTCTTTTGCGAAACTAGAACATCTCACATTATGAAGCGTTAAGTACACTAACTTACCACAAATGCTTCTTAGCTGTCTGCACCTTCTGCAACAGAGAGTAAATCTGAGGTGTAATGTCTTAAGCAGACTGTGAGTTTAAATTCCTGCCTGCCTTTGAAAAGCAAACTCTTGAAACACAGCCTTAACTTTCTCCTCAGGCGAAGTATCTGTAATAATACTTTGCCATTTTATTCTTAACAGAAAAAAACAAACTCCTTCCAATTTTGCTAAAAAGTCTAATATGATCATTGGGATTTTAATTTTTTTAAAATCTTAAGAGTTGCACGCTTTGCAACAATGAGTACTTTGTGGTATGTTTTCTTCTAGAAGAACAATGAAATTCTGAACAAGTTAGCTTAACCTGCTGTTTCCCAGATAGTCTGCTTGGTAGTGAATGAAACGTTGTTTATCCTAAGAGCTGCAAAGCAGTGTGCTTGAAGCAATATTTATTCTGGCTTATCTAGCAATATCAATAAGCTACTTAATTTTGATTGCACGTAAAGCTATTATGGCCACTTTTGATGTGGCTGGAAACCCCCTACTGAATAAAACACTACTATTATATAATGAATAGGTATGATGCGGGATGGGTTTACTCATCATTATCAATCAGACATTTAGCATATTTTTTATCTTGAAAAGCTTTTTATTATTTTCTAAAGGCTTATTCATGACGCAGTTGCACAAAATTTGTTTGACACTTGTAGTGATGAGCGAGACAGCCAAAAAGGTCTGTGGGCAAGGCTGTAGATAGTGTCTGCTAATCTGAGAGCGGGCTTGATCTGTCTGTAGTGTTTGACTCCAAGGTGATTATTTTGCTGAATATAGGGTATGATGCACCATAGTCTAATCTTGGCACGTGTCTTTTTGCCATCTCAACAGCTGTCTTCCAGCAGGAGAGAGGTCACATTTGCAATAAATACAGCAGTGTTTATTCCACACTTGTGGTCTGCCTCTGAGGAGAGCTGAATTTCCACAATTCAGTGGCAAGTGGGAGTTGTTGTGCATCCGTAGAAAGTACAGATCACCTCTCAGAAAGAAGCTGTTTCAGGAGGTTATGTATCTTCTGTCAAGCTCCTCCTTTTGTTTTTGCATTATATTGCCTTTTAAGCTGACTCTTTGGAAAATTTGCACTGATTAACTCATATTGGGTTTAACTAAATTTGTTTAAACAATGCAAATTCATTTGCAGACATTCTTTTGATGTAATGTAAGCCTGCTCCCAATAGAGTTAAGCTAGACCACAAGGCACTTTCACCATGAAAAAGGATTATATACCCAGAAGGTTTTCTGCTTAATTTCATTAAATTTAAGTTTCTATTTTATGTTATTTTTACGTAACTTTGCTGTATAGAGAAGGCCTTG
This sequence comes from Sagittarius serpentarius, assembly GCA_034782735.1. Taxonomy (NCBI): domain Eukaryota; kingdom Metazoa; phylum Chordata; class Aves; order Accipitriformes; family Sagittariidae; genus Sagittarius; species Sagittarius serpentarius. The sequence continues at coordinate 21,455,919 of JAVKLA010000010.1, forward strand.
GAACAGGAAATGCTATTTATTTAAACCAACTGACTTGCTGAAATCGTGTTCAGTTTCACAAATGTTTTATGCAATCACTATATGGATATTTCTGTCCATTTCTAACCAGTGTCTTACAAACTTTTTGTTATGGAAATAATGTGTGAAATGGTTATTCTCAAAACTTTTATTTAAACAATGAAAGAAAAACACTTGAAAACTTTATCAGTGTTTGTGTCTTTGAGAATCTGTTTCTGATGTCTGTAAAGATTCTGCTGCTGCTCTTCGCTTCCCTGAATAATCAAGCCTCCAGGTATTTTTGTGACTACTGAGATGCATGATCAAACTGACGTTGATGATTCTGCAGTATTTGAATGAGTTAATGTGGCACGGGTTCTCAAAAGTATAGGTTATAAAAAGAAAACAAAGCCATGCCTGACAAAAGCAAGTTTCCTAATATGTGCCTGTTAGACCAGGCACTTCATTTTCTGCTTACTGTTACAAAGTGAAAGCCTAATCCATTGAAATGTATGGGAAAATTCCCGTGGGCTGTAATACTGCTTATGAGTTTGGAAATCTTGCTGTACGTGTCTTCCTTAGTACCTGGAGACCGTGTGCCAACTGTTGGCTTAGAAGGCTCCCTTGTGCTCCAGACCTCTTCTTTGCGCTTTTTGACTCTATTTCGGAGTAAGTCTTTGCTTCCTTGCGCTTTAACTGGAAACGAAGTGTTGCAAATTTTCTGTTCACATACTTGCCATCACCTTTATCTGACTTCCTTCCCTCCCAAATACACTTTTAGCATTAAAATAAAAATGCGGCCTTTCTATGACAGATTTGCAGCCAAAGAGAAACAGTGCTGTCAGTAGCTGGATTTGATGTCCTGTGCAAAAGGCACAAATCAGCTGTCAACAGGTATTATTCATTTGTTTCAAGTTTTTTAAAAAAGTGTAACATTTTAAAGATAAACTTAACGTATTTTGTAGTAAATTTTAAAAGACAGCAACTGTAATCACAAGAAACACTTGGGGTTTTTCTTTTTTTTTTTTTGTTTTTGCTTTTTTTGCATTAAAGTGTTCCTCTTGTTCCTGCAGAGCTGTCTTTCTGTGTCTGTAGAATTATCTAGGGAATTTTGTCTCCAGTGTTTTACTAGCATATTATTTATTTCAACACATTTGCTCATTTTTCATTGCCTGTGTTTGTCTGGCCTCTTTTGTGGGCTCTGTATCACAGTACTTTCACAGAAGCAGCATTTGGCCTGACTGATGTGGCTGAGGCAGGTCTTGGTCCCTTAAACATTCTGCTCTGCTGGGGCCAGCAAGGAAGGGAGTCTCAGCTAGAACACAGTGGGAAGATTAACTGGATTAGGATTCATTTCACTCTTCACTTACCTGGGACTCTTTCATGTTTGCGTCACTGGAGGCAGGATCGGGCAAACAGGAAAGTTGAGATCTTTCGTGAGAGCCATCTGAACAGTTCAGACTTTAAACATATCTGAAAGAGGGGTTTGATTTTTCCTCAAAGTCTTTGTTCAAAGCAAACTTGTTCCGTGAATGCTTCATTGGTGCTAAACGGTATTCTTGGTTTGCCAATTTATTTGTGTGTTCTGAAACTTAGGTTGTGGAGTGGCTGTAGAAAAAAGAATCCTGATTTCTCTTGATGCATGGCAATTCATGACAAAGTGAGAAACACCTGGTTATGCCCTATGGTGCACTTTAATGGAAAAAAACTGTAGGGACTGCAGTGATACACGAAATGTTTTGGAAAATCAGGCTTTAGTTGTGAACGCAAGTCTATGGTCACTTTTCTTAGTGAAATAATACCTGTTTTTTTCCACTGTAGCTTAAAGTAGATCCCTGCGTCTTCTCTGCAATCAGCCTTTTCCAGCTCTTTGCCTTTGATCAGCCTGTGTTTCTCTCTCTTCACTCAGAAACCTGTTTCCTGGGATTATTTCTTTTCATAGCTTCATCTCGCCTCCTGGAGTGCAGATTAGTAATAAATGCTCTTCTGCTAGATGTGTGCTTTCTCTCTATATATTTTGTCTTCCTTTCTTTTAAGTATTTTGCCAAAGCTTAAGATGAAAGTAATTAATACTAGCAAAAAAAGGCTGTTGTAACTCTGAACCCATAATTAACCATTGTTAAAAGGAGTTGGTCTGTCACTGTAATGGTGTTTACCTGGAAAAAAGCACATGCTTAATTTATTGAAGCAGAACTACACCTGATGTGCTTGAACTCATGGAAGGAAAGAGGAGGTAACGTGAAAGTGGCGCTTGGTGTGTTAGTAGAGTTAGCTTTGTCCTTTTCTTGGGGAGCAAGCACTGCATTTCTGTAAAGAGTAGCTTCACCCAGGTGTTTAGTTGGAAATTATGAATTCATTTGAATGTGGGAAGGGTACCTTTGTACTTGAACAAAGTATGCAATTAGAACATAGAGGTTACAAGCTGGAAAAGCAGAAATGGTAATGACTATTGGGATTGAGTGCAGTCCCTGAAATTTCAGGCAAATATTTAGCCTGAAAGATTATTTATTTTTAAACTACCCTCTGTCCATCACAAAACACAGGCAATACCACATGCCTTGTAACAAGCTGAATAACTTCTCTGTAAAGCTTTGGAACTATAATAAGGTACAGAAAATAAGCAGTCGGTGAAGAGCTTTACCAGCTTTTCAGGAGAGTTGAATACCAAGGCAAAGCAGTACTCGGAAAAACGCCCTTTCTCAATTGTGCTTTTCCTGACAAGGTATCCAATGGTAGGAGATCTGCAGTTGTACTGTATATATACCCAGTGGTGTAAGGCTGAAGAAAGGAAAGCATGGAACAAAAGTAAATACAAATGATGATTATTTTTTTGTCTCACATCTCTGAAGCCTTTTTCCATGTCCAGTCTGGGTTCATTTTGCAGTTTTAGGTCATGTATTCCTTCAGTCATGTAATTTAATGCATTTAATTTGTGGAAAACATGGTTGAGATCAGAGTGATAAATAGGCGTGTCCTCAATGTAAATGTCAGCTCTCTTCTGAAATATCTTACCTGAATCCTGCACTGCCTCTGTTCTGCGGAGCCCTCCCCATCTCGTGGGGACTGGGGAGAAGAGCAGTGCTGAGAGGTTACAGGTGGTGTGTCTGTATCAGTGACAGGCTTAACATCATGACTCATTGCTGGAGAAAATTCAGCTAAATAGGCTGTGGCTGAAAGTAGCTGACTGTGATGGCTAAAGCCATGCAAAATTAATTGAAAATAAAGGTGCTACAAAGCCCTCAAAGCCTGTTAGCCTTATATCCAAATGGGTGAGTTGTTGAACCCAAACCCAGCAGGACTCTGCTGATTGCGAGTGGCACTCAGGGTCTACCCTCTGTGTTTTGCAGATGATGGAAGTGAGCACGGATTTAGTATGTGCTTGGCATGGTGTCAGTCTAGACCACAGCTCTTCCCAGCACTGTGCGCTGTTGCTCCAGCCTTGCCATAGCCTGACCTGACTGATGTGGTTTTTAGAAGAATGGAAGTGACACAGGTTTGAGTTTTTTAAGAATATTTTTTTTTCTGTTGATTGTCACAATTTGGAAGTTGAAAGAAAAAATTATGCCAGGGTGGTTTTTTGTTTTATTTTGTCTTCTGGGGATTTTTGGGGGTTTTTTTTGTTTTTTGGGGCTTGGTGGTTTTGTTGGGGTTTTTTTTGCTTGTGGCCAAGAATCTTCCCTGTTGCTGTTCTGTGGTGGTTGTCTCCAAGGGCACGGAATGGAAAGAAATTGCTTTTAGTGGTCAAAAATAGAAGAGTGTTCCTTCCAGGAGGCTTGCAGTGGAGTGACGTGACCTTGTGATGTAAAGAGCATGTGCGAAACAGCGCTTAACTATGCAGAGTACTTAGTTCTATGTCAAGAAGTGCCTGCAGCATTATAAAGCACCCCCAGACCTGGTTACACTCTGTTCTGATTGCAAAGTAGCTTTATTTGGATAACTGTCTTGGAGCTAAAAAGGATTTAGGTCGCCGGAGAGATGAGGTGCTGGTAGGAAAGGGCTGAGACAGGAGGCAATGAAAGGAGGGGGATGGACAGTGTTATTTTTAAAGAAAGGCTTTCTAAGTTGTCATTGGTCTATGCTGTTAGTTAAAGAGTCTTTTAGCAAGACTTTATCTCCTTCATTTCTTAGCTGTTCTTTCTCAGAAGGTGGAAACGGGAGGTGCTGTGTCCACTGATGCAGAGCTTCACAGCCCGTGGGCTCCTGATGACAGAAATGTCTCTCTGAAAACGGTCACGCATCCCCGGCACTCTGCGACAGGAGAGAGAAATCAGGGGAGTCCAGGAGAGCGGAAGGGGGTAGGGCGGTAGAGAGGGGTAAAGAAAAAAAGAGCTGAAAGTAGATCATCGTGCAGAGGAGAAAGACAGAAAGGAACTAAAAAAAACCAACAACTACTGTGAGCTCCCAAGGAGTGGGTGGAGGTTGACGCTTTGCTCATCGATGCTCTTCAGCATCAAAGTCACGTGGAAATAGAAATAATCTGCTTTGGCAGCGGCAACTGCCGTCTGCAGGTAGAGCCTTGGCCCGCAGCACACAGGTTACTGCAGTCCGCAGCCTTTGCTGCAGCTGCGGTGACAGACAGCTGCGTTCTGACCAAGCAATTGTTCATCTGAATTATTTATGGCATATGTGGTATTCTTTCTTTCACAGTCAGGCATTCAAAGCAGACTGTTTTCTCTCTGTTTAATCCTTCAGAGGAAAGCATGTAAAATGGAGAGTGAAAGGCAATGATAGTAAATGTGTCATTTGGGCACATTTGGAAATCAGCATGGGGGAAAAAACAGGGAATTTGTTGTTGTGAATGCACTTTGAGAATACAAGTTCCAGTGTGTTTTCACTGCTGCTTGAAACCTTAGATTCAATATCAGAAACAGCTTGGTCTGAAAACTCTGATTTATCACTGAGGCCATGCTTTAGGAAATCCCTTAGGGGTATGAAACCTGTCCCTGTTCACAACATACTTACACAGATGTTTCATTCCCAGCCATATCTGTGGGTTTGAACTTTCCTCTGGGCGCAGCCTGCTGAACATGGACTGAGGAGTTTACTCTGTCCCACCAAGGCAGAAGTAGCTTTTCTACAAACTTGTGTAGTAAGAGCAGCTTTGCTGCTGGCATGAACAGATGTGCAATTACCCTCTTATTCTCCGCTATGCCACAGATAACTGCAGGTGTGGAGTTACAGTAGTTAGCTCTTAGGTTGTACGTTATTTGCTGGTTCTTTGGTTATTTAGTTTTTAATCCCATATTATCATATTTTATATTATCTGTGTCCATCTCAAAATACTATTATCATATTATCCTGTATTATTTTAATCCCATATATCTCTCGGGAACCTCAGAGATTTAGTTGCTGTCATTGCCTGCATTATGGATCCAGTCGGGGTAGTTTTGGCTTTACTCTTAACGATGGCAGTGCATGCCACCAAACGCCACCTGATGTTAAATATTTTCACAAGCTTTAGTGTTTTCTGTTTGCTGTTCTCATGTGGGGAAGTCCTTCATTTATTTTCACAGCACAGAGAAAGTTTCCCCTCTCTTGAAGGATCAGGTCCTACACCATCCCTCTTTCCTCCTTAGCCAGGATACTGCAATTGCAGTTGGGTGGTAAGGATGGGGTTTTTTCATTCGGAAACAGAGGAAGACGTGGCAGTTAATTTCTGAGAGGGCCGCAAGATGGTCACTAGGTATTCTTAGGCAGCCCTTGATCTTGATTTCTTTGGCAACTTGTGACAGGCTCTGTGGTGTGCTCCCTGTCCCCTGGCAAGCTTGGTTTTGAAATCCTTTATTCTGCATGGAGAAGTCTTCTCCATCCCTTGACAAGCAAAAGAGAAAGCTGCCAGCCAGCTGCAGGACCGACACGTACATTTTCAGTTTTCATAATTGAGTCCTTTGAACAAAACCCATAGGAGTAAAAAGATTTCAGAGGCTGTAGTTCTACAAATCTGACCATTGCGAGCCTATTAAACAGGAGGCTTGGGAGGGAGGAGGGAGCGACCGCTCCTCGTGAGCTCGCTCAGTGTCATGAAGCCCCATCTATCTTGGAGGTGCTCGGAAGGGCTTGGACTTGACAAGTAGCCCCTGATTGTCTTTCCTCTGATAATTAACAGTTCCGCATTTCAGCACAGATGCAGTGTTTAAGGCCGTGAGGTGCCTAAAAGCACATTTGCCTCTAAAACACAGAGATTCTGAAGGATAAAAATTTGCTTGGGTAAATAAGTACATGTAGGGTAAAGCCTAAGAAGGACCCTAACTGGGGTTGGATCAGGTAGACAGGCGTATTTGGTGCAAGATACAGGACAAGCGATTCCCTCTGTTGCCTAGTGCAGCCAAGCAAGAGCTTCAGTGACAGCGGTTGCTACAGAATCGCTCAGCAGCAAATTGTGAAGTGTCCCAGAGCAGACTTTGCTCCCAGCAGTATCTCTGAGGTGCCTCACCTTCCAGCCTTACCCCTTGGGTGCTGCTGTTAGCCCACACCTTGCTGAGAGCGAAGCGTGAAGTCCTGGAGTGAGAAAAGAGACTTTTGCTATCACTTTAGTATTTCTGTGTACAGAAAGTACCTTGGGCAGCGAACATCGGGCCAATGCCTGGCTTATGGCCATATAGTGCGACGGTCTCCCCTTTTAAATGGAACTGGAGCAGAAGTCGTCCGATTAGGCTCAGATCGGCTAGAGCAAAACCAACTTTTTATGATGACAGCATATAATCACCACAGGGCTATTTATAGTAACTCGTTAATCTGGATCGATTGGGGTGGTGACGTTCATCTCCCAGTTCATTTCAGCATGGTCTTCAACATCAATCCAGCCTCTGCCTGTCACAGTAATTGTCTTGTATCGCTCTCGCAGATTGCTTTTCCCTGGAGCGAAGTCCTGGTATTTTTTCATTACCACAGCAGGCTCAGCAACAGGGAGTGGCACTGCCTTCACTGATTTTTTGCTTTTTTTTTTAATCCGGTCCAAAACAAAGGCTTGTTAGTGAACATGCCTAGCTGAAAACCCGTACAAAACTCATCATTATAGCATCTGTGGCGTCCCAGCAGCCCACGAAGCAACATGACTGACAGCTCTCACGTGTTGGTCTGAACTGACCCATGCCTTGTTCCAGCTGCTGGCTCTGTCTGGCTTCCTTATAGTAGTTGCGTTTCAACAGTCTGCTCCAAAACAAAACAAACGCCTATGTTCTCCAGCCTTTAGAGTTCTGATTTGCTCCATGATTTAAAATTTATTCTTTGGTTTAACAAAACGAGGAGCAAAGTAACCAGCAGCGGTCTTGCTAAGCTTCCTTCTGCCTCATTCTTGGGCTGAAATCATGGGAACAGCGCAAGCATTTGCCCTCGTTCTCTCTGGGTTTCCTGGCCTTGTACCCTCTTTCTACCCTTCCTTTCTACACCGGGCACGTGCATTTCATCAGCTTTTGGAGATCACCAGGCAATGTGTGTGTAGGACAATGGACAAAGGTAAAAGGATGAAATCCTGGTAAGGCTTTCATGTTGCTGTATCTTTATAAATTCTTGTGGAGAGTTTAGTATCAGCTAATGGACCATTGGTCATTGTGTATGTTCTTAGATCTTTCAGATTCAGCAAAAGGGATGACCTCAGGGGACCCCCTTGCCTCCCTCTTCAAGAAGAAGAAAAGGAACTATTTCTTCCAAAGTCATTGAAGCAAATACGTAACTCTATTTGGGAGAATGTCTGTCTGTAAAGTTTGACTCGGCAGCCACGGCTGCAGGTGCCTGGTCTACATGCACAGGTGGTGGATTTGGGTTCTTGCACACCAATTTTAAGTGTAGCCCTAATCACCGGGGGGCAACACGGATAACACAGCACCTTTGCAGCTACATAGGTCACTGTATTCCAGAAGTATGTCAGATCAGCCTACACAGTTGACAAGCACAGCATAAATTTGTGCATTTTGCACTGTCTAATCGCTATGTGCTCATTCCTTGTAATTCCTGCTAAATATTCACAATTCCATGGCTGCCACGGTTGTATCAAGAAACAAAGCTGCTGGGAAATCCGGCTGCTTTCGAATACATAATGATAACTTTTGAGTCGGAGGCAAACACAATTCGTGTCACTTCGGCCACACTTGGCATATGTTCCCGAGCGTAGAGATGCAGCACGACTCGCTAGGGATCACCGGAGCGCTCGGAAAACCAGCCAGAGGAGATCCTAGCAGGCTGAGCACTTACAGAAATGAGTGCCTTGGAAGAGGAATACATATCGTTTCCATGCGAGTTTTATACCAAGGCAGTACATGAGAAAAAGCACAAACCACCTGCACATCCCACTGCCCTTCCTGCAGAAGGATGTTGAACACATTTAGAAATGTGAAGCCGTTACTCCTCCCATATGGTTTATTGAGGATCTCAGTTTTCAAAGCATGAGTAGCAGTGAGGCCCGTTATTCTTTCCAACATGCAAAAGGCACAAGAAAGTCATCAACGTGATTCTGTGCAAAGTGTCTCTAAGAAAACACACAGCGAGGAACGACAGAAAAGAGCCCCCGATGGAAGAGAAAGCCAGTGCCTTCAGGAAAGTGCTGAAAAGTTCTGAAAATGGTCGTACTTTTTCAGAGTCCGATGTGCTCAGTCGGTGAAAGATGGTTTGCAAATCCGTGAAGGAAAACTCAAGAGAGAGAGCTAAAAGGCTTAAAACAATAAGCTCCTTCATGTGCCAAAATTCAGGTTGGAAGTCAAAATGATTTCTCTCAGGAAGAAAGGGCGGCAGTTAAAGACAGACATTAAGTTCTTTAAAAAAAAGCCCACCAAAACCAGACGTAAAAAATGGATACATTCTAAGAGCAGCTCAATAAAAAATATTCCTTTTAATGAAAAGAATTCAAAAAATGGATACTTGAAGAATGCAAATCCACCTTGACTGTGACCAGCTACTGCACCCTGCTCCCAGGAAAGCCTCCGAGCATGACAACACAACACCTTCTAGAAGAAGAAAGTCCCCACTACCTGCATGTGTGAAATGTGGCCAGTGAACAATTTGGAAACAAACGTACAGGACGGAGTATCCGAGTCCCATTAGTTAACTGGGGCATCGGAAAACTTCGCGGGGTTCCCGTCTCTCCCACTGGAGCCGGCTGGTGCCGGAGGCGGTGTTGCTTCCCGGTAGGCACGGCTGAGCCCCTGAACCCCTGAGCCTCTCACTGGAGTTGAATACTTAAACCTAAAAAAGGCATTTACAAGTTGACGCATTTTTTTGTTGTTGTTGTCTTATTTCCTTGCAGTATACGTTTCTACTTCTAGACTATGGAATGTTACATTAAACAATATAATTACTCATTACCTTGCTTCAAATTTCATTACAGTTACTGTGGCTTCATCATAATTTCACACAGCACAGAGACACCAAACTAAACACCAAGCAGCCAGGACTAGATGTATTTTTTCTTTAAGTACCAATAAGCAAAATATCCCATTCCGCCCAGAGATCCCATCAGGAAGGAGGCTCCGAAGAAGGAGGGAGGCTTCCTCTTGACCAGCCTGAAGGCATTGGGTACCACTGCGGAGAGGAGCGTGGTATGTATATCTCCCAACACTTTCCTGAAGGCAAAGCGTTTTTGTATCCTGTCGAAGAAGGACTGTAGGTTAGGTCTGCTGCCATCTTCCCAGTATTTCTTAGAGAGTCCCAGAAACTTGAGGCGGTGCAGGGTGGCTCCTAATAAGACATCGGCCAAAGTAAAGACACATCCGCAGAGCCAAAGTTCACACTTCTGCCCTGGAGAGAGAAGCGACAGAACAGGTAGGGTAAGAAGAAACTTGGATGGGCACCTAAAGGCTTGCTCAAAAGATCCATGAAGGCAGGAACATTTTCATTGGACCTGGGGTGTTTTTTTCTCAGCTCTCTGATATCCCAAGAGATCAGACCCCATCTACCAGGCTACATGATGGAGGATATGTGGGATCACAAGGCTGGCAATATGAGATGATCATTTATAGCCCACGTGGAGATACAAATCACTGTCTGCAAAATGGCTCTGCTACCTCTCTCCCAAGTCAAGAGCAGCAGGAGATGGCATCCTTCCATAGTCAGGAGGTCCCTGGAAAGGGGCCCTTAACGTCCCCTTGAAGGAAGGTGGGGTGCAGTGACCCCTTCTGCTGGGTTAGTGCTCGGGGAGAACAGCAGTGTTTGTCCTTGGCTGTGCTGGGAGCTGTTTCAGGAGTGTCGTGTTAACTTGTCCTATTTTAGGGATGTGAGAAATCCTCAGGAATCAAAACCATTTGCTGGCCCGGCCTGGCTGCTCTCCCTGTGCGCTATTGGGGGGGTCCTGCCTTTGTCACCTCTCCTGCACTGGGGGCCCTGCTCCAGGACACCAAAACTGGCAGCACATGTGTGCTGAGAGACAGGTTTTCGGGGGAGGCTGAGCTCGGTGCCAATGCCTGCCATGAAGAAAGGCACTAAAGCGTTGACGGCCCCTAATAATGGGTGACCCTGGAAATAACCTCACCAGAGAGATGTCCAGGAATAAACCAAGCTGTTAGGCTGCAAGAGGTGGGCTCAGGCCAGGATGGTGTTAAACACTCTTCTGGTGCCCTTTCAGTGCTAAGGAGCAGGGCTAGGATGGAGCTAAGGCAGATAAAGGGAGGTGTAGGTAAGTAAGAACAGCAGAAGGGGCACAAAAATTGGCTCCGTCCACCCTGAGCCCCTGGATTTGCACCAAATCCTTAATTTTGGGGCTCTTCCACTGTCATGTGGCTGCTGTATCAGGGGAGGAGAGAGAGGCACCTTTATTGCACCCCTGCGCAGGCACTGGTGCTGCAGGGCAGCTTGCAGGGCCAGGCCAGTGGAATTACTGGTAATTAGCAGTCCTCGTTTGTAGCCACTTGGCAGCCTGCCTAATCCTGCTAGAGGCACAGCCCAAGTGGACAGATTGCCTGTGCCTAATTAGTCAATAAATGTTTTCAGTGACTAATGAGTTGTGGGGGTGCTGTGCGGACCCTGAGGCTGCCTCGGCTCAGAGGTAAGGGGAAGCAGGGCTGAGGTGGCTGCCTTGCTCCCAGGCACTGCTGCGGGCGAAGGAGAAAGCACACATGAAGATGGCGACTTTGGGAGACAGCTGTGGTCTGGCCCTACCCCCCCTGGCCCTGGGCTTGCACCCGCTGCTGAGCTCTGGACCCGGCTGTGGGGTGCCCCAGCCCCTTGCACCCCTTCCCCGCACCAACTTGGGGCAGAAGCACAAGCAAAGGCAACTCACCCTCTTTGTATCCGCAGCAGCCCCAGCTTGGACCAGCCTGTCCCAGCCGAATTGGGTGCCTGTGGCAGGGGGTTGCCCTGTGCTCCTGCAGCATCTCCCACCCTCCTCCTGCCTGCCCTGCCCTGCCCTACCTGCATCGCTGCGCCTCGGGCCGGCAGCCTGGGCTGCGTGGGAGGAGAGCTGCTGCACTGCAGCTCCTGGGAAGTTGCCAAAGGGCTGGTGCTTGTGCCCGCTGCCGAGATCCTGACCTGGCTGTGGGCACGGTGGGGGGAGTTTGGGGCCCCGGCGCAGGGGGCAGGAGCAGCACGCGAGGACCGAAGGCAACCAAGCGCCCGGGTGCCGGCAGCAGCAGCAGCAGCCGCCCCTCTGCTCCAGGCACCCAGGACGTCCTCCAAGGCACCTCATTAGACTGAATTCTGCTGAGCTATCCCGCTCTCGGATCAGTTAATGAGAGCGTTCACTGGGGGCAATTAGGGCAAGGCAGGGTGCCGCTGTGAATGCATCACGGCTCTCAGCAAATCCCCACATCAGTACCTTGCAGGGCCTGACCTCAGCACCTCCGAGGGCCCTTCGGTGCAGCCCCGAGCGTGACGCACAGCTCCCCGTGGCCCAGGCCGGCCCCGAGGGCAGGGGCAGCTGTGGGGCCGTCCCCTGATTAACTGCGCCTGGGCTCTGCTCCGGACCTGGCACCACGGCGCTGGCAGCTACCAGCCATCCCAGGGCTGGGGTTACGAGCCTGCTGGCAGCGGGGACAGGAGGATGATGGCGTCATCCTGGGGTGACGGTGGGAAAAGTGATGTCCAGCTGTGCTCCTGCATCCCTGTCTGCCAGGGCGCCGGGGTGGCTCTCGGCAGGCACCCAGCAGCATGTGTTTGATGTCGGAGATGGCTGGTGTTGCTCTCTCCCTCTTGCTGGCGTTTGACGCAAGTCCCGCAAAGGCTCCCACCCCTCCAGGGCCTCTCAAATGCCCATCAGGTTTCCCTGCCCGCGCTCCGCTGAGATGTGCAGCAGTCCCGTGGCCGAGGGGGGTTGGCTGCAGGACACGTCCCCAGACCTGCGCTTTTGTCAGCCTGTGCTCCTCGTGGTGCAACAGCCCAGGGCCAGCCCGCTCCTTCCTGAACCAGCCAGGGCATCGGTCACTGGCAGCCCCTCGCTGGGGCAGAGGGGACTGGCCACCGCCCTGCAATGACTTTAGAGTTGCCACAGAGCAGCTGTGAGGACAGGGGTCCCGCTGTCCCCTGTGGCAAGGCGTGCAGGGGTTCCCCAGAGCAGGGGTGGTTTGCTGGAGGTTAGTAAGACCACGGCTGCAATGACATAGGTGCCCCCAAAATCAGTGGTTGTTCCTTGGGGGATGTTCTTCAGGCGCAAAGCCATCGGCTGTTCCTGGTGTTGCACCTCGGTCTCGTGTGGAAAAACACCCCATAAATGCAGCCCAGCACCTACCTTGGTACTCCAGTTTCCTCTTCTCCAGCTCGGCCTCGATCTGGTCTAGCACCATCCCCAGTTCACCAAGGATCTTCTTCAAGTAGTTCACGTTGTCATGCTCCAGGATCTTGGCCTGGATGGAGAGTGGGGTTAGAGTGGGGGATGGATGGAAGGACAGACACAGCCCTGCATGGATGCAGGGACATGAGGCACCAGGTGCCTGTGGCAGGTCCGTGGGTCGTGTCCCCCCATTGCCAGAGATGTGTGTGGCTTTGACCTACTTACCATGAGCTTCTTCTGCTTGGAGAGGTAGGGCTCTGATAGCTGTGGCTCCTCATCGTGGTCCAGCTTCATCAGTTCCGTGCTGGCATTAGCTAAATGTCCTGGGGGGAGACAGAGGGGCTGGGGGAGGCTGTGTTTGGCAGGGGTCGGGATGACCTTGTGTCCAGTAGCAAAGCACCTCGTCCTGCATGTAAAATAGCAATGTGGCACCAAGAAAAACACCCCGGAGGGGTAAAATGGGCCAAATTCATGGCTTGCTGTTGCCGTGCTGCCATACGGGCGGGTGGCTGGGGCATCGCACACTCTCCTGAGGGCATGTGGCTTCTTCAGTCCTCCCATCCGCTCAGGGCAGGGCAGCGCTGGCTGCGGGGGTATGGCAGACCCCCCTCCCTGGCCATGGCGAGTCGCAGCTCTGCGGGTTTCAGCTCTGTTTCCTCTGCTGGATTCGCATCAGAGCTGCCAGCAGATCTCTGTCTGTCTCTTACTGTTTTAAGAACATCCCTGAGCTTCCCCATAACCTGGTTCCTGCAGCTCCATCCCCAGCAGGTCAGTCCTTTGGGATGTCCGAGCTGGCTGCCCACGCGTGGGTGTGCGTGCAGAGCAGCGCGGCAGGGAGCAGCGCGGGAGGGGATGCTGCCTCCCAAATGAAGCTCTCCCACCCCAGCTCGGTGTCCGGGGATGCAATTTGGTAGTGTGGAGCCCATTGCGAGCATGGGAGAGACGCCCACCCTCCTCTTTCCCAGGGCACAGGGAGGATGCGAAGGGCTTTGTGCAAGGGAGCTAACGGAGGGAAAGGAGCAGAGTAAATGGAAGAAGGGAATACGAGATGCAGAGTAACACCTTAGGGACGAAATAAATTACCCGACGCTGGGCTAATCTCTTCCTGCCAGGGACCATCTGTCTCTCCCTCCTTGTTCCCTCCAACAAGGGCTTGGCTCTGCCGATGCGTGGGTGTGGGAGGTGCCAGGGCTGGCCGGGGCGGCAGCCAGCAGCGGGCTGTACGCTGCCACAAAATGGTGAAACTCCCTGTTTTCTATCACGAGCCTTGAAGCTCGTGCTTGCTAAGGCTCCCAGTTGGCTCTCCTGGGGCTGTAACTTGGAGGGAAGCCTGGATATCACCCTGGTTTCATTCCCCTGCTCCCCTTGGGAGAGCCTGGCCTTTGGTTCACCCTTTCCTTGGGACACAGCTACACGGATTTGCCTCGGCACCCGCTGCAATGGGGCAGCTCAGCCATCGCCTGGGCATAGGGGTGTGCTGGGGAGGAAGAGCACCACTGGCACGGGAGCATCCCGTGGACCTGCCCACAGCCCCTCTATTGCAGTGGCTTGCGAAAAATGCCACCAGCAAGGAGGTTTGAACAGGGAGATATTTTTAATGACCTCAGCAGACTGCTGGGGAGGTGCTGTGAGGCAGACAGGGTCTGAAGCCACTGCAGCAGGACCCTTTGGGGAGGGGATGAGCTCTGCACCTTGCATCTGCCCAAGGTCTGGGGGTGGAGGTGATGCTTTGTGACGTGGGGAAAGCCTTCTGTGCAGGGTGCCAGCAGAGGCAGGGCAGACCATGAGATACACCTCGGGAACAGCCTATTTCTCTTTGTGGCTGAGTGCATCCCATTTCAGAGGGACCATCTGTGACCCAGGCAGCTGAGGGGACAGCAGGAGGGGAACAGTGTTTGCAACAGGGTGCCATTTGGGTCCAGAGCCTAAAGGAGGGGAGAGATACGGGGCATGCCAGCGCCCTCCTAACAAGGTCACTTTTCTGGCAAGGGACTCTCTCCAGGAGAAATCCTTGCCGTTGAGTTATATTAAGCATTGTCAACGTTTCATGAGCACTTGAAGGTCAGGTACACAGTCTTATGTCGATTCATCCACTATCTGCAACTCAGTCTGGCTGTAGTCACCCACCTCTGCCCTTAGAGCTATGGGAAGGAGAGGGGGATGTGCGGGAGAGGGAACAAAGCCCTAGAAAGAGCTGGGTGAGAAGCTTGCATGGCCCGTGGGAGCCTGGACACCCCCAGGGCTAGGAAGCCTCTACAGCATGCCTGCAGCTCCCAGATTAGCTGTGCTTTGCCATTTCCCAGCTCTGTCCCTGCCTGCATTCATGGAAAGGGGAGACAAGCAAGAGCAGGGTGGCTGGCTGGGCTGCAGAGCCAAACCGAGCCTAAAGGAAGGGCTGGGGTAGCCGTCCCGCTGGCATCGGCCCTGGGCAGCCCTGCTGGAGAGGCGACTTACTGCGGATCTCAGCGGTCGCGTACTTTGGGATCATGGAGTCGGTGGTGAGCTCGGGGTGCAGGATGCAGCCGTGTGTGTAGGCGTCCATGGGGAGCGAGTCCAGCAGCTCCCGGTACTGCAGCACCCGCGAGTGCAGCAGGCTGCCCGGCTCGGGGATCAGCTGGGTGATGTTTTCTGCGAGGGCAAAGGGACAGCTGTTGGCAGGACCCGGCGGGGCTCAGGCACTCATTAGTGGCTCATTAGCCTACGCTGGACACCAGTGTGCAATCCTGCCTGAGCTACCTCCGAGCAGGGCTGGCGGTGGCAGTGCATGAACTCAAAACCATACCCCACACTCTGCCCTCTCCCCGCTGCCCGTCCCGGCCAGGAGCGCATCCAGCCCGTGCCCAGAGACTGGCAAACCCGCAGGACCGCAGGGACGCGTACGCGTGTCGTTACCCAGCCCCGCAGCCCCCATGTCCCCAGGAGCTCAGGGGAGCAAGCCCTTCATCTCTGCAGCCCCTGAATTTGTACACTGTAGTTTCACATCTGTTAGAAGGGGAACAAAATCTTCCCATTCTGCAGAAAAAAGCTAAAACATGGGAATTTGAGTTTGGGGTCTCCTGAGTTGTGCACTCGTTACACCAGTGGCAATGAGGTACCCAATTCTCTTGGGCATCCTTGAAAATCCCATTCAAAATAGGTAATCAGGGAGCAGGTGACCAAAGAAGGAGCCCTGCACATCTTCCCTCTGCGCTCAGCCAGTGCCTCAGCTGCAGGAGCATCCCTCGCCCCGGCCGCCTTGGCATCTCCCTTGCCTTGTTGGGTTTGTTTTATTCATCTTTTGTGGATGGCAGTTTGTATCCTGCTCTTTTTACTACACTTCCAGCTCAAAATACACAGCAGACGACACCAGAAGGAGAGAAATGTTGCTCTTGTCTCCAAGAATATCAGGTCCTTTTTTTATGAGATCGTAAAGGTTTATGGCATTTTTCAGATAGCAGTTAATAGGTGGTGAGTAAATTTACCACCAGGACTCGGTACACCCGCTTGCCCACATGCCGCCCGCAGTGCGGGGCTCACCGCACGCCGGCACCTCGGGCCGAGTTAAGGTGCATCGGCAGAAGGACTTGGGCAGACGTGGCCAGCAGGGCTCCTTAACGAAAGGCCTGAGAGGAGCGTTCTGCCCGGCCCCGCTGCCGGCGGCAGGAGCCGGGCTGCGGGCACAGCCTGCGATGCCTCTCCGGCAGAGACGCGCAGCTCGCCCTGCCCTGGGCCAGGCAGCGTCACGCCTGCCGGCACCTGCGGCCGGACAGGAGCCAGGGAAATTTTGGCAGCTCCTGTACTGCAAACCTCCTAACGGCTCTGGTTCAGGGCTGTCTCTGCTGGTCGGCTCTGTAAACTTGTTCTGACTGATGGGCATCAGCATTACCATCCCGAGCAAGGGGAGGTTCTGGTAGCTTCTCCCTGCCTGCGGGCTGCTTGCTGCCTGCGCTGCCTGGACTCCAACTCTCCAAGCGGGGATTTTCCACCCAAGAAAAAGCAGTCAGCTGAATGAAATAATAATAACCGACCTATAGCCTGTGTGCTCCTTCCGCAGGACTCCCAGCCAGCACCTGATGGGCTGGGACCGAGGCTGGAAACCAGCATATCCAGAGCGACTGCCGCGTCCGGCAGCGAGACGGTGCGACCACAATGAAGTAGTGGTGCGCTGGCCACCGGCCCGCGTCCTTCAGCACATCCCAGGGAGGTTTTTCGGTGGGGTGGTGCTCACCCTGCCTTCGCACGCCACGGCAGACCTGCACGTATGGGCTGCTGTTGCATATAGTCAGCAAGTGATGGGCCGTGCAAAGGTGGGATGGGGGGAGGCTCAGAAGGATGGGGCTGGGGGTGCAGCCCTTGGAGAAGCCCCTTGCCCTGGCTCTGAGAGGTGTTGCCAACTCATCAGTGGTTTTTTGGCACTGCTGGGTAGTGCCCTAGTGAGAAGCACCATCCAAGGTGGCTTATTGGCACTATTCATGGCTTTTTTGGGGAAAAGAAAAACATTGCTCATCACACCACCCTTTACTGATAGCTGACCCTCAGTTTGTGTGCAAGCAACTGAAAAAGACCATGCTCCCAGCCCAGGGGAAAACGTAACTCAGTCAATACACCTTCTTATAAAGGCATTTTCAAGCTCTGCACATTTCTGCAAGGTGGGTGATTCCCCATCGGACCAACGCCACGGCATCCTGATAATGTTTTGCCAGCTAGCGCTGGTGGGCAATGGCTTGGAGCAGAGCACGCAGCAGGGAGTGATGCTCTGGGCCCTCTTCCCTGGAGATTCCCCTCTCCATTTTTCAGTGAAAAGGTAAGAAATTGCACCTGGCTGGGAAAGCCCAACGACAGGAGTTTCCCAGCGCACGGGCAGCACTGCGTCCCCCTCCCGCCGGGGACAGCCTGTTGTCACATATGCCGGACCACCTGCCCTTCGCAGAGACCGGGTGAAGCTGCTGCGCGGTGCGGTGACCACGGAGCGATGCTCCCTGCTGCCCCTCGGCCCCGGGGCTGCCACCGGGCAGGAAAGTGGCTGCCATTCCCTGGGAGCCGCTGCCGGCGTGGGCTCCTCCTGACCGATCCCATCCCTGCTGCCCCGCCGGTGAGGCAGCATCGTGCCTCCTCCACCGAGCAGCACCACTGTGGCGGGGCCGCGAGAGGACAGCAGCTGAGCTGGCAAGACGCCCTTGCTTCGGGAGCTATTTTGAGATGTTTTTGATGTCTCTGTTGCAAGGGGGATGGATGCTGGGGCGAACGTCGTGATGGCACAGCCCGAGCTCCCTGCTCAGCTTTGAAGACTTCTCAGTGGAGGGTCCCAGCCTGAGAGCCCGCAGGTTTGGGGAAATGAGGGCAAAGGGACGTGAGATGCCGGGGAGAGGCCGCTTGCCGCAGTGGCCCTGCAAACAGCCACCTTTGAGTGCCATCTCAGCATCCTGGTGTGCCGGGCTCAGCCGGCCGCTGACTGCATGAGTGGGAATACGAGCTTCCCTCTCCTGGCTGTCCCTTCCTCTGGGTTTGTGTCACATCATCCTCCCATGGTCCCCAGCCCTGCTGGCTTTGTTTGACTTCAAAGAGGCAGTTTTCTCTGAGGCACAGCGGCACCAGGGACGGCAGGGTCCCCTGCCCGTGACCAGTGGCACAAGGCTCATCAAGGAAAGGGAGAGGGGAGCAGCACCCGGCTCAAAGCCACCTTGTCTCAGCGGGGCCACTTACAGGGAGTTACTGGGGTTTTCATACCATTGCCCAATGCCAAAGTACAAAGGTAGCTAAACCCAGAAGTATTCCCATGGGCCGTGCCCCAGCTGTGGCTCTGGTGAGGTGTCACCATGCTCCAAGGGGATGGGGGGAAACAGTCTGGTTTGGGAGCATGGCCTCCAAGGCAGAAAAAGTGGGGACCCAGCTACAATCCTCCCCCGAGCCTCCCAGCGGCATTTCCAAGGGACATTTGGGGATTTCTGCTGGAAATCCTTCATTTTCATGGGAAAACCTAAAAGTTTGGGGAGGGCTGGTGGCTTGCTGCTCTTCTGGGGTAAAGCAGAGTCTTCAAAGGACAAAGTGGGTGCATTTGGCAAACAGCAGCTGGATGAGACCCGACTTTCCCCCAAGACGCAGCCCACTGCACCCCCTTACCTCCCGTGAAGTTCTTCTCCATGTAGTCGATGATCTGGTTGTAATCGCTGATGATGTTGTCCCTGTGGATGATGACAGGCACCTCCTCCCCCAGGTTGAGCCGCATGAACCAGGGCTCCTTGTGCTCCATCAGGGGCATGCTGACGTCCCGCTCCTCGCAGGGCAGCCCCTTCTCTGCAATGACCAGCCGCACCTGGGGCAAGAGGCCGGGGAGAAAGGGCTCAGCCTCATGCACCAAGCAGGCCCCTAGAACCCCACCGCCACCCCATCGCACTTCCCTGGCCCTCCTCTGCCCCTTAAGCACAGTGATGTGCCATGGCACACGCTCGTGCTGCAAGAAGACAAGCAGCTCTTGACATGGGGCAGCTACGAGATCCGGGCAGCCAAGTGAGGATTTCCCTTCCCAGCAAACGGGGGAGACCCAAGCCCATCCTAACTTTGCAGGAGCATGGACCACCATTCTCCCACTGGTCGCTGGTGGCTCGTATGACAGGCGGAGGGGCCAGGGGTGCTGGTGGGCTCTGAGCCCATCCCTGGGCAGCAGGTGGAGAGAGGCAGCAGCTCCCCAGCTGGGGGGAATCAGTAATGCTGCTGTGGGTCCCAGCAAAGCCCAGCACACGCCCAAGGAGGAGGAGGAGGAGGAAGAGGAGGAAGAAGCAGCAGAGGCTGCAGCAATGCTACACCTTGCACCCAGTGGGTGCTACCACCTGGTAGAAGGAGGCCCAGACGCTAACTCAGGTATGTCCCACGCTCGGGGGTGGACGATGGCTTTGCCGGGCATGTTTTGAGCAGGGAAAAGGTTCTGTTTCACGGGGGGTTTCAAGCAGCCCCTGCACAGCTCCCTCCTGCTCCACGCCGCCGCCGGCCCGGGGGCATCGCCCACCGCCTTTGCATCTCTTGTGCCAAACCCGCTGCCTTCCCCTTCCCCTGCCGCTGCCCCCCCTCAGCGCTGGGCCAGCGAGCGGCACCGCTGGGGTGGCACCCACCACTCTCACGGGTGGGAAAGCCGAGTCCGGCGGTGCGGAGGGGCAGGAGTGGGGCTGGGTGTGGGGCACCGTCCCCATCCCCATCATCCACGGACAGCCCTCAGGGCTGATCCTGCTGCTTGGTCAGTGCTTGAGATGATATTGAATATGCACTCAGGGATGGATTTTAGGCTTCTGGGTTATAAAAACCAGACCATTATGAATTAAGTATGTCAAACAGGAGAAAAAAAATCGTGAACCAAACCTCGGGGGATGTGAAACAGCCACGTCTTACAGAACCACTGAATGAGGGAAAAGCACTTGTTTTCCTCCAACTAGCAGCAGCTAAAAATACAACTTCACAAATATAAGCATTTCTATGAGTACTTCAGAGTTCTGGGGAATCAGTCATTAATTATTTACAGGGCTGGCAAATTAATTTTCTCTTTTAAAGTCAAACAAGGAAAAGCCTGGGTTCCTCACCTGCAGCTTGCTCTCAGCCTTTTCCTCCCAGCTGATGGATAAACCCTGGGCAGGACCACCCAGGGCATCTGTCCCCAAACTTCCCGTGTTTCCCTGCTCTGCTATCGAGAGCCAAGGCCGAAGGCCTGGCGGAGGGCAGCTGCTGGGCACGAGGCTGCGTGGGCAGGAGGGCTCAGCTCCCGGGGTAACCTTGGTGCCTGCGGGCGAGGGGAGCCCCTGACAGCACCCCAGGGAGGGGTCCCAGCTGGGGGTGACGAAATGTGCCCGCACTCCCCAGCTGGTCCCCGCAGTGCCGGCACAGCTGCGATGAGGCACCTTGCGTAAAAATCCAACGCTGGCTGTAAAACTCCAAAAATCCCTTTGCAGGGAGGCCCAGATCCTGGAGGGGGCTCAGGATCCCTCCCACAAACAGCCCAGGGCCCACGGAGGGTGGTTCTGAGCGGCGCCCGGGGCCGGGCAGGAAAAGCTTCACCCACAGCCGGCTCCCAGCAAAACCCCTCTGCAGAGGGGTCCCGTGCAGCCCCTGCCGCTCCCCGCCCTGCCATGTCCCTCACACCAGCTTGTGCGCGTCCACCTTCCAGCAAACGCTCTTTCCTTGCAAGTGACCTCCAAAGCAAAGCTCGAAGCGATGCCAGGTGGCCCTGTGGCTCTAGGTGTGCGTGCCCTGTCCCCAGCGTCCCCAGCCCCGTAGAGGTGAGGCTCGTTGTAGGAAACCCCATACAAGAAGTGCCTTAACCGCTGCCTCCCTGCTGCTGGCGGCCAAATGAGCAAGACAAAAAATAACAGCAAGCCCAGAGCGAGGCGGGGGAGCCGGGCAGGAGCATCCCGCGCCGGTGCGGATCAGAAGCCCATCAGTCACCCGCTGCCAGCGGCGGCGAAGCCGACCATGTGCAGCCACCCTGCTGCATTGGGCATCCTCCCCTTCCTTTGTGCCTGCAAGGAGGAATGGGCGTCTCTGCCCCCGGCCTCCCCGCGGGGCCGCGGGGCTCGAGGGGGCCCTTGCACCAGGGGAACTTTGTGTTCCCCCCACCCCTCTGAATAGCCCATTCTCCGTATAATATTAATGGTGTGGGAATGACGGGGGGGTTGGGGCCGCGAGGAGAAGGTCGGGCTTGCTACACAGCTGCTGTGCTGCAAAATGAGCATTTACTATTGCCTGGAAAATGTGATTTCTCGCTGGGGCACCCCGGGAACAGGATTTCCAGGGCGCTACTGCAATGTCAGGGGTAAATTGTTGCTGCATGCTGGGGTCCACTCCCTGGAAGGAGCCCGGCTCGGGGGCTGCCTCCCCCTCTCCCAGCGGCAGGGTGGTCCCGGGGCCCGGCTCAGCCTTTGTCCGTGCTCCTGGCCACGCCAGAGCGGGGCTTTGAGCGAGCACAAAGCCGAAGCGGCTCCTGCTGCGATCCCAAAGCAAAAGCAGGATTTGGCTGAGCCCCCCCATCCCCTCCCCAGGCAGATGCTGTTAAAACGCAGAACCGCAGGTACAAAAGAGCTGCCCAGCCACACGCTGCTGCCCTTGCCAGCCCTGGGGATGAGCCCCCTGCTCTCCCCGCCAGTGCGTCCGTCGTCCCGAGGCAAGGGGATGCCCTGGGGACTGGAGGTGATTCTTCCCTGGGAACCCGGCCGAGCGATTATTTTTTTACCTTTTGCGAGCTGAAGGACTGGGTCCAGTGGTACAAAACCAGTCTGTCCCGGGATTTGAGAGCGGGGTCTGTTGGGTCCTGGTTTTCCTCCCCCTCCGTGGATTTCCCTGCGTCGTTCTCCAGCGCCGAGATGGGCCACCAGCTGCAGTTGGTGGGAGTAACATTATTGGGAGTCGCCATGACAGCCTGCGAGCGAGCGGGGAGAGGGACGAGGGAGCGAGTGGCGCTAGCCCAGCATCACATGGGCTCCTGCCAGCAGCATCACTCTCGAGGCAACTCCATCTCCCCGGCTGGGGTGGGCAGCGTGGGGCGGTGGGCGCCAGGGGTCACAGGAGAGGATGGCGGCAGCAGCGGCGGCGGCGGTGGTGGTGGTGTGGGTGAAATCGCAGCCCATCCCCACTCGTGGTGAGGCTCCCACGGAAACGTGCAGGCATCGCTTCAATAGGCGAGTCAGCAGCGGAGACTCCTGCTGCCTGCCTGCCTGCCAGCTCGGCAATCCGGGGCAGCTACAGCCCCTGCGGCGCCTCAGGAATATTTTGCAGCAGAGGTTAAGATTTTTTTTTGACTGGTTTAGATACAGCAGATATGTAATAAATAGCTGCATTGGTGGATACTGGCTTTAAAATGTCTAGCAGGTGTCTTGCCTGCCCTGCAACCTTCACGGAAAGAAGCAGCAACGGCCCTTTAACGGTATTCAGTGATTTTTGGAGAGCACAGATTAATTACTGCCCAATGGGTGTTATGTAGCCTGTACTGGGGAAGAGCCCAGGAGCCCTCGCGGTGCATCAGAGCCCTGGGGTGCTGGGCCAAACCAGACGAACCCTCCTGCACCAAAGCGGGCATGGCTGGGGGTCATTTCCAGAATTAGCAGGGTGTGTCACAGCAGCAAACCGGCTGGGTTTCTGTCGCTCGGGGGGCTCCAGAAGGAGCTGCTGCTCTCAGGGTGCTACGAGCATCACCCAGAGGTTCGCAGGCAATTGTGTGTAGGCAGCTGACACCTTTCTGGGCATGGTGACCTGGACATCTGGGCCTGTGTTTTATGACACTTGGCTTCGTCATGCTCCATCTCTGGCAATCTGGCAGCCTGGATATAATTTCCTGCACATGGGACTAGCTGCCCGTGCCGGAGTGGTAAAACCAGCCTGGTCATGGGGGTCGTAGGGGCAGGTTCTGGAGAGGATGGAGCCGAGGGGTCTGCAGGCGCAGAGCCAGCTCGCATCTCAGGGCTGCGAGAGGGCTCTGGGTGCAAATGCAGCTGCTCCATGTGTTGCTCCCATCTCCACCCACGCTGGGGCTGGTGAGGTTGGAAACGGGAGGGCTTGGGAGAGCTGACTTAGGTGGGGAAACTGAGGCACTCTTCGCCCAAGAGCACTGGGAGGGAGTGGGGCCAAACTGGTACCTGGCTGCATCAACATAGTGAAAGGAGAAATTTTCTGGGGACTGGGAGGTGAAAATGAATCCTTTGGTGTCCTGATGTCCTGCTCCCAAGGGTACGCAGGAGGGTGATGGCGGAGGGCTGAGGCTGGGAAGTGCTATGCCCTGCCTCCTCCCTGCCTTCTCCCCCGCAGGCAGCAGCCCCCAAAACCATCCTCCCTCCCCAGCCCAGTGCTCCCCAAGTGCTGCCGGAGACCCTGTGCTGGCCTCGGGGGGACACACACAGGGAAAGGCTTTTCTTCGGCCTCGGCTTTGGGGCTGCGAAGTCGGGGCGGTGGCCCCTGCTGCTGCAAAGTCGGAGCCAATTGGGCTTTGAAGAAAGAGTTGGCACCACCGTCCTGCCCCCTGCTCCGCAGCCTCCCCTCCTGCCCTCTCTGCACGGGAGAGCCCTGGCTGCCCTGGAAGCATCTTTTGAGGCTCCCTTCACCTTTGGGTTTAGAAAAGGAAAGGAGCAGCTTGACCAAGCAGAAGCGGTTCTCTCCTGTGGATTGCTGTCCAGAAAGCCCCATCTAGTGGCATATTTTGTGATGAATTAATGCTGCGCCGTTGGGAATAAAAAATGACGAGTCGCTTCATCTCTCTGGGTCCTGCAGCTACGTGGCGCCTCTGGAGTCACTTTTTTATTTAGCTGGGTTTTGGCTTGCTAAAGTGAGCAAGGCTTGTGGGGCAGGATTTGTGCCAGCCGCCTTTAGGGGTGCCCTGACCTTGTATGACCTTGAGAACATACCCAGCTCTTATCCCCAGCCTCCCAACCTGCGAAAGGGGTCGATGCTGGGCTGCCCCATGGCATGCTGTGTGGCCGGACCCGGTGGCATTGGCAGAGCCCTGGCAGAACGTGCCATCGGGGCAGGATTGCGGGTGCTGGTGGTTCAGAAATACACAGTCCGGGGTGTCGCATGAGATGAGCTGATGCAAACATTACAGAGGGGAGAGAGCAGGCAGCCGGAGTGAGTCACAGGACTTTGCAGGCACAGAAGCACCTTCCTCGTTTCAGAAGGAAGGGGTGGAGATTGGGCTGTAGAATCAGCTCCATTGATTTTTTTGTTATTATTTCTTTTTTTTTCCCCCGTGGCCTGATTCAGTGTCTGCCAATGTAAAGCTTAGCTAGGATTTGGTCGGGCTTCTGTAAGGTGAGAAATAAATTTCATCGATCCAGGGTGCCCTTCTGCATCCCGCTTTGGTGGATCTGGTCCTGAAGCTAGACAGGCAAGTAACTTGTAAAGTGCTGGGGGCGGGGAGAAGCCACTGACTAAAAACCCAGCCTGGGTCTGCTGAGACAGGACTTAGAGAGGTGGGATCTGACTTGAGGTAAGTCCTGGGGGTACTGCAAGGCCACTGTGCTTTCTCAGAATATTTTACACGTATTCTTCCGTAGATTGACTGGGGACACGTCCTAGAGCATCTGTGGACAGAAGAAATTCCCCAGGCCTCTTGGGGCAGGTAGAGCAGCAGGCTGGGAGCAGTAAGGCTGGCAGGGCTGCGCTCAGCACTGCTTGTACTGGGCCACCTCTGAGGTCGAGCGCGGATGCTCATCCATCAAGCTAATGTGCAGCCATTCCCAGAGAAGATGCCGTTTGCTAGTAAAGCTTGAGGTTTCAGGCAGACAGAAAGCAGGAGTCACTGAGCTATCAGAGGAGTGAAGCTGCTGAGCTCAACTGGGAAGGCTTTGAAGGAATCAGTAACTTTGGGCTTGGGGCCTCGCTTAGAGCTCGTCCTTTCACCCAGAGGCGATGGTTTGAGCAATGGGAATGTCAGCAGCAATGTTCCAGTACGTTTGCTGCAAGCCTGATAGTGGCAGTCAAGAACCCAAAGTATCTGCCCTTCCTCTGCCGCAGGCAGCACTAGTTTAAAGACTGGCACAAACGGTAATTCAGGCAGAATACAAAACCACGGAGCTACTGTCTCTTTTTCCCCCCTTTCCTTCCCCCCTCACTACTAGTTACTTCTGCCCTGCATAGGACACTAGGGAAACGTGCCCGGAGAACCTGCTCTCAGACTCTTCCCTCCCATCTGGCCTTCTAGCAATCTGAATTCACTTTTCAGCCCTGAACTGTGCGGTGTATCCTGGATTAGTTTAACCTCCACCACTTCCCCAGTTCCCCCACTCTCCCTGGACACAGCAGGTCTGCTTCACGTTGTCCTGCCCCACAGCTGAAAACGGCGTCGTGCCCTTCCAATATCATCAACCACTACTAGTTTGGGGTAACACCAGCTTGAAGGTCTAGACACTTGCAGGGGTTTGTGCACAGTTTAACAATGAGAAGCAGCGCTGTGCTCCACAGCAGACACGACTGCACCGAGGTGACCCTGAGCCAGGCTGCCACACCACAGCTCCGGGGAGCAGAGCCTCGCTGTGCCCCTTCGTAGGGCTCCAGCTGCAGAGGGAGAGGGGACGACCGATACTGGTCTGAAATAACTGAATTTGGGCATGTTGAAGATCTGCGCCCTGGCTTGGTAGGCAGGGACTCCAGGTCAACGCTTGCTGAGAGGCAAGGTAATTGTTGAGTCTAAAAGGGAGAAATACTGCGTCTAGCAACAATACCTTCAAACAATTTTAAAGAGGGCACAAAACCAAAATGTGAACAGAAATGTGAGCAGACACCCTCTCCTGAAGCAGAAATAGCCTTTGAAAAACAGCAGCAGCAAAGATAACTAGTATTAAACATTTACGTTTAAAAGCAAATTACTTATTATACCAGGGTTACTGTAGGGAGAAAGAAGGGAAAGTGAATAAAACCAAAACTGTGTGTGTGGGTATGCAGGCCAGTGCTGGAAGAGGAAGGTGAAGGGAAGGGGACAGTTGAGTACTAACCTGAGAAAATTTAGACGTCAGTTTAATTTGAGAGTATAAGCCAGTATCACATGCTAAATAACTGCATGACACTTAAGAGCAAAGTGAGTTTCACTTGTATTCTTATGTTATTTGGATTTATTTGAACTTTAAATCTGAATCCCCTGGATTCATAGTGTAAATTTTAGGGATGATTAGAGTAAAATCTACAGACGATGATTATCATCTAGAATGTCTGAGACTTTTCTAGCACAAAATAGAAGGCCAACTGCTTACACCTGCTACAATCTATTTTTACACAACTGCTTGTGACTCCTTGGCTTGCTGACCACTCATTTTTAAGCATGTAAGTAAAAATCGCAGTATTTTACTCAAACATGGTTGTTTAGCACATACAGCTGACACTGAAAGCAGACTTTTGGGGTTGTTTTTTTTTTTTAAAAAAAAGGTCTTGAGGGGAGGGAACAGTAAGTCAAATTATTCAGTCTTTAACTTTCTGGGTTTTGACAAATGTTTATTAATGCAAGTCTCAGCAACAAAATTTATTTCAGTATTTTCAACCAGAAGGAATGTTATAGCTCTACACCACAAAGCCTGTATGATACACACTTCTTGTTTACCCTATTTCCATGCTGCTTTGTGTATCCCAACATACTCAGAAACAATCTGTATAGATGGCTCCACCATCTCCACTTCTGAGACAGCATGGTCCAAAAAAACTGTCAGCCTGCTTCACTTCCCCCTAAATTATTCCATCTGTAAAGCACAAATAACAAAATATATTTTTGCTTCTAAGAGCTTCACTTATCTGCAGAAAAATATACCTGCTTGAGAGTGAGCTAGTTAGTTAGATTATGAAAGGGTCCAAGCACACACCCGCACATTCTGGACCTCCCAACAGATTTGTGAGGAGGAAGCATTCACAATTTGATCCAACTAAAAAGGAGCCAGATAGTGTTAAAGGAAAGGAGATCCATCCTATCCAAAATACTGAACGCCTTCTCATTCTTCTCTCTAGACCAGCATAAGGAGGATAGAGCTGTAGCTATAAAACATTTCTCTAAGTACTGGGACACATTAAGAATGAACCTTCCAAACACTGCAAAATTTCAGAAAAAAACCTAAAAGGCTTTTTTTTTTTCTTTTTCCCCCAAACATAGTGAAAACAGCATACAGAGCTTGAATATCCACAGCACAAACCGAAAAACAAAGGGAGTTCATTTGTTCTACAGTGCTTTTGTTAAGGTACTCAGAGACTTTAGTGCATTCTTTTTAGAACTAAGCTCAGAAACTATATTCCATTTTTCATTTTATTAGAAAACTGAACAGTATGAGGCAAAGAAACATTTGCTTAAACGCACAACAGTGAAAACATGGCACTGACAAGGCATGTAACCCAATCATTATCACAAACTCCTATTCAGGATTCTCCATTGCTTTCAGTCAAGTATACATCATTTCTGCCATGTGAGACATTTTCTTGGGAATATATAAGTAGTATTCCATGTACCCAGAAAGATCTTCAATAGTCACATCATCCACAAAGGCTCGAGCTTGCTCAGAACAAGATCTAGGAGAACCTGATGAGGCTGTCCCACAAGGGGATCTATTTTGAAGACACTGGGCAGGGACTCCTAGGACTGCCTTTTCGCATTCTGACAGGACGCTCCGTAAGCCAGAGAAAGAGTACACTTCCATGGTTCGCCACTGTTTGCACTGGCATTTCTTGTCCGTACAAGGGCACTGCCTGCCGTTGCTAAGCATGGATAAGGACTGGAAATCTGAGGTTTGGCTAGAATGCAAGCTAGTTTCAAAGGATGAGGAGAGAGTAGGGCAATTCTCTCTTGACTTTTCCAAAGGCTCATCGGCGGTGAAAGCTTCCAAAGGTTCAGTTCTGTCATCACTGGCCTCAAAGTGAGAGTCGTGCCTGTCCTTCGTACCGTGTTCTGCTGTAACAAAAACGTCTGAACTGATACTACCCTTTGACGTGTCTGCCTGGGTTTTGTGTTTCAGCTGGTTGTTGGCTTTCATATTGCAATACGTAAACTTGGGAGGATGAAGGACAGGAGACTTGGAGCGTCTGCGACGTGGGGCTCTTGCCGATCCTCTGGAAGGCTTTCTCACACACCTGCAGGGTTGTGACAGGTGAGCAAGTAGGTAACTCCAGAATCTACACCATAGCTCAATAAGCTCTAAAATGTGGCCAGAAATGTTTAATTTTTTTTTTTTTTTCTGCTTAGAAAAATCAGGTGGCTGGTCACTTACAATGTCTGACAGGAACACTGGAGGAGTCTGAAGAAATTGGGGCTCCCCCAAAGGAAAGACACATACAAACAGCCCTTATTTAAAGGTACTTCCCCCCAAATCTTCTGTGTTAAGCAAATGATACTTTGTCATCCCAAACTGAACTGTAGTGCAGAACCTGGGTATGAGTTGGAGCTGCTGGCAGAATCGCATGAATATGCAGTGCTTCAATACAGAAATAAAATAACCCAAGAAAGAGGTGAGAGGGGATTGCAAAGGTCTAAGACTTGAAGAAACAGGCTTCTGAGGAAATCAGTGGAAAAGGAAGTTTTAGGTACCCTTTCTAAGAGAAAAGGCAATATTGTTTTTAAAGTCTTTGACGAAAGCCCCTTAAAAACATAAAGTTTTGTAACAGGAAGGAGAAAAAAAGATATGTTGAAGCAACTAATTAACAGTAACTTTCACTGCAAACAGTACCAAAGCGTTAAGTGTCTCAAACCAGAAACACATGCACAGTGCAGCGAATGGTGTGTTTTACCCATGCCACGCTTCCTTTGAGCAGACAGTCTGTTGCTTGGCTCCATCCATGG
Source organism: Sagittarius serpentarius (assembly GCA_034782735.1). Taxonomy (NCBI): domain Eukaryota; kingdom Metazoa; phylum Chordata; class Aves; order Accipitriformes; family Sagittariidae; genus Sagittarius; species Sagittarius serpentarius. Next base: position 21,484,856 of record JAVKLA010000010.1, read on the forward strand.
CTGCTCTTATTGGTGTTCTGAGAATTGTCCCGTCGCCCACAGAAAGAGCTGCAATACATCTGAGTAAAAAGGGAAAGGCCAAGTTACATTAATGCCTAAACATACTGCTTCAGAGGTCTAGATTCAGCCTATTCGCTTCAGATGCTTAGCTAAGACCTGTAAGTTTGCAGCCTTGATTTCCTCTGTAGTCAGTGGTTACAAACAGGGTATTACAGAGCTTTATCTAACCACTGTTACTATATTGACCTCAGTCAAGTGTCGAAAGATAGGCGAGATGAAATGAAAGGAGGCCAAAATGCCCAGAGGCTGATGTCATGCCCTATTTGTACCAAAACGACACATTAAAGGAATGTAAACGCAGGTTCCAAATGTTCTGGTCAGACAATAGTTGTTAAAGATAGACTCCTACTTATCTAAAATGCAAAGTCAGGAACCCATAGCAGCAGGCTGAGTCATCGTCAGTGGGGCAGGGGATGAGGTACAACAACAGAAAATGAGAGATTACTAATTTATTTCTCATTAGATTTCCCAGATAAACATGGAATGAAAAAAACATCTGGCCCTGGAGATCCAGGCAACAAACATAAATGCCTCAGCACACAAATCTGTATTTATGATGGCTGTCTGTGTGACCTGGAAGGCGGGCTAGGAAATCGTAAGAAATGAAGTCTGAAATTCTAGCAGAAGAGCCCAAGTACTCTGCTCAAAGTTGATCTTCAGGGATTAGTCACAAGCCTTGAGCTGTTCAAAACACATGCCTGCAAAACAAGATCTTTTTATGCCCAAGAAGATACCAGGAATCAACTAGAATTCCACATAGTCTCTCACTGGTAATACATCAAAAGTGGTATGCTTAATAAGCATAGTTCCTTGTCAGAGAACAGCTATTTTTTTCCACATTTAACAAAAGACCTCCTGAAGCAGAGGAAACGGGCAGCAAAGCAAAATACATTTTAACATGCAGAGGAAGTCGAGTTCACAGTATCAGTGGTGACGGAGATGAATTCACAAGGTAACATTAATTATCAATAAAGCTTTCTCTTGTGTCTGTGAATTCCCAAAAGACTTCAAGTGAACCACCTCACAAAGTGTTAGACTGCATAATTTTATTAACTCCCTGCTTTTAAGGAAGACACTTATACTATTTATTATCAGTATACCCAGTGTGTTACGGAATAAGTTGTTAGTATAAGAATGTCTGCAGACATTTTACTCTACAAAATCCCCCGAAATCAGAAACGATCAGTGCTTATATTTAGCCTGAGGATTTCCAGTGAGACTGGGCTCTCCAGCACGCTACGAAGTGATAGTGCTGTCCTTCAGACACTTTCCAAGCAAATCTTCATGCACTACAGTAAAGGCTGGTAACGTGGCAGAATACACCAGGGTTTACATGAACGGACAAACAAGTTCTGTATCACGCAAGGTGACTTCGGCTCCCACAAGAGTTAGGAGTGGGTTCACTGCTTTAGGAAGAGTCACTTCATGTTTTCACACAGTCACTGTATAATTTCAGTTGGATACTGCATTAAAATTAGTCAGTAATAAAGTACTGCTTTGCCTATCAGACAGTTATAAAGACTGCATTTCATGTGAAGCCATGCAGTTGTCTCCTCTTGGAGATTAAGGAACCTTTCACCAAATGACATTTGTTTTGAGATTCAAAATAACACAAAACAAACACAAATACATAATGAGAAACTAACAAATTACATGGTCCTTCTTGTTGCTCACTTACCCTGCTGCATCCACTCTCAGCTTTTTGAAAGCCGTTTGCAGACTCTCTTCCTCTTCATCTTTAGCTTCCAAGTCCATTGATGGGCTCTCAGCCTGTAACCAGCTGTGCCATACAGAATGAACTGAAATAGAGAAATTAGGATTTGATGTTGAGGTTTGAACACACATGGTCTCTACAAAACTGAAGTGACACACGTAACAGATGCCCGTTCTTCTGTGGGCAATCTCACTGCCTCTGACCGGACCTGCCCAGGACCTTCCACCGCGAACTCCAAACTCCGCATTTCTCAGAACAGGCACAGCCTGCGTCAAAAATAACGACGCGTCCTTTTTTTCACCGGGCGAGCCGACGATGTACATCCCGCCAACTCGCAGCCTGAGCTGCCAGCGGGAGACCCCGCCACAAGAGCCAGGGACAGCCGGTCCCTGCGGCACCTCCCCTAGTGACAGCTGCACCGGCGAGGGGAAGGGAACCCACGCCAGACCCGAAAGAGGCCCAGCCTGCCGCCGCCGCCACCCCCCCGCCGGCCCCCGCCTACCACAGGGCTCCGAAGCCCCCGGCAGCCCAACGCTTCATCGCCCAGGGCGGCGGCGGCGGCGGCGGCGGCGGCGTCGCGCCGCCCGCGCCCTCTCACGGCTGCGCCC
>JAVKLA010000010.1:21487630-21499714 GCA_034782735.1 Sagittarius serpentarius
CCTCCTCCTCCTCCTCCTGCTCCTCCTCCTCCCCCCCCCTTCCCCCTGCCGCCGGCTGGTGCCGGTGGGACGCTCCCGCTCGGGTCTCCGGAGCCGCCGCCGGCCCCCTCGCGGGGTTAGAGGGCTCAGGGGAAAGCCCCGGCGGGGCGCGGGGGTTGTGCTGAGTCACCCCCGCCGCCGGCTGGGCCTTCCCCGCCCCCCGCCTCCTGCCAGGCCCCCTGAGGGTCGGGGCCGAGCGCCGGTGGCAGGGGTGTCCGCTGGGCCCCGCCTCAGGGTTAGGGGGTGAAAATCGGGTGCCGCTGGGGCCTGAGGGCTCCCCGGGGCGGGGGGCGGGCAAGTGCGGGGGGCGTGAAAGCCTGTGAAGCGCCCGGAGGGCGGTTGCGGGCGGCAGCCGTCTGTGGGCGGCCAGGGAAGGGTCGCTGCCCCTCGTCCCCCTGCCCGTGTGCTGCCCCACGGTCTCCCCGTGTCCCTGTTCGGTGTGCTTCTCCTGCTGCTGAAGGCCTTGGCCGTGAACGTCTGGGAGCTTTTAATCCCTTTACGTGCCCGTCTTTAAAACCAAATGGAAGTGCTAGTGCGTTGTACCGTTGTAACGGTATGAGTAGAGGCGGATGTCTTGCAGGGCAGCAAGCTGGGTTAATGGTCCTGTATCGCTGGGAAGCAGCTGAAAAGAAAATGGGAAAGCATGGATGTGTCTCTTCCTAGGAGATAAAGGACATAAGTTTCAGTATGTTTTTTGACACAGCATTAAACTTTGGTTGTTTTTCGCAGTAATTAATTGTTTCTTGTTATCGGTGCTAGGTGGCTGGTGTGTCTAAAATGCTTAAACTTGTACTTAGTTACCACAGGGCGGGTGGGTTTTTATCTGAATGAAGTCAGCATCGTTTTGAGAGTTTACTGTGTCAGTGATGAAGGACAGCATGATAAAATATTGTCTAAAACTAGTAGTATGTTTTGAATAATATACGGTGATTTAAAAACTTCTTACTCTCACCTTCTTGCTAAGGTTATATAATACAGAGGTTCAGGGGTTTTTTTAAAAAAAAAAAAGGTTGTAGGCTGAATTTTGAAGACTTTTCTTTTTGGGTCAAGGAAAAAAATCTTACTGAGGTAGGGACCATGTGTTTCACCAGAGCAGTAGTATTTAACTAAGACAGCATATAAAATAATAACTTGCTCAGATGAGCATCATGTTGTCAGTCTCTGTATTAGCTTCCTCTCATGTTTACTTGCTGTCTGACTCACTGGACAATGTGTGCCTTGAAGTTGTTATGATACATTATCCTTCTGTGTGTGTCTTAATAGCTGTCTGCAATACAGGGCGTCCAGATGAAATCATAGCAGAGCCAGCAGCTGGAACAACAGCAGGGAGAGCTGCCACCTCCGATTGGAATGAGGTTGTGAGGGAGCAGAAATTGCCACTCTCTATTGCATAAGTAACTGAGCTGCAGAGGTTCACGTTACTCTTCTGTCTTCAATGAGACTTTTTCGTTTCCATGCTACAAAAAGCCTGGTGCTTAGTTGGTTAAAAAAAGGTAATAATGTAGGCATTATTGCTGTATTATTAGGTAGAGTTAATGCTCTGTATAAGTGTGTTCTTCTTATAGGAGCTGTTGTCATTTGCTGGGTTTGGATAGTTACCTTCATAATGGATTGTTAGAGCTTCAGGAAGATACAGAATCACAGAACGGTTGAGGTTGGCAGGGATCCCTGGAGGTCCGACCCCCCTGCTCAAGGAGGGCCACCCCGAGCCACTTGCCCAGGACTGTGTCCAGATAGCTTTTGAATATCTCTGAGGAGGGAGACTCCACAGCCTCCCGGGGCAGCCTCTGCCGGGGCTCAGTCATGCTCACAGCAAAGAAGTGTTTCCTTATGCTCAGACAGCACCTCCTGCGTTCTGGTGTGTGCCCACAGCCTCTGGTCCTGTCACTGGGCACCACTGAGAAGAGCCTGGCTCTGTCCATTTTGTACCCACCCTTCAGGTATTTATATACATTGATGAGATCCCTCCTGAGCCTTTTCTTCTCTTGGCTGAACAGTCCCAGCTCTTGTCAGCCTTTCCTCACAGGAGAGATGCTCCAGTCCCTTCATCGTCTTAGAGGCCCTTCACTGGATTCTCTCCAGCATGTCAGTGTCTCTCTTGTAGTGGGGAGCCCAGCGCTGGACACAGCACTCCAGCTGTAGCCTCACTGGTGCTGAATAGAGGGAAGGATCAGCTCCCTTGACCTGCAGCCCAGGATACCATTAGTCCCTTTGCCACAAGGGCACACTGCTGGCTGATGTCCACCCTGGTGTCTGCCAGGACCCCTAGGGCCTTCTCTGCAAAGCTGTGCTGGCACATGGGCTTATTCCTCCCCAGGGGCAGAGCTTTGCACTTCCCCTTGTTGAAGTTAACGAGGTTCCTGTTGGCCTCTTTCTCCAGCCCATCGAGGTTCCTCTGGTGTATCAGCCACTCATCCCAGTTAGGTGTCATCGGCAAACTTGTTGAAGGTACATTCTGTCACATCATCCAGATCATTAACAAAGATGTTAAACAGGACTGGACGCAGTATTGACCTCTGAGGTACATTGCCAGTTACTGACCTCCAACTGGACTTTGTGCCATTGATCACCACCCTTGGGGCCCAGCTGTTCAGCCACTTTTCAGTCCACCTCGCTGACTGATCATCCAGCCTGTGCTTCATTATCTTCTCTATGAGGGTCTTGTGGGAGACAGTGTCAAAAGCCTTACTGAAGTCCAGGTAGAAAATATCCATTGCTCTCCCCTTGTCCACCAAACCAGTGTCATTGTAGAATGTTGTCAGGTATGACAACCTTGTAATTTAAAAAAAAGACGGAGAAGATGATCTCGTCACAACCCATACAGTGTGGCCAAAGGCTCTCGTAGTAATGGCACCCACACCAAATGGCCCTGTTTTTCCAGAAGTAGTCAAGTCAAAAGCATTAAATGAAGCAGGCTAATCAGCCAGGTAAACTTCAACAAATACTGAGCTTGAGGTAGTCTGGTGTAGAACTGAGACTTGCTACTGTCGGTGGTTTCTGCTCAGTAAAAGCAAAGTCCATTCTAATGAAGCAAACCCTTATTGAGTACTTTTTTAGCAGAAGCGTGGCTGGTGTAGGCGGAACTGTAAGGCACTGTTGTGGTTTAAACCCAGCTGGTAACAAAGCACCACGAAGCCTCTTGCTCGCTCCCCCCCACCCTCAGCCGTGGTGGGATGACTAGGAGAAAATATAAAGAAATGCTCATGGGTCAGGACAAGGACAGGGAGGGATTACTCACCGCTTACGGTCACGGTCACAAGACAGACTCAACTTGGGGAAAAAACAAAATAAATTTAATTTACTACCAATCAAATCAAAACAAAGATAATAAGTAAAACCAAATCTTAAAACACCTTCCATAACCCCTCCCTCCTTCCTGGCTCAACTCCAATCCCTGTTTTCTCCACCTCTTCCCCCTGCTCAGGGGCAGGACTCCTCACTCTTCCCCTGCTCCAGCCTGGGGTCCCTCCCAGGGGAGAAAGTCCTCTGCAAACTGCTCCAGTGTGGGTCCCTTCCACGGGCTGCAGTCCTTCAGGCACTGACTGCTCCAGTGCCGGCTTCCCCACAGAGTCATGGCCATCTTGGGGAGCACCCACCTGCTTCGACGTGGGGCCCTCCCACCGGGGGCTGCAGGTGGGCATCTGCTCCCCCGGCCCACCTCCTCCCCGCCTTCCTCGCTGACCTCAGTATCTGGGTAGGGGTTTCTCTCACATCCCACTCCCCTCTCCACTGCAGGTTCCCCTTCTTAAATCTGTTGTCCCAGAGGTGCTGCCGCCATCGCTGATGGGCTTGGCCTTTGCCAGCGGTGAGTCCAGCTTGGAGCCAGGGAAGCTTCTAGCAGCTGCTCACAGGAGCCGCCCCTGCAGCCCCTACCTTGCTACCAAAATCCTGCCACAACCCCGAAACAGGCACTGAAGAGCATCAAGTTTAGGAAGATCTGACATTCCTTTGTAGCTAGATTAAATGATGGCCAGAGTAAATTTAAAAAAAAAAAAAATCAGCCAGTTTTCCAGTTTCTATTAATTCCTTTTTTTAATTTAAAACAAGGCTTACTGTTTGCTGTTTGTACTCTTATTTGGGTTTGTACTCGTTTGAGACCTGATATCAGAAAATTTTAATGGCTATTTGCAATCAAAATGCTATGTTCTGATAGGATTGTATAACTCTTGCTGGGATCTAGACATAAGATCAAAAAATTTTGTTTAGCTTAAAACTTTATCTTATTTTAAGAAAAATCTGTTGGGTTTGGTCCCAAAGTTGGAAATAGCAGTTGTAGGAAGTCAGCTCTTTCTAATGGTGGTGTTCCTTCTTGCCTTTCACCTCTTCTGGAATTATTCTGGTAACACTGTAAGACAAATAGAAGAGTGTCTAGACTGTAATGGATGTGCAAGACGCTATTGACACCAAAGTTTACCTTAAACTGCTAATTCACCTATGCAGTTGTACAAGAGACTATTTGTTCCATTCTTGGGTATCACAAGGCTTCTTCTGACTCAACTTTCAGAAATGTTCTACTAGAATAACCTCAGCTTTGTGTGCTCAGTGTGTTATTTTGAGTTTATTTTCATGTATTACGATGCTGCTGGGCAACTGATGTTTTTAAAAAGGCATTGGTCCTTATTTTCATACGTCTTTTTTCTGCTTGTAGCAGTTCATGGTAACTCTGTCACCTTCTGGCCATCCCAATAATGAACACGGAAGCTAAGGACGGAGAAGAGGAAAGCCTGCAGACGGCATTCAAAAAGCTAAGAGTTGACACAGCTGGGTAAGTAACACCGCAGTGGGGTACGGAGGTAACATATTGCAAATGGACTCGAAGGGAACACCCTTGCTGTTAAATCTGAAGGAATGAGGTAATTGCAAAAGGTTAGGCACTGAAAAGCCTTCGTTCTAGTTGAACTAAAATAAATTCACTAGCTGTAGAGTGCACTTCTCAAGCAATTGTAATTTGTTTGATCACTGTTAGCTGCCAAGAGGCTTCAAACAAATCTAACGATAGTCCGCAGTTAACAATATGCTTGAAATGAATTTTGGCATGAATCTGGCTGCCAGCAGTCATGGCCATAGCACTCGAACTCTACTATTGAAGTTAGCATATTGTCATGGCTCTGAAGGCCAGTCATGAGAATAAACTCCCATCTTTTCCCAGGAGAGAAACGTTCTTTCCATCTCAGTAAAGGAGAGTGTTAGATGCAGTGCGTGATTCCCACACAAACTATTTTCATTGCTGTCACTTACAAATTTCCTGTTTATAATCAAAATCACAAAATGGGAAAGAATGCTTTTTGTGTTGTCATGTTTTTTGGGAGATCCAACATGTGGCACCTACCCTCCCTGTCCCAGGTGGCAGAACACTAGCAGCATGTGTCTTCTGTTGGTGATGATCATTTTTATCTGGGGGTGGGGGGGTGGGGTTGTGGAAAGGCTTCTATTTAATGTTTTTTCTGCTGACAAACAAGCACCATAACATACTACTTGTATAGTACTGTGTGTCAGTAAGCTATTGTCAGTGATGCAATTATGCCGGTAACTGAAATGAAGGTGTAGGTAAGGCAGTATGTAAATATCGAGGTGGTAACTAGGATTACCATGGAACTTAGATTATGAGTAGATGGGCTTCTAAAGTCATCTTTCATTTAAGTAACTAAACTCCTTAGAAATGAATCACCACGCAAGTGTCTCTTATTTCTTCAGTATCTTTAGTCCAACCCCCTAGTCAGGCATACTTAATTACTTTGGAGATTTTACTGTTGGCCTTCAATTTTCTCCTCTGTGTTCATTGTCCTTTAAATGGAAAATAGCAGATGTTTGACTAACAGTTTGGACTCTATTAAATATCGGTTAACCCTATCCTAGATCAGTGTGTGGGGACTCTTTTCACTTTTCAGGGAATCCACCCTGCTTACAAACTGATTTAACATAACATTTGGAAAATAATTTTCTTGTGAATTCCAGTGTAATATGTGAAGTCACAACTTGGAAAAATTGTTCTTGGGATTATTACAGCTCCTTGGAAATGGGAGTTTGGGATGAATTTATAGCACCAGAAAAATTAGTAAATCTTCTAAGGTCCCTGGCTTGAATAACAGTTGAAGATCTGACACAACTCTGTTGCTCAAGTGATTGAATTTGCAATAGTATGAAGAGTTTTAGCTTATGTTGTCCTAGACAGAGGCTTAAGTGTTCTTCAGTTAAACAAAGTCTATTTATGTCCAAAGAACATTTATTTTTAGGAAAGAATGGCTGATTTGTCTCTGGAAAAAGAGACGTGTTTCTTCAGTGATGGTGTTTTTCCCCTCCTCTGTCCCGGGAAACCGAAATTTAGCCATTGTGTGTGCTTCGTCATTGACATGTGGAGTTTGGACTTGCAGTCTAGTTGCTGAATGGCATCATGTTTGGTGAAAGAGTCCATTATACAAACTTTTGAGATAGGAATGTGTAAACACTATCTTTCTGATTTGGGTCGTCTTTGTGGGCAGCTCTTTTAAGACATAGTGTAAATGATTTGGAGCAATCTTTTGTGGGAAAGAAGATTCAGAAGTTTTTTCATATTCATAAGGCTAACCAGTCTAGGCTGTTAACTTTTCATTTTGTTGTTCACAGATCTACTGCTTCTCTCTCTGTGGGTGAAGGGACAAGTCCAAGAGCGCTAGTTAGAACAGTGGCAGATGAAACCAAACCTAAGAATGTGTGTACTTCTAAGGAAACGTGGCATGGGTAAGAGAAGCTTGGGATTATCAGACTACTTCAAATGATACTGCATTGAAAGGGAATTTTAAATAGACAAGGTTTCTAGTAACTACACCCCTAAGCAAGGAACCCAAATTTTCTTTATTAAAGGACTATTTAAAATACTCTACACCGCCTTTTTCTGTTCATATGTGACTACTATTCTTATTTACAATTACATGAAGTGAAAGGAAGTGCTGTTCAGCTGTAGGTTGCCAAACGTTATAGATGTTTCTTAATATAAATGTGAACGGCTGATTTTGAATCAGACAATCATGAATGCATCTCTTTCAGTCGTTGTCTGACATTGCAGAAGCTGTCACTGTGCCTTGGGAACTAGATTGAAGTAAAGAATTGGTTTCTGGAGTGTCTGTGCAGAATTTCATGCTTGTCTCCTGCTGAAACAAAACCACCCTTTGCCCTTGATTCATTAGCTTTGTGCTGTGATCTTGTGCTTTGTCCTTCCCTTAGAGATTATTTTGTCATGTCTCACATGCTTTACTCGTTTTCTAACCTTAAAAGCGTGCACTTTTGGTTTCGTTTCTCAGGTGTTCCTTTTATATTTTATATAGCCGCTTGACTAGAACAATGTCGCATTCCAAGATAGCAGAATACCCTGAGCAAATACTCTGAGCTTAAAGCTCTTGCCTGCAGTATAAATGCAGATTTTGCCCAATGTTATCTGTAACCCAGCAATAAGTCTCTTAGTGAATCTTCACTCCCTTTCTTACCTTTCCCTGGTAGGTCTGTGAAGAAGCCTTCAAGAGGAGCTGTGAGACCCCAGCGTCGCAGGCGTTCCAAGTCTCCAATTCTTCATCCTCCAAAGTTTATCCATTGCAGCACAAAATCACATTCCACGTGCAACCAGCTAGTGCACAAGAGCCAGGTTGATGCCCAGGATGACAGCAGTGGGTTTGGGATGCCAGTCCCAAAGGAAGCTTGTACACACGAACGATGCAGCATTGCTCCTGACATCGGCCAGAAGGGAGCTGATGTTGAGTCTTTGGGAGCTTCTGTTACACAGTCAGCATCAGAGAACAGACAGGAGAACTCTCCAGCTGCTGTTTCTCTAGCATCCAAAGCAAGCCTAAAGACTACAGAGCTTTCTGACTTCCAGTCTGTGTCCAAGCTGAACACGAATAAGCCGTGTGCATGTGCAGATAAAGCCTGTCAGTGTAAACGATGGCAAGATATGGAAGTGTACAAATTCTCTGGCTTGCAGAACACCCTCCCATTGGCACCTGATAGAAGAACAGTTTCTGAGGATCACTCCCAGTCTTTGCCATCAAGAACTCCCTCAAGTTCTCCACGCTCTTGCTCCGAGCAAGCCAGGGCCTTTGTGGATGATGTGACTATTGAAGATCTTTCGGGATACATGGAATATTACTTGTATATTCCAAAGAAAATGTCTCACATGGCGGAAATGATGTACACCTGACAGCAGTGAGCACTAAAAACAGAAGGGTGGGTGGTTTAAATCTGCCCTCAGTCACACTCGTGTGAGATGCAGCCCACTCCCTGCTCACTGTGCTTGCAATAAAAACACTTCTTTGCATCTTAGCTAATGTTCATTATTTAAGCTGGGCAAACAGTTCAGCTTAAGCATTATAATTTAATCTTGGAATAGATAATGAAGTAAACACAGTGAACGTGTTTAGCGTGTACCTGCCTATACTTAAGAGACCTAATACTTGGGAAATGCTACTTTGTTTTCAAAATCCTCTTGTTTTGGTTTGTTGGAGGAGAAGAGTCTCTTGATTGCTTGGTGATTAGAGCTTTTATTGTGAGAAACTTGGTGTAGTTCAGCTGCTTTGAAATTGCTTTGATCGCAGGTTGTTAATGCTTATGCTTTGTGCCTCTCATTTTATTTATAAAGGAGTGACCATCTCCTGTCCTCTTCTTGGTGCTATTACCGCTCTAGGCAAATTCAGGAGACAGAGTTGTCTTTTCTTGTTATTTCTTTGTGCCTAAAGACACTTTATTTTTGATCAGCTGCACAGGCATCCTCCCGCCCTATCTGTGATGATGTTAATATAGTCAGATGCTCTTAGGTTAACATAACATTTGCTCGCAAGGCTGCCTGATGAGAAAAGAAACTTGGACGAACAAAGCAAGATTGTTTCTAGAGGTTATTCTGATCTCTGTAGTGTTGGTTAGTGGAAAATGTAGAGCACGTGTAACTTTTTTTTGAGTGTCCAGCAGGCCTTAGAGACTCGTCTGCAGCAGGAGAAATACCCTGCTTTCTTCAGCGGGATTGCTGCTTCAGTTAACCAAAGGAAAAATGAGATGATGGATGCTGTTCAGTGAGTTATGAAGGCTGAAACAGCATTTGCTCACCTCAGTGGTCTTAATTCACACACTCTGGTGTTTTGGGGGGGTGTTTTAGCTTTGTGCTTTAGCTTGCTCTGTAACACCAAGTATAACCCTTCAAGTATTAAGACCCATAGACTTGAGTGTACAGTTGTCAGCTGCACAGTAGGGAAATCTTGAGCACTGTGTTTTATTTCTCTTCCCCTCCAGTCTTTTTACTAAACCGTTGTCACTTTAGATGCCTTACCCAGGTTCAAAATACTGGTGGAGCCTTGCGTTCTTCCTGAAATCTTCTACTTCAGAAACAAGCAGCTTGCCATACTTCGTGTGCATCAGCACAATCTGTCTTTTATACATATGTGTATAGCAGCGGAGCATCCCATAAATAATATGATTTGTTGAGGGAGAGATGAGTTCTGTTAAGTTTGTCTTTACTATTTGCAGTACCCAAACTTTTCTGACCTGTAAGGTCTGGAGAAGACATGGAAACAAACATTTCCCAGTGAAATTCTTTGGTGTTACTCTTGGGGTTTTTTTGTCATTTCTGTGGCAGTACCTAGCATCTTAGAACTAAGTGGCCATGCAAATTTACCTGTTTTGCCAGTTCTGAAGTGTCATCTACCCCTTGCAGAGCGTACTTGGGTCCCACATCTCCCTTCCATTTCCCTGCTCTTAAATAGCTGTCTTTCTGCCCCCCCGTGTTCTGAATTCAAGGCAATTGTTTGGTAACTATTGTCTGCAATACTGCACTGCAAAGTGCAAAATGACCTTACTTCTTAAGTAATTATTCTTTACTGTTCCCAAATGATTGCAGGCAGCAGCCACAGCACCGCTGTGGGGCTGAGAATGCCTTTCAAGACCGCGCTGCTTTTTACCGTTTCTTTCATTAGTCACCACAGACCTGTACCTGCAGGATTTAGGATTGCAACGTCAATTGCTCAGTACTTCGTTATAGAAAGTAGATTGAAATCCAGGAGTTAATGGAAACAAACAAACAAACAAACAAAAAGAGCAGAAAGATGTGAACTGGTGCAGACTGGGAAGGAAGGCGGTGTGAACTGGTGCAGACTGGGAAGGGAGGTGAGCAGTGCTGGGCCACTAGAGGTCACCCCCAGGCCGGGTGTGGGCTGGCTGGGTGCAGCAGCCTCCTCCACCTCCTCAGCCTTCCGGGGCAGAATGTGACTTTTTCTGCCCAAATGAAGAAATAAGACCAGCTCTGAGTGGCGCCTTCGTGCACACGCAGTGTTAGTGCTTTCTGAAGCTTGATTGCATGGGTATGTTTGAGCTCAACGAAGGCTCTCTGAATGCCAACATCTGCATAAGTTATTAAAATTTAAACAAAGTGTACTATCAGTTCACAACTGTGCTGTGTAATGAGGAAGAGTTGCTAAGTAAATAATTATGTGGTCCTGAACTAGGCATCCTCTTAGGGCAGTTACAACATATTTGGGCTGGTTAAATCCTGGAACACCATGAAACAGAAAACCATGGGCAGCTGCAACTGCTGCCTTGATGCTTTCCCTTCTGTTACTACAAGGTGTTTTAAGATGCTTTGGTCTACCCAGAAACCACAAAACAAAAACCTCCAGTTTTGCTTTGAGAAAATATGAATTTCCAGCCCTTGCAGCAAGAACCTTGAAAGCATGACTGAGTAGTCTACAGGCTTAGCTTTTAAAAAAAAAAAAAAATCCAACTTGTGCCTATTTCAAAATCTGGCTTAAAAAAAAAAAAAAAAACAAAAACAAATTTTAGAGGGCTAGTTCTGCCAAGTGGCACTTCTGGGTCATGTTGGAGACCCTTACCAAAGTGCCTGTTCCTTCCTGTGGCCTTTTGTAATTAGCTTTATAGTGGGCAGCTGGTCCTTCTCACCTGTGCCTTGCAGGTATGTTGTAGTTTATATGCTGCATATACATACTTAACTTTTCTTGCGGTTGTATATTGTGTGTGTTTTTCCTATGCCGCCTCTTTGTAGAAACACGGATGGGGAGGTTGTCCAAGTTGTAAAGCTGTGTTACGTGAGCCTGAAACTTGCTGTTGTCTGTGGCAGCTTTGCCCCAGAGCTCGGTGTGGGTCTCGGGAGCTCACCTTGAAGGGCAGAGCACAGCCTGCTGACAGCACGGTCTCACCCCACAGCTCTTGCAGCTTCTCAGCAGCTCATGGTCAGTGAGGGGAAGGTCATCTCTTCATGGTCTTGCTGTGACAATGTCTTTAGGAGAGGGGACAGCTGTGGCTGGAAGAAGGGAGGGCTTGGATTAGCCTGTTACCGGGTGTTTCATTCCTTGTCCTCTCTACCATCTGTATTTGATGACATGGACTGTTACAAGCAAGGTGGGTTGTCACTACTCTTCATGTGTCTGCAGCTGTCCCAGGGGTTGGGTCTCGCCTTTCCTTTCCAAACAGTGGGACTAAATTGGGCTGCCAGCTGTTAAACAGAGGGAGATTTGGGCGAGTTTGTTGTTGTTAGGGAGAGAGGAGGGAATGACTACTGGTGAGTTTTTTTCACTACCCTCGGGCAGCTCTGGAAATTCACTTTAAAAGTAGCGCACAAGAAGGGGAGTTCAGCTGCCCTCAGGGAGGAGGAGGAGGAGGATGTAGGCTGTCATCTGGGTGCGGGCTGTACTCTTACTCCTTGTTCTAACTGTGGCCGCTTAAACACGGCTGCCAGCAATCCCGCCTCGAAGCGCTGCCGGCGGGGCACGGCTGCCCCCCGGCCCGGCCCATCCCCCGGGGGGGCCGGCGGAGCGGGACACGGCTCCCCTCCCCGAGCGGCTGCCGCTGCCCCCGCCGTGGGGGGAGCGACGCGCCCCCTTCCCAGGCTCTATTTTAAGCAGACATTTACTTTCCCAGCCATCTTCTCCGCCTGGATCCCTGCCCGGACGGCCGGGGGGGGGGGAGATGTGTCCCTTCCCTCCTTCATAAAAGGGCCCCGAGGCGGAGGCCGGGCTCCGGGGGGTTATTTTTGGGAGCAGCTCCTGGGATCCGATGGCCTTGTTAGGGCAGCGCTGA
>JAVKLA010000010.1:21499951-21524259 GCA_034782735.1 Sagittarius serpentarius
CCTCCCGCCCAGGCCTCCGACCTCCCCGGCCCCCCCCCCGCGGCCGGGCGAGGCGAGGCAGGAGCGGCCGCCCCGGCGCCCAGCCCGGCTCCTTCGGGGATGCGGCAGCCGCCCCCGCGCCCCGGAGCTCTGCCCCTGGGAGAGGTGCCCGGCTGAGGGGGCACCCCGGGGGTACCATGAGCGGCGGCAGGTTTGATTTCGATGATGGAGGCGCCTACTGCGGGGGCTGGGAAGGGGGCAAAGCCCACGGGCACGGCATCTGCACCGGCCCCAAGGGCCAGGGCGAGTACTCGGGCTCCTGGAACTATGGCTTCGAAGTGGTGGGCGTATACACGTGGCCCAGTGGCAACACCTACGAAGGCTACTGGTCCCAAGGCAAGAGGCACGGCCTAGGAATCGAGACCAAAGGGCGGTGGGTTTACAGAGGCGAGTGGACCCATGGCTTTAAGGGACGGTACGGTGCGAGGCAGAGCATGAGCAGCGGAGCCAAGTACGAAGGTACCTGGAATAACGGCCTGCAGGATGGCTATGGCACCGAGACGTACGCTGACGGAGGTAAGGGTGACTCCAGAGGGGCTGAGAGGGTGATGAACAGCGTGATACCCAGCCCACGATGGCAGAGGCTGCGTGTTGTCGCCGCTGAACGGGTGATCTGGTCACCAGTAGCAAGGATCGGACAGGCACGATTGGTCTACAATGAGCCATTGGGGTGCTTGAGTCAAGAAGCAAGGCTTGAGGGGCAACCAGCTTGTAAATAGGTATGTGTTCCCCATCCCTGCTATCAGGCACAGCGTGTGCGGCTCGCTGTCTGCGGACATGAGGGAGGAGCAACGGGAGCATTGCCCTCGCCATCCCTCCCTCGGGAGCTGCTCTCAAGTGTCCGTATCGGTAGTTAACACCAACCAACTTGATTTGTGTAGTCTGTGACTCCTGGTTCCCCAGGGACTGGTTATTGCAGTTCATCACCAAACTAAACCAGAAACTCCTCTCTGGTGCACGAGTGCAGCGAGCCGCTCACTCGCTCACTGGGCAGCGAGTTGTGAATGTTTTCACGTCAGATATAAGCTGCCCACGGCATCGTAGCACACTTTGCCTATGCATTAAACACTGCTTGTGTGCCCCCTGGACATCTGCTTTGCTGAACCGTTTTGGTTGAGTTCATCTAAGCTGTTTAGAATACGTAGTCACACGCCTTTCCCTAAAAAAAAATCCCTTTGATTACTTGGAGGCTTTCGACCCCTGCTAGTATGCAAACGCACTGCGTAGGCAGGTATTTGTTGTGCTCTGTAAATGCTCAGTCTAATTGTGTTTTTGCATTAGTGGCAATTTTGGGTTTAGAAACGTTGCAAGAATCTCTGTGCAAGTAATTCTGTAGCTCTTCAGTACTGTAATGTTCCAGACTGCCATGTTTAGGATAGCTAAATAGAGAGGGTGATTTGAAAGAAATACCCTTCAAAATATGGATCAGAATTGTGTCTATGTTTATCTAGGACAGGCAATGGAGTTTGTAAAGAAAAATAACGGTAATGGTATAAATCTTCAGAATGAAAAGCATCGGATTTATAGACATTAGAAAGATGGACTAATTGAAGACTGTCTGTCAAGGTTATGCTTTTACATAAATGTTTCTCAATGAGTTGCCTAGGTATGTGGCTAACTTTAAGCCTAGGAATACAATATTGAAGTTGACTCATTTTCTTTGTGCCCTTGGAGGCTGTAGGTACAGATGTGAACTGATATGTCCCTCCAGCTCCTTAAATTTTCTCCCCCCTCTGCTCTGTGGCCGTGGAGCGGTTAAATGCTGAGCTGTGCAGGTTGCACAGCGTCAGCGAGAGTTCAGGCTAACGCATACGTGTGCACTTGTGCACTGCACAAACTTCACGTGTGGTCGTAAGACACATAGGTTACGTGTAAGGTGTGCTCTGGTAACGTGCAGCGATCAGATAGATAACTATCAGCAACGGCTGCCATTGGGACTTCAGTTCTGGAGATGTCAAGGTCTCCTGTGAATTTGCACGGCTGCTTCCTCGCTGCTTCTTGA
Source organism: Sagittarius serpentarius (assembly GCA_034782735.1). Taxonomy (NCBI): domain Eukaryota; kingdom Metazoa; phylum Chordata; class Aves; order Accipitriformes; family Sagittariidae; genus Sagittarius; species Sagittarius serpentarius. The sequence continues at coordinate 21,501,993 of JAVKLA010000010.1, forward strand.
AATGCATCTTCTTCTAAGGGTGCAGGGCGACTGGATTTTGAGTTAATGTTGTAGAGAATTTCAAGAGGCAAAGCTTGACATAGGAGTTTGAATTTGATTAGATCACAGACTGAAACCTTGGGATAGAGGAGCGGGAAAGGTGAGTCAAGAATTTCTCCTGTAAGGGTATGTAAGATACTGCTTCGATCAGCATAGCGCTCCCCGCCGCGTTGTCCCGCACCCAAGAACGTGCCGTCTGCGTGATCCCTGGTGCTGCCCGAGCTTGGTGGTTTAGCCCTGATCCGTGAAGATGTGCCCTGCCAAAGCCGCCCTGGGCAGCGCTGAGCTGAGCCCCCCGGGCCTGGCCAGACCTGGCTCACGAGGGCTGCGCCCCGGTGCCCGGCAGCTGCTCCTTGCGTTGGGCCGTCGCGTCCTGGCTGGTCCAAGCCCTTCATTCAAGACACGAGCTTCTCTGGTGGTAGGGGAACGTGTAGAAAGCTGTGTCCGAAGCCAAGGTGGGGCCTGCCAGCCAGCATCACGAGCGTAGGACGGGTGAAATGATCTTGCTGACTTGCCGGACGTGCTCCTGTTTTGCATCCTCACCTGTGCGCGGTAACCACCTGCAAGATCCAGATGTGACCAGGCTGCTAATTGGACCTGTTAATATTTGGATTTGAGGTTGCCAAGATAAACATCTGGAAAGGCTTTGGAAATCTGCCATCCCTCGAGTAGGGGACGTGATTCCCAAGGCCCCTGGAAGCTAGCCACATGAGGAAGAGGGCTCTGGGAACGTGCGGCTCTTGCCAGGTCGTTAGAAGCTTTAGGTCATGGTTGGGCTGCCTGCGGGTTTCAGGGAGATGTAGCGGATCCTAATGTTTTAAATTAGACTTAAAATTTTTATATATATTTATATATTTTATACATATACACACACACATAAAAACTTTATACTTTGAAATACACTTAACAAATCACAGACAACCCTATAAATATATTTTATCTTGTGGCTGGCCAAGGCTAGTGGCTAAATAAAGTCCAAATCTGCAGTGAAGCTTTTGGAAATCATGTATAGATTTTTGGTGCCTAATAAGAAGTGGACTCGTGGTGTGGTGTAGCCACGGCACTGCGTGGGTTGTTTGCTTTTTCTCTCAGCTACCAAGTCCCCATTTTTCTGAAAACTATGGGTGACTGATGGCTTAAAGAGCTTGCCTTCTGTAACGCTGATTGAAATCAGCCAATGGGTTCAGAGCCCCTGGTGTGGCTGGGCAGAGACAGTAACTTTATGCTATTCCGTTGGGTATCCAAGCTGAATATACATGTGCGCCTGCGCTGTCACCGGTACAGAGCTCGGAGCCCTTTATAGGGGCAGGATGCACTAGCTAAAGCGGATGGTGATTGGGGTTGTGGAAGGCATGGCATGAAAGAACTCATCATTTTGCAACCTAAGCTATGAGTAAAAGCCTAGTTACGTGGCTTCCACCTGTAGGTTTTGTCTCCGCTCTAAGAAAGGCCTCATTTTTTGGATACTTTTGTGCTTTGGAGTCTGAGTGCTTGACCCAGTCAAGTCTTACTGCAGAAAAAGGTCTCGCTGCTAATGCAGAATCGTACTGCATACACAGGATCTGGGGCCAAAGCTAGGCTTTGCTATACAAAAGACTGGGTTTGTATATATGTAGGGGGTTGGGTGGAACTCAACTGCAATTGAAGCAGCCTAAAACCAACTTACTTTTGACGCCGCAATTTGGTCTCTAGGGTGCTACGAGAAAACAGTAGTGTCACTTAACCGTGTGCAGAAACAATTAGACCATTCAGTGATCACGAGACCACAAGAAAGGGGAAAAGAAGTGTGCTTTTACCGGGAGAGATGAAACAGGGTGATATGGAGCAGCGCCAACTCCTTGGGTGCCCGGGGCAGGGAAAGCGCAGTGGGAAGGGGCCTAGGCTGGGGCAGAAGGAGCAGCATCTGTGGGACTGCGGCTGGGGAAGCAGGAACGGGCTCTGGGCGAGCCGAGAGGGTGCTGGCTTGTGTCTGCTGCCTCTGTAGCAAAGCTCCTGCATGGCTGAATTTGACCAGTGAATTAATGCTGTGAATATTTTACCCCTCTCTGGGTTTTTTCTGCCTTTCTTTTCCAACAGAACCCATCAGATAGTACTGTTGGCGCCAAAAAGAAGCACTAGGTTTTTGCTCGCCTGTCTCGCACATGGCGCTGTGCATTGATTTACTGTCCCTGGCCTTTTACCCTGAGTTCTTCTAACACGTCTGTCATCATGGTAGCTGGATAACAGCAGAGGATCACAGGGCAGTGATACGATTTGAGTTGTTTGCATTATTTACCTGGTTGGTTGTATTATTTACATCCATCGCTAATTATACAAGAGCCTCAAGGCAGGCTGGGAAGGGGAGATGTGACGCTGCTGACAGCAGGCTCTCGCTGCCGGGCTGGATGTGCACCAGGAGCTGAAGCTTTCGCCTCTGATGCAGCCAGGCACCGTCCCGTCCTGCTGCCAGTGCAAAACGGAGGGTGCTACCACCCCGCTGGCGCGTTTGGAGGTGAAGGCTGCAGGGATACCATTTTCATCAGTCCCACGTTTTAATGCTTCCTGTCCTATAAAGATACCCAGACAGGGCCACCTCCCGGCTTTGGTCAGGGACGGGCAGAGGTGGTGAACCGGGTACCTGGGGGTCACAGAGGAACCAGTGGTTTTTGTCATTACGACAAGAAAAAATGCAGGCAATACAGGATTATTGGGGTCCTGTCCCCCAGTAATCACACCCCAGTGGGGTTAGGTGGCTCTGTCCCACCACCCTGGTGAATCAGGCAGGGCTGGGGAGGCCGGGAAGTGGGGCTCTGTCCCATTTTCATCCTAAATAGAGATGATTTTTTTTCCACATACGCTGCTTTTTTAATTGTTTTTTACAGAACCTCAGATGCGTGTGAGCGCATGGCTGCCTGGCTGGCTGCTTTGCGTCCTGCCTGTCCCCCCTTGCTGGCTGGCTGCTCTGATATTCAGGGAGTAGCAGTGGCTCAGGGACATGCAACCCCACTGAGCGACCGCTCGCGGTGCAGAGGAGGGTTGCACAACCCCATTCTCTCTTGATCTGGCTGCACTGGGACGTGTTGGTGAGCCAGGGCTTGGCTCCGCTCAAACCTTGCATGCCCCGACGCACGGCCGCCAGCACCTCCAGCTGCTCTCAGCAGCCTCTGGCTCCGCTCCAGGGGTGGTTTATGGCTCTGCCCTGGCACGAAGCCTCAGCCGGGCACTGAATTGTAGCGTGACGGGGACACGGCAGTGCCTGCTCACCCCCGCCTTGGCTGGGCAGCCGCGAGCAGCGTGGTATGTCGGTGCCCTCCGTTAAGCCAGGTGGGGTTGGCAGGTTTGGTCACACCACGCACCGGAGGGTTGATGTTGCTTGTGCCGTATGGTCTGAAATCAGGCAGCTGAGAGCAGCCTGAAAAACTGGTGTGAAACTTCGGGTTGAGGGTAGGCATGTGTGCCCCCAAGAAGTGGCACCCCAGTCTCTGCACCCACCGTGCCACGTGGCTTTTCCCATCCAGGTGGCCCCGGCGCTGCTCGGGGGGATAGAGGGGAACGGGGACTTGCTGGAGGGCAGCGGCTGCTCTGGCCTGGCCCCCGAGGAGCAGCTGAACCCCCTAAACCTGTGAGACTTTCCCAGAGTTCCTCTGCCAGGGGGTTAACATGGCGGCACTATCAGCTGCAGCCTGTTAGGTGCGAGGTTGTCCTGTCCTGGGAGGAGGTCTCCAGTGTCACCCCGATCGTGTGTCAGCCCTGCTCACTGGCTGGGCGGGTGGGGATGGAGCACCGACTTCACCGGTTCCTGGTGGGGAGGGACATGGGGGCACTACGGGGGTCTCCATAACTTCATTTTGTGCTAGGAAGACCCGTCACCATTTTACGGAGAGGGATTTGGGAGCACGGTGAGGAACACGCCCAGATGCCTGGACATCTCCAGCAGTGCTCCTTGGCTCCCAGCTTACGCCAAGACCCCTAACCCACACTGCCCACCTTATTTTTCCTAATGGAGCTTCAAGCTCCGCCAAGAAACTGGGCAATGGCCCCTTGCTCTGGCAGGCTGCTCCCCATGCCTGGCAGATGCCCCGCAGGTGCTCTGTACTACCTGAACCCTTACTTTTTTTAGTAGGAGAGGCCAACTGTTGCAGGGAGCCCAAAATCCCGTGTGCTGCAGGGTGGGCAGGGGCTGGCGGGGGGCGGCTCACCCCGGGGCAGCAGCTGCTGCCCGCTCGGGCACTTCTTGTCTTTCCTGGCCCCCAGCGCTGTAAGTTAACACCCCACAGGCGGGTCCAAAGAGGATTTCAACGAAACCTGAAGCTTGGGAGGAGAGATTATGCTGCAGAAGTGGCCTGGGAGACCGTAAAATATGCACTCCCACAATCACCAAAGAAGGAACTGGATTTGCTCCCTGGGGAGCCGGGTCATCCCTGGTCTCAGTAACAGCATCTGAGGGGGGAGATGAATGCCTTGAAGATAGGTCACCCCCTTCTGTCTCAGCCTGGGCCTGCCGAGCCTCCCCGGCACCCTGCGAGTGCTTGCTCTCCCAAAATTTGGTGCCTCCTGGTAGGTCACTGCTTAACGAAAACCATGTTTAGGACAGATGCCTGTGAAAATGCCCCCGGTACGGCTGGCCCTTCGCTTGCATGAAGCAGCACCTGGGAGAGTAAAGGAGTGGGGTGGCCTTCCCGAGGGTGTTCGTGCTCCCCCAGCACCCTCTGCCCATGCCCAGGGATGGGGGGGTGCTGGTCGGGGTCAAGGTGGCCCGTTCCAGGTCTTGTAATGCCAGGAGCAGAGCTGAATGCTGCTTTTGTTTTGGGTGGTTTGCTGGTTTCTGAGGCATCCACAACTACAGACTGAGGAGAGCCGGGCTGGGAAGCTCATCCCATCCCTTCCCATCCCATCCCATCCTGTCCCGTTCCGTCCCAGCCCATAGGGCTCAGCGGGGATGCACCGACCCTTGCAGCCCGCTGTGCTGGCACGTGAGTGCGGGTGCTGTAGGCGAAGGCTGCCCCACCAGCCCTCTTGCCCTTCCTAGGAGCTCTTCTTGCAGGGGGCTTCAATGCTACTAATTTGAGTTTCTTGACATCCTGGTGAGAAGAATCAGAGCTGTGATCTCCAGTTCACTCTTCTGGAGCCTGCAAATGTGCAGACCTGGAAAGGGCCTGGAGAGGAGCGGTGTGCTTTTCCCAGTCCTTCAAGGTGCCACTGCCAAGGTTCTCCTGGCTCTTAGCAGGGTCTCGTACCCCGGGTGCAGCACGATGGTAGCCGGGTGCCATGGAGAGCACAATCCTCTCTGTGTCCCCCCCATCATATGACACCATGTGCCCTCTTGAGCTGGGTCTGGAGGAACGTGGTAGAGTGGTGGTTTTTGGGGGCAGAGCTGGAGGAATGCCACACAGAGGTGCTTCGCTCCTCTCCTTCCTTTTTCACCCATCTCTTGCTTCGTGCAGTGTGGCACAAGCCTTGCTCTTGGGACCACGGAGAAGCTGTATATCAGGGCCAAGCAGATGCTGCTGCAGGTACTGGGGCAGCCTGTCCTATGGCCAGGCGCCCGACTTGGGGGTCTAGAGCTGGTCCTGGCAGCCTGCAAGTGACAAGCTGCAGAATGGGCTGAAAGGGACTGTCACTGAGCCAAGGACAGCTGTGCCACCGCAGCTCCTGTGTCTGCTGGGGTTGCTGGCACCCTCTTGGCACAGCCCAAACTCCAGCCCCACGGGGCTGCCTCCCGCTCCCTGCTCCGGATGCAAATCCAGACTCCATCCATTAAGTGGCTTTGGGTTTGCACCAGTGTCCCCTGGCACCCCAGCCCCTTTCCAGTGAGCTGTCACCTGCCAGCAGCAGCTTTCAGGCTTGTGTCCTCTGCCCTCCGCTCCCTGGGGACTGCTGCTTTTGCATGTGGGTGAGCATTAGCGGAGCTGGGGCTCCTCTCCAAGGGAAGGTGGGTACGTCCACTCTCAAGCAGCGCTTCCCCACAGCCCACCTTCCTTTGCTGGCTCACCTAGGAGCGAGCTGCCTTTTCACCCCGTCCCTCTTCTCTCCTGCAGGCACGTACCAGGGCCAGTTCACCAACGGCATGCGGCACGGCTACGGCGTGCGGCAGAGCGTGCCCTACGGCATGGCCTCAGTGGTCCGCTCCCCACTGCGCACCTCACTCTCCTCTCTGCGGAGCGAGCACAGCAACGGCACCCTGCCCCAGCAAGACTCCCCCGCCGCCAACCCCGAGAGCCTGCCCCTCTCGCCCACCATCACCCGCGGGGGCTTTGCCCTCAGCCTCTATGCAGAGGCGGAGGCCGGCAAGCCCAAGAAGGGGGGGCTCTTCCGCAGAGGCTCCTTGCTGGGGAAGCTGAAGAAGTCTGAGTCCAAGTCGTCCCTGGCCAGCCAGAAGAGCCGCGTCAGCTTCCTCAAGAGCGAGAGCGGGATCAGCTCGGCCGCCAGCGACGCCACCTCCACTGTCAGCCTGGGCGAGGGCGCTGAGGGCGAGGAGTACCCCCCCTTCGAGTCCGACATCGACGCCACCACCACAGAGACCTACATGGGTGAGTGGAAGAATGACAAGCGCGCCGGCTTCGGCGTCAGCGAGCGCTCCAGCGGGCTGAAGTACGAGGGCGAGTGGCTGGACAACCTGCGGCACGGCTACGGCTGCACCACGCTGCCCGACGGGAAGAAGGAGGAGGGCAAGTACCGCCACAACGTCCTCGTCAAGGGCATGAAGAAGCGCGTGATACCCCTCAAGAGCGCCAAGATCCGGCAGAAGGTGGACAGGAGCGTGGAGGGGGCTCAGAGGGCCGCAGCCATCGCCCGGCAGAAGTCAGAGATTGCGGCGTCCAGGTAGGTGCTTGGGGCTCCAGCGCGCGGGTCCCCATGGTGGTCGTGGTCCCCATCCCACGTGTCCCTCTGGAGCTGTGCTGCGTGCCTCCTTGCCGTGCACTGGCAGCGGGGTTAAATGTGGCTCCCTGCAATTTCTATTTAATTCTGGTGGAGCGGGGCCGAGGGCCATTGTGGCAGCCCGGGGGTGTTCAGGACCTGTCCTCCTTCTCACTCCCTCTCCTGTCCCCCTGCAGCCCTGGTCCAGGGGGAGGTGCTGGCCAGCAGGGACTGGTGCTGGCCCCAGCGCTCTGCAGGATGGGGAGCAGGAGCCGGTGGGATGGGAGCACCCTGGTACCGTGCCAGGCCGCCGGAGCCACTGGGTGTCATTGACGGGGCAGGATGAGAAATAGCGGGGTTGGGCTCTGGTAAAGCCACCAGGCTCGTGAGCAGCCAGCGGGACGTGTCCCAGATGAATGGGGTCCGCAGCAGAGCGTGGCTCAGCCCTAGAGCCCCCGGTGTGGCTCTGTGGGGAGTCTATGGGATGCATTAGTGTTGTCACTTAACTTCAGCGGCTCAGTGTAATGGGCTCTGTGGGCCAAGCGCTGCTGTGCTGGGATGGTGCAGGCTGGGAGGCAGGACCTATGGCGGGTAACAAACTGAGGAGGGGGCTGCCTTGGGGAGCCCTGTCTGCCCCCCAGGACCCAGCTCCCTCGGCCAGGTTTTGCGTGAGTGTTTCTGCCACGAGGGAGCCGGCAGCCGGAGCCAGGGCAGATGGCTCAGTCCACGCTGGATGGCTGAGCCCGATCCCGTGGCACACAGCCACATCCCGCAGCCCGCGATGCTTTAGGGTGCTGGGAAAGAAGGAAGCGGGGAGGGCTCAGCTGGGTTTGTCCCCTTTTGTCCCTCCAGTTTGTCCTGGCCAGACCCCGGGGGTGGGAAGAGGGCTGTGGCAGCCGGCAGCGAGCGAGTGGCAGCGTGCCCGCGGATGCATGCCACAGGGGCGTGTGAGGGAGGAGCGTGCGAGAGGCTGCTGCAAGCACGTGGCAGTCTCTTGTTGCACCGGTGTTCCTTGCACCGACAGACATGCAGGCACCGCCGGGCACCACGCTGCCCGTACACCACCCGGTACGTTGGCACCAGACAGGTAGGCTCCGCTCAGAATTAGTTGTGTTAGAAATTAGTTAGTGGGAAAGGAAAGTGCTAATTGCTCCGTTATCCCTCCTGGGATGGAGGAAGGAGATAAAAGAGCAGCTCTAGGGTCTGCCTGGAAGGGCAGGAGAAAACCTCCGTCCCCTGCTCGCATCCCTGCCTGTGTCCGAGCTGTGCCGGCAGCACCCTCCTCCTCCCACAGCGTTCCTGCCAGTCTCAGAGCCGGCCTGGCAGGGACCAGCCAGAGATCGTCAGGCAGGGGCAGAGTCTTCGCTCCTCTCCTCTTCCTCAGGGAAATGTGGTTGTGACAGACCTCGCGGTTTCACCTTGCCTCTCCACCAAAACCTCGCCCCATGCAGGCTTTGCTCAGCTGCTGGGCAGTGGCTGCAACTCCAGGGCCACCCGGCCTTGCTCCTTTTTAGTGCTGTTTAATTATCAGTTACTTCATTAGCAAGCAGAAATGGGAAATAATGGCAGCGGGGAGGGTGCCTCTTCCCAAATGCCATCCCTCCCTTCTGAGAAACCCCGGCTTTACTCCCCTGGCAGCCATTTCTACTCCAGAGTTTTGCAGGGAGCATGGTTGGGGTTTTTTTTAGCAAAACTCAGTTGCCACAGAGACCGGTGGAGAGAAACCGGCAGGATTGCAAGAGAAATGCCACACAGGGCCAGCTAGGATAAAAATAACAGGCTGGGGCAGCGTGGGGCCTGCCGGAGCCTCCCGGCAGGGCAGGCTCAGCCCGACAGCAGCTTTGCTGCGCCCGGGAGAAGCGTGCGGCCGTGGTGCTAAGCGCCTGTAAAGAAGGAGGCTGGAGCTGCAAAAGCTGCTCCCCGAGAGCTCGGCTGGTTTACACAAGCCTCTTTTTATTACACACTATTTACACTTTGGGTCAAAAGCGGCTCTGCAGTGTTTTCCATCAGGAGCTGGAATGCGCCCGCTGCCCTGACAGGGGACTGCATCCCTCCCCAGCACAGCTGGGGAACAATTTCCTATTAAGGAGACCTTGGAGCTGGAGGAAATAAGACGTTAAAGCCGGTTTCCTCCGGGGAGTCTTCCCCTCGCAGACCCTGCGGTAGTGCGGCTGTTGCGGCAGGGGAAGAGAACGCCGCTTTCCGCGGCAGTGCGATGCCCCGGTCCCATTCCTGCGGCACTGCCTGCAGCTGGGCTGGACCCACTGAAAGGAGGAGAATTGGAGCTCCTCCGTCCTGTAAACTATAACTCACTGTTTCCATCAGCGTTTACTCCTGGTGTATGTTGCTCTCTGCCTGGCATCTTTTGAAAATCTGACTCGTGCTCCTCTTCCTTCTCTTTTCAGCTCAGCTTTGGAATTGAGAGTAGATATAGATCATTTTGTCTCCAGAGGGTCCTTAGGTTAAACCCCAGCTCTGCCACCAACTTTCTCTTTGACCTTGAACCTTGCCTCTGTTTCCACACCCAGGACAGAGAGTAATTGCAGACAGATTGTGAAAATCAATCATTATCGTTTACAGAAGAGCTGTACTATCATTAGCATTGCCCTAGCTCGTAACTGTGAGGTAGAGTTTCCTAGATGGAGCATTTATATTTCTCCTTGGATGGCAGAGTGTACGTACCTTACCCAAAGAAATGTATTTGAGGCTACACAAATCCTTTTTTGGGGGAAGATGTGACATATCTGTATGTAAGATTATTGCTAGGAACTAATCAGCAGGACGCAGCAGCCAGGCTGCACAGATGCCCGACTACCTCCGTGTACCTGTGCTGTTGTATATGGATGTTTGAGTTTCATTTGCTTCTGGCACTCAGGGGAGCCCCTTGCAGAGCTAAACTACCGTGACATCCAGCCTTCCACTGTCTGGGGGCAAAATGTCAGGAGAAGACCAGATTTCACTCTTTTGCACCATAAAAGGCTCTTTAGGGGTAGAAATCCTGAGGAAAACAAGTCCAAGTGCTGAAAGCTGCCTCGGCCAGTTGCACTGCAGGAATCCCAGGCATGTGCCCAAGCTCTGGGGGTGTGTGGGCCGGCGGCTACCAGCAGCACTGATGGGCGCCCTGCCTGTGATCTGCCCTGCGGAGACGGGTGGGAGAGCAGTGATGGTCAGGGATGACGGTCAGCTGCGGTCAGCAAACCTTCCTCGGTCCGCGCTCTGCTCCAAGGGCGTCCGAGGCACCAGGCAGCTGTGCAGATCCTGCCCCACCTGCCTGCTGGGTTTGGGCGTTCCAGGCAGCGCCGTGGGCAGAGCCAGCTATTGCCTGCCCCGCTGCCTGTCGTGCCCCAGCGGCACTGCCCTGGCCTCCTCGGCTCCCTTCCGAATCCTCCCGAGATGGCAATCCAGCTGCTTTCCCTGTCGTGCAAGAGGTTGAGGACAGAGCTGGCATCACCTCGCCGCCAGCTGAGGGAACGGTGATTTTTTTTTATTATTCTTTTTTTGTTATTTTAGTGAAAATCATTTGGCATGGGTCATGCTGTCCTGAACAGCCCATCCCAACTCAGCCAGCTGTCCCCTCACCCTAGGCAAAGCCCCTTGGTGCTGCTCAGACATCGGGCAGAAACTGGGGCACATCTATTGGCAGCACTGGTTATCAGCTAATAGGATGGAGCTACTGGAAGTTAAAGGATGATGAATCCTCGCCCAGACTGCATCACTCGGGAGAAAAGTCACCCTGGAGTGCAGGCCAGTGGAGATGGCTTTACTCCTGCCCAGGGGTAACCACGCACGCCGTATGATCTCTGTTAGCCATGCCCCGGACTGCTGGTGCCCCGGGGACTTGCCTTGCTGTGATCTCCAGGGATTCCCGTCAGAGCTGGAACACGGCTGTTCCTGCGGTTTCAGGTGAAGGCACCCACCGTGTCCCTCTAGCCTCCCCCTTTCCCACCCTCCGCCCTGTCTGGGGGCTTCTTTGAAAAAATGTTGGGGGGGGTGGGAAAGACAGGGAGGTCCTGGGATCACAGCCTCAGCGAGGAGGGGACAGCCGCCACCAAGCCATGAGCGAGCCAGTTAAAAGCCATCCCGAGGTGTGTTTAACGGCTGCCGTGGAGTTTTCTGGGCATGTGGGTTGCTGCCAAACAAGGTGCTCGGCACCCCTGGGTGCTTGGGGAGCAGCAGCTCCCAGGGGTGCTGTCTGTGCAGTTATGTGCTTGCCTGTCACATAGGGAGGATGGTCCCACTGAAAGCAGGGAGAAAGAGCGTGGAAGTGGTCAGCTTTCATGTCTTCAGAACAGATTAAAATAAAAAGCAAGAGGAAGGGCAGGACGAGCTGCAGGGGGAACCTTTGATTTTTTGAAAGCTGTGTGTTCAGTAGCCGGGCAGCTCGTACAGCGGATTTCCTTCTCACTGGTGATTTTGGGGGACAAAATAAGTGTAAATACTACAAATCCCACCTCCATCCCACTGCAACAACTGTCCTGGTCTGTCTCTGCGCGGGGTGGTGCTTCCCAGTGACTTGGACCAAAATCAATGGAGGGACTTGGCCATGCATTCTGCAAGGCACGGGCCTGGCCACACTCCGAGATTGTCTGAGGGGCATACATCCTGTTAGCAAAACCTCAGATATGTCTGCCAGATGTCACGGGATCAATAGGAAAGCAAGGGACAAGGGGCAGTAATGGCTGCTGTGCTTCACCTGTTTGTCTTCAGATGCTGGCCCTGAAGCCCCTGTGCAGCTGGGGTGTTGTATGCCTGGAGAGTACAACTAAAAATGAATACATTTTTAATTTATTTTTGGTTTTAATGTAATATCTATAGTAGAAGTCCTGCAATACTGCTGCTTGGCTAGATATCTGTAAGAATTTCTAAACTGTATTCTGAAATGTTAGGCTTTAATTCCTGTTAATGTAGGGTTTACTTATCACGGTGAGCCTGGGCTGCATTAAAGCACTGCAGAGCTGCGGTGAGCGCTTGGCGTCGGAAATCACATCGGTGCCACTTCCCCGGCCGCGACACGTGGGCATCGTTCACAGCGTGAGCTGTCGCCTGGTCTTGAAGCTTAAGTTGTTTTTCTGTCCGTACCCATGTCTTTGGAGCACGCCTTAGCTCTCACTTCAAATAACAAGAGTGCTTGACGGCTCCCGTATCGCTTTCCGAACCTCCCCTGCCCGGACGCATTCTCGGCAGCGCTGCCGCTGTCTCCCTGTGCTCAGCGTTTCCAGCCTGCGTGGCCAGGCGGCAGCGAGCGTCTCCTCGGGGAACGCGGGTGTGTGGTGCAAATGACGTCCTGAAATCGCTGGAGTCAGCAGAGCCTCCTGCCTAAATAAGGGCAGGCAGAGCAGGGATCTGTCAGTGCTGCCCGAGCACGACAGCTGAGAGCCGAGGCCCGCGGCAGCCCACGCCGCTGGAGCTCGGCCGTGCGCTTCCACCGGTAAGGTGCTTTATTTGGCACGGCTCTGCCCCAGTGAGCTCCTGCCCTCGTCCCCAGCACTCTCGGCGGGGTTTATGCCACTGGTGGGGAATGTGGGCAACTGAAGTGATGTCTTCCCAATGCATCTCTTTGGTGAGCCACGGCATATGTTCAGGGCAGAGCTGGACTGGTCCGGTGGCCATGGTGGCCTCGGCCATCCTGGGGCTGATGGCACAGCTCGGCTTCTCTGAGGCCAGATCGGGCCTGAGATTTTCAGCTTTTTTTCCCAGCTGCGAACTGGGATTTTCAGGTCTGTTGAACCGCGGTGCTCAGACTTGGGAGTTTGCTCTGAAAGAGTTTTAGGATTTTTTGAAATATCCTTTGCTTTCTGCTTCCTTGGGCTTTTAATAAGCCAGAGGTGAGGGCGTTCCCAGCCTTTTCTGTCTGAGGCCAGAGGGCAGGGTGCTCGTGGCCACCCTGCAAGAGCAGGCAGCAGCGGTGGTCCAAGGCAGTCCCTGCCAGGTGGGCTTCGCGCTTGGGAGAGCAGCTGATCCTCCTCTGCTGTCCTAGCTTCAGGATCTCTTTGCTCCAGGACTGCACACCTCCATGTGGTGGATTGGCGTGTAATGAGGAGGCAGCAGCAGGCAGGAGACGGGCAGAGGTGGTCCTGGCCCCGGGTGGGATATTGGCTCCGATTTACCTCTGAGTGCGAGCTGCCAGGGAGACGCAGCAGTTGGGAGCAGCAATTCTGCAGCTTTACGAGCAGACACCAAAGATGCCGCAGCCTGTCCTCTCAGAGGGCTTGAAAGATCATAGAATCATAGAATTACCTAGATTGGAAAAGACCTATAAGATCATCTAGTCCAATCGTTAGCCCAGCACTGACAAGTCCCCCACTAAACCATGTCCCTAAGCACTACATCTACACGACTTTTAAAAACATCCAGGGATGGGGCCTCCACCACTGCCCTGGGCAACCCATTCCAATGCCCAATGCCCCTTTCGGTAAAGGAATTCTTCCCAATAGCCGATCTAAATCTCCCCTGGATCAACTTGAGGCCATTTCCTCTTGTCCTGTCGCTTGTTACTTGGGAGAAGAGACTCCCATCTCTCTACAATCTCCTTTCAGGTAGTTGTAGAGAGCGACAAGGTCTCCCCTCAGCCTCCTTTTCTCCAGGCTAAACACCCCCAGCTCCCCCAGCTGCCCCTCATAAGACTTGTGCTCCAGACCCCTCACCAGCCTCGTTGCCCGTCTCTGGACACGCTCCAGCACCTCAGTGTCCTTCTTGTGGGGAGGGGCCCAAACCTGAGCACAGTACTCGAGGTGCGGCCTCACCAGTGCCGAGTACAGGGGTAAAATCACTTCCCTGGTCCTACTGGCCGCACTATTCCTGACACACGCCAGGATGCCATTGGCCTTCTTGGCCACCTGGGCACACTGCTGGCTCATGTTCAGCCGGCTGTCAATCAACACCCCCCAGGTCCCTCTCTGCGGAGCAGCCTTCCAGCAGCTCCTCCCCAAGCCTGTAGCGTTGCCGGGGATTTTTGTGGCCAAAGTGAAGAACTCGGCATTTTGCCTTAGTGAAACTCATACAGTTAGTCTTGGCCCATCGATCCAGCCTGTCCAGATCCCCCTGCAGAGCCTCCCTGCCCTCTAGCAGATCAACACTTCCACCCAGCTTGGTGTCGTCTGCATGTGATAGGTGGGTGTAGGTGAAGGGGGGGACGGGACTTCCCTGGCTTCATTAAAATCCCCTCCCCGACTCCCTGCGGGGTGCAGGGGGAGGCTCACGCCAAGCAACGTGCAGCCACACCTGGAGGTGGTTGAGTGGCAGGAGCTGAGGGCAGGTCCCTGATGGCTGGGTGTTCTGGCTGCCCCGCAGCCCCCGTAGTGGGAATGAGCATCTCGGTTCTTCCACAGGCAGGGCTCGGGGAGAGCTGGCGCGCACTTAGGCAGGGAGAAGCGAGGGCAGCCACGCAACTCTTGCCGTAGCTGGGTGCCAGGACACAGCAGTGAGGGGACGCTCCTTGGTCCTGTTCTTCCAGCAAAGACGTTTCTCACAGAGCTCGGTGTGTTTATAAAGAGGATAATCTTGTCTGATTCACTCTTGGTTAATAGAAACCCAGTCGCTGGCATCTATTTCCACACCAACTGAAGCCCGGGGCTGGGACTCTCCCGCTTTCTGCACAGCACTGGTGCCAGCAGAGCTCACTCCTTCCCATGAAACCAGGCAAATAAAGACCTTTTCCCCTTGCAGCTCCTGAGCAGGCATGGCACGCTCCACGGGGCTTATCAGCACGGACTGAGGTCAGAGTCCAGGATAACCATCCGTGGGGATGGTGAGGGGAATCCTGCCTGGCCCCTGCCACCGTGGCCAGGACCACTTCAGCTTGGGTTTCCCTCAAAGCTCTTGGAGCAAGAATGCCCCCGGCTGCCTTGTCCCATGGCGTTGTGTTGTCACCATGCATGGTTTGATTAGGAGCAATACTTCCACCCGAGCCTCCCAACACCCTGGATTGGGAGCTCGGGGACTTTGTGTCACTCGTGTCTTGGAGACGGGGACACCCAGCTTCTGTCCCACAGCCAGGGCTTGGTCTAAAGACCTTGTGATTGGGACCGAGCAGGGCTGGCTTGGATTTGGTTGGGCTGGGGTTTTGTGGTTTTTCTGCCCCAGAGCACCAGTGTCTAGCTCTAGAAGTATTGCCTGTTTTGAATCGCTGCCTGACCCTCGTCTGACCCCAAAAGGCCCTCGGGCACATCCCTCCTTTTAGCTCACCCTTGCTGTCCTGGCCGCTGGAGCTGGGCAGGGAGCAGGCTGCAGGGTTCAGGTGAGCCCCTCTCCGTTCCCAGCCCTGCATGGCCATGGGGACAGCGAGCCCCAGGGTTAGGGTCCAGCACCAGGATCAGACACCTGCCCCAGCTGTGGGACCCCCATGATGTGTCCCCGCCGTGTGCAGGGCTTTGTGGGCTGGAGGGGTTTGGTGCCATGAAATGCATGATGGCGTGACGCCTGCACCCCTTTCTTTCGGCCCTTTCCCAGAACGGCCTCATCTCCAGCCCAGGCTGGCTGCGGCTCCGGCACTGACACATTTTTGGCCCACCGTGCTTGTTACGCTGATGCATTTTGACTCCAGAGGAGGGTGCGCACAGCTTTATCTGTTTTCCACCCGCCTCGCATGAATTTCCTTAGGCACTTTCATGCCCTATTAGGGTAAGAGGGAGCACGTACTTTCAGTAGCTCCAAGGAGAAAGCATCTGTTGGGTAGCAAACTGCTTTCTCCAGGGCTTCCCGGGTCTTTGGGGTTGAAGCAAGCAGGGCTGCGGCTTGCAGGGATCCCCTCAAGAGGAGCAGAGTCGGGATGGCAGAACGTCAGCCCCAGGGATGGATATGACTCAGACAGCCAGTCAGGCAGGGAAAGTGGGATTAATGGGCTGTTCATTCTGACCTTGTGGGAAATCCTTATCTCAACAGCTTACAAACACAGAAAGGGAAAAATGAAGTGTGACTTTAATCTGCAAAAACGACTGTAGAAGATGGTAGCTTCTCGTTCAATTGATCTGCTGCTGCGTGGAGCAGGAAGGCTTTGACTCCCATCCAAATGCTTGAAATCAGCCGGCAGGGAGCCGGGCTTTAAAATCATCTGATTCAATCAGGCTTTGCTCAGAGGTTATCGTCAGTTCAGTGGAATGTGAAATAGGCTTATCTTGAAAAAGAAAAAATATTTAAGTAAAATGTCCAATTTAAATATAAAGCCTGACGTACAGAAACCCTCCTTCCTCCTGGAGGAGGTGCATTTTTCAGCTTATCCTGGTGCTGAGCCAGAGCCCTTTGGCTTTCTGAGCCCAGGTTTTTGTCATTTTGCTTCTGCAAGGCCTGCTGAGCCTTCAGCGAGTGCCAGGAAGGGACCTGGTCTCCCACTTGCCTGGGTGCCCTCAGCAGCCTTGGGTGCAGGTGCAGAGGACATGGGTGCTGCAGCCCGGGCAGTGGGCTGGCAGCCCTCGCAGCTCCTTGCTCCCTCTCTTGTTCCTCCTGGACCTGGGATCTGTGAGTGTCAACCCAAGAGACCTAGAGGGCTGGGAGAAAAAGGCTTCTGCCTTAAATTTGGTGAATAATTGGGCTTCTGACCAAATGCAATATTTTAAGAAATCTGCCTGCTTTCATTTCCTTAAAAAAAAAAAACAAATTGCTTTTTTTTTTGACTGGGGAAAAAGAAAAAACACAAAACAGATACTGCAATTCCTCACTCTCTTGGTTTGGATTGCTGAAATCTGAAAAAGATTCGACTTAGAAGTTGCTAAAACTTTTTGTTGAAAAAAAAACCACTCAGAGAGAAAACACACACTTTCTGACCCTTTTTAGCGCTGGGAGAGCTGGCAGTCGGGTAAAACACACTCGGCTTGTGGATGCTGTCCGTCTGGCAGAGTTTGGGGCTGGGCAGGAGGTCCTGAGTCAGGCTGTGCTCCCTCAAAACAAATGCCTGCTGGAGCCCTGGTGTTTGCTTGGAAGTGGGAATTCATTCCCCTGGGCAGGGCAGGGAGCAGCCCCTGCCCGCTCAGTGCAGGTACAGGCAGGAGGACACGAGGGGCAAAAGGCTGGAAGACCCTGGTTGCATATGTTGCATATGTTTTGATGCACTTACCAGTAGAATAACCTGTCTGCTTTGATCTTGCAGTGGCAGCTAATTAAATAAGGGCCCACCAGAGCATTAGCTGAGCCCCTTTGGTAACGGTGTGGTGGAAGTTGGAATAAGTAGTGGCGTTTGTGCATAGTGCCAAGGCTGTGCTGCTCTGGGCTTCGCTTGATCTGCACCCAGGGCAACACGGAGGAGAGCAGACCTGAAAACCAGGGGGAGGAGGAGGGAGTCCAGTTAGCAGCTGAAAATCCCCAAACTTTTCCCCTAAAGCTGTCTCTGTGGATGCTCTTATGACCTGCTCCCAGCCTGGCTGTGCTGGCAGGACAGGCTCCGGCATGGCGAGGAGCTGCCTGCCTGAGGCCAATGCAGTGGCCCCGGGGCCATGATGCCGTGCCGGTGGCCGGCAGCCCTTTGAGCCGGCAAGCTCTGGCTTGCACTGCTCCATTTAGAGCTGCCGGCTGGCATCCAAGGGCTGCGGGGGGAAACAGAGAGCAGCTGCAGTCTGTGCCAGTCCTGCCGGCTTCTCGCAGCCCACGGGCTCCCGTGCGGGCTGCCTACCCGGTCCCACTCGGCTCGTGGCGCGCTCAGGGCGGCGGAGATTAATTGAGCAAATTTCCCGTACACGGGGCCGGGGTGCGTAGGTTGTCATCTTATTGAAGACAGCTGCAGATATGTCTGCTGTAAGATTAATATCACTTTAACTGTTCCAAGGGGAAGTATCCCTTGGTGAAAGATGCAAGTGGCTCTGAGCTATTTAGAGCTGAGGATAACATTTCGGTATTTTAAAAATTCACCAAGTAATCATAAAGGCTAATGCTTGCTGAGCTCGTTAGGTGGCAGGGAGCTCTGCCAGGCCTGTGCTCCTGAAGCACTGCACAGAAAAGGATGCTTTTCTCCTGGCTGAATGGTTTGTTCGTGCCCTTTCTGTGGAAGGAAGGAGAAAAGATCCGATTTATCCGGCTAAGTAGCCTGGGCATGTACAGAGAGCCACCACTTCTGTGTAAGTGCTGGTAGCATGAGTGAAAATCCTGGGACATCTCGTGAGCTGGCTGCAAGGGAAGGGAGGCTGGAGGGCAGAGCTGCTCTGCAAGGTCAGGATGGCTTCTCTTTCTGGATTTCTTTTACAGTCGTATGGAGGTGTTCCCTTTAGGAGGAAGTTTGTGTTGATGTATGCTTAATTCACGGTTTAGATCACAGCTTGCAGGTGCAGAGTCCATAATAGAAACCAGCAAAGACTCATGCACCCCAGGGATGGCAGAGTCTAAATTGAGTGGGTATGTTCACGTGAATGATGGAGCAAAAGGAGGGCGAAGGGTACAGCTGGCTCTCAGGGCAGGATGCCCGTGGGGTGGGACACACAGATGGGCTTGATTGTGGGCCGGAGAAGTGGCATGAGAGATGGACTGAAAAGGCATATCCAGTCCCATGGGCTGGTTACAGGCAAATGAGGGCAGCAGAGCTTTGCTGGTATCTGCATGCACCTGAAGGCAGAAGGAGAGGCACAAAGGAGATAGATTGGGACTGAGCAGGAAGAAAGTGATGCTCCAACTATAGAGGTGACACAAGTTCAAAGGCAGTGTGGAAAACGGAGAAGCTGGGAAGTGTCTGTACTGGTTAGGTCATAGAGTCATTGAACGGTTTGGGTTGGAAGGGACCTTCAAAGGTCATCTAGTCCGGTAACCCCCAGCACAGGTCTGTGTTGGTCAGGTCTGTGTGTCTTTGCCCTTTGCAATGTGAACACAGAGTGGACCATACTGTCATCAGCAAAAGCACTTCTGCAGCTTTCCCTCTATCCCTTTTGAGTGCTGCAAACATTCCTGCCAAGACATACCGTTATCTTAAGTTTCTTCAGAAGGCCAAAATGATTTCTGCTGGGTGCTGGAGCAGGGATTTGGCTGGGGGTGGAAAAGCCAGTTTCCAGGAGAGAGGAGTTCAGCAGAAGTCTCCCTTACTAGAGCTGACTGATGAATTACATTTGCTTAATGGCCTTTTTGGCAGCTCATGATATCAAGAACGGCAGGAAAAAGGTGTTCAGTTGGTCTTTGCTCAGGCTTTGCTGAATCAGTGGGAGGAGGGAGACCCCGGAGAAGGAAGGATAGTGCTGGACAGGTCTGTCTTTCCCTTAATAAGCAAATGTGCAATGGCTTGGGCAGAGAGCTGAGCTCTTCCTCTATTTCTAGCCCCAAGGTCATCGCTGCACCTGCAGGCGCCCCAGCCCTGTCTGGTATTTGCAGTATTCTCTGCTAATTCCAGTCTCATTTACAGTCTGATCCAATGTGGATGTGCAAAACCACATAAACTGTCCAAAGAGGTGGGCATGCTGGCTTGGCTTTGGGACTCACCTGTTAGCACGGTGCTCAGCTGCAGCTCGCGTATCCACAGGGGATTTTAGTAGCAGCTGGAGGAATGATTCGGGCAGTGTTTCTGGGAGCCGGCCAGGAAGGACAGGAGCGGTGCTCTGTCCTGCGCTGGTACAAAAACAATTAGAGTATTAGAGCGGTGCCAGAGGAGCAAACAAAACAGCAGATGCATTTAACCCTCCCTCTCCCACCCATCCAGCCGGGGTGTGAAGCCTCCCTGCCCAGGGCAGCCCCGGAGCAGCCACCGTGACCCAGCCGGGGCTGCGGGAAGGCAGTGGGCGCGAGGCTGGGATGGGGGCTGCAGGCATTGCGCACATGCCTCCCTTCGGCTCCGCGCAGGGCTGCGGCTCCTCCTTGCAAGGAATTCACCAGAGCTATTTTTAACGGCGCTGCCCGGGGAAATGGCTCAGGGTGAAACTGGGAAGCGCTTATCCTGGGCAGTACTGCCTCGCTTGGGACGGGGAACACCGGCGTTGGTTGGTAAAGGCCCCTCTTTGTGTTTATTGCCCCCACTTGGTCGTGTCTAATATTTGTGGCTCATTTTCCAGCACTGCCTTGAAAAGGGGCTTTTGAATTCTGCAACTGGGTGCTATAAAATCCATGGGCCTCTGTTTCAGTTTCACCCTGACCTCCATCTCCAGACTTTCTCCTCTGCTGGTTTTTGCATGGGCTGCTTTCTGCAGAGGCGCTGGGAGCTGACAGCGCAACCAGCAGTAAATAAAAAAGTGTGGCCCTGATTCAACTGCTGCCTGGAAAGTATCAAATTTATATGCATATAATAAAGGCCAGCATTTTCCTTTTTGCAAAAGCTGATTCTGTTTTTTGAGCAGATCTTAAGCTTGGAAGAAATTTTTCCTTTTACATGTTTCATGTCTAAGGTTTGAAGATCACCTTCCTGCCTCCCTCAAACCTGCCTGAGCTTTTTTTTTTTTTAATCACCTGCTGCGCCCAGCAGACCCAGGGCTGTGGGCTGGGAGAGGCTTTTGTGCTGCGGGTTGTGTGTGCTGGGCTCTCCCAGGGTGGCTGGTATTTGTCTCCTGGTTTGCAGCCAGGGCCAAGTTTTTCTCTGCGTTGAGATCCCAGGCACTGCCAGCCATGTGGATAAATAATAAATTCAGAAACACTCTAGGCAGGTTAGATGTTATTGTTATGGCTGGGCCCTTTCCTCTAGGCTGTGCGTTGTCACTGTGTTACTAAACTCTGAGCAGGGCTTTTTGGAGGGCTGTGAGAAGCAGTGCCTTCCCTTCGTGTCCAGGGGATGCGTGGCACAGCCGGGGGAGATGTGCTTAAAACACCATGCCATGTCTCCGTAAGCCAGATGTTCATCACCTGGTTGCTGCTGAAATAAATGATCTCAGCGATGGAGGGACCTAGCGCAGGGCATCAGAATCCCTGCCGGGGCCATCGCCTCCCTGGGACGCCGGCGGGGCCAACACGTGGTGTGCTGAAGCTGCCAGATTTGAAGCTGCAGCAGTGTTGATCTTAGTCACCCAAATCAAACACCTCTGGATGAGTTTTCAAGCAGGAGGACAGGAGCAGAGGTGGGGTGTGTCCCGCAGAGTGAGGCAGCCGGGCAAAGCTGCCATGCAGCTCGCATCCTTGGGGCAGTGGGGGATCCCAAAGTCGTGTCGCTCAGCTTGCTGTCGCAGCTCTGTCAGTGGAGCTTGGGAGCTGCCCCATGGCCTCATGCCCCTCTGTGCCCAGGAGGGCTTGTTGTAGAGCCTTGGTAGCCCTGGGGCCGCGGTGGCTCACAGCGATGGCTCAGCCCAGCCAGCTCAGTTCCCTGCCGCCCACAGCGTCCTCACCGCAGCCTCTGCAGCCCGGTTGGGGTCTGCCTGGCCTGGCCTGGCCTTTACCCACAGGAACTGCAGTGCTCAAGCCCCGCACAGCAGCCAGATAGCATCCAGCAGCTTCTCTGGAGGAAAGGAAATCTCCAGCAGGAGAAGAGTGTAACTAGGAGCTGCCTTGTCACCTCCAGCACCCCCAGGCTGTTCCCTTGCACTGGCCTCAGATGGTGGGGGAGAGTCGAGCATGCGGGAGCCATCTGCACCCATTTGGTAACACATCAGCATGAGTCCGGCTCTGTCCTTACTACCGGAGGGAGCAGACCCTGCATCCTGTCCGCTTCCAGACTTTTTGGAAATCGCCTTTAGGAAAGCATCCACACATGTGCCAGGAGCTGCCTGCTGCTTCCCTAGCTGGGGCCAGCTGGCCGATTATCTGGCTGGAAAGTGGCTGGAATAGCCTCTGCTTGGCTCAGTGGGTGGCTGAAAGGGAGGATTTTATCTCTGCATGCTGAATCCCGTCCTCCGAGAGCAGTAGGACAAAGCCAGGAGTCGGAGCACGACCTGCCAGGGTGAAGAGCTAGATCCTCACTTTGCAAGCTTCCTCCCGGGGCCAGCGCCGGGCAGGCTGTGTGCCCCACGCGCCGCACGCCCAGCCCGCTCTGATCCCCCAGGCATGGAGAGCACAGAAACGTCCCCCTTGGCCCCTGCCAGATTATAGTGGAATTAATCATGCTGATTATATGCTACCAAAAAAGGAGGTGCTTTCTCTGTTCAGAGCTGCCTCAGAACTCCTGCTTGTGAGCTGCGGCTTAAAATTGCTGTTTTCTGCCTCATCATGTCTTGTTTCTGGGTTTTTCAGGAGCTGTAATAATTTTGGATAAAAAGAACAAGAATGACAGCAATCCCAGGCAGCTCAACCTGCAGAGAAAGCAGGGAGATAACATGTGAGTGGGCAGGGAGGTGAATCATGGCTCCAGCAGAGCAGGATGTCACCCCGGGGAGAGACAGGCTGAGCCACAGCAGCTCCGCACCCTCTTCTCTATCGCAGGGCCCTGAACAGCGTTTTCGGCTCCCTGTCAAGTCACACTGTTGCTTCTATCAGTTGGGATTAATGCTCTACGTTAGTTCTTTCCCCGCAGCTACTCAAAATGGGGTGTGTGTGTGTGTATATATATATATATATGTATCTTCTACCTTCTAAG
>JAVKLA010000010.1:21530247-21547008 GCA_034782735.1 Sagittarius serpentarius
GCCGGGAGGCACCCCTGGGAGCCGTCTTTGCGTTTTCGTTTTCTGGGGGTGGTTTGTTTTGTTGGGGGGGTTTACTTTTCCCCAGGAGGTCTGAAGGGGCGCAGAGGGGTGCAGAGCCATGGCCTCGGGGCTGCAGCGGCGCCCAGCGCCCAGAGGCTCTTCCCGGGATCCCGAAGCCGGCTGGAAGAGGGTCTTGGTTTTCCCCCTCTCCTGCTGCCTTCCCAGCCCGCCCTGCCCCGGCTGCTGGGGCTGGTGTTCATAACCCCGTTATTTTAACTGCCTCTCTGCATCAAGGCGGATGGGCTTTCAGATACGTCCCCATTTCAAAATTTGCGGAAAACAGTCATCATCTGATTCATTTTTTACCCTTTTCTCCCCTTCTTTTCCCACCCCTTTACCAGCCAACATGGATCCGGAAAATTGGGGGGAAAATGTAGGACAGGGAAGAAAAAGCTGAGTGGGGTTTCTTTTTTACCTGTTACTTTTACTTTTTTGCAGTAGGGGCACCCCGTACGCTGAACTGTGGTATTGAATCATCAGCTCATTTCCCGGGTTTAAAATACAGTCACTGAAATTCAGTTTTGCTGTTAACAAATACTGCTGTAAAACCAGACGTTTTATTAGCCCGCTGCTTCTCATCTTGCAGCCCTTTGGATGTGAACGGTTCCAACGCAACTTTAGAAAAGCACAGCTTGGAAATATTTTGGTCTGAAATTAGAGCAATCTCATACGGATGCGTTTGTTGATCTTAAAAATGGCAACTTTACAAACGTGGGCGATGTGGGTGGAGAAAAGAGTTGGGAGGAACAACGTGACATAAGCTTGGCAGTTTGTGTGCCTGTGGTCAGGTTCTCCTTTAATCTGCTTTAGCCTCAGAAGAAGCCTGATTTAGCCTCCATAGGAGTCTGCAGGGGAGAAGTAGAAATAGGGATTGATAGATACTCGGCTAGTTTGAAATTCAGGCTGGTTGTTAAGGGCCAGATTTATGTACGTTGGGAGGGGATGATTTCGGAGTAGCAGAATTAAGCTGTATCTATCTCCTCGCCTGGAACTACGGTGTGTAATACTGTGTTTTGGGTTTTTTCCTTCAGGGACCTAACACAGTCGTGATCTGCATGGTCATCTTACTGAACATTGGTCTGGCCATCCTGTTTGTACATTTTTTGACATGATGTGCCCCTCGGAAAAGGTAAGACAAGCAATGAGATTTTATTCTCATTTTGTAGACTTCACTGTGGACCTTTTAGGGTTGGATGGCTTCACTGCCAACGTAAATCACTAACGGATGCCCTGGTGATGAAAATGCATGGGCATTTATTCCATAGATGCAGTTGCCTTGCATTGAGCGTTGAGATTCTCAGTAACCCCTTGTCTGTTCAAAGAGTGACTTGTGGAGTAATTTCAGTGGATAGTTCTCTAGTCTTTTCCTAAAGTCATTTCCTCAGAGTTAAAAAATTGGAACTGTGTTGATTGGATGCAATGCCACAGTATAGTTTTGCCTTCCCAGTTGGATGGACATGATTAATGGAGACTTCCAGTGCAAGAATGTGTGATGTTAAATTTGAAATTTGTTTTCTGCAAATAAGCTGCAAGAAACACTTTCAATTTGCTGTTCCATGGCCGCTGCTGCCAGGTACCTTGTGCGTTGCAGTATTTCTTGGGACTCAGCCCAGCAAGAGGCAGGAACACAAAGAAAATGTGAAACTCTGGAATTTGAGGCTCTAATTGTACCAGTGCTAGTTCTGCACTGTTGTTATGTAGTTGTGTTACCAAAGGTAAATATGAGCTGAGATTTGTATCTGACTAAGGTTAAACTGGAGCTTGCTCAGGTCTTCTACTTGAATTGGGATGAGGGTTTGCATTTTGATTTGGTGGCAATAAAATCTTGTGAGTTTACTGGTGCCTGTGGGGCTCCTGCACACAGGAATACATCATCGGTTTGCACAAGATTTCTGTTGCCTTGGGCTCAAATATTGCAAAAAAAATCCCATCAAGGCTGAACCTGACCCTTGAGCCTCACGTGAACATAACACGAGAGGCATCTCCCAAGCCCCCGTGAGGGTATTGGGCTGCCTTCCCGGGGCCTCCTGGGGGTTAAAACTGTTCCGCTGGGCACTGCTTTCTGTGGTGTTCTTAGGCCCCACTCAGCCTGCAGAGGTGAAAGCCTTGCAGATAGCTGCAATTACGTGTCAGGCGTGTGTTTTGCTCCCCCTTGACTCTCCTGGTCATCTGTGTCTGGGACAGGCGTTGCTGCTGGTGGAGACCACAGACCTTGGCGGGGATTAAAGCTCAGCCACCTGGAAACGCCTAAGAGGAGGACTTGAGATCCCAAGGTTGCACTGCAAACATCAGCCTTAAGTGAAAGCGCCTGAAGATCAGTCTCCCTGCTCCCAGGCTGTGGCTGGCCTCTGCAATCTACCAAGGAAAAGCCAGGGTTTCTGCAATTCAGCCTCCTTCTCTCCTGTGTATAAACTAGCAGTTGCCTTAAATTGTTCTCACCAAAGCCATCAACTTTTCCTGTCATGCCAGGGATGAGGAATTTATCTGTAGCTGTAGGAAAACAAGTGAGAAGGTCTCATGCGTGCACACTGATGTGTTTTGTAACTCCCTTGGTTGACTCAGTGTCAGAGATTTCCCAAAGAATATCATCCATGTGTGGAGATGAAGCAATACGCAGCAACCAAAATGACTCACGAGAGCTGTGCCCTGGCCAGGGGTGGACAGCGTCACCCTCCACGCTTGGAAGTCATCCAAAGGGACGAACAAAAAGTCTTTCCTTTCCCTGTTGCCTGGAGTAATTTTCCATATATGGAGGACTGAGAGGGGGAGTAGGTTGGAATTGGCCTCACTGAAGTGTAACCAGAGTCCTGCCCACGCCTGCCAGCGCACCAGGACGGGGGCCGTGGGGTGGGGTGCGAGGGACTGGCTGATCCCTGGCTGTTTATGCATGTGGGGAGTGCTGCGGGTGGAGATGGTGCCTGTTTCGGGACCAGGCGCTGTCCGAGCGCTCTCCTGCCACCAGCAATGCTCTGCACAGAGGTGTCTTGCAACGGGAGACCTCCCACTGTAACGGGAAAGGAAATAGGTGTGCTGAATTTGTCCCTTTACCCCTTTTTTCTATGAAAATGTTGTGATTTACAATGAAAAGGAGGTACTTACTGAAAAATACCTCCATATGCCCGCATATTACTCCTGTTGGCACACTGGGCTGCAGGGGGGCTCCTGGGCTCTGTCATTGCAACTGAGCGAACAGACTTTTAACCAGAGGATGCAGGGTGGCTGTTGTGGGAGAGGTTACGTTACTCCTGAAAGAAAAAAAGGTGCAGAGACCTGAATGACTCCAGTGTATTTGGGTGTCAGGCTCAAAAATATGCAGCAGCCAGACTTTCAGCAGTGGTGGAGTACAGCGGGGCAATTCTAAGTGTTGTTCTTGTGTGCGAGGCTTAGAGGCCTGAGCGATTTGCACCGATTCTTCCCAAAGCTGCAACAGAGAGCGACCTTTGGCAGGAGATGTTTCCACCTTGATCTGCTCCGATCCTTAGCAGTGTGAGCTTAGAAAGTTGGCACAGATGAAGTTACAGTTTAGTGTGAGGCTGAGTGCTTGGACATGTTTCTTCCTTCTTTTAAGAGCAATATGTATTTTCTATCCCTTTTTAAGATAAACGGAAATGTTATTTATAGTCGGTTGTGCACCTCTGTGTATCCTGAAGTCCCACAGCACAGGACTGGGTGGGAAAACCTGAGGGACTGGAAAGAATGGGGAAATGATGGTTAAGGAAAAAAACAGATGCCCAGTCTGCTCCAAAGGTCAATCTGAAAGGATTTCAGAGATGGGGTGGCAGACAGGCAGGGGCTTACACTGACTGGAGATACAGGGCAAAACCTGCCTAATTTATCTGCTCTAATTATGGCATAAGAGAGTGAGAATAATTCAGTACTTTTCTTTGTGAACCAAGTTTATTTTTTAACCTTATTCAGCTCAGGAACATTGCCACAGTAGCAAATACGTGGTGTTAACTGTGGGAGAAGTGAATGTGATCCCTTCCTAAAAGCCATGTGGCTGTACCAGTCCTGAGAAAGCTGTGCAGCATCATCTACACTTCCACAGAGCATAGTTTAGTAGCAATTTGCTTCTTTTCTTTTTTCTTTTCTTAAGTATAAATGTATTGCAAACCCCAGGCTCTGCTGCCTTTGATGCTTTATCTCTATTTGCTGGCACTCACTTGCCAGCTTTGGAGTTTCAATATGCCAACTGCTTTTATTAACCACGGAGACAATTTCCGTTGAGAGACCTGAGGGGCTTTTATTTATCACTAAGCACAAAAATGGATCTTTTTCAACAGCCCCGCCCCAATTTTTTATGCATGTGATGTGCACTCGGTAATGTGCTTTCTTCCTAGTAACCTTCTGAGAAAAGTAGGTAGATTTACTTTTATGTGACGTATAAATATATCCATATTGCGCTGAGATATGGAGATATATATATAGCCCCTTAGGGATTTCGTTTTCTTAGATGCAAAAATAACAGATTTACCTCAAACTGCATGCTTTCAAAACTGACTAGGATATTGTGTTACACTTTTCAGGTCTTACAAAGATGCAGATACATTTCACTTTTCACACAAAAATACCTTCATCACAGATTTTGCAAGCTGTTTACTACAGTCTGTGTACTACTGTCCGGAGTTTTCTGTCGGTTGTTCTGCTGGATTACGTGCAATAATAAACAGTTATCTGCTCACTGTATCTATGTGGATCTTTGCAGTGGAATCTCCAGGTTTCTTTCCAGTTTGACACATTCACTACAGTCTTAAAGGAGAGTTCATCACCGTGTGGCACAGAATTTCGTAGGTGGCATCTGGATGGGTTTTAGCTTTTTCCCAGGATCTATTTCAAAATCTTGCATTTTTTGTTGATGGGGGGTACTTTGCAAAGAGAATTGTTCTCACTTACTGCTTTTTAAAAGTTCAGTTGCAGATGTTTGAGGAGACCTCTTGTTCTTTGAGCAAGCTCTGTGTGCTAACACCACGCTGGCCTCTGCCCGAGGTTGCATGGGGCCAGGAGGAGAGGCGGCTTGCTGGCCCGAAGCCTGTCGGGGCGATGCAGACGGTCACTGACAGGTCCCTTTGCTGCCTCCCGACCACAGGACTGCTGCAAAGTTTCTTCCACGCCGTGTGTCACTGCCTGCTGCTCCAGCACCACAGTCCTCCTGGGTTTGGAGAGCACTGATTCTCCTCCGCCCATGGCCCGACCTCTTGCTCAGCCCCTTGAAATGACCAAAGTGAGAGGAAAGCCAGGCACGAGGGACAGGGAAATGGCATTCGGGGAAAGAGTGATTTACAGGGGAGGATGGGAGAGCAGAGGCCAGCGCCAGCCAGGGGCAGCGGGGCCCAGGGCCCCGAGGAATCCGGAACAGCCAAAACCTTCAGTCCCTTTTCTATTTCTGGTGTGTCTCATGGGCAAAGCCGGGTTGTGCAAAGGGGCTGGCGGGATGCAGGCTCAGCCTCCGCAGGCGGCAGGGCCTTCCTCGGCTTCTGTAGGTGCGAGGAGTCTTGTGGCAGAAGATTCTGTGCTTTGGTAGAGACTTAAAGAACTGAGTTTGGTGAAATGATGGCTTTACTCCTCTGGGCTTGTTTTGCTTCTGGTATGGGAGGAACCAGCAGCATCTCATTCATCCAGGCACTAGGAGGAGGCTGGGGGCAGCAGGGTAACCGGAGCCCTTTGCACCTCATAAATCTCTGCCTGATGAATGGAGCAGATCTTTGGCCCATCATGTGTGGCAGAGGCAACAGGGAAGGAGGTGGGTCTGCTGCTAAAGCAATGACGTGTTGCTTCAAAAATATTCATAAAGGCAAAACAAAAAACCTGCCCCTTCCCCAGGGCAGGGGGAACAATGCTGGGTCTCTGCTTCAGAAGCTACTGGTTTCAGGGGTAATGTCCCCCACACTGCTCCTGGCTGAGCGTTCCCGGGTGTGGGCAGGGAGGTGTCCGACATGTGAGAGCCAGGATAAAGGCACTGGCCTGGTCCTGTGACCGAAAGGCAGCAGCCTTAGCCTCCACCAGTGGGAGGGAAGGTGCAATCTGAGCCCCCGTGTCCTTTGAGCGTGACCTGCCCAGGCGTCCCAGGAACGGCCGCGCTACCCTCCACCGTCCTTCCAGGGCATCGAGGCTCATGGGAGCAACCCCCTCTTCGTGTGAGAGGAAGGGCCAGAGGTGGGGTGAAGGCGGTCCTGGCAGCGAGTAGGTGCTGGGAAGTGCAGAGGGGTTACTGTGCTCTTTTCTGGCCCTGGAGCCAGGAACGGAGCTGGCTCCACACCACCGCCTTCACTTGGGGACCCTTCCTGGAGGAAGCCAAAGTGAGTCCTGGGAGCATTAATGCATCAGGGCATAGCCACTGTTAGCAGCTCCAGCAAAACAGTTTCCGATGCCTGGCCACAGCTTAGCCCCCAGCCCCAGCTCTGAAAGCACTGGCTTTCCCCTCCCACCTGGCCAAGCCAAGGGCACGCCATGCCTGGCTCAGGGCTGGCAGCAAGGGCCCCTGCAGTGGCCACCCTCTCCTGTCAGAAATGCTGGCACTGCATGGCGGGAAAAAGTTGCTTTTATTATATTTCCTCTGGGCAGCCACCCACGCTGTGCCCGCGAGGACAGACAGGATCAGCCAGCATGGGAGAACAATGGGCCCTTGCTGACCGTCTCAAAATCTTATCAGCGCTAGGACCGCCCCAGGACCTAGAGAGGGGAAAGCTTTTAAAGGCTTCCCGGCTTGTGGCTTCAGGCATTCCCCTTTGGAGGAGCAGCGAGCGGCTGCCAGTGCACTTGCAGCATCCTGTCTCTGCAGAAACAGCACACTCAGAGCACAATTCACAATGTGGTTATTAAAGAAAATTCAGCAATTACAAAACACGAATTGTCCGTAATACTTCTGTCCATCACGCATGGCACAGGGGACGTGTGGTGTTGCAGTCATGTCCCCTCCCTCATGCGATAGCTGGGAAAGTGTCCCTGATCTGGGGCACGGGCAATAGCAGTGATGCCCTCCCGTCAGGGTCTGCATTTAGACCCTGGCAGGGCAGAAACGTGCAGGGCTGGTTAACTGCTAAACTGAGGCTATTTTAGCAAATTAGAGTCAGTCCTGCAGGACTGGCAGCCTTCGATCTGCTGTGTGTCACAGCATGCTCCCCGAAATTGATGCCTTGGTTTGAAGAGTGTTGAGGAGCAACCTCTGGGCCAGCAAAGAAAAGAGGCAGGTCCGGGAGCCGCGCTGGCCAAAGAGCCCTCCAGAGGCCTTGGGAAACATGAATTGCAAAATAAATAAATAACTGCTGAGTGATTATATTAATATTGCTGTAGGACTATCCCGCAGGCTTCATTAGCAGCTCCTTAATTGGGGCCTGCTTGAACTAATTAGTTCAAAGAAGCAGCCAGGGGCCAGACCAGATTGAAAAGGGGCTATATCCAATTCATTCCCTAATGTGTGGTCCACCCTCTCTAGTGGCGCTGAAAAATTTAAGCGGTTTCTCAGCGTCCTCTTCAGTGACCTGAATATTACTAATTTAAAGGTACAACTATTTTAATTTTAGTAATATGCTCTTTGCAGTACTGTACCACAGAGTGGAAGCCAAGCTCTAATAGCCTGCTCTGATTGCAGGGAGGTGCTGGGTGCCCTTGTGGTCTTTTCATCCCTTTTTTAGGGAACTGCTGGTGTTTTGTGGGTTACTCTCTAATGTGGCCCTGGGGCAGGCTGGCTCCCGGGGTGCTGGCCGGGATTGCAGGGGAGAGGCTCTCCCAAAGAGCCATCAGCATGGCCACGCTCTCCTCTGGCACAGGCTGGTGTGGATGCCCAATTTTGCCCCTGAAATTACTTTTTCCACCACCCGAATCTAGAGACAAGGTAAGAAGGCAACCTGACTGGGGCTTAAACTGAAGATTTTGGTAAGTTTTAAACTTCCGTGTTTTGCAAGAGTAAATAACCCTTGCTGGGTACCCATCAGTGCACTGCACAGAGACCATGACTGTGTGGCCTCTGTCACCAAGGCATTGGGACCAGCCAGATTCAGGTAAACCTGCTGGATGTGGCATCTCCTTAACTAAAAGTCTCTGATGATGCCATGCGCTTCAGCCAACCTGTGGTTCTTCAGGCCCATAAACCTCACTCACCCCTCTCCCACCAGCCCTTCCCCAAGCCACTGCCTCCCCCGTCCCCCTCTCTGCACTGCTCACAATCTCATCCCCCCCTCCCCAGGGCTCTGCGGCAGTGCCAGGTCCCCCCTCTCCTGCCAGGGGACTTGTTTGCTTGTAATTAAAGATAGCAGATGGCATTTTACCAGGTCAACAAGCACTGGAAGGGCAGGGGTTAGAAATAATGAGCTTTAATTAAGAAAGTAACAGGTTAGATTAAATTGAGGAGCGGCTTCAATGTGGTAAATTATTTAGGAGTAATAGATTCTCTATTTGGTGGCATAGTTATAAACTTGCAGCTTTGACACTAAATAAATGCTGAGGATAAAGGCAGCTTCAGACTTGATGAGCAGGGTAGGGTGTTGCAGGGTACAAGGTAATCCAAGCTGAAGCTTGAAGGGGGGTCTTTGATTTCTTATAAGGAATTAAGGTTTTTATTCAGACCCTGGCTATCCAGAGGAAGTTACAGTGATGAGTTAGATATTTCAATTCCTTTCTGCTAGTGATTTATTTCCCAACAGCACGCAGCTGCCTGTCCTCTCAACCAGCATCTCCTTAGCAAGCTGAGTGCTGACCTTCTGCCTCCACTTCCACCTAAAACTCTCTCAACTCCTCCTAACGTGTCAGAATACGTGCGGAAGGAAGGAGCAGGAACTCATTCCTCATCTACAGAGTTTAATGCTCTGATGCATTTGCTGGTGATCTCGTGGTGCCGCGGGATTTTATCTGCCAATTACTTCTCAAAAAATAACAAAGGGTCACAGAGTACTTGGCAGATAAGGGCAGAAAGGGGAGAAGAGAACAGGGTTTTAACTGAATTCCAAGTATGTTGAACAAAAATTTCAGAACTATCTATTAGCTGTTGGCCTGGGGCTGAAATTTAATTAAGGGAATAGTGCTTTTAGGATGTCTCAGGATGGGGGAAAAAGCATAAAGGGAAACAGTGAAGACTGGAAATGTGATGGGGACGTAGAGAAGATCCTGCTGGAGATGCTTCAGTTGAGCTGCTACTCGGGTTCACGGAGATCAAGGCCATCTGTCAAACCGCACATCCCATGCCTGAGAAATGCCTTACTTAGGTCAGGATGCAGGTGGGTTTCTGACCTCGGACAGTAAATCCTCTTCCCACCTGGCCTCAGGGCAAAGCTGGCTTTCCTGCTGCTCTTGGCACCTGCAGCCATAGGGTGAAGGGCTGGGGGACACAGGACAGCCTGTCCCCAAGGAGATGCTGCCTGTGCTCGAGGTCCTGGGGAGGTACCATCCTCCACAGCCTCCCAGCCCCGGGGGCAGCTGGGCTGTGCTTTGCTGCCGTGATCTAGTTACCGTACCGAAGCAAAGAGCACGGGGTTGCAGAGTCCCAGTCCTGGTTCTTCCTCCTCTCCACCCCTACTCTGCTGCAGGGTGTTAACAATTTACTGCACTGCTAAGAAAGGTTAATTTTCTCCTCTCTTCCTTCCTTGCCATCCCCCATCCCCTCACACTGTACAGACTAGTTGGCTGGAGAGCAGGGAGGGAAAGGGGAGAGGAGAGGATGGGATGCTGCTCACTGCATGTCTCTGGCTGTTGGGGCTGGCTATGGTGTGTGTGACCCAAAGGTGCCTGCGTGTTCAGGGCCCTGCACCCTGTTTTGAGGAGATGATAACTGTGATGCATTGGAAGAAGAACTTATTAGCACAAGAGCCCCACTTAACTCTGGGCTACGCAATAAGTTTTTCCTGTTAGCCTCAACCCAGCCCACATAAGAGCTGACACATCCGAAGGTAAGACCTGACACATCCAAACCTCAGACCTGGATTTTGCCATGTTCAGGGGACCAGCAGCCACCCCAGGGTTCCCCTTCCTCCTCCTCCACCTTACCCATGTGTTACTGCAAGGCACCCTGATCCTTATTGCTCGGGTTTGTCTGCAGTTGTTTTTATCAATCGCTTGTTCGGAGCTGCTAAGGAAAAATCTGTTCTAAGGGGAAAAAAAAAAATCTGTACTAGAGAAAAGATTGTTACAAGAAAATTATTTCATTTCCTAGTTTCTTTTGCTAAGTGCAACAATTTTCTCACATCATAGCAGAAACCACTTCCATTTTCTTCAAGAAGCAAATCCCAAATCTCTGTGCAGAACTTCCTTAAAAATAAAGAACTTTGTTCCTAAATTCCCAGTATACACAAAAGAGAGCAAAAATGGTGCGAATTCTTAAATTCCAAACACACACTGTTTCAAATAATTGCCAAAAAAAAAAGTTCTCTTCCCTCATCCTACAGTTATTTTGGGGACAAAGTAGATAGTTTAACAACTCACAATAATAATCATACATGCAAAGCCACCCTACACCAGAATGAAACAGGTCCTGGGTAGTTCCTGACACATCAGTGGGAGGTGATGTCTTGTTTTGACTCGCCAGGGAAGTGATTTCCCATAGCAGAATGGTTACTTAACGTCTTGTGCTCTTAAAAATATCACACAGGTATTTTCCAAAGTCAATGCAAAATTCTAAGGTCTTTTAACACTATGGTTTCGTGAAAAACAGTGTTGACTAGTGAGGCTGAACTGGCTGTTCAAATAATTTTCTGGTCACTTGAGGGTTATTGGTGGCTGACACTTGTTTTATTTGGCAAGAGCCTTAGCATTTGGCTAGTGTAATCTTTCTCATTTTACTCCTAGTCCAGATAGTCTCTTGCAAGTCTGGGGCAAGTGTCCGTGGGCTGGTTTCTTGGACGCCACAGGTTATGAATATCTACTTTGCTCACAAAATGATAGCAGCAATGATTATTGTTAATGTCTTATAGTCAGTGTGTCACTTATCACAAAACACTTGATGAACTTTCACAAATTATTCTCAGGAACTAAGAGAATTGCTTCACCTGCCATTGAAATGCAGCTGTAGCTGGGAGGGAGGGCAACACTGCTCGGTGCTATGCAGCTACACCACACCGGGGCTTACAGGACAAGGCTATGGTATCCAGCTGAAGCAACTAGAGGAATTTGGACAGAAAAGGTAAAATTACCTAAAAGAAGCTTAGACCACAATGTTGAAAGCATTACTGTTACCTTAGGGAACACTCATTATTAGCTTGTTCATTTTTCTCTAACAAATCCAACTGGTCTGGACCTTGGGTGTGTGAGCTACTAGCACTGCACTACTTCCCGAAGCATGAGGTGAGGTTCATAACACCCAGCTTCGGTTATTCCTAACATACAAGTCTCCACCTGAGAGAGTCCCTTTACTGTCAATGGACAGAAATAGTCACATCTCGGGAGGCATTCATCTCCTCAGCAGGCATGTGTGCTCCTCAGAGGACTATGCTGAGATGAGAGGAGCGGCTTCCTGGAAGTGCCTAATTGTCCATGTTAACTCTAGAAGGACTCTAGAGGAGCAGCTCACATGGGCTGTCTGTGTTAGAGGCATGTAAATTTGGGGAGCTGAATCTCACTCTGTAAGAAAACGGGTCCAGCAGAAAGAGGTTTTGGGTTTTTTTTTCCTTGAATGCCCTTCTCTTCCTGGATTTCCTTTCAATGCTCTGGCCCAACTCAACAAACCATTGCACTCGCATGTAACAGAATGGCATTGCACCGCTGCATTTTACTACAGATTCTTTAAAGATGCTAAACATTGACCTGTGCCTAACACTTCACCAAACAATAAATTAGCGTTAAGGAAAAGCAATTTAATTTGACTCTAAGAATCTGTTTTGTTAAATGCCCTGGAGAGGTATTAAATTAAGACTGCTGCAATGCCAAAGCAATTTCTGTTGGCACTTTCCCAACGCAGTGCATACAGCCACATAGCTCCCACTGCCTGTGTTGTTTCAGGGTCCCAGGATTTATTTGGCAGGCTTGTTCTTCTTTGCAGGTGCAGGGAGACTATTCAGATCTTCTTGTTCAGTGACGTTGTGATCGGAGCTGTCGTGAGAATAGTCCTTCATAACCCTGTAGTACACCGGGGCGGTGTACGGCGTGGGGTTCTCGACATTCTTCTCTTCGCACTTGCATAACTTCCTAAAGGCAGCCCTGAACTTCTGTGACATGAGGTTGTAGATGATGGGGTTGATGGCACTGTTCAGGTAGATGCACATGCGGCAGAAGAGAAGGAACCAGATGTTCAGGTACGGAGGGTCCACGAAGGAGTTCACCACCACCAGTGTGCGATAAGGCATCCACAGAAGGGCGAAGAGGATGACCACGACAGCCAGCATTTTGGTCACCTTGCCAGTGGAGACATGCGAAAAGAGAAACAATAGTCAGATGATGCTAAACCTCCAGCAGAGCTTTCCTACCTGGAGAAATGGTGCAGACAGCTAATTCAGTCTACATATTGCTTATATCTCTCTTTAAGCATTTAAAACAGGCACCCATACTATGGGGCTATTCCTTTCTCAATCCATTTTGTTCATGAAACAATCTTGCATAAAGAAACCCCTTAAATGATGAGTTTTCACCTACTGTTGAAGAGCCTTTAAAACTCTTTAGGACAAGCACCCACCAGGCTGGGATAATCATGGGAATTTCTGTACCAGAAAGCAGATTTGAGAATTGTACATAACAATAAATCAATGGGGAAAATAACGTGCAAAAGTGGGGACCTAAGTTTTGGAGATGCCATGGGGTATATCTCAACTCCCTGCCTAGGATCTCCTGGTTTCCTACACCAGCTATATTGTTCCAGGGAACAGGCTCCTGGTAGAGATCAGCACCGGGAGCAGAGGAGACTGTCTGGACTCTTACATAAACTCCTACTTGTGCTGATATGGGTGTTACTTAGCTAATTGGTATGGGCTATTTTAATTTGCAGCACACTAGGGAAGTACTACGTTAACATGTTAGGAACAAGAAGATACTGAGAATTCAGAAGTGAGCAGCAATTGCCCTCAGCTCAACTCAAGTTTGTTTAAGAAAATGGGGGGTTTGTACCGAAACTCCAGTGATCCTAATAATTTCAACAGCTATTTCTGGTAGGTGACAATCATCCTCCAATAAATACTTACAGAATACACATGTCCCCAAGGAGGAAAGTATGAGTAAACACTGATGCCGCACGCGTATTAAGGCAGTGGCATTTCAAACGTCAGAAAGGGAGTTGTGCAATGACTCCAGTTCTCAATATGGAAATAAGCACTTAGATCAAGTTCACAGTCTCTCAGCTTTTCTTGGAGAGGTTTTTTTACTTCTTCACAAGGAACTACACCTTCTTGTAATGCTGTGAGTAGAAACTGGGGGCGGTTGGTAGTGGCAACAAAACCTTCCCTACAAGAAAGGGGCTATTACCAAGCTGAGGCCAAAATAGAAGTGTTTTGCTGTGTGTGGTTTGATGGGAATGCGACGACGCTTCCCACAGTAAGATCTTGGAGGGATACGGTGAGTGCTGAGGCTGTTGCTAAGACTGCAGCATGTTTGCTGCCACAGTTTGTTGCCGTTTCGGAAAGATATAAAAGATGGTACAAGTTGTGTCAGTAAAAGGTGTCTTCAGAGCTTTTCAATGCCTTTTACAAGGGCTGGCTGGATCCAGAAGAGCGAGAGCCGTCCCACAAGCTTTTGGTTTCAAGTCTATCTATCTAGTGTGCAACTGCTAGGGTGATAATCTGCTTTATAGCAATACTCCTGAGCAGATAGGCTGGGAGTGCACAGCAGCGGCTTGGCACACAATTGACCATGATCAAAGTCTCTGTGTACCAGAATGGTTGTAGCCACTGCCTCTGCCGAGGCTGGCAGGGCAATCCAGGCTCGACCACCCCTTGCCAAGGGAAGGAGCGCCCTGACAGCAGTGGTGAGACTGTATTGCTGTGGTCTGCCCTGCAAAACCTGGGGACAGAGAGCTCCCAGGTCAGCCCAGGAAGGAGCAGATTTTGCTTCAACACTGTATGCCGCATGAGCAGTGCATATGGATGGGATCTGTGTTCTCTACTGTTCTAAGCATCTTTATAGCAAACAGACATGGCAGCGACGGAGCATTCAGCCAGCCTGCTGCCTTCCACAGACCTGCTTCTCAGGTGTGCAGAGAAAATTGCTTTTGCCATATTTTTGACGCGTCTGGGGTTCATTTCCCGAGAACCTGAATGAAGATGACCGGAACAAAACTGTGCTAATAGCTGAACCCTACAGCAAAATGCAACCAACTCCTCAGCTTAAGTGACCCTAAGTACTGTTTCAGTCAGAATTTAATTCCCCTCTGCTAAGCAGTTTATTCTTCCTGGGAGATGAGGGCAGGCTCTGTGCTTTTCCACCCCATGCAGAAATTGAACACGTCCCCGTCCTACCTGGAAGGGTCTGTGTTAAAGGACTTTCTTGCGGGTAAGGTTGGTGGAAGTCTTCCCATCAACTTCAGCAGTGCTAGGCAGCAGGATTGCTGCAAAGTATGTCCTGGGAAAGAGAAATACCACACCTCTGCAGGTCCTTACTGAGACACAGGCACTCCTCACTCAGCGGCTGTCTCAGGTCCCAAGATGCAAAGTTACGCCCCGCAGGGCTGGGGAGAATAAATCCCTGAACTTTTAAACACTTAGGTCTGCTCTCTGGTAGGTGTCCCTTCTGGCTGGGAGGTTTCTGTATGGCCAAAATGTCTCCTTTAAAGCTAACACGTTAATACTGCTCATGTGCTGTCTCCTGAGACTGAAACATCTTTGGTTTTTTCGGCTGTTGTAACTCTCTGCCTTGTTCTACTGTTCAGGAACCCACGATGGTTGTGAACAGTGATCTGAACTCTGCATCTGAGTGACAACACCAGGGGGAGTGTATCCTAATAAGGCTGAAAAGTAAGTTCATTCCAGTCCTTTCTGAGACCAAAAGAAATGTGATCTGGAAAAGAACCAGTGATTCATCTGCTTTTTAGCCATAACTGCCCCTCCTTTTCAACTGGTTGTTACGGAAATGCCGGTGGTGCCAGTGAGCGCTCGCCCAGCTCCTGCCCGAGCAAGTTCCCAACACCTCTCTCCAGACTGCGGAAGACCACAAAGTGCTGTCACCCAAAGAGCGCTTCCTGCTACGTGTCCTACAGCCCTGCGAAAGAGCTGTCTTTGTCCTGGGAGGGGAAACCGGCTAGAAACAGCACCATGAGGATTTATTGCCTTCGTCTCACTAAATGCCTTCAGTGCTCCCCAAGGACGCTGCATCCAGACCACAGGCTGGGCCGGGCAGCCCTGCCCTGAGTTTGCTGTAAGCTTGAAATTTGCCTTTTAAAGCCAACCGTCCGTACAGACCGTGTTCTCCTGGGTGCAACTTGTGTTAACACAGGATGTCTCCCCTGGATAAAACCTAACAGTCTGTCCCAAACTCACTCTCGTATCTCCACTGTGGGGAAAGAAATCTCCAGCATTGTCTGCATGCAAGGGTGAAACCTGTCTCCGTGCCTCTCCTCGCTCTACCTTGCTGAAGCAAGTGACTATAGCACACTTGAGATGCTCTGAACTTACTTCTGGTCCTCATGCGAAAAATGAACATAATCAGCACTGAGGAGAGCTTGGGACATTTATCCCTAACTGGAGTAGTCCTGAATTACAGCCCCCCAAAAACAGCTGCACCCAAAAAAGCCAAAGCTTTGCTGTAACCTCAAAGCATCCCTTGGGGAAGCACCAGCTCAGGGACAACAAATTTTCCCACAACTGTTTTGCAACAACTCTGTTGTACATAGTGTGTGCACAGAACAGCTGTAAAGGAGCTATGGATAGAAGCAAGAGAAGGGTTTGTAGACAGAAGGGGTTGTTTTACTAGAACAGTTGATATTTGGCTGAAAACTACTTCTGAGCACATAAGCCAGTGTTGTTGCTAGATGGCCAAGGATATGTGCTCTACAGACCCCTGACTACAACCTGGGTTCCTATACCAAAGCTAAGGGGCAGCTCATCTTCCACCTCCACGGGCCGAGGCCAGCGTTAACTCCTAAAGCAAAACCACGGTGAGCGTCCTTCTCACTCCATACAAGACGATGGGCATCTTGCACCCCCGCACACCCCTTCCAGCCCATCCCCTCTCACAGCGCTGTGTCCAGCCTCTGCCCCTGGCCTGGAGGCCACAGATGCTTCTCCCCAGTCCGTGTCACCCCGCCTTGTCCAGGCACCATCAGCCTTAGCCGCAGCACCCTTTTTTTTGGGATCCCACTCCCTCTAGTGGTCCCTCTCCGGCAGGTGAAATCCGGGCTCGGAGGTGGCTGGTGTTTTCATCTGTGGCCCTTTCTTCTCTAGGTGATAAATACAACAAAACTCAAGCCTTGCGTTGTCCTGCTCTGGACTTACGTGTTTCAGAGGCAGCAGTGAGGGAACAGCAGCGTCTTCATGCTCCGCAAAGCAAGCAGTGCAGCCCCGGGGCTGTGCAGGAGCACAGAGTGAGAATTTTATTTCCAAACTCTGCATCTCCACAGCAGAACACCCCCGGGCATTTTAGGCTCTTTAGAGTCAACGGAGAAAAACAGTCACCTCTGGGGTAACCCCTTTTGGACTTCTCCCAGGGGGCTCGGGACATGGGGCCTGGAAGAGCTGGTGCCTCTATAGAGGCCAGAGGCGGACTGCCTGTACCCTGCCCAGAGGAACCTCCTGAGCTACACTCACACACACACACACACACACACACACACACACACACGCCCCTGTGCCCCTCCTCCGC
>JAVKLA010000010.1:21547108-21580438 GCA_034782735.1 Sagittarius serpentarius
ACACACACACACACACACACACACACACGCCCCTGTGCCCATCCTCCCACCCTGTTCTGCTCTCCTGGCCAACAGATCCTCCGGGAGCCGAACTACCCTCTCATACCACTGGTCTGTGATGGGAAGCTGGCAGATGCTTGTGTATCATCACCCCACCAAACTCTAAGGTGTTTGTGGGGTTGGAGTCCTGCTTCAGCACATCACTGGGGCACAACCTGCTGTCTGCAGGGTCCTGTGAAGCTCTGGCTGCATGTGTGAAGCCTGTCAGACGGCAACACCACTGCTGTTTTGGACCAAACTTGCAACCATGACTTCTAATGGTGTCTTTAGTGGTTAGTCTACATGGCAATTGCATTTTAAAGAAGCTGCACCCTCACTTCAATCTTCCCCACTGGTAGCACATGCACCACTTTCACAGCCTCCTCATCAGCGTCCTCAGATTGGAGACCACCAGCATTTGTTATTAGAGCAGTTTCCAGTGCTGCATCCTCACTTCTGGTGCTCAGGACACCAAGGGCCCCCACGGAAATTCCTGGTGACATTTTCAAGGGCTGTCAGCACTTCTCAGGAGAGCATGAGAGGTCGATGGCATTACCTGTCAGGCTGCCCTTTCCTTTCCACCCTGGCCATGGGTGATTAATGAGCAAGGAAACCTGTGCATGAGGTCCTCAGTCAGCATCAGCTATTGCAAAGCAGTGTCTGGTGGTCCAAGTTGAGATCCTTCTGTGTTTCTTCTTTCCACAAGTTTCCTCTGGCTTTGAGGGCAATGATGCCACAGCTATCAAAAATTAAAGAGGAAACTGGTGTCCAGCCTGCTCCCTTTTAAGGCTCGTACCTGCTCATTGCGTGGGGACTTTTTGCCGCTGATTTCCTTGGAAGTGAACCTTGCCTGGAGAAGACCACTCAGGTCCCTTCTGTGCTTCTCTCCCACCTTTGCTAAAGCCAAATTGGTGGGGTGTCCCATGAATCTGGGTGCTGGGGGTGATATGGGGGCCATAGCCCACCCTGGACTTTGCCCTGCCCCTTCACATAGGCACGTGCATTTCTGTCTCACCCACATGTCCCACTGTGGGGCCCCACTGGCTCTCTTCTGTGCTCACTCTTAAGCCTATTCTTCTATCCAGCATCTCCATCTGCTAGCTCTGCTGGCATGAATGGATTCAGCTACCTTCTTTTTCACGTTAAAATCTCTTTCTTAATGATCTGCCCATTTTCCAGCACTCAGCCCGTGCTTCCCCTCTGCTCTGCCCGCACCACCCCTCTGGGGTCCTGCATGCTGCAGCCTCTCCCAGAAAGTGTCATTCCTGTGGCCCTGGCTGCCCCTGCTCAGGGAAACAAATTCCAGTCAGAATCCCATGCTGACCCCTTGGGGCCTCAGGAGACCTCTTTCCTCCCTGGGTGGTTGGGTTGTTGGTTTTTCCCTCATAACTAGATGCAGAATCATGACTCACTGCAGCTTCTGCTCCTCAATTCATTGCACCACCAGCAAAAATCTCTGGCTGGATTTCAGGCAGTGCTCAGGTGGATGCTCTGACAGGACCTAGATTCATTATGCTCCAACCACTCCTGTTCACGCTGCCCGAAACTCTTGTCAAGACAGTTGTGTGGTTTTACTTGGCTTTGGTGCACAGATGATAACTTATTTCTGCACCGAGCGTCCAGCAGATCCCCTCAGCAATGAAGCGAATGGTTAGAGTTGTACTCCCAGATCCTGGGTTTGCGCCCTCTGATTTTATAGACGGTCATATAAATTCCCCTATGATTATACATAAAATGAAGCAATTGTGTCCCATGTCATATCCAACTCGTGAAAGATGTTTATGGAAAAACCTGGATTGCAGCCACCTCTGGGGTGCAGCACTGCATCCGTTTGACAGCTGCCGACACACCTATCCACATGCCACCGGTGGCTCAGCTGGGGTTTCTTCCTCCATCACTCTCAACACAGCTTGCTTTGAAGAGCTGCTGGTGTGAAATCAGAAGGAAGCATTCAACAAACCATAGCTGGAAGCCCTGGGAAGCTGCTTTACAGTTTAAAAACTCAGTGCCATCTTTATTCCTAACGATGCCCACTCTGCAATGTCAGGCCAGCCAGGGGAAGTCTTTGCATGCTAAGATATTTCAGGAGGTAATGGTGAGCTTGAGAAAACTCCTGGTGTAACAGAAAAGAGAGCACAAGATGTTTCCAGGAGCCGGAGTGCCTGTCGTCCAACCCCATCAGCCACTCATCCTAATGATGCCGGAGCACGCTGTGTGTGGCACAGCCACTCCATGGCCCAGCACTGCGGGGGGCGGGGGGGCGGCACAGGCCCTGCAGCGGCTGCTCTGGAAGGAGAGGTCCATCGACCTGCACCTTTAGGTACTGCCTTGTAGTGTCTAGAGACCTCACTGCCAAACACCCTGCCCGAGGTGTCCACAGCAGCCAGCGACCCTGGGAGAGCAAGCAAGTACTTCTGCAGAAGTACGGACCTGCTTTAAATCTTTCTGTGCTGGAGCAAAAGGGAGAAAAAGCTGAACTGGAGAGACTTAGAAGTTCATGAAGGAATACACATTCTCTGGGCTGTTTGCTTCCCCTCTGCAACTGAATCGTCTCTCCTGGGGAATGGAGGTTCCTGTGCAAGTCAGGCAATGAGATACTGAGTTGGAAAAAGAAGGACTTTAAGATAGGCTGAAGCCTTTTTCAGGCTATCTGAAAATCAGGTTCTGCCCACTCAAAATCACAGCAGAACTGGTGAATTCAGGGACTTAAGACAGACTCCCAGATTCAGCCTTTTTCTTTAAAATTGCCCGTGTCTCTGCCTATGTAAAGTTTGAAACCAGAATGGGATAGTCTCCTGCAAATGGCCAGTGAGCAGGCAAGAGTGTCCCATGTCCAGATACTGACCTGTCCAAGGAGATGGGGCAAGAAACAGTAATTGTCCGTGTGGGCAGAGAAAGAGAAGGGATGAGGGCAGGAGGTGAGAGGAGAAGGAGATGAGGAGCAAGCAGGCAGCTGAATGATAGAGGAGTCACTGAGAGGCAAACACACCACTGTGACACCGGGGTGCATTCCCCAGCTGCAGGGACGGGGGGACTGCAGCCAGGACTGTGCTCAGAGGGCAGGGGTTCATGCCAGCTCTCCCCTCCCTTTGCTCCTCTAAATCCAAGGTGATCTGCCCAGGACCCTGCCTGGGAGGCAAGTCCTGCTGGCATAATGTGACCCAGCACTTCCCCCGCTTGGGGAGGCAATCAATAATTAATTATCCTGCACTCCTGCCTCTCCCAAGTGATGCTGGAGCCCTGTCCTGCTCCGCCAAGCCCAGCCAAAGCAGGGGAAGCCCATCTGTGCTGCCAGACCCCAGATGGGCTGGGGGGGGGGGCTTCTGTGAAGCAAACCAGCCCTCTCCACTCCCCCTACAAAAAGAAGTAAAATATTGGGGCACCCCATCCTCTGCCAGAATGCCCCTCAAAGCACTGAGCCCCTGACAGTGCTGCCTGCAGCCCAGCATGCCCCAGCCCAGCGGGGAACCCCTACCTGCTTGCGGGAGCTCAGGACCCCCTTGTTGCCCCGGCAGGAGAGCTTGAGGGAGCCACCCTGGTGCACGGAGCCCAGGCAGGGGTGCTGCGGGGTGGCAGGCAGGGGGCTCATGAAGAGGATGCGGGCAATGAGGCCGTAGAGGACAGTTGCCAGCCCCAATGGGATGACGTAGAAGACAGCAAAATCCAAGAAGTAAATGGGCATGTAAAGGCTTCTGGAGACCCTGTAGCCACAGCTGACCTGTGCTCCATCCGAGAAGGTGACCTGGGTCGTGTCCACCAGGAAGAACCACATGAGGCAATAGAGGGAGGTGAAGAGCCACAGCGAGGAGATGATGCGCTTGGCGCGGGACACGGTGCACAGGAGCTGCGCTTTGATGGCGTGGCAGATCGCGATGTAACGCTCCACCGTGAAGGCGGTGATGGACCAGGAGGAGATGTTGATGCCCAGGTACTGCAAATAGGTGATGCAAAGGCAGCCGGCGTAGCCGTACACCCAAGAAGCCACCACTTCTGAGATGTTGGGCAGCCCGGCTGCCAGCAGCACGATGAGGTCGGCCACCGCCAGGCTCACCAGGTAGCAGTTGGTGGGGGTCACCATGTGCTTGGTGCGCAGCACCACCAGCACCACCATCACGTTGCCCGCGATGCCTACCCCGCAGATGAGCAGCACCAGCAGGATGGTGACCACCTGCAGCTCCAGGGGCTGCCGGGGCATCCTGCCCAGGGTCTGGTTGCCGCGGTCGCCCAGCGCGGCTCCCGGGCTGGCCGAGCCGTTCTCCATCGGCCCCCAGAGCCTTCCCCGGCGGAGCTCCGCGGACCCTGCGGCGGGGAGAGCGGGGAGAGCGGGGAGCCGGGAGCCGGGAGCCGGGAGCCGCCGCGCCCCGCTGCCCCCCGCGCCCCTTCCCCGCCCTCCCGCCCGCCCCGGCTCCTCCCTCCCCTTCTTTTCCACGATTCACCCCAAGTCTTGCAGCCGCCCCGCTCCTTGCACCCACCTCCCCTGCAAACTCCCCCGCCGAGCCTCTGCCGGGAGGGGCGGGGAGCGGCCAGGACCCCCTCCAGCTCCCGGGACCCTCCAGGACCTCGCCCAGCCGCCGGGACCCCCGGGAACAACCAGGACCTC
This sequence comes from Sagittarius serpentarius, assembly GCA_034782735.1. NCBI lineage: Eukaryota > Metazoa > Chordata > Aves > Accipitriformes > Sagittariidae > Sagittarius > Sagittarius serpentarius. The sequence continues at coordinate 21,551,748 of JAVKLA010000010.1, forward strand.
CCCAGGGCCCCCTGCGAACCCCCCAGGGCTACTCCAGCCCCCGGGACCCCCCATCCGCCTCCCGCCGCATCCCCCGCCTGCGCCCGGCGGGTCCCAGCGCACCGCTGAGCCGAGGAGGAGGAGGAGGAAGAGGAAGGAGCCGAGGCAGGGGATGGGAGAGGTAGGCTGGAGACCCCGGAGGCGGAAAGGCACAGGGGCTGAGAGCACCCCAGCGACGAGCAGGTCCACTCCGGGACCCAGGACTGTGGGTGACTTGTGTCCCCAGCCAAGCCACAGGCTGCACTGCCCCCACCCCCCCCCCCACCCCACCCCACCCCCCCCCGCGCCCTAGGCAAGGAGACCTGAGGGTGAGGAGTCCTTCTTTCCTCATCCTCAGGAGGATGGGATGAGGGTGATGCCATGGAGCACCATGACCTTTCCTGTTTCCCTTGGACTGGGGCAGAGGAGCTCCTTCCCTGGGGGTCATTAAACACGAGGTAGTGACCTCCTCGTGTCGTCTTTCCTGCAGCCACCCCTGTCCCAAGCAAGCACATCAGTGTCACTCCTTTGGGGAAAGGCTTACCCAGTCCCGGGCTGGGAGATCCCGTATCTCCCCAGTGATGAGGCTGGGAGATCCAGTAGCTATCATCTGATGGTCAGACTGGGAGATCCAGTATCTCTCTGACGGTGAGCAGTAGCCAGAATTTGCTGCCAGCTCTGTGCTTGCTCCTGATGTCTCCGCAGCCTGTCAGAAAATGCATTTTGAAATTGAAAGAGCAACTGTGTTTGCAGAGATAAAAGTACTAAAGGTCCCCTGACCTGTGCAGTGGAGGAAAGGACAAGGGGAAATCTCGCTTTTTTATTAGATTAGATTTCAATTAGAGGCAGAGCTGCCCCAGGAATTCCAGACACTGAGACACATACCCAAAATGTGAAGGATCGTCTTGATGCTGGGTGAGTCAAATCCAGGGTTTCACAGGCAAATTTCTAGGCCTGGCCTGTCTGGGTGGGTAATAAAACACCTTTTGCCTCAGCTCTGTGCTCCTCTCCCAGGGAGCAGGAGTCTGCCCCCAGCTCTGGCTTGCTGTGGCAAATAATATTTTCCCCTTTTCTCTGGGAAACCTTCTGCCTCCATTTGGCTCCACAGAGGACAATAGTTTTTCGTTCCCTCCCGTGACATTTCATTTACCTTTGGATCAGTTATAAAGGACAAATATTCTCTTTCCTTTTGCTTTCCTTAGGGCTCCGCTGGCAGCCTGCACCAGGGCCTGCGCGTGCCCCGGCCAGCCTCACACCTCTGCCCTACGGCCCGGGGCAGGGGAGGCACGGCAGGTCCCGTCCCTGCCCCTGGAGACCTCCCCAGGCCACGCTTCGCTCTAACTTTCCCCCTTTTTTAAAATAGATGCACTTTAAAAATCTCCCTAGAAATTACAACTGTTTAATGATACTACTTAGGCTGCATTCACCCACTTGAGTTGTCAGTCACCTCTTCGGGAGCCAGGCAATGACTAAAGGAGTCATCCCGACAGCCCGAATTCCCCTGCTTCTCTCTCCGTGTCACCCTGCAGCCTCTCACCAGCAGCCTGCCGCCCGAGCCCTCGCACTCGCTGCCATTCCAGCGCACGTCACAGAAATACCTGTCACCCGCCTCCGCGTAAGGACCAGTCTGATGGCTTCCATCACACGCTATTTCGTGAGGCTCGGGGAGCTGTCAGGCAAAAGGCACTACTACAATTATCTGTAATAACCAACACCGCTGTCCTCTGGTAAGAACACAGCTTGGTTATTATGGGTGCAGCACCCTGGTTGCTTTATCCTGCGTCATTAGCAGAGCTGCAATACATTATCCCTCTCTGAAGTTACCCCCCAGTCCCACTGTCGCTCGCATCTGCCTTGGCCCTTCTCCAAGCTGAAAAAATACCCTCTTCCTGCATATTGCTCATAGTGGTCGGCACACAGTTATTTCAACAGACGGTGATCTGTCAGCACCGGCAGCTCCCTGTGCTCCGCTGGCCATGATGGATACTGCCAGGAAACACCCAGGTCTGAGGACTGTGGTGGTCAGAAACCAGCCTCTGCTACTGCATGGCATGTGGAGTTAGTTGTGAAGCAGCACATAACAGGAGATAAATGAGTAATGACAAGATTTAATCTTATTGCATGTGTTTGTGGGAAGGACAGGGAGTGTGGGCATGTGGTTTTGCTCACTTAATTCAAGGGTTTGCATACTCCGCTACTCTGGAGTGACTCTAACACAGACAGGCTTCCAGCAGTTCGTCAGGCTGCTGCTGTATTGCAGCGATGCTGGGCGTCCTCCGGCTGCAGACTGCGGCAGAGATGGCTGAGGCCTCAAAAATACAATCATTAGTGCCTGCTTTTCATGAGTTTGTGGAAAACAGTGTTTATTTCAAATGGGGGAAAGGGGGTACTTTTCCCCAAATATCTGCCCTTCCTCTCCTATTCCCCTTCCTCCTTCGTCCTTCCACAGGATTTGGGATTCTCTGTCCTGTAAAACCTGTCCTCCCGCAAGCGGATGGACTGGCTGGGAGCTGGAGGTGTTCACAGCATCTTCTGAGGGAGAAGACCCCCCTGTCCCTGGGATACAGCCATACCTTGGCTGAAGCCGTCCTGCATTCCGCTTCCAAGCACAATTTCACTGCTATAAAAGCTCCCACAGGTTTTCAGAAAGACACCAGAAGAGATACAGAGAAATGCTTCCCAAGCACCAAAAGATGAGTCCTTGCATCTAATAAATTAATCTCTGAGGGGACAGGCACTTGTGGGACAGCCACATCCTTGGCTCTCTCTGCTTTTCATGGGGATTCGAGACCTTCCAATCCCTTGAGATCTCTCAGCTGAGCAGAAGCAGAGCTGAAAATGAGATGCAGCTTCCAACTTAGCTGTCTGCTTAAACCACGACATGATGTTTCCCCTTTCCTCACCTTTATTTGGTGCATCGAGGCACTAGACGTGGCGTTCAGCAGAACCATGTGGCCACGCAGCCCCGAATCTGATGCCCGTCTGTTAACAATCCCGCGAGCCCTGAGTTGTGCCCAGCAGCGGAGCAGCCATCCCAGACAGGCAAAATCCTTATTCCTGGCACATCCCTGACTGCAAAACACGGGCGGGCGAGCTTCTGGCATGGTGGCACTCTGCGTGGGAGGGGAGAAGACACAGACCCTGAATAAACATCCTGAGGGGAACTTGGGGTTCATCTGCTTCCTCAAACCCATTCCAGGAATTGCCTTTGTGGCATCAGAAAACAAACAAACACCCCCAAACTTCTGCAGAGACTGGAGAAAGTTTTTGTTTTGGTTCAATCCTGGAACATTGTGTGGGATTGTTGCGGATAATTATTTCCCTCGGCGGTTTGCTTTGTGGCACTGATAATTCAATAGTTATTAGCACAGCAATAACAACGGGATTAAATCACCCAGCTGGAGCAGCTCCTCCTGCCTGAGTCCCTGAGCTAATCTGTGTGTCCATCGCAAGGCTGGGGCTGAGAGGGGCTGTCTATGCCCAACGCATGCACTTGGGTGAGATCTCCTACACGTTGTCAAAATGGTCAGGTTTGCTGTGAAGGCTGATTAACGTTTCACGTTATAGACTCCTTCAGTACCTATAATGTTCAGGAAGTGACTGAGGCATGTATTTAAGATGAGGCCAACCAGCTTGACACATAAAATATTTTCTTCCAGCTTGACTTAAACCCAAATATTTTGGTGGTCAAAGACATTGATTCTTTTAACTAACATTTCATGTTAGGTTCTTTTAATGTACTTCTGCGTTTCCTTCTCTGCTGGCATCGCCTTGTGCCACCATCCTCTGTGAATACCTGCCATCACCCACTGCCTGAACCGTCAGGAAGGAGAGGTCTTAATTTCCCTGGGGGCTCCCAAATGGGAATGGCCGTGTCCCCGGGCACTGGCTGTGGCTGGCCTCCTTCTGGGAAGAGGTGGCTGTGCAGCCCCATGGCTGGGTTAGTAGCACCGCACCCAGGCTGGGTGCTCAGGAATTACAGCACCAGATTCAGTATCTCCCCGCACTCCTCATGCAGCTCATCCCTCTCACTCAGCCTTCCTGGGCAGCTCATTTAGTCCTAGGGACAAAAAAGACATCTGAGGCTTCGCATATTTAAAAAACAAAGGTGGGAAAAAGCGATCATCTTACCCAAATCTGTGAAAAACACCTCTCCGTTCTCTGGTGCTTCATAACCTACAAATATTAAGCCCATAAAACTTCTGTTGTTAGAGCTGGGGCACAGAGGCTGCATCTGCATGGTGCCTGTGAACGTGGGGAAGCTGAATCAAGAAGAGGCCACAAGTTTTGGGGGGTTGGGTTAAGGATTTTGGGCCCTGGGGAAACTGCCAAATTTTGAATTGTGAGTGACTGTGGGGAAGTGCTTCCCACCTCTGCACCACGGCAGCTCGGCATGGAGCGGGCAGGAAGGTGCTCAGCCTGAGGGCTGACAAGTGCTGTTAGAGACGGGGTATGAGTCAGTCTGTTAAAAGCAGCATTATTGCTCGCTCAGAAAGACAAAGGAGGGAGAAGTTCTGTCAAAGTTTCCTTCACCTGTTCCAGGGTCACAGCCTAGAAGCAAATCACTTTGGGGCTTTATGGGTTAATGCCCTCAGAGATCAAACCCAAGCAAAAAGGCAGCTGTCAAGGAATTAAAAAGATGCGAAATCAACCTGGGTATGTGCTACATGCACATAAAAATGAACTAGATGGTGATTTTCTAACAAATCCTGCGAGCAGGGAAGCATCCCTGGTGGCATGCAGCTCCTGGAGAGTCCCACAGGGACCAGCTCACGGACCTGGGCTGCATCACATCTGTGCCAATGATGTGGAAGGGAACAGCATATGGTCCCTCTGGAAAATCTTGTGGATGGAAAGAAGACTGAGGGAATGGAAAAAGATTAAGAGGAAGGCAGCGATAGTTTTCTGTGGGCGAAAACCAATTCAGGCTTGAATACAAAGAATATCTTTAGGTTCTTAGATCCAGGAATGGGGCAGGCAGCATCTCCCGCGAGGGCAGCGAGTGCCTGACGGATGGATGGGAAAACCTGCCTGCTGGTGCTAGGCTTAAGGAGCTCCAACCACTTATTGTAGCACCAGGCTGGGAGCAATGCTGCCACTTACGCATCTCTGCAGAGGATAACAGCATGGGACAGGATGCTTTGTGCAGCTCTTGGGGTGCCACTTTCCCCTCACTCTTAAACCCCCATTGCTGCAGGCGTTTGGCTTGAGCGAAGCCAAGCGAGCACAGGGCACAGTGTGTCTTTACAAAGCCTGTGAAAACAGACGTTGTCATCCTGCGTGCTAAGGGATTCCCTGCCCTGCCCAGTGTTACCAGCAGCACTGGCTCCGGGCCGGCTGCGGGCACCTGGAGGCCATTCAGACCTGGGAGAAGGAGCTCAAAGTGCCCCTTCCCCTCCCACCGAGCCCAGCACCCATGGCATTACCTGCACACCCCATGGCCCCTCCAGGGCTTGAGGCATCACCCACAGCATTGAGTCTGGGTTCACAACCCTTGCTGCCACCAATAAGCTCTGCTGCCTGCTCCAGTGTGCCCAATCCACCAGGAATTCTGCCTGGGCAAGAAAAAAAGACAGAAGAGGAGGTGGAGGCGTTGGCTTTCAGGGCAGCACAATGAAGGAGAAGCCCTGAGAGTCCCAGTCTTCGCCGGATCTCCCACTCGGCGCAGAAACCGATGGCTCTAAGAGGAAACTGTGGTTTGGGCAACCAAAGCTGAGCCTTTGTTGAAACCAGCAAGGCTTGAAGCTGTGCTGAGTGTGAAAAATGACACATCTCCCGATGTGCCGATTGGGCACCAGTTGTGTCACGTCTGACCTGAATCACCCACCCCAGTGCTCATCCCAAGGACAACACGCGGGGTGGGATACGACTGGGGTAGGGACAGAAATAGGCAGTTCCCAAAAACAGTAATCAGGGTGAATGAGGTGCTAGAGGGGCATCTTGGGGGGATACCAGCAGCGGTAACGCTGAGGGGAGACAAAAGCACTGCATGCAGTATTATGAAAGAAGAAAACCCTGGCAGAATATGTAGGCTGCAATTATGGGTTATTTCATATTCTGTGACATCTAAATGTCAATGCCGTAACGCTGTAGCAACAAGCACTTAGTACAGCACCGTGCTGCATGCCTGATGACCGCAGCCCTGGGAGAGGCGCAGCAGCCTTTATCTCTGCTCCCGCACCCCGTCCACCCCCCACGCGGAGCCACGACGTGCATCAGGAGACACGAGGCCACCCTCACTTGGCGTCCAGGTCTGGGGGGCTCACACCGTGACCGGGGCTCACACCGTGCAGTGTGCCCTTCGCCTTTCCCACCAGAAATGCTCAGGCAATGACAGTACGTCCACCACAGGGGTGGCAAAATGCTCTGAGTCCTTAGCACCGATGCAAATATCCAGGAACCCACTTGAACTGGTGTCCATAAAGTTCTCCATCACTGAACTCCATCACTGTTCTCCATAACTATCACTCAACTCCATCACAGCGCCCTGCCTAACAGTCTACAGCACAAAAGTACAGAAAAATGTCTGGCTGAAGCTCGCCTCTCTGGTCCAGCTGTTGCAGATGCTCCCCCCAAACAAGTGTTTCTAATCTGCCTGCCTTCACACCTCGGTGCTGTACGGCTCATGCCTTACCCACTAATTCTGCCAATATGGTTAGTCCCAAAGCAGAGCGGGTGAAATTACAGCAGCTCTTGCTGCTAGGCAGCCTCCTCCACCCAGTCAGTGGTTTCAAAGAGTTTCAGCTGATTGTGGGGTTTGATCATTTTTCAATTTTTCCTGCGGGCACTGCTCATTGCTGTGTCTAGCCAGAGGAAAAAGCTCTCCCCGCTCTGAGATGAATTTGCTTTAATGCCGGAGAAAGCTCCTTCCTCCTGTCAGCCCCGTCGGGAGGACCGTGCTCACCTCCCGCGGAGCCCGGGACCACACATGCAACACCAGCTGCTCCTGAGAGAGCAAAACCCATGCCGGTTTTAGGCACCTTTTGTTTAGGAAAGCGCTAGATGGGACCAAAGTTCCCCCCACCCTGCACGCCCACCTAACTGGGGTTGTAAATTTGGTGTTGCTGATGCCCTGCTAGTGCAGAGCACAAAGCATTGGGCACACGGAGCAATTTTTTCTCACCCCTGGTAAAAGGAAAAGGTGACTCAGCCCAGCCGAGCCGAGCCCTCGGCTATGACCTGCTCCTTCCTCTAATTCGCAGAGTTCCTGCTTTATTGTCAGAACAGCCACGGCGTATTTCCAACAAATGCAAGAGGAAGCTTTCAGCCTTTGAACTTGGCCGTTTCAGTTTCTCAACCTACTTCAAAGAAAAACCTCCTATCCAAGCCATGGATCACCCCTGACTAGTCATACTGCTGTGCTTTTTTTTTTTAATCTCTTGGGAAATAAATTCACAGAATTGCCTTCTTTCCTTTCTCGGATATGAAAGCATCTCTCCAGCTATTTCCGGGTAGGATAAGGAATGACAGAAGGTTTGATTGGAACAGCATATAAATAGGAAATGTGTGGAAATGTGGTACTTTTTTCCACCTTATGTTTGCATGTTGAAAACATCTCTTCTGGTGATTTCATTTCCTCAGTTGCTTACCTGCAAAGAAACCCAGAACTGCTTCTGCCCTGGTCCTTGGGAAGGGCTGCGAAGTGATTGAGGCAAACCTCTGACTAACCTGCTTTCTTCGGCATCTCCTCAACCTGCCACGACATCTCTTGTCCCCTGTGAACCACTGGAGGTGCTGGCTGAAATCATGCATCTTGGGGCTTCCCTGAGTGCCTGAAGAATGAGCTGGTGATCAAATCTCCCATCACCTTGGGAAATCAGTGATGTGCACAGAGTCTTGGAAATCGGGGGGCTGAGAAAGGTGCCTGGAGGATGGGCTTCTGTATCCACATCCTGGCTTTAGCAGCCTTCTGGGATAACCAGTGTTGCTTCTTCCTCATTTCTACTCTTTTTCTTGCAGGCTGAAGGCCTGTTACAACTAATTTGGAAATTTTCTGTTGCAAAACATGAGGCCTTGCATTCAGAGCAAAACCTTGACACAATCTGTATTCAAAAGAGCCAAGGCTAGGGAAACTCCCTCTCTGAATTGCATCTCTCTCCCCTTCTCTCTGCAGCTGTCTCACATTTCCAACTCATTTTGACGCATTTTGGTTCCTCCTTAGAAAAAATGCTGGGCTCTAAGAGAATTTGCTCAAAGGAACAAGAACCAGCTGTGGTGCCAGCTCCTGATTCACATCACATCTCCTGGCAGTTGCTTCAAGATAATTATCGGATATCATTTCAGGAGTGATGGGATGCCTGGTCATCAGCTACTGGTCCTGACAGTCCTGGATCGCATCTGCCAGCTCAGTGCAGCTGCCAGACACCGCAGGAGAGCCGTGGTCCTGGGGGTTTATGAATTTGTGCTTTCAGCCCCAAGTCAGGGAACAATCACTTTTCATCAGCGCCGGGCATCATTTCAGGATAATGTGGTACTGGCATCTCTTTGCTGCTTCAAATCCACCTCTGGCAACTTTTGCACTTAGATAGTGGTTTGTTTATCACCTCTTACCTCTGAAGATAATCTTGTCTCTTTTCCCTACCTCTCATTTTGGCACCAGTGTCTCACAGCCCAGCCAAGGCCCTGGAGTAGGCTGTCCTTGGAGGAAAGGCAGAGAAAAACCCAGCCGAAAGAGGCTTTCCCCCTCACCAGCTGTCTTGAAGGCTTTGAGGAATTTCCTCGTCTCTCTCACCCTTGTCTAAAAGGTAAGTGCCTTGGGCGGGAGCTGCCCTTGCTGGGTGGCCATGCAGCACTTGGCACAGTGGAGCTGCCTTCAGATGGGGCTTCTCACGCACAAATAAATGCCCTTACATAAACGCTAACTCAGCCATTCCCTGCCTGTGCAGGGCATAGCTTGATGAAGTCTTGAGCTTCCCCATCTCAGTGGTAATATCAGAGATGCAGACTCACGGAGACCACTGTTACTGAATCACTGCCGGGAGGTTTTGCATATTTCTATGGAAGCTGCAGGTGGGATGAACCATACGGGACTGTTTCCCACTGGGCACCAGTGCTGCTGGCCCTGTGACACCAGCCGTACTGCAATGAGCAGTTCTGGTGATATGGAGAATGATTCTTTGTGGCCAGCCACAGTATCAGCTTCTCCAAAGCAAGAGATTTCACCGGTCAAATAAAAGAAAGATAAGATCTCCCCTTCTAGAATACTTCCCATCAGCATTTTTTTGCTTTCCTTCACAGAAGTCATGTTTCATTTGACACTTTTGACCATGGTACAAATCACCAGCACCTCACACCCTGGGAGGAGGCTTCCCGCGGAGAGGGGTGCTCCGCGTGTTCGCTGACGCCTCCTCGGGTACACTGCACGGCACTGCGAGCAAGGGCACGCATCCAGGGCAGAGCATGCACAGTGCTAGGAAATAGCTTTTATTTGCTTTTATTTATGTTCATTAATATTTCCTCTTCTAAAGTCTGGTGCATGTAATTGTCGCTTCTTCATTGCAATTACAGTGCAAACACTACAGATAGGATAAATGCAATAAAAATGGAATTTGCTTTAAAATCAGGAAATAATTCTGGAGAGAGGTTTTTGTTTGCTTGATTGTCTGCTCTGGTAGATGCAGATTTGTGGCTGCGGATGAGATCTTTCCTAGAGCACTGTCTTAGCTGAATAGTTGACACTTGCTCCTCAGTATATTAAGGCCATTCATTCTTGCCTGCCAGCCAGCCATAAGCAGGAACTTAGCATATATTTTATCTAAGAAAAATCCACAAAAATACACCACAGAACCCCAAGGGAATCAGGGGCTTCAGGGAAGATCCTGTCCCGTGTGTGAGGGTCTTTCTGTCCCCTGGGCTTATTGCACTTGTGGAGGAAAGAGTAATCCATGGGCCTTTCTCTCTTGTAATTAACACTTTTCTCTAGGTAATTAAGAAGTCTAAAACCCCGACGAGTGCAAGGAAGAAAACAGGCAAACAGCCCTGCCAAACAGACAGCTCCACAGGCAGCATGTGATGGTAACTCCTGGGAAAAATGGCCTGAGGGCGAGCTGGTGGGGGAAATGACTCTGGACAGGGTCACCCCCGTGCCAAGGCCAAAATAAAGGACTTCGTCCTCAGCAACGAGCCCCACTCTGACGGGAGCTCCAGGTAGAGCTGCCAGTTGCAGTTGTAAGTCCCCTCTCTTGCCCAGTCCTCCAGAAACCCCTCTGGGTCCCGTGTCCTCGATGGGTTACTGCAGCATCCAGCTCTGTAACAGCAAGCAGCAGGGAAGGGCAACTGTGGATACAGCAGGCTCCTCCGGCTCCCCCCACATCAATGGCAACATCTCCACTGGTGGCAGCTGAAGCAGATTTGAGTTACAATGACAAGCCATGGCAGCAGGGTCAAGGCTGGCATCAGCAAAGATGTGAGCTGGCATTGGCACTAATGAGCAATAGCAAGGAAGTTCGGTACCCATCACCAAATGCTCCCCAGCTCTGCCAGAGCACCCCAGCCCTGCCTCAGCCTCATTGCACACAAACGTCTGACCCTGAACTTTCAACTTCACCAACTTCCAAACCTAGAAGCTAGATGTGATGAAATCCTTCCCTGCAGAAAGCACTTAGAGACGGTGAATAAGCCTCTGTGCTAGTGCAGGAGCAGCATCGCCCAGCAGGTGTTTCCCCTCAGAGGAGCTGGACATGCAGGAGCTGCCCGGTGGGCTCCAGGCAGAGCGCCAGGGGGGTCACGGGTGGAAGCAAAGCCTCCCTCCCCGCTTCCTCCTGCCCGCGAAACGGGAGGGTGGTGCTAAGTCAAAACGAAGGCAATGAGAGCCGCGATGAGCAGAAGGGAGGGTAGGAGTGTGGAAGGGCTCTGAGGGATGAAAATCCCTTCGCAAATAACGAGGCTTGTAAATTAGTCCTACTTAATAAAAATATGTGAATAAATTAACTTTGCCTGCTGGTTAAATCTGTTCAGTATTTCTCTGTTGCACCATTAAGCAAATTCTGGCAAGTCAGCTTACCTCTCAAGCACATAATATGACTCTATAATGGGTAACATTTTCTGTGTTGTCATGCCTTTATCTTGCTGAGGTACAACACCTCGCAGGAGAGCAGAGCAATTTCCAGCAGTTCTGCCTCCCGCCAATCCCCCTACCCCGGGAAAGCATTGCAGCCCAATTCGGCACCAGCGACAACGTGGCTGATGTGCTGCACGAGCTGCTCCTGCTGAAGCAGGGACAGTGGGAGCATCCTCCACTCCTCAGGGCCTCCCTTTCCATTTTTGTTCCTGGGGTCCCGCTGACACCCCCCAAGGGATGTCAGGGATTAAGCTCCTTCCAGCCATGCTGGCAGGTCCCCTCTGCTCACCCCACGCAGGCTGCCCCGGCTCTCACCTCTGCCACACGCTTCTTCAGGTTTAACTCCGTACCTGTGGTTTCCCCGTGACTCTCCTCACTGGTCCCTCAGGCTGGAAACCACTCAGAGCTCTTCTTCCCTGAGTCTCCCGCTCCAGCGTCACGTTTGCCACAGTTCCCTGGGTTTAGTTTCCCACATGAAAATCTGGGCTCTGGGTTAAGCGGCATAATGGCAAAGAGCCAGCTTTCGGCATCCCCTTTCTCCCCAAAACAGATTCATCACTTAACTGCGCATGGTACATGTCTGTATTTGATGACATCGACTCAGGCAAGAGTACTCTTGTGTTAACACCTTTTCATGGGCATTGATTGCTCAGTGATATTCACGTATATCTGCCTTCAGCATGCACACGTTTCAACACCAGTACAACTTCGCCTCTAAAATGACCATAAAGGGTATCAAAGTGACTTTTTCCTTCCTACATTTAAAAAAACCCTCTTCTGACACTGGCAAGATGACACTTCAAAGCACAGTGTAACACTTCACAACATTGGTTACCCTCCTTTCTAAGTAACAAACCTCAGCATCACCCTGACAAAAGCCAGTTTTTCAGCTACCGCCCAACCCTCACCTCCTCACCAGTGCTGCGCAAGGTGTTCACCTTCCAAACCCAAATTCTTCCCTTGCTGATTTCTACGTGGCTATTAAAGCTAAAAGCCCTGTGTGAGCGTCACAAGGCCGAGGAGACGGATGGCACCTGGGGCACAGTCCATTGCCTCCTGTGGCAGATGTCCAAACGAGGGCAGGAGAATTGACCTCTAGGTGAGGCAACAAGGGCTCTGCTGCCCATGGTTCCCTGTCAACGAACCCACTGAAACTGGTGTGATACCCACCAAAGAACTTTATAAAATCTTGCCCTTAGTCTCTTCTGCAAAATGGAAATGGGAGCAGACCTCTGCCTCTTGAAGGGTATATGAAGGCTGCGACTCTGGCGGCAGAGGCAGAGCGGCAGTACCTTGCGCTGATTGTTATCCTTTCAAGCAGATGTAATTACACTAATCAAGGCTTGTCTGATGCTGAATTTTACAGTCTGGAAGTGCAACGTTCCCAGGATTAGTCTTTAGTGGTTAAAATTTAGTGGGAGCTGAAGGAAATGCTAGAGAAGACAGAGAGAACTGCTCTGGACTGGGGTCAGTTTTTATACGATTTCTGAGGCTGAAAAGGAGAGTTTCAGGAGCTGCCCCACACACTGCTCAGCTGCCCTGGCTGGGAGCTGGGCAGCGCCTGTCTGAAGGATGCGGTGGGACACTCAGGGTGGTACTTAGTCCTCTTAGTCCCTCTCTGTGGTCTCGTTCTCTCTGAACCCCCATGTGCACATGAAGAGCCCGTCTCTAAAACAAAGCCAGTCCCATGCTGGTGCCCAGCACATCACCATTTCAGCCTCATCTCCCCATGCCCCAATCTCCTCTGAAGACCTCCCTTGGAAAGCAAGGAGAGGAACTGGATGTTGCTCAAGGGGGTTCCCCAAATGCTGCCGGCCATAAAAAAAATGATTTCTTAGAGATTAACGAGCATCTCTTGCCAAAAAGATGAGTCTTCCCAAGGAAAAGCTTTTTTTAAAGATGTGCTTGTTGGAAGGCAATATGCTGCTGGGATGGTTTGCTGGCTGAAGGGACTCCTCTGTTCTCTTTCCAGCTATTTTAACCCCTTGCTCCCAATAATTTTGGTTACTCAATGGGCATATGGAAATCTATTTGCTTTCCCCAAACAACACCACAGCATTTTCTACAGAAACCTCATGACAAAGCCCCCTAGTTGCTGTAGAGGCAGAAAGATGCTTGGTTTAATCATCATAACAGCAGGAAATTAAGAAACCTGGGGAGATGACTGCACCAGGGTTTTGTTAGGTAGATGCTTTAAAAAAAAATAATCCAGACCTACTTTGTTTCAAGCACCTCAGAAGCTGAGAGAATTTGGTGCATCTGACTGCAGCTGCCACTTCACTTCTGTAATTTAACCTCATTGAGGTGCATTATGTCAAATAATTACCTTAATGAAGACTCTAATGGGAGACAGGAGGAAAATAATAGCGATGCTTTGACGAAACGAAGCTGCAAAGTTGCTTTGTTTTTAACCTGGCACTGATTTATCTCCCCCTCCTCTGGCTCTTGCCCTTACAGAGGTGTCCGATCTGCCTCTGTTTCAAAAGTAACATGTTTCAGATGCTGCCTCAGTGTCGGATTTTTGCACCTTGGATACGATACCAGAGTTTCTGAGTTTGAAACAACCCGACATGTAAAGCTAGCTCTTAGTTCAGGCAAGTCCAGCCCTCCAAGTCCTGCGACTTCCCTGTTCCCATCAGAGCACTGATTCAAACGTCAAGTTTCTGTCTACCACTTCTGAAGTCCTCCAGGATGTTGGCCTAAATTAGAATCATAGAATTATTTAGGATGGAAAAGACCTTTAAGATCATAGAGTTCAACCGTAAATCCAACACTGCCAAGTCCACCACTAAACCATGTCCCTAAGCGCCACATCTACACATCTTTTACATCCCTCCAGGGATGGTGACATAACCACTTCCCTGAGCGGCCTGTTCCAGGGCTTGACAACCCTTTCGGTGAAGACATTTTTCCTAATATCCAGTCTAAACCTCCCCTTGTGCAACTTGAGGCTGTTTCCTCTCGTCCTATCACTTGTTACTTGGGAAAAGAGATCGACACCCACATTGGCCTTTATTGCCTGGTCTTACCCTCTTCCAAGGTCCTTCAGCTATTTTATTTATATTTTGTATTGAAGAGCCATTGTGAAGTGATTTCATGAAGTACTCGTGCTGATTTCCACCACTACCCATGCCCGGGATGTGCATCTCACAGTCATATTGATCTTGAATTTATTTCAGTGGGCTGAAACGACACTTTCTTAGGTCAATAAACTGTCTTCTAAAGGCTAACATTTATCCAGTCTACCCAGGTTTCTGTGCATGAAACCTGAAAGAAAAACTGCCTGAAAATTAAATTGAGAAGTCAAATGAGTTTCCTCTTTTGCTGCCTGGAGGGATAACTTGAGAAAGAAAGGAAGCCTGTACTTCTTCCAGCATGGGTGTGGTGGGGGAGGTAAATGAGTTCTTCCCCCACCCCAACTCCCACATATTTCCCGGTTAGCCTTGCCTAATGCTGCAGATATCCTCCAAGTCATATGAGCTATCTCACACCATTCCTGGAACAGCTGACCCTAGACCTTCTAGATTAAAAAAAAATAAAAAAGAAAAAAGAAGTAAATTTAGCCTCTTTTTCTCAAATTAATGCAAAATCACCTTTTTCTCTTTTTTTGGCAAATATTTTTCCCCAGACTCCAAACACTTCTCTGACTCTGGAAAATTAAATCTGTGATCCCATTGCAGAAGCCTGTGCCCAGCCACTGCCCCAGGTCTCAGGCATCCCCTGTATTTCCAAAAGTACCCTTAGTTTCTCAGGCAGTTTTGCTCCTCCTTGTGCTTCCTGGACAGCTTCTTGTAGAGGTAAAGTGCTCGCTTCTCCTCCCAGCTCTCGAAGAAGGAGCCTGCGATTTTTCTGCGCAAGCGGTGTGCATAGGTTTCCAGAAATACGGTGGCGTAGAGGATGCAGAAGAGCAGCCCCATGACGAGCAGCACAGAGGGATTGGGAGGCGTTGGGGGGCTGATGCCGCAGTGGGCAGAGCTGAAGGTCAGATAATGGTGGTAGCTTCTTTCAAAGTCCTGAAGTGGTAATTCTTTGTAAGGAAGCTGTAGAAGTTTCAAAAGAAAGGGCAGGATCCCTATTTTAGCCTGAAATAGAGAGTTAAAAGTTAAATGGGGTATGAACAAACTAAAATCAACTGCCTACTCCAAAAACATCAGCCTGGGGGTGTGCAATCACCATTACAGCTTGTTTGGGTGCATTAAGGGTAGGACATTGAAGTGCATATACACTTCAGGCTGAGCGAGAACAACAGCATGATCTGTAGGTGCTGAGCACTCGGCACGGTGAGAGCCAGTCATATCTGTCATGTTTACCTGCTGTTACAGAGATCATAACAGGTATTCACTGTGTGAGATTTACAGTGAAAGACATCATCCAGCAGTGTTGGTGGCTGCATATGTGAATATTAGTTTTTTTCTAGCCCTGATTATTTTACTGTAAATTCGTCATAAGCAGGTGTCTGCATTAAGGAACCCTGGGGAGGGAGGCAGGCTGCACGGTAGAAAAGGAAAGCTAAAAATCTAAACCAGAACTAGTCCAGATAAAGGATATTAAAATAAATAGAAACTGGGGAGGTTTGTGAAAGGGGTTGCACAATGTGACAACAAAGCCAGCGAGCAGAGCTTTCTCCTTAAAGACCAGCCAGTTCAATAAGACGAGGAGACATCCTCGCAGCCGAGACGTGTATTCATCTGCTTCCCCCTTCCTTTTGTGCTTGCACCCACTCTGTGGCGGGGGGATAGTGCTGCAGGGACGCCCGTTCCTCCACCCTGCCTAAGGAAGGGACCTGGAGATACGGGGACATCTGACTACCACGTGCTAGCAGCGTCTTTGCAGCGTGAGGCACTATTTGCTCCCCTCCTCACTCCCAAGGGGCTGTAATTTGGAGAGGATATATGCTGCTATTTGATGCACTGGAAGGAGTAACTGAAGTTGTGCCTCTACCTCCTCTCCCGCAAGCCTGTTAGGTTGCTTGTCCAGCTGGCTGCTGGGGAGGGAGGTAAGGATCATCTAAATAAGGCTACAAAGACGGCAATCCCCACCGCTGCCTCCTGTGATGTGATACACAGCGGGGACCCTGCGCAGGGCAGGACAGGGGACCCCAGCGCTTACGCTGTATTTAATGCTGAGAGCGACGGGCACCATGGAGAACTGAGCCGCTTTTCTCACTGCCGTGTCTGCCACGCTGAATGCAAAGTGGTCCATTGCCACGACCACCACCATCAGCATCAGGGCCACGGTGAGGAGCATGGCTTGCACGAGGCACAGCGTCACTTCTTCCCGGGACAACTTCAAGCCTGTTGGTCGAATGAGGTTTTTGGATGAGCCAACCAGCAGATAAGCTGCTTTTCTGTCCACAGCTAAATGTTCCAGCTTCTTGGTGATGTAAAAATTGTCAAAGCGGAGGTTGGTGAGATAATTTTTCAAATACCAGGTGGACTCAAAACAGAGATAGAGCATGGAGAAGCCAGCAACCAGCTTGTTGCCTACCCGTACAGAGTCTTTGACCAGTACCTCAACAGTCAAAAAGTCCCTCCCAATTTTCTCACCAGCAAGGTGCATTTGTTGGTAAATCAAGGAGCTGTTCTTAACCAATGAAAACTGAAAATGTCCATTCATAGGCCTATAAATATGAATGGAATGCACGCTTTCTTGTATTGCATCCCCAAACTCCCAGGAAGCTGTGTCTAGCAGGGCAGTTGAGTTCAAAAGACTCTCAGAGGAATTCTTGCAGATGCATTTAATAACCTGCAGTATGGTTTTAATGTTGCTTATGATGTTGGGTGTTATGTTAACCACTACTATCATGATGCAGGTTGACAAGAGAAGCTTCCGGCCTTGTTTGGTACCTAACGTAGGCATGATCATGCTGAAGACACAACGGGCAGGATGCACCAAGAAAAGGGTCAGGAGAAGGAGCAGACTGAAGGAGACGGCCATTGCAACGGAGAGATGCCAGGAGTACTCCAGGGAAGCAAACATCCAGTTGTAAAAGAGGCCTCCCATCACTGCTGTAATGCAGGAACACTGCAGAAACAAGGTCCACAGCTCTCCGCTGCTTGCTGGGACAGGCTTGGAGTAAACCGACCATAGGTCTACTATGGTCGTGTACACCTTTGGGAACAGAAAGTCTTCACAGTAGACACAGGCTCTCATCCTGTAAAAAGAACAAGTACCTGGGTGTTAGCAGAGGAAGTATGGAAATGCACTAATTAGGGGGCTTTCTCAAGATGATCCCTCATGGATCTTTATACTGTCCTTCCCTGAGTGCCGCTGGTCTCATTCTTCTCTACTTCTCTGCTAACCTGAGTAGCTGGGACTGAGATCTTCCCTGGAGGCATGCAGGACAGGGAAGTTCAAGGCATTTCTTGGAAGATCAAATAAAAAGTACTATGCGACTGCTCCTCCTCTAATGCAAGCACAGGAAAGCACTGTATTATTCTACAAGAACCATAATAAAGTCATTCAGAGGGGTCAACTCATTGGCAGTGGCTTTAGTGGTTATTTAGAGGATGCTGGAGGGAGAAAGAGAAGGCTCCTGGCTGCTGTGAAAATCCTTAGACCAGCTCTGTAATTACAAGGTGTTCAATGAATAAGAAACAGTTGAGTGGGAGTTTCTGCTCTCCCTGCCTCTTAAGAGGAGACCAAACAAAAATCTGCAGGTTTAAGGGTGACAAATACAGAACTGATCAGGGAAAACAGTTTCACACTGAAGCTCCAGTGCCAGAGGAAATCTCCAAGGATAAAAATTTGGCCACTGCAGACAGGATGAAATGTCCCATAAAGCTATTTAAATGTTTAATGAAAACAAACGTTTGGGAAAGAATATAATTTCTCAGGCTGCACATCTGGAATGACTCTCCAGAGACCAGAAAACCTGGTGGGGAGAAGGAGCCTCTCCCCAGGATTAAACACAGTCAGGCGATCCCCATCTCCCCCCTGCCTGACAGCAGCCTCCGTTATCCTTTGAGGGAGAATTTTGACTAGCAAAGGAGGTTTTTCAGAGGAAAAAGGCTATTCAACAGCTATCAAGACAGAGGAAAGGAGAGGGATTAAAGCAGACACTACATACCCAGCAGCGGAGAGGTGCCCTAGTCTTGCTCGAAAACTCTCCATGCTCCAGTGCCTTATTGCTCTGAGAGAGGATCCTGGATGCAGCTGCTGGGAGACACAGGATAGGAAACCAAGGCAGCTGGGACCAGAGAGCCAGGACTCAAAAAAAACCCAAAACAAAACCCATGTTTTAAGGCAATTCAGATCAGCAATGCCGGCAATTCCTGAAGTGAATGGGCAAACTTGGTGTGTGAAGCCCGGGGACTAACCCCACTGCAGGACAGAGCCGGGATGCACAGCACTGCTTGGGCTTTACACTTCTTCTGATATTATTGTTGTTGCAGAGAAGGCTTATTTTCATGACACATAGCTGAAAAAAAATGAGTCAATGACATATGGACCGACGAAGATGGAACAAGCATCACATGGGACGTGGGGTGTCACCATCCCTTGTGGGGAAATCAGCAGACTTCTCCTCTCCCTGCCCACCAGCAAGCAGCAAGGTTGGGATTTCTCTGAGAGAGAAGCGGAGCTTTTCCTCTTTCAGACATAAGTCATGGCACAAAGGGCATGGTAGGCTCCAGCAAACGATGTGCTGATAATTGTTCATCTTTTCTAGCAGGCTGCTTCTCCCTGCTGAAACCGTGAGCTCGTGTGCAGGGTACACAAACTGCTTAAAGGCTCATCTCATAGTGCTAGCAGAGGAAGATGAAGCTTCAAACTTGAACCTTTCCCAGTTCCCTGTAGCCAGTAAAACCACTGCACAGGAAGCCCTGGCACAGGCAGGATTCCCAAAGCGCTGAGAAGCTCCCAGACCCGCAAGCCAGAACGCATGGTCCCCATGGGACCGACTCGCCTGACCCCTGGGATGTGCAGGGCACAGAGCTCCAGTCTCCAAACCCACTCGCCGGGAGACGAGGACCAGCCTGCGGTGTTTGCTCCTCAGTTATGTTTCCAGAGAAGAGGATTTCCCCTCCTCCGACTAGCTGGCACACAAGAAACGTGTACCACCGCTGCCTACCCCCTTGCACTGAGCTCGTGGGTTACGGGGGCCTTCCCCGGCTCCCACCAAACCTGCCCCTTTGCCAGATGCTTTCACGCTAAGCCACTGCTCGTGGGCAGAGGCAACACAGCTCACCCAGCCGCCGCTGAGCCCACTCCTTACGGGGACCCGCTGTCCCGTGCCGAGCCGAGCCCTCCTGCCGGGTGGGAACTGCCGGGCCCCCGGGATGTTCTCATGCTCCCCTGGGCGGGAGAGGGCAAGGGGCTAGAGGTCAGCCCTGTCCCGGCCACCCCCCGGGACAGAGCACGTGGGGCTCTGCTCTCCCGCGAGCGGTGGGAGAGCAGCACCCTTCCCCAGGGGACGTGGCCGGACCCCACGGCAGCGGCAGTCCTCGGAGGACGAGCAATCATGAGAGCAAGCGGGCAGAGCGAACCTCTGCCTGCTTCCTCAGCCCTTCCTGTAGGTACCAGACAAGGTCCTTTCCACCCTTGCTGCTCCACTCAACAGCTCTGCTTTATTGCTATTTTTCTTTTTCCCACATGGCTGGTAGAGCAAAGGTTTCCTCCTGGTGCCCTGGAGCACAGGCTCCGAATGAGAAACACTGACTGGCTCCAGCCGGGAAGAGGCACCAGCCAGGCGGGCGTGAAAGAAAGTGCCATTTGTTTGGAGCATCCATAGCAATTGTTTGCACAGGCCATGAATTAGGTCTTGAATTCAATTTGCAGACTATAAAGGACCACCCCAAAAGGCCCATAGTTGTATTCTGCAAAACTCGTCAGGTTCTCCTTAGTCGCTATTCTGAGATTAACATTCTTCCTCACTGTATTTCTGAGCTAACGGATTTCATCAGCCCCCAGGACACCAGCCAGGCTAAGGAGGTAGCTTTCTGGGCAGCAAAAAAAAAAGGCTAGCAATAAAGAACAAAAAACCCTCAGGCCCACAACACAGTGATGAGTGTTTTCTGAGCCTGCTGCATCATCTGGCAAAGGGGAGCTGAAGTCTGTGGGGGAGCTGTGCTTGACCAGTAACTCCAGGCAGCACCAAGAAGTGTTTGTATGCAAAGTCAAACCTAGATTTTCCTCTGGCTCAACTCAGAATTGATCTCTGCAGCCTGGACTATCCTAAATCTAGGATAGCTTCTATTCTATGCCCTGAACTGAAAACCTCTAAATGAGCTAGAACCATGAATGCCTAACTTTCCCCAGGACACAATGAACAAGCTTGCTTTGCCAAAAAAAAAAAAAAACCAAAACCAAAACCCAATTACAAGTGTGTTTATGCAGTGAGAGGAAGAACAGTGGGCAAAGGCTGGGGAGCAGGACACAGGCAGGGCCGCACATCTCAGCAAAGCAACCGTGACACCTTGCGGTCACATTCTGCTAAAGTACCTCAAGGTCTGCCTTCATTTCAGCTCAGAAACTAAAGGAGGAGTCTTAAGGAGAGCTGAGGAAGTGAAGGAGGAAGGGGAGGCTGGCAAGCCGGTGTTGGAGATGCACACGCTGTGTGTCCCCGGGGTGCTCCAAGGGGCCGTTTCCCACCGTGTCACTGGGGATCTTGTGGCCCAGCTCCCAGGTGGTATAAAGGGGCTTTGCTTTCTTGACTAGCTCCAGCCTCTGTAGAGCTCAAGCTCCAAATTTTCCTAACATCCCTGATTTAGACTTTTTAGCACTACAGCAGGAGACAGAGATCCTGCAACTAGCTTGCTGGAACTGTAAGAAGACAACAGAGGGTTTCATTTGTATCGTAGCCAGGAAGCATAGCCTGGCTTTGCTCCCATTAGGGATGGTGACTGAGCTCCTAACCCCCAGGACAGAGATTTTAAATCCATTTCTGCTTGGCAGACTGCAGCGCTCACAGAGGGGGTCTCAGGGCAGTCCGAACAAGAGTCTTTTGCCAAGACACCTGCAAGTTCAACCTGTAGTGACAGGGTAACCCCGTGGTGGTGACAATGATGGGAGGGGGTGTAACGTAAAGGAGCGGCTGTATCACAGGTAGAGTGTTGCCGTACATGAATTATACAGCTTAAGAAAATGACTGGATAAAGAAGATGCGTGGAGGGCTAAAAATAGGATGATTTAAGGCTGAAGATATTTCTCCATGGCAGTATCATCGGCACCAGTTGATCACATTTTTCTGCCAATTCAAGAGATTGAGGGTGTGGGAAAGATTAGCCCATTAGTGATGAATCTTTGCTTGTTAAAATCACATGCAAATGAACAACTTATGGTGATACAGAAACAGGTCATGCTTCTTAGGTGTCTACTATAGAAATATAGAAAAATGCCAGCACTATCCTTTTAGTGACTGATGAGGGATAAATGTGATAAGGGAACCAAAGCTATCTAACCTGCAATAGCTGAATTTCCCCTATCATGCCACGTTTTCATTTGTTTCAGGAATCTTTCCCTTTTTCTCCTGAACTTCCAGCATCACTTCTGGGTGCAAATCGGCATAGCACAGCCCCAGAATCACTCACTGCTGTAAAGACCCATATAGCAGCTCTTCTGTGTGAACAACTTGTAAAGCAACTTGAATGCTTCTGGGATAAAAGATACGACAAAATGTTTTCCTACTGTAAATAAACCAGGATGATTTTCCTGCAAGTGTCTCAGGAGAACATGTGGATGTTGGTCCAGGATTGGATGGGGAACATCAAAGGAGTAAAGCAGAGATATTCTGGATGTTGAATTTCAATGCGTGAGTGGCATTTCCTGCTAATTAAAATTCACAAGCAGGCTGCTAATGTGAATGGCTTTTGTGATGGTTGTTGGATTTTTACATTCCTAGAGAAACAGTGCAGAGGCGGGCAAAGTTCCTTTAAAATAACACAAAGTTATAGTAGGTTAGTACAGCTCTTGAAGTGCCGTTTCCTGGGAATTTTCATATCTCTACTCACATCACAGCCCTACAAGAATAATGGGGTTGACTTACCATTAAAGGCTGCTTTTGGCAAATTTTAGTACTAGCAGCAGCACATGGAATCAGAAGTTATTCACGCAGCCCAGTTCACCCTTGAACCCCAGAAATACTAAATCTTAAAATCTCCGTTTAATAAAAAAAATTAAAAATCAAGCTTGCCAGACTAGTCCTGCTTCCACAGATGCCTAGACATGAAAAAAGAGAATTAGGTAATGCTGTTGTCCACATGCCTTAAACCAGATCCTCTGGGGAGCCCTGGGAAACACAGAGGCTGCTGATAGAGCTGGGAGAAGCCAGGTCTTTGACTAAAGTAGAGGTTTACGATCCAGGTGCTCCTCACACCTTTCCCAGGTCCGCCAAGGCCCTGATGTGTGACCTTGGGTAAGTCACTGGTCCCCTCCCTGCCTCAGTTTCTCACGTCAGCACAGAGGTAACAAACCTTCCCTGGCTGCATTTGTGAAATACCTTCTGATCTCTTGACAGACAGTGCCATAGACATGCCAGGACACTGGGAGTGATTTTTGGAGACCTCTACACAAACTTTGTGGTCTCGGTTCTGCTTTCATGCCCAAGTAAAACTGTCCTCTTGGATTCACCTAGGATGCACCGAGCCAGAGCTGAGACCATATGTAAACCTGTGACCCCTACATCTGCAAGGGAGCTGGGCTGAATGTTACCCTTTGAGCCGCAAAATTAGACAATCCAAAGGCCCTCGCTGCCTGTCCTCCAGGCTGCTGGGACAGAGGCAGCTCTGTTCCCGTGACCGACTCTGATCCTTTGCAGCAGCAGCTCTAGCCGTGGCAGGGCAGTGGGACAGCAGGGCTCCTTCCTGCGGCGCCCCGCCACACAGGGTACAGCCCGTTCCCTGGCCCTGGGACAGCAACGCCGTGCCGTTCACGGGACAGCCAGCTGGGAAAGGGAACTGAGGAGAGCAATTTTCCCTTCCCCATTCAGCCCCTCTTCGCCAAGGCATGACGAGGAGCATCCATGCAGAATGACTGTGCCCAGACCCAGCGTGCAGCCAGCATGGAGCTGCCCTGGGGAAGCAGGACAGCGATACGGGGTATCCCCAGCAAAGGCGGCTGCCCGGGGCTGCACGCACCTCTTTAGCAGAGCAGCCCTCAGATGCTGGGCTACAAGCTTTCCCATTGCTCCACTGCTTAACAGGGCTCTGTTTTCGCTCAGACTGGGAAGGAGACCTCACTGCCCTCCTGCTCCTCCTGAGGAACCAGTGCCCAAATCAGGGGGTGAAGCTCGGGGAGGGGGAGGCTTGGGCTTTGCTTTTCTCCCCTCAATCTACAGAGCAAACAGGACGATGTGACATGCTAACAAACGTGCTTTATTGTACGTTTTCCACAATCATTAAGGATTTTGTTGAACTTAAGGATTTTGTTGAACATTAAGGATTTTTTTTGAACTTGACTGATCAAAGTTCCACATTCAATTGGTTTCAGCAGTTTTGGCTCAGCTCCCACGAGTCCCCACCTACCATGCGACCCTAGGGTAATCCCCCGCAGCAGCAGCAGCTGTGGCTGGTGAGCATCGCCCTGCCAGCTCTCCCACCTGGCCCTGGGGTTTATCAGCAGCACAGGAGCAGGGGGGACGTGCTGGATCCCTACCCCAGGCCAGTACGCCTTGCCAGCTCCACCAGTTTATATCATCAGAGAAGTCTGTCCCAGCACAGGGATCCAGTCATTCACCTTCCCTAAACCAATAATCAGATCCTTTATCATTCAATCCATCTATTTCAATGACTGATCCTTTAAATTAAATATTTTAGATTCTTACAGAAAATAAAAATAAAATCAGATAAAATGGTGATTAAAATCACAGTCAGTTTGCAATGCTTTCATTGAAAGTACCCAAGCAATCTGATTTAAAAAGACGTTAAGAATCAAAGCCCGTTTTTCAGAAATGTCAATAATATTCCAATGCAACTTCTCCACTGACCTGTGACTCAGCGGGTCGCTCATGAGTGAGTCAATCTCACAAACCTAAGACTGGCCACATTCACCAACACTGAAACACCACTGATGTCCAAAGTTACATCAGAAATTAATTTGCTCCCCAACGCCCATCTGCGTACTCAGTGCAAATAACCAGACAGCAATTACTGTCCCAGGTTTTCAGAACACTGAACGTGTTTGGAAACAAACTGTTGCCTTCCTATTTCCAAAGTTCGGAGTAATGCACTGAGTCCTACCAACACATCACCTGAATCATCCCTTCATGCACAAACCTGAAGAAAGAGTCTTCACCCTCTATGAGAGAATTACTCATGAGATGGTAACGAGATCCCATCCTTCACATCCTGCTAGAAGCACCCGGCCGCACTGCCTTCCCCCCGGCCAGATTCTGATACGCTCACTCACATTGGGTTGGACATAAATAATCCAGTTGCCTCCACCCTGTTCCCAGGACTACTCTCCAAAACGAGGTAGGGTATCAGAAGCTAGAGCAGCAAAGCTCACTAGCTTACACGGGGGGAGAGGCATCTACCCAAAGATGCTCGACGCTTACAGGGTTGTCCAGTTAACAACCACCTATGACAGATGGACTCTGGGAGAGTCTGACTGGTACCTGTGGAAGGTGGGGAAAGATCTTCAGAGAAAACAACAAGTGGATGTTGTGACACTGACCAGTATTTCTAAAAATAAAATTAAACCAGAGGGTCCTGTGGCTTTCCTCCTGCGCATACTCTGACAATTTCAGTGACCAAGTCCTAAGTGAGTGAGGCCTTCCCCAGGGGTGGCTTTGTTCATATTTTATTTAGTGCACTTAAAGTGACATTTTCTACAGCTGTCAAGAGTGAGGTGGCATTTTCTGCATGGATGTTCGCCCATGCAGGGAAGGTCCCCAGCTGGAAGATGCTCTTGGCCCATGTGTTCATAGCCAAGCTAAGAAGCAGAACTCCCATAAGATTCATGAGCAACCCAGTCCTTGCCTACAAAAGAAATACAAAGACAACTGTTGAGTTTAGACTAGACATCTACAGCATGTGAAGCACAAAGCTATTTGAATATAAACATTATAAAAATGAAAGGCTTAATTGCCATTAATATTAGCAACAT
Organism: Sagittarius serpentarius; assembly: GCA_034782735.1. Classification (NCBI taxonomy): domain Eukaryota; kingdom Metazoa; phylum Chordata; class Aves; order Accipitriformes; family Sagittariidae; genus Sagittarius; species Sagittarius serpentarius. The sequence goes on from JAVKLA010000010.1 coordinate 21,576,868, forward strand.
CTTAAGCAGGCTTTCTTAAGCCACAAAGGCCATTCTGCAGATGCTTACCAAGCTTTGATCCATCAAAAACAGTAACATCTGTTTAGCCTCAGGAATGTGAGCAGGAACTGGGACTGAGCCTAGTTTTACTCATAAGCTTTACTTCACTGAGCTGGGGAACTTTTCCTGCATCCAGAAACCTATGAAAGTTGAGCTGCTGACACTAGCAGGAACAGGAGCAGGGTTTGGGAGACGCTGAGCACATTCAAGACCATCTTTGCCACCATTTGGAGCCATGGTGGTTCCAAATTTCACAGGGCCAGACTTCATACAGGCTCCTTCCATATTCCTGTGCCTTCAAATACTGCTGAGGATGGTATCAGACTTCCGTCTTTTCACTTTACTACATAGTGAACTAGTAACCTTCCAGAAAATTCCTTTTCTAAACACTCGGGCTGATTGTTTTTCAGCGTTTTCTGTATCGAAAAGAACTTACCATATCCTTGACCATCAAGTGTCCAGAAGAAAATGCAATTGAGTTAGGAGGTGTTGAGACTGGCAGCATGAATGCATAGGAGCACCCTATAGTTCCTGGTATCATTAAATAGAGGGGATTTACTTTCAGACGAATGGCCTTGAAAAACAGAAAGGAACAGAAATTGCACCTTGGGGATTCGGAGTCATAGGTAGATATATTAAAGAATGCAAATAGCTAGTGCACTATGCAGAGCCCTATCCCACACTCTGTGATAAATAATCACGTATCTCGCCAGCAACATCTGAAGGATTATTATCCTTCAGTGTCCACTTTACGCTACAGGCACTTGCTTTGTTGCTCCCAAGGATTTCAAAGCGCCTGAAGCCCAGAAGCAGGAGAACTACACGGTGCCTGTCCCAGCACAGACACAACGCAAACCTGCCCATCCAAGGGGCAGGGCGAGGAGGTGAGCAGCGGAGCAGCTGGTCTTGCCATGGGACTACCTTACCAGCTCTGCCAAGACAGGCAGAAAGATGATAATAGTGGCTGTGTTGCTGGCAAACTCCGTGAATAAGGCGATGACAATCGTGATGAGGATGACAGCCACGGGCGGTGGTACGCCCTCCAAGGGATGCAGACGGCCTCCTATCCAGACAGACAAACCAGACTCCTGCAGAAGGGGAGAGCAAACAAGCTGGAGACAGGAGCTCCTGCCTCTCTGCAGGTGAACTGATCCTCTCCTAGAACTGCAAATTACGTATAACCTTCTCCGAACTACACAAGCACCTATGTCCAGTGTCCTTGGGGTATATAGCAACAAGTCTGAAAGGAGTTGCAAGATCTCTTAATCTCCTTAGTTATCTGCTGTGCATTGTTGTCACTTGAAGCTGAGAAACATGTCCTTCAAGCATTGTGACTCTGCAGATGCGAATTTCCCAGACCCAAATGAGAACCCCAAGTGACACCCTGATAAAATCCAGCTCTGCTGGGCAGGATGACTGCAACTTGGCAAGCCTCACCTCGCAGCCCTTTGCCATGGCAAAGCCTCCTCCAAGCAGCAAGATGATGTTCCAGGGCACCGTCTCTTGGGCCTTCCTCCAAGTCAGCAAGGGCTGTGTCTCAGTGTTTGGTGCTAGACAAAGAGAAAACCCCCATGTCAAACACCCACCCAAAGAGGAGCACGTCAGTCATCATCTGACTGAATGATATCACAAGCCTGACATCAGTGCTGAAGCTCACTAACCATGAGCTGCTGATAAAATATACATATGTGAGTCTCTTAAGCTAGATCATTTAAAAGATCATTTAACTTAATATCGTATCTTAAAAAAAGGAAAAGAAAATAAATTCTAGCACTTAAAGTTTTCTTTGAGGCCTTCTTGAGGGAACTTTTAATATCAGGTTATTTTCTCTCTGTAACAGACATAAACATTGTCCTCAACAAATGGGAGTTCGTGGAAAGAGGGAATTCTCTACCATTTGAATTATAAAGATGTTACTAATTTTTCCACTTGCTGTTCAACAGCTGGCAAGTTTTATAGCAAAGAGCTCATCTCCCCTAAAGGCCATCTCTTAATACATGATGAAGTGAGCTCTGTCATATGGAAGGATGCACTAATGGGACTGTAATTTTCTGTTGAACAAGGGCACACATATTTTATCCAGAAGAGGCCTGATTAAACATCTTTCTGTTACAGACAGCACAAGAAGTGTGCGTGACTCGGAGCAGCTGGTATTTTGTCCCCGTAGACCCCAGATAGTGCTGCACCATCCACGAAGGGCCTTCATCAGCTGCATCTCTACATTAAGACCATCTCTTATTCCAAGTGGCTTATGAACTAAAATGGGTATCCCATTGCTGCTCAAGAGGACAGACCCAAGATCTCAAAAGGCTCCTGGTACCAAAACCTGCTGGAGAGTTTGGGCTTTAGGAGTTTAAATTCTAAAACATTCTGGGAACAGAGAAAGGGCCCCTGTTTTTGAGTACGGACAACTCGCCCAGCTCTGCCCTCTCAGAGGTTTATGCTCCCCCCTGAGGGACAGGAGCTGCTTGGGAGTCAGCAACCAAACCTCTGTTTCACAATCAGGTCTGCTACAGTAAATCAACACTGATTTCAGTTCACTTCAGCCCACCATGGCATCATCTCTGACAGCTACATGAGCAACTGAGTCATTCCTGCAGTCAGTAGCAGGGCAGTGACTGCTAATTTTTTTCTGGCGCTTCAGAAAAAAAGCCTCTTTACGATCAAATTGCACCTTCAAACCACGCTGCTCCAGATGGCCAGTGCAGGGGTGGTGGGCTGGTGCAGGTCCAAAGGGGGGGATAGTCTTGGCTCTTGCTCCATGCCTGCCCTGCCAGAGAACAGGCAAGGGCACAGTCCAGGCCTGGAGGGGTCTTCCACTCACCTTTCAAGTCAAACCACCACCTGAAGGAAGGTTTTTGCGAAGGGAAGAAGAACAGTATAATCACAATGGTGATTCCCGTAACCGCATCGGAGATAAACCTGTCCAAAAGCAGCAGAAACACTTGTAAGAAGCACAAGCCTGTAGAATTACAAAGTTCATGAGAACACGGATTTACCAAAGAAGATTACAAGTTTCCATCAGGTTTGAACAATGCTCGTTGTTCACAGTTCTTTTGTTTTTAATTCCCTGTCGAGCTACATTTCTACGATGGGCTGTGAACCCCCTGGAAAAGCTGCCCTACAAATGTAAAAACCATGATCTAATCCCCCCCCACCCCCCGCCCCAATGTTCTGGCTGTTCTGATTGTGGAGTCATGGTCAGTTCAGGAGGGGTTGCAAGGACGAGTTTCCTCAGCTCATTGCAGGGCAGAAGACAGGCAGGGCCTGGACCATCTTATTTCTATGAGCTCTTTGCAAAATGCTCAGACTCTAAGGTGAAAGGCAGGTTCCATCCAGTAAAGAGCTTAAGCATGTATTTGATTGTAAGGAGCTATTAACTGATGAGAAAAAAGTCCGTAACTACTTTGTTCTATTAAGGAATCATTTATTAAGCTAGGGCTTTATTTTAAAAAACTATTGTCGTGGTTTAACCCCAGCCAGCAACACAGCACCACGCAGCCGCTCACTCGCTCCCCCCCCACCCAGTGGG
>JAVKLA010000010.1:21580538-21603383 GCA_034782735.1 Sagittarius serpentarius
TGAACTGAAAACACAGCGCTGTACCAGCTGCTAGGAAGACAATTAACTCTATCCCAGCCGAAACCAGGACAACTATGAAGGTCTCTTCTGTTAAGAAATAACACCACCCTATCTGAGCTTTAGCATTCCCCAACTGCTATATCTGTTCGTCTTCCCAAGGTACAGGTGTCACAGGGGAGGCAAACTTGCCAAACTGGGACAGGATAGCACTTGGGATCAGCTCCTGCCATCTCTCTTCAGTCTCCAGACCTCCAGTGAAACCAGTGGATTGCATAAAGAATTCAGTATTTCACTGTAAATGTACCTATAAACAGCGTTCCCAACATGAAAACCCTAGAGATGGCCTCAGATAGACACATGCCAACTTCTCACCAGGCTTCATGTACCTCCTCCGGGAGACAGAAACAATAAAGCTGGCTCTGCTACTTAAAGCTCAGTTTAATTTATTCCAGGAAACCTGAGTAAGAGCGTTAAGCAATACAATCAGAAACCCAGGAATCTCAACAACTTGGAAATGCTACTGAAAAAAGTGTCAGTGGAAAGAAAATAAAATCTTACCCTGGTGCAAACAAGCTTGCCCAACCTGGAATGAATTTGGGATCCCTGGAGAAAAGCATGATTGCAAACATGCAGAAGAAGAAGAAAATTGCCTGTTCTGCAAACCTAAAATGAAGAGAAATGCAGTTAAAATGCTGATGTGCTAAAGGGGTGGATCCAAGCTAGGACAAGTATTGAGCTCAGGCTGCAGCAGCTTGGGTGAGAAGTTAGGCTGGTTTTCTAAAAATAACTACAGTGAAACACTGGAATACATTGTAAATCTATTTGCAAATACTGATATTTGCCAGCAATTATGTCTTATTGGAAGACATTAAGGAGAGGCAAGATAGGCCTCAGGAATGCCCAGATGTCACAAAGGGCATACGCAGGGTTGAGCCTCTGGGTGTGGCAGAGAGGAAAGGCCAAGCAGCTTCTCATGGTCATTCCTCTTACCCGGGATGTCCCTAAGGCATGGTCAGCTAGGGATGGTTTCACTCCAGTTCAAGCAAGGCAAAAGGATGGCTGAGATTCAAATCGTATGTGAGACAGCAGGAACAAACTTCTTCAAGGTCAAAACCTGAACGGTACCCCTTAGACACACAAGCAGCAGGGTAAATGGCAATATCATTCACTAAGTATCTAGTGGAGTAAAGATTTAACCAAGACGATGCCTCAAAACACTGTTTAAAATCTCTCTGAGCACAAAGAAGGGCATTTAAACCATTGGGAAGAGGCCACTTGCATTGATTTTAAGTTATGGGGTTGCTAATCAAATTGGTAAAGCACAGCTTAATGGACTTTCTCACTCCTAGACCTCAAAGTGGGACTTTGATTCTTTCAGAGACATTTTGCAGGCTGCTTGATAATGTACTGAATGGAACAAATAAACCAATTTCTTTCATTTACAGCACAGGCACAGACAATTGTCTTTGAAGAACCACTCCATTTTCCACACAACAGCAATAATGTCGACAGCATGACACAAACATCGCTGAATCTTCACAGCACTGCCGTGAGTATGAAAATACTATTTTACAGATGGAGAAACACAGACCATTTAAGGTTAAGACCTACAGTTTCAAAAACCTTCACTAGCCCTAGTTGCCCAGAATACCCGTGGCTGGTTGGACATACCTAGGGCTTGATTCTTGGAGACACTCAACTTTTCCTGCTTCCCCCTTTTTTGGCATTTTTCGTAAGTCTAAAACTCATGTTTCTTTCTGCTGGTTCCTTTCTCCAAAATATGATCCCCATCATTGCAATTTGCACCAAGCTTTTTCCGGAAGACAAGACCTTTGAGAAACTACAATAAGAAGCTAGAAGAATCTTGTTCTTTCTTTACCTAATACAGTTGAAGGAGTTATTCAGAAAAAATAATGACATGGATCTGACTTTTTTCCATATACTTTCTGTGAGCAGCTATTAAGCTTTCTTAAAGTATATCCACAATCCATATAATTGTTATCTATCATATGATTCATCAGCCTTCTTAGCAAGTGCTTACTGCTTCGCACAACAGGTATGAACAAACCTTCAAAATTCAGCCTGTGTTAGTTAGTACATAACACACACAGGATTGTTTTTGTCCCTGGAGTAGAAAAATTACAAACAGTAATTAAACAACCCAGCATGAATTCACTCTATAATATGAACTTTGCTCTTGAGAAGATTTGAGTACAAGCTGCTATTTGCAATTATTCCTCTAGTGAAGGTGGAGAGGCTGGAGCATGCAAAAAGCATACCTCAGCAGGTTACAAACACTCTGAGTGGAAATATCCATTTCATTTTCTTCTAAAAAACTCCATTTCCCCCAGTTCTCCACTCTTAAGACAGGACCTTTCCAACCCACTTTATTCCTTCTTCATTTCAGTCCCAGCTTTATGACTCACTTTGTTGGACCCAGTTTCTGATAGTCCTCCTTTATCACTTCTCTGGCTCGGGCTTCTGCATCCACTCTTATATTTGACTTTTTTGTTCTCCAGCCCCTGCCAAGAAACACAGATCCATCTTTACATGCCTCTAACAGAACCAATACATAGCAAATGCTGCATTTATTACTGCAGCGTACGCACACACGATGCACTCCTTCAGTGCCTGCCCTGCAAGTTTCAAAGAGCTGCACATCTCTGGTGGTTCACTTTGCATTATCTTCAGATCATGAAGACTGATGATGAAGGTCTCTGGTGCAGATACAGGCAATAAGGCCCTGTTTTATATATCCTTTCTGCAGTCATACAACTGGAACCCTGCAGAGATCAGGAAGTTTCCTCTCGTTTATATTCTGAACTGTTGCCTCCAGCACAGGCTGTGATTCCCAAAAGACAGTCCTAACTTTGCACGATTTCCTCATCTCTAGCAGATACCTGCTTGGGCAGAACAACGAGGAAGAGGGTGGCAGAAAATGAATCTGTCCCTTCACTTCTCAAGTCACTTGTAATTTCCTGGGTGATCCCAGGATGCTGCTGAGGATCAACAAAAATGTGAGGAATTTCTAACTGGCCGGGAATGTTAATGTGCTCCTGGCTAAGCCTCTTAGCCCAGCCAGCGCAAACACTGTTTGATCCTTTGTAGTATGTGCATACAAATGGTATATTCATATCTCACACCTCATCTCCCACCACATCCCATGTCGCTGAACCCAGTTTCTAACCCTGCCTGTGACCTTGACTAAACCCAGCTTTCTGCATCAGCTGCATCCATCCAGCCCCGTGGTGCCTGTGCTTCCTTAATTCATTCACCATTGCAAAGGGATATCGTGGCTGAATCTTCTATGTGGATGAATGGCTGCTCATTCAGAAATTCCTGAACCTCAAATAGATATACTTGGTGCTTTAACGTCTTTTGGGTTTTTTTGGGGTGGGGGGCTGTTATTGACGGCAGCAGCATCCCAGCTTAGCCAGCCTATACATCAGCCTTTTAATGTCTTTTGGATTCAAGCAAAGCCAACCTGCTATTGGAGCAATGTCCATCTGCCTGTACTGTGCTGCAGACACCAAGGACCTGCCTACATAGAAAGTCCAGCTGCTATCCCCGGGTCGCTACAGTCAAAGCAGCCCAACAGAGTCCTGCAGAACCTCGGCTGTACTTGTGCAGCTTTGCAATGTCTCTTCCGAGGCACCTCGCCACTGGGGAATACTGGTATCTGCGCTGGCCCAGCTATCCCAATAAAGGCAGGCTTTGTGCTGACAGAGACGAGCCAAACAAAACAAAAAGCATCACGTTCTCCAAGCACAAGAGCAATTTTGCATTTCACCAGGGGCTTTGGCCAGCACAGCTACCTCTACCCTCACCTGATCGTCCGAGGCCGTACCCCAGTCCCCACCATAGGACACTGGAATTCAGGCTCCGCATTGCACAAGCCCCGGGCATGCGATGCAGAGCAGCGCAGGTCTAAGCGGCTGCGAGCCAGCAGAGCATCCCACAGCAGCATGCAGAGCCTCCTGTGAAGCCCCACGAGCAACTTAAGGACTGACGTTTGGCATTTTCTGGATTGAAACTTTCCCATTGATTTTTTCCTGTCTCTATGACAATGTAAATATTTGGACACCTGTTCTCTTCTTTTTCCTCTCTTCTAGTTGCATTTTTAACTCAAAATAACAATTAAAGACTTTTCTAAATATTAGAAATTCTGTATGATCCCTGGAGGAAGCAGGACTGTGAGTTTGCTACTACCACATATGAGAGTGTGCAGGGAGAGAAAGGGCTCCAAATGAACGAGCATGGCAACACTACAACCATTTCTAGTGTACGCTAGAGGTTGCATGTATCCAGCAAAGATTTGCTGGAAAAACATGTTATTCTCAGTTACAGATTAACAGGTTGTTGTAAAATTAAGCCCTGCTGTGAAGTAATCTCTTCCAAACCCAAGTTTCTGCCCCAGGAACAAATCCTGGCTCTTTTATGTTCTAGGAGAATTTTGCTACTAATTCCAAGGGAACCAAGATTTCAAGTCTTCAAAGTTTGATCCTGCTTTCCCTTCTGTCAATTAACATCTGCCACTGATGTCCACAGGCCCAGGTCAGGCAGTAAAACAACCTTTAAAAATTGTATGTTTAATTGAAGGAATATATAATACATACTCTGTACATGCATGTATTTCACTTAGATAAAGTATGTGTAACTACGAGATATCTTTTAAACTTTCCTGTTGCATATCAACCTCTTAAAAATAGATGACCTGTTACAGCATAAGCATCCTGAAGTTAGTTATGAAAGCCCCCACTGTCCAGGAGATGATCCTGGGTGGTATCAGTAGATTCACTATGAGAACTGTGATGAACATGTGTTTCACAATGCTGGTATAACCAGACTATGTATATGTATAGTGAATATAAACGTACCTCAGGTTAATTCCTCCATACAGGATGGAGATCCATAGCCATCCCAGGAGAAGAAAAATCAGCATTAAAGGAAATGCAAACATAAACCAAGAACCAAAGTTCACCACATCACATTCTGGAAAATAACTAAGCAAACGGGAAAAATCAAGTTAATGCAAGAAGGGAAAACAACCCTTCAATTTATGGGTAAACAAACATCTGAAATCAGCAGCAAAATGTCCCACAGACTTGCCAGTGTGCATTTAAAAACTATTCCTCTGTGTGCATTAGCAGTTACCTGGGCACTAGGAGATTTGGGGAGCATTGTGTTGGGACAACCCCCCAGGCCACCCTGGCGCCCACAACTCACCCAGCCCAGCTGCGCAAGCCTCCGCGCGAAGATGGGAAAATCTCTCTCCAGGGGGCTGATGCTTTCGTACAATGACACTCCTGAACACCCAGGATTAAACCCTGCTACAGTAACTGCTGGAGAGTCTGAACACCAATCTCACAGGGATGCTGTACATGCCTAGGAGAGCCTGAACATACTACTTGTAGAGGCCAGCAAAGAAATACCTGCGGCGGGCACTTAGGATGGCACAAAGCTCTCTTCCTATGCACACAGAAGGCAACCTTTATGACTAAGAAAACAGGCCAGAAGTAGTGGGTACCTAATTTTCCTTTCTACCATACAGCAGTAGATAGAATTGCTCACAAAACACGACACAGCCGGTTTCATCAAAACAGTTACCAGATTAATTGTAAGTGTGTAGTCAAGCCCCATTAAATTCAATGGGATGAAGAGCATCAGTAAGGTGAAGCATATATGCACCGGTTTGGCTGACAGCCTGGCTGGGTATGCTGGAAACCCGCTTATTACAGCTAAGACTGATTCAACCACTCTCTGCTTTCATCTGCTGACAAAGTTTCCCAAAATGTTTGGGAAGGGCATGAATTTTGCCAACTAGTTCTCAGCACAGAAGGGAATTTCCTACAGGGACGGAGAACACATCTCTGTTTTCCAGGATTTACAGAGCTCTCCAGGATGGCCTCCCGTACCTCTTCAGCTGTCCCAGAAGGATGAGGTTTGGCGCAGTTCCCGTCAGCGTTGCTGTACCTCCAATGCTGGCCGCATATGGGATTGAGATGAGGAAACCTTTCCATATATTTGTTTTGTATTCCTCCTCTTTCTTTAAGTCTGAGAGAGCATCACTGGCAACCTCTTTCTCCTCCGTCAGATCTTTGCTTTAAAATAGTCCAAAAGAGAATCCGGTGAAATCCCTGGTTTAAATACAGCGCAACCACTTCAGAGCCTTGACAGAAGGAAAATTCCCAGTTTTTAGAAATCCAAGCTAACACTGTCCTCAAGGACACCTGAGCAGCTCAGTGCAGCAGAGGGGTCTGCTCGGTGAACTGCTACATGGGACCGGCAGCCTTGCAGAGGGCAGAGCACCCTCAGCACCCGTACGTAGGAGCTGGGGGTGCACGTGCCTTGCCCAGCCCCTCAGCAACTTGTAACACTTAGCATAAAGTCCACAGGACTGCTAAAAGGGAAAAAAAAAAATTTGATAGCACCAAGAGGAAAGAAACATCGGTTCCCGAAAAGATGCTTCCTTCCCATCGTTGTTATCAAAGCAGGACCACCGCCAGTGAGTAAATCCTGGTGGGTTTTACATCACCGTCTTCACACATTTGATGTTCCTGAGAAAACCAAGGCACAATTCCCCAGCAGGAGACACATCTGGCTACCATTTCAGAGTGGCTGGAAAATCTCTGCAATGATTTGGACATGCAGAGGGATGCTGGACACACAGAGGAGGGTTTCTCTTATCAGGCTGCTAGTGACTGGGACATTTGGTATAATCAAAACATTTCAATGATTGAATTTCAAACTCCTAAACTTGGTCTAGCTCAGGGGATAATTCTCTCTCTCAACTCTCTAATACAAACTTTATAGTTAACTTACTCCTCAGTACTTGCCAGAAACTGCATCTCAGTTGGTACAGTGTAAAGTTTATTCTGCTGTAAAGATGCTGAAAAAGAAAGATGAGGACTTTAAAACAGTTCAAAGCATCTAGAAATTTCTCCTTGAACCAAACAGAGGAATGGAGCAAACAACTGCCATTTACAGAGGAGGGCAAAGGAAGCGTGAGCTCACGCCAAAGGAATGGGGTCAGGAGCATCTGGCGGGGGTGAACAAGCCCATCTCCTCCTGCCACCGCTCCAGTCTCACCGCAGCACCCAGCTTCTCCTCCAACACCCAGAGGCGCTCAGTCCTTTTACTACTTCTGCCATTGGTCAGGCTCTGGGATCTTCTAACATGACCAGCAGTTCCAGGGCGCCCCTTATCAAGTCATGGGTTTGGGGTGGGGTTTTTTGGAGGAGGGTTAACCATAGCTCATTCTTAGGAAGAAAAACTGTTGGGCCTGATGTATCTGTAAGGCACGTTCCTCAAGGTACAGCAGGAGCACTCCCTTCCACGGAGCTCCATTCCCAAGGGATGAGAATTTTACCCCCTGTAGACATCTAGCGCAAAGTCACTGTAAAGCCATAATTCACTCTTTAAAGACAGGAGTGGGGCACATTTGGGGATTATGCTTCGTACCAGGTCCTCTGAAATCCACCCCAACAGCAAGGACCATTCCCAAGCCCATCATCCCCTCCATAAATGACAGACCCTGCAAGCTGAGCAACCAGTCCCTAACACAAGTTTAGAGCCACCCCAGAGGGACTCTGTCTCATACCCAATTCCCAGGGACCCTCCTGCATATTTCACACATGCTCTGCCTCACTGTCCTCCTTATCCCCAACCACAGGGAACACAAGCAGGACTCAGGAGAACTTGAGGAAAGGGTGTATTTTGACCAGAATTACCAACGTTCTCTTTGGCAGTAAACTGGGAGGTGCACACCACTCTACCCCACACGTACATATGGGAGAACTCAGAAATCAAAAGACAGAAAAGTGATACAATCACTCTTTTTTTACCAGATCTCACACTAAGGCTTGTGGCATTTGTCGTCCTGGCTCATGGCTTGACATCCTGAGTTTGGGAGTAGAGGTGTGTTATTAAACCCCCTTTTCCATATTCCTCCTCAGGACTGGAGCACTTGTCAGTTTATCCACCTTCAGCCCAGGCGGCCCTTCCCCATCACTGCCACCTCTGCTGCCTTTCCTTGGGCTATTTGCACGGTTTTGGGTGCAGAGGCCTGTGTCCCTGCACCTCCCCAGGCTCTGCAGACCACTGTGTGCAGAGCCCAGTTCCTGGTACTGCCACCCCAGCAGTCCCCAAATTTCCTTGCATCCCTCCTCAGGCCAAAACACCATCCTTTTCTACTCGTATACGCACTAGAGACTGAAAGCAGTGCATGGAGAGTAGCCAATGGTCAAAGTCTCGACTCGCTCACATGTGCATCGAAGACACCGAGCTCATTGCAGCTCGGTGAACCAAGGATTTTTTAAATGTCATGTTTTACACATCACTAATTTACTGAATTGGAGTTAATTGGCTTGGACACACACATGCTGAGCTTTCGTCCCAATGATGCCGCAATGGAGGGATGTAATTAGAAGGACAAACATTAACCCGTGGTTGACTGTTGATCCCCCAATGCATTTAGCCCAAGGCCTCTTACCACTGCCATCCCATTCAAGCCTAGTTCTGGCTCTGCAAAGACATATTCATTCCACCTCTTTACATTTTTCATTTTTTCTCCCTGCTAAGCCCAAACTCCCATCCCATCTTGCCAGGACCATCTGTGAGTTACCTCTCAAGGAAGGTTTGCAAAAGACAACCATGCAAAGGAAAGCCAGAGTTGCTGCAGAGCAAATTTTTCCTGTGAAACTTGTAAAAAGGAGTTGAAAATTGTTATAGGTCCGTAAGTCAGAAGACACCAAAGTCCACTGAGGTAGGACCTGGCTGTACACACCTCTCATGGAACAGTATGAGAAGGATTCAGTGGCTATTTCACCCAAATACCTTGTATACCTCAGAGGCAGAAAGGCTTGTCCTAGATAAGTTTGGCTTTAGTGACATTTTTATTGTTTCTGGAAAGTTGAAAAGGCCTGAGAAGGAATATTTCCACCCACCGAGGGGTACAGGCAGCAGTGCTGGGGCCACACCCTGCCAGCACAGGCTGGGGTTAGGCAGCCAAACCAGGCAGCGGTGTCCAAAAATGCGCTTTTCCCACCTGCCCCTTTAGAGACATCATTTCCAGGTCTGAGACCCAGCAAAACACCTCAAGCACCGACTGCAGTTTATCTTGAATTTGCAGAAGATATTCCCTATGCAGGAAAAAAAGGATGGAAATATTTTCTTGTGATTTTTACCTGGAAATATTTAAGCTGCTCAGAGAAATGAAATATTGCCAATGATGGGTTAGTGGGCAGAGAGCAGGAGAGATGGTCAGGCTCACTAGCACAGCAGTTTCCAGTTTGTCACTGGAGATGTCAGAATTGTAGGGAATCTATAACCCATTTCCAAAAGGAAAATTCTGGAAGTTGAAAAAAGCCTGTTGGTGTTCAGTTTATAACCCTACTTTGATCAACCAGAACCAGCTGGGACTTCAGACGCCAAAGCTCATCTAATGGCATTCTTGCATCAGTAGCCAATAGTGTCAAAATGAACAAAACACTACACTGAATTTTAGCTATCAAGGGCACAAGCATGCAAACGTTTACTGACCTATAACATGCTGTCCACATGGTTGAGCACAGACATAAGTGATGGCAACCTTGAGGTTCTCTCATCAGCAAAAATGTGCGACCAACTGACCAGACACATCACTTAAATTCTGGCACTGCGTTTGTAAGCAAAGCCCTTCACAAAGCTGGTTCTATGCACTTGTTGAGATTTCTTCAGAAAATCAAATGCTTTTACATGCTACATGTTCTTTAATATATTTAATTTTATTTTTTTAGCCACCCAAGTAATTTTTAGCCTCCTGGACACTACTACAGTGTTATTAAAGCATATCCAAGCAGATTTACAAACTGACCTTATTGTATGCCACTGTAAAAGTCTGCTTCCACATACAGTCCTCTTCACAAATAAATCTGCCTGTCTTTTTTGGAACACAGATTACAAATTCAGTTAGATTATAAAAATTAGGTAAGCTATGAAAGGAGTATACCTTTTTCTCAAATGCACATTCCTTACATTCAGTTGGGTTTCATCAGGTCTGTGAAAAAACTAACTGCAACAGCCCCACTGGAGATGTGCAACCAGCCCTGACTGCAGGTGACACCCGACAGACAGGAACCCCCTGCAGAAAGTTCACCTTCACGTCTCTGCTTCTAGGTGTAACATCACATTCATTGCTTTTGACTGACTTCAGGTTTAGGACTTCCTTCGAGGAACCCAGTTTTTCTCATCCATTCAGCAAGATTATAGAAAAGGATGAGTCTACTACCGTGGGACACTAAAGTTCAAATAAAAAGTCTACAAGAAAACCTGCATTTTGATGTTGTACGTTTTACAGATGACTCCACCTTCACTTGTATTTATTATTTTTATAAGCCTCTACCTGGAAAGAAAAATACATCATCACGCCATCACATGATATTTGCAAAGCATCACTTTATTCATTCTTCTACTTGCATGCCTCTCCCTTTGCCCTTTCTGGCTTCTCTCACCACTGTAAGCGTTGTGAGCTAAGGACGTTAATTTTGTGCTTGCCAATGGCTAGGACAACGGGGGTCTTGATTTTATGTGTTCCCAAACTCTACTGTATTTACAGTCACACTACGCAGTCAAAGCATTTCAGAGGATGGGGTCAAGGATGTTAAAAGAAGACTAACAAAACACAATGCTTCTACAGAATAAGAAATTATAGCAAGAAGGTCAGTGGGGTTGATTTTAATAGATGTGAATGGTCAAAAATTCATAAAGCAAATGTGGTAAAGCAACCTGGAGTGAAAATATCTCATGACTGCTAGACATTAATGACGAATGATCAATTATATCTTTATTAGAGTACGCACACTTCTTCTGTGGACTCATTTTTCTGCCTTAGGACTCAGTGGGAATGAAAAAGCCATTGCTTTTAAATCACAGGGGCAGAATAATTACTAATTAGTGCAAGAAAGAGAAGCTGTGAATGCCGCTCCAACTGTCAGTAATAGCTGCAAATGGGACTTTATGACTTCATTTCTGTTTTGGTGTTTCTCATCACTGTCTGCCAGAGCCCAAACTCCATGTAAACGACTTGTGAAGAAAGGAGGAAGACCCTATGTGACTGCATACCCCTGACCCCGCCTGTCCATGACCTGCTCAAGAACACCAAGCCCTGTGTGCTGGCATGGAGGGGCCGTTGTCCATACCCTTGCCTTGCTCTCGCTGCCTGGCCAGTCCCTTGCCTGTCCCTGCAGCAACGCACCATTACGTAGCACTCAACTGCCCAGGTGTTACCACCTACAGCCCTCCCTGGCTCTGGCTATCCCCGCAGTGAGGCATCCCTAGGAAGCCCATCACCACTGTGCCCACAGAGCTGGACTTTAACTTTGGCCAGCAGCTGGTTTATGGAGCAGGTTGGCTGGGCATCACCACTTCTTGGTTTTTCTAGACAACTCGTAAGCATTGCCTCCTGCATGACGTGTGGAAGGGGCAGGATAAAAGGGAGTTTTATGCCAATACTCTTCCACCGCAGTAATAAAAGTGTGTATTACAATGGGACCAGCACCGAGATCAAGCTGCAGCTCAGAAACCTGGTACCTGTGCCAGTGAAGTCAATAAAATGGGGCATATTTGACTGAAGCAGGGCAGACCTCAGCTGGTTTATACTACTGCCCTGTCTCAATTACCTTGGTTTTCTTCGTTTTCCCTGTTCATATCCTTAGATGTGTCTTTCTCCCCAAAGAGGCTTTTTAAAATTGCATTTGCAATTGGAAGCATCATAGCAGTGGAGGCAGTATTACTTAACCACATGGACAGGAAAGACGTTGTCAACATCATCCCTAAAATTAATCTGGAAGAGAGAAAAAAGGAAAAACTGAATCTTTTCAGTTTGACAAGTTCTCTGATATATTACAGCTATAGGGAGAAAACTCCTGTGCAGGGATAACAAAACTAATAGCAAAAAGCACTTCTGTGACTATCCTGTAACTGGATGGAGCACAAATACGGGGCTGAACCAAAGAGTCTCCTTGTGCTCCGCTGGCCTCTGAGCAAAGGCAACCAGCTGAATAAACCCAATAAGCTGGAAAAAAGGGGGTGTGGACAGCCCCCTGGTATGGGAGACGCTCGCATCATGGTCCACCCCAGCAGAGCCACTTCCCAAGCGCCTGTGGCTCACGTCCCCCATGGAGACCCCCCTGCTCCCATAGTCACCTGGCTGGCTGGACTCCCACCAACATGAGGACCCGCAGAGCGATCCTGCGGTGTAAATTCCACTCCTCAATGGCTGAGGCCATGATTAAACCACTGAGGAAGAGGAAATTGGTGTCTAAAAAATATTGTGGGCAAACTTTGTTAGATGGGAGGATCCCCAGGAAGGGAAAGAGGACGATGGGCAGCAGAGCCGTCACGGCCAAGGGCAGTGCTTCCGTGCACCAATACAGTGCCATCAGCAGGATCACATAGAGACATCTTCCTTCCTGCAAAAGAAGGAGAGAGGAAAAGTAAGGCATGTGGCATTACAGAGACATCTTTTCACTTGGAGACACTTAGACAAGCAAAATGCACCAATTACTCCTTCAAGGATACAGTATCTCTCCCAAATCACTTCCACGGAGTGCAACATCTTCCCCCCTACATTGGGTAGGGGTTCAGGACTTACACTGATCCTCTGAGACCACAGCAAAACCCAAATCCTCTTCGATGGCCTGAGCTTCCTATGTGCTGCAGGGTGGCAGTGCACTGGGGCATCAACCAAGGAAGCTCTGGAGAACAGGAACTGTCCCAGCATATTGAATTAGGGTGCTAATCCTCAGCAGGCACTGCTACTAACATCCTTAGGTGTCCCAATATCTGACCCTGCTACACTTAATGTTTGTGCTTTCTCTCCAACTTCTACAGACCGTGCTTTGCATGGCTATGGAAAAACAGCTTCGAGAGATGGATGTATCAAGTCCCCACATTTGCAATAGGAGGCACACAGAAAGGTTTCTTTTCTTGGATCAGTGTCTCCCAAGAGATCTGTGAGAGCCCATTCCATGGCAACCCATCCCAGTCCCTACGGAAATCAGTAAATCAAGCGCCCTGGTGTCACGCCACTTCCTGAGGGCAGGGAGCTCGCCCATGCCCAGCATCGCCCCAGCCTCAGCCAAGGCTGGCAGAAATCCAGTGCCCCCACGCCGCAGCGTGAATTCATTCATCCGCCCAGGAGGCACAAACTAGACCAAAGCCATTTGTCCTGACAGCCACAGCCGAAATGACGAGCGACGGAAAGAAGTCAGGAGAACAGCTCCAAGCTCAGGAGGGGAGAGGCCCGGGGGGGCAGGGGGGAGCCCAGCACAGAGCTGGGCTTCGTCACGGTGGGGCTGAACGGGGATATTGTCAGCGGCCACGGGGCAGAGTGCCCACAGCACTATAAATAACCGCTGAGAGTCATTTGGAAGCCACAGAGCTATTTATTTTACCACTCTTTTCCAGCTTGTTGAACAGGTTGAATTGTTACTCAAAGGCACCTCTGTCCCTCTGCTTGGACCTTCCTCCCCGGCACCCAGGGCTGGGCTTGCTGGGGCTTTTGCAAGAGAGATGGTGGCTCTGCTCCCTGCCGTGGCTGGGT
Source organism: Sagittarius serpentarius (assembly GCA_034782735.1). NCBI lineage: Eukaryota > Metazoa > Chordata > Aves > Accipitriformes > Sagittariidae > Sagittarius > Sagittarius serpentarius. The sequence continues at coordinate 21,594,121 of JAVKLA010000010.1, forward strand.
CGGGAAGAGGGAGGGCTGGGAACTGCATGGAGCTGCGGTTTGGGGATAACGTGGTCCCAGCTGCAGTGCTTGAGCATGCAGCAAGGCACCAGAGCAGGTACGGCGAAGCCACAACTTGCCCGGCCACCTGCAAAAAATTCACTGCTGGCCTCAGCTGGATGTGGTCATTCCCAAGCTCCTAGAGCAGACACCAGCCCAGTAACACACCCACAAACTGAGGATAAAATATAACCACGGTTATTGACAAAGCCAAAGAGCAGAATCTACCCTGACACCCAGCTGGGTGCATAAAGCCGAGTGAATTGAAACCAATAAGGATTTATCGTTCAATACAACTGTAGTGAGTGTTTGAAAAGTGGCAAGAATGACAGCATTTCTCATTTGCTTTTGGCACTCAGGCTTTGCATTTCACAAGCAGTTCTGCTAGTAAAGTTCCAGTGCTTCAGTGCACGTGGAAACGTGAATACCGCAGAACCAAGAATAATTTGCTTTGATTTTTTTTTTTTTAAATACATAATCGCAGCGGAGCCAACACTTTGCGTTAAGTTCCCAAGATCTGGATTTAAAGACCACTTCCAGTCCTAATTTTAGATCCCAGTAAAATGCAATATGAGATAGTGTGAAGTAAAACCTTTTATGTTCCCAGGGCTCAGCCCCAGCACCTGGCAGCTCCCATGAGCTCCCCATGGCTTCACTTCCTCCAAACCAGCAGGACCAGAGCAACGAACCTGGCAGTGCTGAATTTCGCAAAAATAAAGAATCATGTTTTAAAATGTTTTACTCTGGTGCTTTTTACACACCAAATAAATAGCTTTGCTCTCATTAAGCCCTTTTCCAAATGATCTCTAAAGGCCATATAAATAAATTTTTTCTCCCACTGGCAAAGTATTCTTCAGTTTTCTGCAAGGAAAGTTGCACCAAAGTCATCATCAAAATAAAGACACTTTGCCTCTTACAGGGGTAGAGCAACAGAAAATATGTAACAATGCCCTGATATAAGAGCATATCAGTGAAGGCTTTAATTGACTTGATGAAATAGATGAAGTACTATTTAGAAAACTAATTATAAGTAAGGGATAATTATTCTCTGGTGTATGGAAAATGTTCTGAAAAACATTGCAATGAAACACAGCATGAAGCTAATAACTAATCTTTCTTGCAAGATCAAAAGCCAAGGGGTAAAACCAAAACAGGGCAGAAAGAAATGCTTTACGGAGGATTTTCCCAAAATTTTGAAACCTGTATGGATCAACAGCAAACCACTTGAAAAAGAAAGATGTAGTATTGTTTATCCAATTTATTCTACCCCCAAAGAGGACAAATTGCACCTATATTTAACTGTTATATTAAAAGTTTTTCACTGAAGATAGGACCATCACTGAACAAAAAGGAACAAGACCACTTCAGAATAAATTAGATTCGGAGCAAGCACTCCCCAGAGTAAAAAACATTTAGAACCATTAATAAAATTGAACCAAACTCTATGTAAAATGTAAAGGTTTCTGGTTTCAAGCTATCCTGCAAATGTTAATTAATGCTCCCAGTGCCCAGCAAGTTTGTTTAGTATGCAAACGATAAATGCTAACAAATTTCAGAAGAATGGTCTTTTAGGGAGATGGCCATGGCTGCCCAGGGACGGTCTGGGCTGCATCCACTGTTGTGTGCAGCACCATCACCCCCACATGATCTTTATCCTTCGATCCCTCTGCTGTGTCACTGTCAGACTCCTTCTGCTTCTTTCACCTCCCTGTAGCTTTGGTTTTATTTTTTTTTCAAAACGAGCCTATCAAAGTTCAGGGGGAAAAATGGTAGCACATAGGAACTTTAAAGTGGGTCTTGTGATTGGGTTAATTTTATAACCATTTAATGATTTCCAGGGAAATGCTCCGTGGCTTTGGACTGCAGTAGCTCTCCTTCCTCTTGCTCAAGAGCCTTGGGAACAACCTCTGCCCCTCCAGACACAGATCCTGTCTTCGCCGTACTGAAAGCACCGGGGATTTTCCACGCCGGGGAACCTGCTCAGCTATGGCAGAGGAAGCCAAGCCACGAGGTAGCCTCCTGTGGGCAGGCGAGCTGGAGGGAGCAGGAGGTCTCCTGGAAGGGCAGATGAGGTAGCCCAGGGAAAGGAGGTGCTGGCAGGGAATGTGGGTCAGATGAGGCCAACTGGCTCCCCTAGGCATAGCACTGAGGCACGGGCATGTATAAGCCACCAGTCCCCACTGCCAACCTGAAAGGGGACATCAGGAACTTGAGCTGGACCTTGTTCTCCACCAGCCCCAGGCGGCCCTTGGGCAGCCCAGTGCCACCTGCCCAGTGCCCACAGCCTCCCCACCAGACAGACCCAGCGCTTAAAGAAGCCGTACCTTCGCACCGCCAAGCTTTGGTTTCTCTCCATCAACCTTTGTGTGTTACGTGGTCATCACAGCCTCATCACCCCCTCACAGGCTCCCCCATCACCCTTCCGCCCCATGACCAGGCGAACTAGGGGCATACAGCTGACAGGGCTCCTCCAGGACCTCGATTCCAATACCAAGAGATATTTTGGCTCCACCGGAGCTTTTCAAGTCCTTTTAAACCACTGCTACCACAACAGAACATCCTATTTGCAATACTCAGAACTACTCAATACCAAAAAAAAAAAAAAAAAAAAAAAAAAAAAAAAAAAGCACTGGTGGCTTTCAGCACCTCACTTGCAAACTGCCCTCACTTTGCATCTGTGACTGTGCTACTGGCCATCTCGCTCACACAGCACGTTCTCCCATAGGATGGATATGTGAATCTGATTTTTACTAACTCAGCTCTTGCAAACATCATGTAATCTGGACATAAACCAAGGCCTGTTTACCAGCCTTCCTGCCAGCAGAGTTGTTTTGCTCCCACTGAGTATTTGCAGAGTGGCTAGAAAAGGGCTAGTAACACAGGGACATGAGCTGCAAGAGCTTCAGAGAAGATGTTTTGCTCTGGATTCATGCTAATTAAACACTTTTATTTAAACTTCTTGAAGTATTCTGTAGTTGGCAGAAAAACAGGATCATTTTCTCTGTTTTACAAATGGGACAGCTGAAGCTCAGAGAAAGTGGGCAAATTGACCAAGATCACGTAGGAAACTAATGACAAAAATGAAATGGGCATCTTAGAGAAAATCTTCCCCGGCTCAGAGGTCTGAGGCTCACACCTTCTCTTGGAGGTAGCAATAGATCCTACATCTTCAAACACTCATGGACTGTGAAGCTAAAACAACACAGTGTGATGATCTGACACCCTGCGTGAGGTTAACAGGGCTCCCCTTTTCAATCTCCATTTCAGCATCAGGGTTTGGTTTTGTTTTTAAGATAGATCCACCACATTTGATTAGGAAAGAAAAAAAAAAAAAAAAGACATCCTCTGTGATGGTGAACCTAACACAAGTTTAATATGCCGCTCCTATGGTTAATTATTAACCTCATTGTTAAAATTATGTGATAATCTGAATCTGCCAGCTTCAATCCTCTGCATCTTCTTATATGCTCCTCCTTTATGCCTTAGCCTGGGCTGCCCTTATCCAAACTCTGCTCATGATGGATGCGCCTTCAACGTAGCGATCAAGTTACTCCTTGCCTTTTTGTTCTTTGGAAGAAATAAGTTGAGGTCCCACAGCCCTTCATCACATGGCCTGTTTTCCAGTCCTTTACTCATTCTGAGACTTCTCCAGTTTGTCAAAGCCATTTCTGAGCTATGGAAGCCAGACTGGAAGGACGTTCTGCTGAAAGCCACAACCTCATCAAATAGCAGCCTGGTAGATCCTCACCACTCTTGCTCAACTTTCACATGTCCATACACACATTAACCATCTTGGCTGTGGGTAGCCAGCCTGGTAGCTGTGTTCAACAAATTACATATTGCCATCTCAAGCCCTTTATTGGAATCTGCTTCCCAAGAGGGACTCCAGATCAGCCTGACCTGCAGCCAGCATTCCCGGTGGTCTCCATCTACCCTGGGGCTTGTAGAAATGCACCCAGTTTATCAGTTCACAAAACTCCCCTGGTAGCTCTTATAAAATTCTTGTATGAAAGTTTGCTAAACCTGTAGACTTTAAAGTAGCCAGGGTTGGATGCAGGTATTCTAATTTCCCTTTAGTTACTCTCATAATAAAAACATTTAATTATCAGACAACTTCTTATGATATAGGACTGTACTACAAGCACTTTCCTGAGTACAGAACAAAAATGCTTCACTGAATACGGCTTTTCTGCATTGTCCACCTGGCAACAGAATACCATGGGTCAGATTCCTTTTGTGCCACACATTCAAAACACTGCTCAACACCCTCAACACCCTGCCCAGGCATTTCTTCCTCCATTCTTTCACATCCCTTTTCATGTTTTCTATGGTTCTTAGCTTCCAGATAATATTGGCTCAACTTCCCTTTTCCCCCAAGTGTTGCTGGTTTTGCTTCCTCAAGCAAGCCTCACCAGGCTTGCCTTCTCTCCAGACTGAAGCTCAGAGTGCACATGGTAAAATGTAGTCACCCCACTTCCAATTACCACCCCTTTTTCCTCAATTAAGTTCTTCCTCTCATCTCTTTTAACTGATCATTGCTTCTGGTTTTGTGAAACTGGCCTTTCTAAATCACCAAGCACATACATAGCAGAGATGGACTTTGTGCATGAAATGTTTAATCAGGCTACAATCACTTATTTCACCTGCCAGGCTGCTCTCCTGACTGCTACCTCTTTGCCTGCCTGTGCTCCTGCTGTGGGCTCCAGCCCAGGACCCAGCTCCCCCCCACTTCCCAGCAACACCCCGCTCCCAGCCCACCACCCCACCCACCCACATCGGCATCAGCCCCTTTCCCCACAAAGCCTTCGTTCATGCTCTTTGCTTTCAAGTGTAAGCAATGTCATTTTTCTTCTGGAAGTTTTTAAAGTCTCCTTGTTCTAATCAGGAGGACTCATTACGTCCAAGTTAATTTTAAATTGCTCTATGGCCGCCGAGGAAGTCAAATCTGTTTTCTGAAGGCATTGGGCCCTACTTGCCTGCTTGGAGCTCCTTTTAGCAGATTTGGCTGCCTCAGCTGTTACCAAGCCAAGAGGCTGTAGACATTGAGTTCATTAGAAGCTGTTGGAACAAGCTCTTTGCACAGCTCATTAAAAGTGCCCCCCATGCCCCTTCCAGCAGAACAGTTCCTCCAGCCCCTCCTGCCCTGCCCAAGCTCTTTGCAATCATTCACAGCCCTCTGAGCAGGGGGGTCGCAGGCACTTCCACTCACAGGACAAATATTCAGCCATTTTAGCAGCAAGCAGAGCAGGAGGTGGCACACTGACCCTTGCACAGAGAACTGGTTCTCGGGAAGTGGCTCCACACAGAGCATTTCTTTCTGCTGTTTCGTATGATGGACACAAGTCACTATTCCAGCCACAGTTCAGGAGGGAGCATACCCTGAGGTCTCAGCAAACCCACCCACAAAACAGAAATTTCGTTTCTCTATGTAAGAGAAAGGAGATGCAGACAAAAGCGCTTATGCAAGTCCTCCTCTCCGTGACTGCAACCTACAAAGGGCATCAAATAAAAACAAGGGCTATCAATGTAGTGTCAGCACCAGTGCCAGCCCTGATGTTGTCTCTCTGCGAAGAGACTCACACAGAGATATGGAGAACAACCACTGCAGGGTGACAGCTGATGAGAGCTTTAATAGCAGCTTGCAGATATGTATGCTGGAGTTCATCAGCAATAAGCAAGGCCAGACTTGATGGATGATTTTTCTCAAAGGATTTTGTCTCCAGGGAAATGTCACCTAGGTGCAGGTTTCACTGGAAAACCCATTGCACCCAGATGTGTCACTCAGAAGTACACACATCCAAGAAGCAATGCACTATTTGTGGTCCTCTGTTTTATCAACTTTAGCTCACGATTTCTTGGTCTCCAGATCCAAGTGAAACGCTGCCCTTGAAGCCAAAGCTCAGGTGTCTTTTTATGGCTCCAATCCCTTGGGAGATTAAAATTGCTGAGCATCCCAGTGGGGAGAAGGTAAGTGGTGACATGATGTGGGACCAGATTTTAGCATCCCCAGAGCAGGAAAGTACTGCAGAGCTGCCTGTAAGACACCTTCTCACATGGGAAACCTCATCCTGAGACTAGCAAGGGCTGAGCCTCACTGCTTCTCACCTCCTACCAGTTTCCCTAACACCCTGCAAGGCAGCACACAGACCATCCCAGCAGGAACATGGGCTTCTCCAGCCCGTCCAGCTCTCCCATGCCCCCGATGCACAAGTACTTGGTAGTACCAAGGTTGCTACAACGACTGCAGCACACCCAGGAGCTCCTCCTGCCCCAGCCTGCTCTCCATGGGTGCCCTGCCTAGGACAGCCTCCCAGTAACACCAGCAGCAGCCCAGTCAGTTGAATTCCTTGTGAGATGGAGCGTGCTGAACAACTGCAGCAGCTCTCACAACCTGGCTGCCCAGGATAGTGCGAGGCTGGACTCGAGTCGCATGTTAGGATAAACCATCCGACCCGAGCAGGGCAGCTGGGGCACATTTTTTCCATCGTGCACCAGGATAACTTCCAAACTCTACCACCCCAGATCCCCCACCTGCTGAGCCCTCACCTGTGTGTTGTTCCCCCCCCTTGGTGTTTTTACACCGCAGTTAAAAGCGTAACCTGCTCCCTTCCTCTCCTGCAGCACCCTGCAGCTTGGGCTACGGAGGGCAGTTCAAGCAAGTTCCAGCCATCAGAACTTAATCCCCTGTTGATGCAACAGCAAGTTTCCTTTCTTGCTGAACAAGTGAGAGAACTTTATGTTGAAACTGCAGATGAATCACTGACCCCTGAACATGAATAGATAGAATTTTGCGTGGTAGCTCACAGATACAGGTTCACCCCTATGCCAAACTCAGGGAGAACTTGGTGAAGCTGCAGTTGGACTTGCTTGAAATGTTGCACTGGTTAACAGCTGCGTGAGCATCAGAGTTTTGACAGCAACAAGTGCTGCTACCAACTGTAATGCATTTCGTGCCCATAGAAAATGAAGAACAGATTGCTAAGGTGATCAGGCAGATCGCTAAGTCAGCTCTGCCAGGGCCTCTCCTTCCCTGCCCACAGCTGCCCCACTGCTTCTTCGGCTTCTCAGCTGCAAACACTTCCACTTTCCCATCACCAGTTTTTCTTTAAAAACCAGCGTTGCTCAGACTGGACTGTCCACGAGGACCTCCGTGGGTCACACCCAGGACCAGGCTACCAGCAGACTGCAAGAGTGAAGCGGGTGTGAAGACCACCATTACACCAGCAGAGACTTTTTTTTCTTCTGTACCTGTGGAGAAATCTCTTTCCTGAACACCCAAATCTTTACGCAGCCTGTGTAACACTATACGCTTCTACCAGTGCACAGAGCATCTAGATTGAGGGCCCTCCCGCAGCGCAGTGCCAGGTTCATCTGTGATTTATTCTCACAATTTGCAGTTCAGGCACGAGCTTGCACTGCGCGTACAATGCGTCTCCTCACCCTCTAACCATATCTCATGATTTTACAAGTGCCAAAGTCAAACAATATACTATTAAATATAATTGAAGTCACTTGTTCAGCTACCTTAAATGAATGTACAAATACAGTTATCTACTTATGAATCTGCAAAGGAATTAAGTACCTGCTGTGCAATGTGCTTTCTGCTCTTTGAGGTAGACATTTAGTATATTCCTATTAAGAACTCACCCAATAATGCAAAATAGAAGAAAAGGAGATTAAATCCAAAGAATTTTCTCTTTTAACATACTGAGTCATTAAATAAAGCAACGGTCATTCTGTGGGTTGGTTTTTATTTTAATTTGGGAGAGTTATTTGCTATCTTGAACACAAAGGTTTCACCTGACAAGCACTATACAGGCAGAAGTAAATGCCACCTTTGCATCCTTACAGCACCTGAATCATTCTATAATCACTAAGTACGAACATCACTTATTTTCTGATGTAAACAAAGTTATTCTCAAGTGGACGTGAGTCAGAACGTAAGAGTGAAATCCTACCCATACTGAAGTCAATGGCACAAAATTTCCCAGTGACTTCACTGCCCCGTGGATTTCTACCCAAGGCTTGGACCTCCTGGTGCATGACCACTGCGTACATGGGACAGCTGCAAAAATCCTCCAGTCTCCAAAGTTTTGCCACAAATTGCTTAATGTGCAGCCTAACACACATGCCAAAGCCCAAACCTTACCAGGAGACCAGCTTTTCCATGTCTACAGAACAACACAAATGTCTTACTTGCAAAGCCTTTTCGGACACAACACCAAAGGTGTGTGTCCCCCGAGAATCGCCCGCAGCGGTGCAGGCAGCACTCGCGGCTCCTCTGCATTTCTCAGCCCTGCAGCACAAACCCCGCTGCACAGCCACCTCCAGCTCCGCAGCATCCCTCTCTCCCTGCCCACACCGCTACCCGGAGTGATTCCCATGGCAAAGGGGATGGGACAGCAACGCCAGGCAGCCTCAGAGCCCTGGGCACTTGCCTTCCACCCCAGCTCTACAAACACCTTGCTGGGTGATGCTGGCTGTGGACCTGCTTTGCCTCAGTTTCCCCAGCTCCCCTTTGAGCGCTACCGACAAAAACTATGGTAAGGCAGCTAGGTATCCACAAGAAGTGATCGCTGAGTGCCGCTTAGTTTGAGCTGATTCCGAACGATAGGTCCCTTACACCTCCCGATGTCTATATAAGCAACATCAATACAGTTTGTGCCACCTATCCCTTCTTCCCTCTAAAAAGTTAAAATAACCCCAGGATGCCCCCTCCAGTGACACTCTAAGGTGGCTGCAGAACGGTGAGGAGCTGTGTGGCAGACCGCAGGCTTTGGTGGTGCCCTCCCTCCGTGGGGCAACCCTGGCAGGCAGCAGGGTGACCCCCATGAGGGCCAAATACTGCTGGGGCTGAGGCAAGAGGTGAGCAGCAAGGTGGGACAGAGCACCCAGGCTACGTCCCCGGTCCATGTCCCCAGGGCTGTGCCCCACAGTTCGCGCCCCCAGTCTGTAACGCTGATCCAGACACTTGGTCTATGCCCCAAGCCAGCGTCCCCAGTTTGTGCTCCTGGCCCACGGCCCCCGTTGGCGCACCCCCAGTTGGCGCACCCTACTTGGTGCCCCTCAGTCTGTGCCCCTGCTTGCAGCCCCCGCCCCATCCGTGTCCCTGGTCAGTGCACCCCAGTCGATGTCCCCCTACTCCGTAAACCCCCCTCCCCAGCGGGTGTCCCCAAGCTGCGGCCCTGGGTGGCAGCCCCAGCTCGGGGGGGAAGGTCGGCATC
>JAVKLA010000010.1:21626341-21667518 GCA_034782735.1 Sagittarius serpentarius
GGGACACACCGCCCCCACCCCCCCACCCCCCGCCCGCCCCAGAGAGCAGGGGTGCCGCGTGCCCTGGGCTTGATGGAGCCCCCGGATAGAAGGGAGATGGGAATTCAGGGGCAGCCCGGCACGGGGGTGGGCAGCAGCTGGGGCTGCCCTGGGGGGGGAAAGGGGAAGGAGAGGGGACGGGGACCCTTGGGCCTCATGAGAGGATGGAGTGGGCCCAGGTCAGGGCGCTGGCTGCTGGGGCAGCAAGCAGGGCTGGGTGCGTTGGGTGGGGGGCAAGTTAGCTCTGGGGGCAGCAAGCAGGGCCACTGACATTGCCAGGCTCTGTGGGTGATGGTAGAGAGAGCTGTAAGTTAGCCTGTGGCAAGGGGGCTTAACAAGCCCAGGGTAAGAGGGATGTCTTTCCTGCTTCTTTCAGAAAAACATGATGCAACTTTCCAAACCCAACAGCTTCAGCCCACGAAGCATGAGGAATCTGCAAGGGGCTGCCCGGCTCATCACGCAGAGCACGCCGTGTCTGGGTGTCTGTGCTTGTACAGAATGCAAGGCGATGGGAGAGAAGGTGCTGGGAGAGCCTGGGGGATGCCGCAGAGCAGAGTCCCACCTCCGCTCTTGCAGCCCTTGCGATGAGGGGACGTACCCACCCGGGAAGGCCCCCCTGCTAGGGAGACGGCTCTGAACCTGCCAGCTGGCGTCACGGCGTCTGCACCTCCATCACAGCAGAGCCCGGCTGGTGGCACTGAAAAATGGAAAGGCCGTAGAGGATTGTTTAAATGAGAAGCTGAAGGAAAGCCAGTGGGTGTAGAAATTCAGACTTGCACCCCTTGTGAGGAGGATGTGGCCAGTATCCAGGGAAAAGAGCAGTGGGGAAATAAATGGTGCAGCTGCAGTAAATAAGGTGAATTCAACTGTGTGTAGTGCTGGCAGACCCACAGGATTACTATTAAGCAACAAAGCAGGGGCAAAACTTAGAGGTGCTTCTGTCCCTACACCAGACGCTTAAAAAAAAAAATAGATAACGCCAGGCTTTCCCGTTGCCCTGAATGACAACTCAAGTATCACTACGGATTTCTCGAGATGGGAAATCCCAGATTCCAATAGGAAAAACATAGAGCCAGGTCTGTGTTTCTGACCTCTGATCAGGATGACGGTAATGATCAGCAAATACAAAATGAGATTAGGGAAACACGTCAGCTCAGTGGTCCATCAGGGAGAAAAAAAAAGTGGATACAATAATGAGTCTCCTGGAACAAGGAGTGCTAGAAGTGGAGGGGAGGGCTGCTGCTCTGCGTTTGGTGGGGAGTGGTACACAGGACCTGCTTCACAAGGTGTTTGTGGGAGAGTTGCTCTCTGCTAGTGACCACAAAACAACCAATTTAATGCTGTAGTGGGAGAGAGCACACCAAATAAATCCAGCGTGTGGCTCTGCAATTTCAAGAAAGGGAACTATGAAAAAATACGGTGATTAGTCAATAACAACAAAATGAAAAGGAACAGACAGAAAGCAAGGAGCCTGCAAGCAGTCTGGAGGCGATTAAAAAATGCTCTATTAAAGCCCAAGTAAAGCATGTGCTACAACTCAAAAAGAACTAAGAGGTCCTAAAAAACACCCTGCCTGACTCACTGCTAAGGTTAAGGAGGTATCACAGGGAGAAGGTCAGTGTTTTAAAAGTGGAAAGGTTTCCCACATGAGGAGAAAAGGAAAAAACATAAAACATAGCGAGTAAAGCGTAGACAGAAAATTAAAAGAGCATGAAGGTTTCCTTGCAAAGATTTTTGAAAAAAGTTTCTTTAAATATACCAGAAGTAAGAAGCTGGCTAGGGAGCCATCGTTCAATTCAAAGGTGCAATAGGGTACCAGGGAGGATAAGGTGTGACAATTTTATGCTGTCTTCACTGCTTCAGGTATTTGGGAGACCCTCAAACCCCATTCATTCTTTGTAGCCTGTAAGTTAGAGGAGTTAGATCGATGTGACTTTACAAACGGCTACTCTACCAAAGGACTGGCAGGATGCTAAAGTAGCTCCCACCTACAAACCAGGCTCTGGAAGGGGACCCTGGGAGCGAGAAGCGAGTATCACCTCCATCCTGCTGGGGTGGTCGGGTCTGCACCAGCAGTGAGCACGTGGGCAGACAGCCGGGTGGGAAAGAGCCAGCAGACACGGCTGCCGAAGAGGGAAAGCCTGCCTTGCCAGCATGCTGGGACTCCTGGAAAATATCAATATGCACATGCATAGGGAGAACCCAACAGACAGAACAGGTGGACATTTTCAAAAAGATTTTGGCAAAATTATTTTAAAAAATTTACATTGCCACAGGGTTGAAACAAAGGTCCTTTTATGGATTGAAACTAGTTAAAAAATATTCCTGTCTTGTAGGTAGCAAAGAGTAGGGTTTAACAGACAGCTTTTGAGGACAAATGAGATTCAGCAATGGGGTTGCCCAGGAATTTCTGCTGGGTCTGGTTTTGTTCAGCACCTTCATTTGTGGTGTTGGGAAGGGAATGGACAGCAAAATCTCCAGGTTTGTGGATGATGCTAAGCTCTTCAGGGAAATAAAATGTTTTGCCAATGACAAAAGGCTCCAGAAGAACCTTGCAAAAGTGAGTGAGTGGGCATAAAGGGCAGCTGGGATGGATGTGCCAGGAAAAGCTGCAGGCTGGTGCCAGAGACCACTGGAAACTGCCTGGGGTTAGAATGTGGATTGGAGGAGCCCCCGTCAGGTGAGCTAGATCTCCCCATCATCATCTAACTGGACAAACGTGTCCCTGCTCTAAATTTGTGACCCATTAGCGTAGCAACAGGCTGTTTCTCTTTTTCTCTCCCTTGAGACTGAGACCTCATAAGACTAGAGGATACAGAAATGCCTGAGGCAGTGATAAATCTTCTTTAGTGGGCTTTTATTTCCTTTTCTTTCACAATATTTTCTTTAGTTTCCTAGCCAAATTTTTTCTAAGGAAAGATTTCTGACTTCCTTTGAGCCACAGCTCAACATCTGTCCACATTGGGGGCTGAAGTAATACACTGTTAAGGGGTTTTGATGTCAAGCCCAAAACCCCACCAGGGATTTATGCAGCTCTCCCCTTTCCTCCCTCCTCCTCTTCAAACAGTCTTTCATTTGCTCTCACTAATTGTGCTGTCATGCCTTTCTTTTTTCCCCTGGTTGTGCAGACAGCCTTTCATGCAGACAGGTTTCGGTGACAGATGCCTGTGCCATGAGCTTTCCGAGGAGGCGGGTTGCGCTGCAGAGCGTGCGCATCGTCTGAAGGTGCCGAGCCGCGCTGAAATGATCCAGGCACCCATCCAGCTCAGGGACGGATTAGGCAGTGACTTCCCTGCCCCCTCCCTCTGAGGAGCTGCTGGATAATCGCTGCCGGTTGGGAGAGCCCCACCAGCCCCAGCCCACCCACAGACCCCACTTGCTCCTTTAAGTGGGCAGGAAAAGATGAGCTGAGCACCTCTTGGAGAATTGGAAGGGGAGAGTCTTCAGCAGGATTTGAGCTGGGGACAAGGACGCTGCAAAGCGCAGTGTCCTAGCGGAGGTGGCTGTGGGTAAGAGGAGCACAACCAGGACGGGGGGATTGCATGGGGTTGAACAGAGCAGTTGTGAGCTGTGCCCCCTTCCTTGGGCATGCACAGCGAGAGTCGTATGGTGGGTGTGAAGACCATTGCTTTCAATGACTTGCATGATGTTATGAAACAGGGCTTGGTCCTGGGGACCATGTAAATCAACCTGCTCAAATGGAAACCTGCTCTCAGGCCTTGCCAACAAAGGGAGAATGACACTTTTGAGCAGCTATCAAGATCTGAAGGCATCTGGGACACAACCAGAAGCTAATCCTGCAGAAGCTCAAAGCTTGAATTTCCTCAAAGCTGTGTTCGTGCCCAAGGAATACTTTGTTGTTGGCAGGAAGACTGGGGTACAGCAAGTGGGGCAATGCAACATCTTGAGTTCACAGATGATTCTTATGCTGTTATTTCTGTTTTCCAGCTCTTCTTTTGGTCAGAGAGGGAAGACGGTGAGGGGCTAACCCTGATTATCAGCCAGCTCACAGAGAGCTCCTCAGAGGGTGCTGGGTGCCCAGTCTGGGGACCTCTGATGCCCCTTCTCCACAGGGTGCCTGTCCTGGCAGCCTCGCACCCCTCCTGGTGCTCCCCCGGGTCCCCATCTCCTCCCCACCACAAAGGAAATAGCCACTGCCCTGAGGTTTGCTCTATGGGGTCCATACTATGCCAGAGCCAGAGGGGGAAGTGAACTAGATGATTATCCTTTTTTTATCTGATGATAATTTTTTTCTTGTGTCTAAAAGGCCTGTCTGCAAAGATTTCCAAGACAGATAGAGAAGCATTTTATCTGTCCCAGGGTCTGCAGACCTGCACATGGAGGAGCTGGGAGGTGGCAGGGTCAGGGGCACTGGGCACTGAATTGTAGGAGGTTTTAAGTGAAGTAACAATGCACTGTCAGTGTGGACTTTTAAAAAGTACTGACATGTCGTTCCCGCCACTTACATGTGCTCCTGTAGTGTGGCATGCTCAAAATCTGAATGATGTAAGAAATAAGAACAAACCTTGGCTTGTTATTGCTGGTCCAGACTGAATTCAGAAATCAGCTCATACACAGGCGGCGTGGTTTGAGGGGCAACACATACCATCGCTGAGTCCTCAAGCTCCAGCCATGGTAATGTGATCTAGGTGACAGACTGAAAGCAGAGGAAGGTGTCAGTCCCTGCTGCAAATACTCCCACAAGTCAGCAGAGAAATGTGGGATGGGGGTCCGTGTCCCTCTTGGGCATGTGAAGGCAGCAAGCTCAAGGACTGGATCCCACTTAGTCTCTGCTCGGGGGGATACAGGGCTGGATGAAAGGAGCCAGGATACATGAAATATGATAACTGGAAAAAATACAAACCAGAAGATGGGCTGTTTAATGCACTACAGATCCAGCAAAACAACCAGAGCCGAACAAAAAACATTCCTCATATAAGAACAAAGATACCAGCTCAACCTGGGGAGAACCTGGAAGGAGAAGGGCATGTTGAGATGTGTTTTGTTAGCTTGTGCGTCTCCAGGCACTGCATGGATCAGACCCAAGCCTAGAATGCGGCAGGGGCTTCCTCCTTTCACTGCATCTCTCCTGTCCTCTCCAAAGTGCTCCTTCCAGCACGAGCACCTCCAAGCTCCCCAAATTTGCTGTCTATGGCCTGCACCCTTGTCCTTCCTGCTCTGCCTGGCCTCCTTGCTACGGCTTCTGCCTCTGGCCTCAGCATCCCCAGCCCTGTGTTCTTCCCTCCTCTTACTGAATTAGTAGAAGGAGAGTTGCTGTCACTTTTAATCATAGAGTAAAGCAGGGACAGAAAGGTAATGTCTCCCCTGATGGCTTGCAGAATGAGTTGCTCTGACAGATCACCCACCCAGAAAAGCCCGTTGTCCGTACGGAGACAAGATACCTTGGGCTGGGCTTGGGAGTCAGACCTCAGGTGCAGCACTGGGCAACGCAGAAACCACCACTCTGCACCTGGACGTACCGGGATAAATTCAGCCTCCAGATAAGCAGGGATCACATAATTACCTCTACTGGGGAGTTTCTCCAGTTGTTTCCAGGTACTTTTGAGCTGCTGAGCTAAACTCTCCCTACTGGGGACCATTTTCTCCTTGCCACGATGGTAGGAGCTGCAAGGAGCTGACAGTTGTCAAGAGCCATTTCCCCTTGGAAAGGACCTTTGCAAGAGTCTGGGGGAAATCATCGTGCTCGAACACCACGGTCCCACCGTGACAATCCTGGCACCACATCCATGGCTGTATCTGTGCTCACCGACAGCTCTTGGGGGTAACAACCATCCTTTTGGTCTCACTCAAACTCACAGCTGAGTCCTGGTGCATGATGTGACCTCCTACAGCAATACAAATTAAAATGTCAGTACTATGTCTATTAATAGTGTTTCTATTCCTGCTGCCATTATGATAGCTTTTGCTACTATTAATAATAATATTTACATATGCAAAACCACAGATGCAAAACAGATGGTTTGGTTGGGACCTCTGAAAAAAATCATCCCTGCCACATATATTTATGACAAAGAGGGTTAACCACACAGAGTGCCATATAGAGAACAAATAGACAGGGAAAAAGAATGAAATAATTCCTTCCATATTCCTGACAGAGGCCAAAACTTATCCGTTCCCTCTCTCTGCTTCTCTCCTTTCTAACATTTGAGACTCTTTTCCAATACCAGGTCAGGGATGGTTTCCATATTTGTTCAGACTTGTCTAATTTTATTTTCCAGTTCAGCTATTATTTTTTCAGATGCAGCTTTTCCTGATGGATGGAAAATACAAAAGGAATCACTCATCTGCTCCCTGCAAGCTTTTTCCTGACCGCTGGGAAGCTCAGGCACTATTCCAGGCCTGGAGTAAACCTTGCCTTGTGGAGAAAACTTGATCCTTGTTTGCTGGGTTCACACGTCTGGGAATAATTTAAGCTAAGGCAAAAAGCAAAAGTGAGAAAGACTACCACCACCCCCGAGCCCACCTCGTTCCCTTCGCCATGCAGCCCTGCCTGGGAAGACATCCATAGTCATACAAGATGAACAACCACATCTCTGCAACTGGCCAACGCGGTAAATGAGAAAGCGGCAGCACAGGGCAGGGCAAGACTTTTGGCAGTTTCACCCAGGCTTGTTTCACAGAAACAGAAAATAATGGAGACTCTGCCAGCAAAACGGCATCCCCCTCTGCTTGCGGCGGTGGCTGCTGTAGGGCTAGGCTCTCTCAGGGACGCAGCCAACGGCAGGGAGCGGCGGGACTTATCTTGGGTGGCCAACTTGCACTTTGCTCCTGGTTTTCCCGCAAGGATGAGGAGAAGCAGAAGGACAAGGCTGAAACAAGGACCTCTCTTGCCTGCATTGATAAGTAGCTTTGAACTGGAATTTTGCAAGAGTCCCCCCAGCACGCACCGCTTCCCTGTAGGCACGCTTTGGTCTCTTGTCCATATATTTACGGTCGTGTGAACACCAGAGGCTCCTCCGCACCCATGGGTGTCATGTTTGTGGCCAACAGGACTCCCCAGTCCTTTCCTGCTGACAAACACCCTCAGGGATACCCTGGTCTCTCCGAGCAGCCCCAGGACCAGCTGTTCCTTCCACAAGCAGGAGGAAGAAGAGAAGGAGGGAGGGTCTATATGCTCTGCTACAACTCAGCAATGCTTAAACAGAGAAAGCCACCAGACAGCATGCTAATGAGTACAGCGCAGCATCCCCAGGCACTAATGAGTAATAAAGTGCCCCAGAAACTAAAGAGCCCCCAAGTGCTACTGAGGACTAAGTAGTCCCCGAATACTCACATCTCTCTCAGGTCAAATTCCACTCTTTAAACCAATCCCCATTACATTTTACACATCGGGTTGTAGAAGGCCTCAGAGGGGCTGTTAGAGTCTATTGTAGGGGAATAAAGCAAGTGTCAAAAAGACTTTTAATGCCCAGTTAAAAATGGCCAAAATACAGCCTGCAGTTACCTGATAAGCTGCAAGGTCTCTACTGGGAGAAATATTTTGGTTTTTAAATTGTCTCAACCCTTGCACACTTACAAGAGGCTGGCCTTAGCTCTAAACTAAACCTTTGTCAAGTACATTAAAACAATATTAAAAGCCTGACTTTTGTTCCATAAAGACTTTTAATGCTCGTTGGTTGGGTTGGTTTTTTGGGTTTTTTTCTTATAATGGTTATGACCAGTAATTATTGAACATATCAGAGCGCTGCAGATCTCTGCAGCTCTGCATGGTTTACAGCATCAATACTTCTCCCAGCACAGCAGCTGTCCCGTCACTGCCGTCCCCACTGCGCAGGTGTGGGAACAAAAGCGCTTGGGGGAATTAACGTCTCCAGAGATGCATAACAGGGCAGTGCCCAGAGCCAGAGGACAGCACCCAAGTCCCTTGTTCATGGACTCCGCTCATTGCAAGAGAAAATATTCCCGGTCTTCTCTTCTTGCAAATTACCTTCTTACTCTTTACAGGGAAACTTGAAAGATTGCACCCATTTACTGGTTCAATTAACCTTTTTTGTGAACTACTACCTAATGGCTATGGACTCTGCTTGGACTATGGTGTCCACCACCATGGCTTTGTTGGTATTTTTTATGTAGATATTTGGACATCAAAAAGTCAGGTACTTGAACAGCTGGAGAATTTTCCCAAAGCAGATCTGTAATTCATGCAAAGATTCAGCCTTAGAGTGTCAACAGCAAAGAAACCCAGGGTTCAAGCTGCAACAGGGCGTTTCGTACCATCCCGTATTTTTCCTCTGTGCTGTAAGGGCTCTCTGGGGCAGACCAGCCTCATGGTGGTGGTTTGCTACTATCACTGTGCTTTGGCAAGTGTGTTTGCATAGTAGCAATTGAGACCAACACACAAAATCAATGGCATTTGGAGTTCAGTGTGAGTCTTGACTGTCAGGAATGCAGCATTAAGAACAAAACTTAAAGCTTCCATATTGCAAAACTTATTAGCTGCTTTACCGTTTTTGCAGTCATGCCAGTTCACTCATACCGGAGCTTTTACCACAAAGCATGACAGCT
This sequence comes from Sagittarius serpentarius, assembly GCA_034782735.1. Lineage (NCBI taxonomy): Eukaryota > Metazoa > Chordata > Aves > Accipitriformes > Sagittariidae > Sagittarius > Sagittarius serpentarius. The sequence goes on from JAVKLA010000010.1 coordinate 21,634,907, forward strand.
CATTTGTTTAGCTTGGGCCAGGCTTAAAGTTCTGATGAAGCCTAATCTTGTGACCTGTATTTACTTTGGCCAGGGATGCTTTTTGCACAGACGACTTCCTATCCTTCCTAATCTTTCCCGCAGGAAAGGAGCTGGGAGTTATGAGTTGGGGAAGGAAGGCAAAGCCAACCAGACATGCAGCGAGAGAGAAACAAGCGCTGCACATGTCAGTGAAGTGGGTCAGGTTCAAGGACCTTGTCTGTTAAGGGAAGGAATTAAAGGGGGAATCAGCACCTCCGCTGTCATCATTTGAGATGCGTCAAATCCATCACCATTTCACTGGAATTTAACCCATCTGGAAATATGGCTGGCTGCATCTGCAACAGCTTCATGGCTTAAGGATGGAAAAGTATCTGCTTGGCTTGAATTTGTCAAACCTCCTGCTGAAACAGAGAAGAATTTTGTGGGTATAAACCCCTGGCAAGCCTCTGGGATTTGTCACTGATGGGCTGCTCACAGGTCCCAGCCGTCAGTCCCCCACGGAGCGAGCTGGCTCTCAGCAGCACTGCAAAGTGCCCGCAGAAGGAGCTGCTCTCTCCTGTGCGACAAAAGGGAGCACAGACCCTGTGCCAGGCAGCCTAGCTGGATGCCAACAGTTGGGTAACGTCAACTCCCTCGCTCCTTACCTCCATTTCTACAACCTAACACTAACTCAGGAGAAGCATGTTTAATACTGGCCTTGGGCATCGTGCTTTTACCACCCCTCTAAAATCTGCCTCTCTGCATCCCCTACAACCACAGGCCACTTTTAACGTTACGCTTTGATTTGCTGCAAATTCTTTTAAAGAAATCAGGGAATCTGGAATCTGTTCCAGTCTTCGCCTTCTGCTTTCAGCCAAGGTCTGCAACACCAAGGTCTGCAGAGAAACTGTACAGGGACCCTTCTGGTGCAATTACAGCTTGAGCTACACGCAGAAAATACCCAACCTTCCCCTTGGCCTTACCTTCAATTTACTTCACAACCCCTGAACAGTAGCTGTAAGATTAAAGACAGAAGAAAAGAGAGAAAAACCCAGCACACAAACTTGTTGTTTTCTACGAGAAAGTCAGGACCCTGTGGTGGCATTTACCTGGCTCCAGAGGCACAAGTCACCCGGGACGTGACACCATATTTGCACTGGAAGCCAGATGCACAAAGTACCAAACTGCTTTCTAAAAACTTCTTTCTTGCCCTGTTTTGAAGTAACACGGTAAGCACAAACCTACCTTTCTAATGCAGCAGTGAGAGACTATGCACCACGCTGGCACTAGAAGTGCTGGTGAGCTTCACAAAATCCCTACTTTACATTCAGAAGTAGGGCTCCGAATGCAGAGACGTAACAATGGGGTGGAGGGCATTTTTGGAAGACAAAAGGCCAGTCAGGTTTGGGCTCTGTTTGATATCTTGGGTTTGACCAATTCCCATGAGCTGAAATAAAAAATTCTGAGTAGCTGGAAATATTCCCCAGTTTCATTCCCACGGAAGAGAAAGTGCTTAAAAGCATTCTAAGGTTAATGGGAATGTGATGAAAGAACCATTTCTGTAGAGCAGCATTTTGAGTATATGCCTCCTTTAAATGCATTTTCCAAGCATTATAGCAGAGAAATTTGGGATAGAGTTCAAATCTCTCTCAAACTTCTGGAAAGCGACTGGTGAGGAAGCAATCTATTGCGCTGCTGCAGAGATGCTCCAGTTCGTGGCTCGAGGTCTCTGCAGTGGCCAAGCTGGAGCTGCAGGAGCCAGCACCCACGTGAGCAAATCACTCACTGACAGGGAAACAGAGCACCCACATTTGCTCTGATAAAAGCCCTAAAACACAGTGGGGGCACCCAATATGCATATGTGCACTGCCCGCAGGGATTTGTTCCAGAATAATGTCTTTCCAAAGCTGACTGACACTTTTTGCCTCAGAGGGGAAAGCTGTCATCCTAAAGCTTCCTTAATTAAGCAACTGGGCAGCGTGGGAGCATGCTGCACCCCTAATTCCCATCTAACCATTGGGCCAAGAACGGGGGTTTGGAAATACAGTGAATTTGATCAGTAGAGGGGCTACAGTTTTCTCCTGGTGTAAAACAGCATATCTCAGGCTTGCTTTAGAAACCCAGAAGTGCACTGGAGCAGTGTGTGGTGCCCTACAGCAGCTCAGAAGCCGTTAATTACTAAATGAGTGACAGCAATGAGCCTCCCTCACCACCAGTATGTAGTTACCTGCTCCAAAGGGGGCTGGGATTTGCAGAGGGGGTCACAGCAGTTGCAGATGCACATCGGGTGCTTTCCAGCACTGTGCCAGGTACTTTCTAGTACTGTGCCAGCTACCCAGTCTGCACAAGCAGTAGCTGTGACCACACACAAAAGTTGGTAATGCAGTTACACATGTACATGTTGATTAACCAGTACCACCATTTTTTACAAAAGAGAAAAAAGAAAAACTCCCTAGCATCATAAATAGTTGAATAATTAGTATTTAATTATTGTATTTTTTTTCTGTTTACAAATACTTACCTTGGACCAAAGCTGTTGCAAAGATTTTGATAAGAATGTCAAACCCACTAGCAATGTTAGGAGAAAGCCTGTAAAGGCCACTGGTTTTTAAACTACTTAAGAGCAGCTTAATGTGCGCTGTGCATTGAGTTTGGTTCTATAATAACTGCCTTGCAAGGTTACTTCTCAGCAAAACTGCAATCAGTAACAATAAACCTTAAAAAGGCTTCAGCGTAGATACACATTTCAAACCTGATGGCTCCAGTGCAGGGAGGGATGTGTTTCACGCAGAACAGGCGCAGAAGTTTCACAGGTGATTTGCTGAATTAGGACCTTAAAGTGGGAGCTATTTTCTACCACTGCATAGTGGTTCTGGCATTGAATTTTAAATGACCCTACTGAAAATGAATGCTGATCTCGCCATGGACATGCTCTTATCCCCTCTGCTCCAGTGCCTCCCTGCCTGCCTGTGTCCAAGCCCAGAGGTGAGGGCATAGCAGATCAAATCGATTGCACACTCCCCAGCTACGGATGTTAGCGAACAAGGTCCTCGTGACCCCTCACCTTTCTGCCATGGGAAAATGTTGGGAGACTCATTTCCCCCTGTTCGCAGGAATACACAGCAGCAGTTCTACATCACAGGAAAATTATATTAATGAGTATGCTTCGTCACATAAGCTACACTTCGCAGTGTAGTTAAGCAGTTATGCAAACCACCAAGCTACCCCAGCAAAGTTCTTAAGATTCAACAGACTAAGGAAATAAGACAGAAGTTTTGCATTTCTATTGACTTAGTTTTAGTGCCACAGAAGACACTGGGAAGAACGGATGGAAAGAAAGGCTCTGGTGATAGACTGATCAAGCTGAGTTAGTGAGAAGCAATCAGACCAAAGCAAAGCAAATAAGGCAGCTGCCTGCAGGCAGCTGCGGCCAGGAGGCTGTGCTTGCCTTCCTGTTTGTGTTTACCAGGACATAGCTCCTGCCATTAACTGCATTGTGCTTGCAGGGAGCAGCAGCTCCAGTGATGGATGGCTTCTGCAGAGATCTTTTCTACCTGCCAACAGGGCTGAGCAATAAACAGCCTGAGGCAGCATCCACTCCATTTCCTTAACACGTAAGTGTGCTGTGCCCAGCTTTCAGGCCATACACAGGAGCCAGCTTGCAGTTGCAAAGTGTACGTGTGTCCAGACAATTACACACCAGCAAGTTCCTGCAGCTCCCTCCATCTTGGGAGAGAGGCGAGATACAAAGAGCTGAAAGCCAAAAGGAGAAGACAGTGGGTGCTTTATCAGTTACCTGTGGATTGCTGATGTTTGCCTGCGCAGGGTGCATGTGGAAAAAGACAAGCTTCATCTTGCAGCTTAGCAGTGTTCCCAGCATGTGCTTGCATTTAGTTAGGAAGCCATGTTGATGTTCAGGCATTGGATCACCTCTAAAAGCCACCGGCCAGTCTCCCTGGCCTGCACTGGAAGAGTCTCCAGGAGGCAGGCACCACCTCGCAGCTCCATATGCTTTGCAGCTCCACAAGCAGTGTATCAGAGAAAGGGCAGGAAAAGGATTTAGATTAGCTGTGTTCAAGCATTCACTAGCAAACCGTCTTAATCCAGAGAAGGGAAGAGGCAACATACCTCTGATCCCATCATCCGCAACCACTTCCCTCTGAGAACCTGCCCCAATTTGCCTGCCCTGACAAGTGGGCTCTCTACAGTCGGTATCCAGCCTGTAGCCAGCATGGCTGGCTCTTTGCAGAAGCTCACAATCTTTAATTTAGCATTGACCCTGGCCTGCGTAATGTCCAGCAGAGATCATCAAGGTGTGTGACCTCAGCCTGTCCTAATCGCTCAGCCGCTCCAGCCCTGGGACGCCTGCTGACGGCAGTGGGAGCTCCCTGCACTGAGCAGCTCCAGCCTCAGCCCTGAGCACGCCAACTTGCCAGTGTGTTTGCAGAGCAGAACGTGTCATACTTCTAAAGAGTGACAAATTACCAGGAAGGGCTCCCCCCGCACCCCAGCTCTGCTGTGCACAGACGAATTCCCCCGAGCTGCATTAACAGCTAATAAAACAATAGAGCTTTTAGTGGTGGACTTCAAAGGGGTCTCAGGCAGATGAATGAATTTAGCATTTCTTCACTTACTGTCAGCACTGAGGGAGAGAAGGGCAGGCTGAGGTCGAAGGCTTCAGCAGGCAGCAGCAAACAAATACAGCCTGGTATTTGGGCTACTGCAGAAAAATGAGTGGCAAATCAGCTAAGCAGTTGGTAAGTACCAGGTTTTTCTTCTCCTTTATCACTGCTCATCCACTTCAGCTACCCTATTTTCTTTTTCTTTTTTTCTTGTTTTCCTGTGCTACATGACCACTACATAAAACCCATCAAAATTAACTCCCCCCCATAGTTACACATAAACCACAGGCCAAGACACCAACAGCTCATTACAGTGTGGAGAATCTTTAGGCAGCCTGGCCCGAACTCAAGCAAATGTAATTATTTTCAGACATAGCAACACAATCGTATTTGGTAAATGTGCCTTAAGGTCCCGCAGCTAATTTACAACTATGTGTCCATCTACCAAATGATTTCTGCAAACTATTAGCTCATTGTCATGTGCAGTCACAATAAGCACCTATATGAATTAAGCTTTGAATTGTGCAGCTGAGAGTGGATTAATATTACTCAAAAAGTATCTCCCTTTTAGGAGCTGGAGAAGGAAGTACGAGAAAGCAGGAAAAGTGGGGAGAATAGTACTTGTCTCAGATAGCATATCTCAAATCATACCTCCTTGGCCATATAGATAAAGACTCTCCAGCAGCTTACTGCCACATGGAGTGAGGGAAACAGAGCTAAGCAGCATAAATTGCACCTACAATGGAGGTGGTTGCTGGTGGAGAAGACAGTCAAAGCTTCACAGGTCCCACCAGCGAGGCTGTGGCAGCCAAATCTTTACCAGGGATGGAGACTACAGAGCAGTTTGAAAGGGTTTAAGGATGGAAGACATCTTGAATAGATGAAGCATCATTTTGTAAAACTGCCACAAGCACCGTAGCTCAATTTCTTATATTTCTCCTCCTTTTCCTCAGCGGTTCTTGTTAAGTCACAGCCTTTACTCCCACACCGTATCTGAGGAAGAAAGAAAAAAATCTCTGATTGTACTGTGCATGGTTTTTTTTATCCTTATGTAGCACATGATACCCAAAACAACAGGAATAAATTATCCTAGTTTTTAGAGCTGGCATGTTTTAGCCTCTTGAATACCATCATCTATATTCTACATCATTTCCAAGTCCAGCCCAAATGGCTTGTTCTGGAAAACAACTTTAAAGGTTGCAATCATTTATATTGCATTCACATCTGCTGCCAAATTTTCAAAGCATTCTCCATTTGGCTGTCCTACAAAACACTTCTGCAGAGGACACTTTCCAAGTGTTCACCACTGCGGTGCGGTGACAGCATTTGCATGCAGTCAGCTCATGGGGAGCTGTGGCATTGCTCAAAAGCAGTGGGCTTGCAAGCGGGGAGGGAGACAGCCTCCTGATAACTGAGCTGACAACTTCTAGGTTCTCTAAAACTAGACCCTTCCAAGAATGCCCTTTGTTCAACAGTTGCTCCATTCAGTCTCTCTCCCTGTTTGCTTGTAATTTATTCCTTCTAAAAGTCTTGCCCTAGGCTAGTAGAAAATTAAAACAAGGAGTCAGATTTTCTTCTTTTTTTTTTTTCCTCACTTTTGCTCTTTCATCAAGAACAGTGAAAATTTGGCACAGTTGAATATTTTGTTCAGCTCTTTCTTTCAGTCTTTGAAGTCCCCTAAAGCCTTGGTAGGAGTCTAGGCTTCCACTCACATCTGCTTTCCATGAAGCCATTTACCGCACTTTATTTGTGCCATATTAGATTTTTCAGGACAGGGACAGAACTAACGAAGCATTTACATTCCTGGGAAAGTGGCATACATACAACTACCACATTACTCTGATAGAAACAAACTACAACTGACATATTTCAAGTTCTCAAGCAAGCAGCCATGTTGCACTACAGGCAGCAAAAGGTCCAGAGCTGTTGGTTACTTCTTTTCTTTTTAATGCTCACTTAACATTAAACACCCTCGGCGCAGTTTTAGTTTACACAGTTATTGAGAGATGCTCTAGTACCTGTAATAAAATGAAGGAAAATGTCTTATAAAAGGGAGAGCTTGGATGAAAGCTTAATGAAAACAAATTGTGGCTCAACAGAAGCTGCATCAGAGACAGTATCAATGACACGGAGCACTGTCAACAAGATAATGGCATCATGCTGCTAACTAACTGCTAAGGCATTTCTTTTACAAGGAGAAGACTAATCCCCTGACAATGATCCATTCCAAGGACTTTATTGCTGTCAGAGCAGGGAAAGGGTGTTGATTGAATCTCTTTATCAGATGGATCCTGATGAACCATAGGGACTATTGATTATCCTGCTGTTTTCTATTTTGTATTTCTCTCTTTAATAACAAAAAACCCCCCTAAGAAATATTTGTCCACTTCTCATATTAAGAATGTTAATTGAGATTGGTTTAAGTCAGAGGTGATAAAGTAGCAACAGAGAAAAACGTGCCTTGGAGGAGTCAACATCAAGAGCCCAGCAGGCTCATTCTTTGAGCACAGTCTCCAGTGGCCTTCTGAGCTTAAAGAGGGGGAGTTTGTTAAAAAGCCAACTGGAACTTGGAAAGTTCATCACAGGATTGCCTATCCAAGCTCAGCACAGCTCCAGTCACTGAAGCTCATGGAGGAAATATTTTTTAGAATCCAGTCCTTTGTCATCCAGGCAAAGGACCAAATCACAACCAAATGACAAAGTGCGAAACATGCACTTACATTCATTCAGGCTTGGGAGAAAAAAAGTCACTTACTGGTTGAGCTTGATCACAGGGGCTGCGCATCAGTTAGCAGGTGAAATCTTTGTAATATTGCTTTGCATTACTTAGGGAAGAAATGACCAGATCAAGCTCTTATGTGCTGCTTTCAATAACCAAATACCAGATTTGGTTGTCTAAACAGACATGGACATCACACCCCATGTATAGCTATGAACAGCTGCAAAGAAGGTGATAGCACAGCCTCCTAACTCAGTTTCTCTCGCTGTTTGAAAGTGAGAGGGACATGTCCACAATGGAAGATATTTACTACATTCTGTCACTGAGAGGTAGGATCATGGCTAGATACAGAAGGATTATCCCAGGTTTGATGGAAAGCATGGAGAGGGTGTGTATGTCCTGGCTGTAAAGCTCAGTTTCCTCCACCCCAAGCTGAACAGTGCTGGTTCATCCTCTGGTTTCCCAGGGTCCCCTCCATCCTTTCTGATACATCTTTCTTCCTAACTGTCTGTTTCTTCATTTGTTTCCATGGAAAACCTTTTCAAAGCTGGAGGGTACTGAAATAACCCATGAGACAACCATTGCAGTCCCCAAAAGACAACCATCCCCCTATCTCTTCTGTTACAAGAGGCATCACATACCTACAGGACACCTTCACTACTGCCATATATTTTGCTAGGGACTTGTGCATCCCTTACAGAAATATTGAGACATGAATCAGGTGTTTAAAAGTCGCATGCGTCCTGGAGCGTTCCCTAACCTGGGCAGGGCATCAGGTGCCCCAACAATGTTCAGGTCTCCCCCGTCCACAGAGACATGGATCTTGCTGGGAGGTGCTTGCGATCACTGGAACAGGGGCTGTGGTGGATGTCAGGAGGTAGGGGGCCCACAAAAGGGATGATTTTTCCTGCTGCTCTAGTGATTTAAATTATTTAATGATGGCAAAAACTAGGAGAGGAAAAAACCACAGCACTGTGCTAAAAAAAAAAAAAAAAAAAAGAAAAACATGATTTTAAAAAGTGCTGTGCCAGGTAAAACTCCTCTGCTTTGTTATTATGAGAGTTCCCAGTATTGACAATTTCTCCTAGTTGCTGGTTTGTAAGTTACTTCTGAGTAGAAAATTCAATTACATGGGCCAAGTCAACAATAATGTTTTTCCTGGCAACAGTTCATTTTGCCAGTGGAAACATTTTTCCCCCTTCTTTTCTGGATTCAGCTCTGCAAAGTTGCTAAATTCTTCCAGATCTCTGGTCTGATGTGATCATAAATATCCTGATTGTATTGCACTGACTGACAGACTGGGGATGGATTAAGTGGGGATTACAGCCTGGAATGATCAAAATGTGCTTTCATGGTCAGTAACTCTGCAATAAGTCATAGTTCCAATGTACATTAACTATATAATCTAATTAACATGGCTGTTTATGTATTTAATATTATTCTTAAAACTTTTTAATAAAAGAGGTTTTAAGGAGAATTATATGTTGTTTAAAATATAAGAACCTGTTCCTTGAATGTACAGTAGTTTGGGGTTTGCACTGTCATTAAGATGACTATTAAAACTATCTCTTGCTATTAAAATGTGATTGAGCGGTGTAATGGGCCTAATTCTGCCCTCACTGATAGGTGGGTAAACTCAGGCTTTCTGTTTTATTTAAAGGTACTTTGGGTTTACATTTTAGTAATTCAGGGCAGAATTTAGTTCATTAGGATTAAAACCCCTACCTTTTTAATAAACTGAGACTATTAAATCCATACAGGCACATAACTAAAAGCATCTGAATTTTCTAAGGTCCTCAGCACTCACAGGTCTCAAGGCTGTCATTATGTACTGAGTAGGAGCAGCAGGAATTAGTCTTATGGGTACAAACCTTAGATGTTTTACTGCACAGGTTCACATACACACAATACATACCTAATGATATCAAACCAAATTAAACAATTCATCAAGGCAAAACTCCAAACTACAGCAATGTGTTCAGCAGCTGCACTTCTGAATATAAAAAGAGCTTGCTATTTGATTGCAAGGTCAAGGAATTATAGCAGAGATGTTATGCAGTTGTCCATAAAAACTGAAATCTGAAACGAGTAAATATTTTGCAGGACTGTGGATTCTCTGCTGTCTCCAATCCACCCAGCCTTGAAGTCAGCATCTCAGAGCTGTGACTCGTATTGCTCTGCAGCAATCCCGCTGCTCCAAGACCTTTTTTTAGCTTTCAGAAAATTTTGTATTTTCACTCGCTTTTGTGCCTGCTGGAACTGCAACAGGGCGTCCCTGAACCTGCAGCTCTCCCTGGGCCGTGCTCCTGCAGCGGATGGGGGCATCACAAACCAGGCTAGGCACAGCTCGGGGCTGCAGCTTCTATTTAAAGAGTTCAGGTAGGTACTCAAGCTCCATCGGGTACCTCAGGACCCTGCACTCGGTGGCCCCGATGATGGGGTCCCAAGAAAGTTTAATAGGGTGTATAAATACTGCTGAAAAATATTGATGAGAGCCAGGGTGAGAGGGAGCCCTTCTGCCATGCTCTCTCTCACACCCACACTGGTCTCCTCTCTCTACTGCATGGCCATCCTCTCACCTACATTCTTACAACTTTTCCGTGACCTGGGACCTTTTAAAATAAAAAGGAGCTGAAAAGTTTCAGCTCTTCCAGCTGTTGGCCTCTGATCTCCCTGCTGCCCTCCTGATTAGAAAATACATCTGAGGGACTGCTTGTTCTGGTGCATGGACATCGCTAAACAGGGATCAGGATGGACACCACCTGACTTAGGACCTGATCTGGAGATCAGAGGAGGGTTCAGCCCTCTGCTCACCTGACACCTGGGGTGTCACAGATCACCTCCGCTGGGCTGTCACCAGAGATCGGGTGATGATGGTTTGCCTTGAGGCTGACCTTGTGCAGGAGTCAATCCATCAACCCTGGGATGAAACACGCTTCATCGTACTGCCGATCCCCCAAGCCACACAGAAAGCTCTACCCAAAGTCCCTTAAATGAAGTAGGAATGTTTCAATTTAAAGGAATTAGAAGTATCTTTAAAATGTGACGGTTCCCATCATAAGAAGTCCCTGCACGGTGCGCTGCCTGACAAGCCTGATTATTCCCCAGCCGGCCAGGGGCTTAGAAAATATGTCGAGCACTCAGATCATTTTAGATCCTGCTGCACTGTACATACCCAGAATCCGAGCAGGGTTCACATTCGAGGGCTTATAAAAACTTGAATACACTCCAATAACTTAAATCACTCAGTGAGGTTTATAGTGATTTAAAGCCATTGGAACTCTCCACGTTTGGTGCGCAAAGGCTCCAGCTTGGAAGAGAATCAAGGCATGTTCCAGCATGGCAGCTCCAGGCATATTGAATCAATTTCAGCATGTAAAAATAATTAACAATGATAAAAATACATTAATAATACTGTAATTATAAGGCCAGACCAAAGTTTCAGCCTGAAGAAAAAAAAATGGCTGCAGAAATTCAGCAAGGTTTGTGAACAGCTTGAACTGCGAGTAATGAGGGATTTCAGTGACAGGAAAATAAATGGAGGCAAATCAAGGGTAAGGAGCAAAGGAAGATCACATTTGTCAGTAGTTAAAAAGTTTTACTGGCGTGAGCTGAAGGACTTGCTAAATTCTGCCCTGGAGCCGTGCCAGCGCAGCATTGCTAGGCCAAGGGATCAGAAACAATTCAAGGTCCAAGATCTTGCAAGCCATCAGGACTAGGATCGAATGCTATATATCATGGAGTTGGCTCATAAATCTCTGCTTTCTGGTAGCATATAGCAGGAAGGCCAAATTTAGCACCTGTCTGGAAAAGATGCAACATCATCTGAAGGATGCTTTTCCAGAGCTTCCCAGAACCAGCTCAGTCCCCGCAGGGCGATGCCAAGCCCCAGGGGACAACAGGTCTTTGGCTACATAAGCTTTCCAGCACCTGGTACATCAGCTTCCAGCCTGGACCAGCACCAGGAAATGCCCAAGGCTGCAGGGATAAATACCAACAGGGACAACATTAACCACCAAATGGTTTTGTCACATCAAAGGACTGATTTGTTTTGGTCAGCAGTTCAGGATGGTTCTTATTTCATCAAGGCTGATTCATCCATCCCAACTTGTTCTGTACTCCGCCATCATGCAGGTGCCTCCTTGAGCCTTTCAATAATACCATCCCAGCCTGCAGAGAAGTTTGTAATAAAGTAATAAATAAATAAGAAAATAATATTGATAAATAAATAAAGTTTGTAAACTAATAGCACAAGGTCTGTCCAAAGGCTATGGGGAAAGAACATGCAAAATATAATTTCCAGTACACACAGTGCAGAGAAGAAGGTTGGGCATAGACAGGTGATTCCCCCTTTTTTGTAGGGGAAAGTCATTCATTTTAATTCCCCTGGCAGAAGGAGGAGAGGTGTTTTCTCATTGTTCATGTTAAGGTGAGTTTCTGAGCACAGCAGACAGGGGCTCTGCTTCCAGAGCTACTAGCAAAAAAATGAAGCCTAATCTTATGCTATTATATTCACAATTCTACTGTGGTTTTAAAATGAACCTTTTGCTTTGGCATGATTTCCCATCTCATTTTCTGTGAAATACAACAGAGCTCAGGACAACTGCAACCAAGAGAGATTTCTAACAAAAAAAGCCTGTAAACCCTTTACTATCTTTAATCATGAAAATAATTCAGTTGCTGCAAACCTGATATTCATGGCTGGGGCCCAAAGACCTTGCAATTCACAAAAGCACTGAAGGGATCCATAAAACGTGGCTGGCCATGAGGAATTTACACTTGTTTTTTAAAGGGAGTAAAAATGTGGCTATAGCAATTTAGAAGAGTTTATGTATTCAGGCCTCAGAGAGGTTTAAATCACTCAGTTCAGAAAGATGCATTGGTGCATTAGTGAGCTGTCAGGCAATGCAAAGAGCCAGAAGAAATTACATGACAGAAGCATTTCTGGGCAGAGAGTGCTTCGAAGTGTGCTCTACCCACAAAAGGGGTCCCCAACTCAGCTGCATGGTGGACTCCATCTTGTCTTGCCCCACATTCAAAGCATCCTCCTAACTCCCCCCATGTCCCTTCCACCCCACACACTGCCAGTTAGGGCTCCTCATGACCCAGGCTCAGATCCCCCAGCTCCCCTTAAGCTGCCCCTTGCATCACCCACTTTCTCTCAGTGCCAGGGAGGTCCCTTGCCCGGTGCAGCTTTTGGTCGCCTGGGATGACCAGGTGCCTTTGGCCACTGGAAACATCCGGGAAGAAAAGTGCTTTCAAAGGGCTCAAGATAAGGTGAGGTCTTTGAGAGATAATGACGATCCCCAGCCTCACAGCATGCAAGACTAATTGCAAAGCCCATCTCCCTGACCCGGGTTTCCCACTCTAAGCCCTTCTCTGTTTCTCATATTCATGTGCTAATTCTGTTCAAGCATTTTAATCCCACCTACTACCAGGACAGAAAAGTAAGAACTCACTACTTGGAAATAAAGCTAGTAAAAATACAAGAACGCAGGGAGGAAAGAGCTGCTAGTGTGCAAGAGCTGTGATCTCTGGTTTTAGAGGGTCTCGGGGCCCCTGACCTGGACTCCCCATGGTGCCCTCAGGTCCCTGGGGGAGATGCTGTCCCTCTCTGCAGTGTGCGTTCAACACCACGACTGTTCAAGCTGCCTTCCAGTGTCACACATCTCTTACAATACTGTCAGATGCTGCTCCCTGCTGACAAAGATTTGCTGGCAGACTGCAAGCATTTGGGGCACTACATTTCTGCTGCTTGCAGGGGCTGTCACACCGCAGCAGCGCTTGGTGCTGCAGCAAAGGGGCCAGCTACACCATACCTGAAGACGAGAGGAATGGAGAAAAAATGGCTGATGCCAAGACATCAAACCAGGGACAACACAACATTGACAGAAGTGGTTGGCTCTCAAGTGGCACATGCTTCGCAGCTCAAAGGGCCTAACTCCACCTCTGCATCTCATAACACTGCAATCCCAGGAACAGCCCAGTTGGCTTCGCTGGCTGGTCACACTCCCAGTCTTGGTAGCAAGTATGGGGAAAGGTGCTTTTCTTGGTTTAGCTTTGGGTGTGCATTTTATTTTCCTTGCCTTGGTGCCCTCAGGGTGGTGGTTGGCTGCAGTAGATGGTGGGTTTTATTTTTCTGGCCTGTTGTACTCCTCTTGGGAGAGGTTGTTACAGTTGTAGTTATATTTTTCCAGCTTTTCCAAGCTTACCAAGTCCCCAGGGTGCTGTTTGCCTGAGTGGTTTGGTACAGTTTTATTTTTACAAAAACTATTACACTTTTTAATTTTATTTTTGTATGTTAATTAAATACTTTTTAATCACAATGCAGACACAGTTGCAGGAGCCAAGAAAAATACATAAACAAGAAGAGAATCCAAACATATATCTGCCCAGCATGGTACAGAAAAACTTTCCAAACCCAAGTTCAATCTAGCCCAGTCCTGGATCTCTGCATTAAAAATTTAACAACACAACTCAGCCACCACTAGTCTTCTCTCCAGTTCACTGCAAATCTTTTCCTTGGGTTATCAAGTTGGAAGGTAAAATGCCCACAGAGCAGCCAGTGTGCCTATGCAATAGAAATGCTGAGCTGTGGCACCGACTCTGCCCACCTCACGTTCACAGTAGTCCTTGAATCAGAAAAATACCCTCAACTTCTCTTCAACAGTGTTTGTCATCAGGCTGAAGACACACAGAAATTGTACAGCAAATGTGACTCGTTTCTCACCCCTGGAGCCAGACACCAGTCAGGTTATCCAGTTCAGTCTACTGCCCTATACAGTTTCTCCTATCCCAGTATTTGCCCCCACAAAATCCACAGGGAATCAGCCTGTCCACCTATGCACATGCAGCAGAAAGGAAGCAAAGAGACCATGCACATCTGGAGAGACATGTCCTTGCCCAGCATGGTCAAAGCCACCTCTTTAAAGTGCTAGTGCTGTAAAATTCTTGCCATGCCTGAGAAATAAAATGTGAGATTTAATTTAAAGTGAGAGATATTAGAAGGGAGAGCTGCAGGTGATGAGGTGATGGCATTTCTTTGGCTCAGGACCAGGAGGGTAGGAAAAGAAAACAAGCTAGGTGCGTTATATCCTACATACCTTGGCAGCTCAACAAAGTGACACTCATGTAGGGCTCATGAACGAGGCAATTAATGACAGGGAAGTGGCATTAGCTGCAGCATAAGGAGCACTGTAAGAAATAAGAGCTGAAGTTCATTCAAAACACAGGAAAGACAAGGCCAATAAAAAAAAAAATCCAGGAGCGGTATGTATGTGAAAACTCAACTTATTAGGCATGAAATGGAAGCAGGGAAGATACTCCTTCTGAGAACTTATGTGTGATCCTTGCATAACTGGCACCATTATTTTTTTAAAGGTTTGACTAAGTGGTGATTTCTTTACTATCTCCGTGTATCTGAATCATATTAGTTAAAGGCTGGGACTGGTGCAGGATGGAACAGCTAAGTATGAGGGCCCCTTGTCCTCAAAAACACATCTTCTACAATACTCTCAAAATTACACCATGAAAACTGCAGCAATGGAGTTGTCCACATGTATACAAAAGCTAAATAATATTATTTCAGATGTATCCCTGCCTTTCTATTGCAAGCACACCGAACGAACGACCATGCCACCTCAACGATGAGTGGACCATACTGGGCACAAGCACTGGGTGACTGTTCTCCCATTTTGGCTTTGCCAGCACGAGCTGTGGCTCTGGCAGTCCTTGGGCTGTGCAGCTGCAGGCCATCCTCAGTAAGGGGCTTGCTAAGGATATTTTATTGCTCGTGCTGTCTGCTGTGGGCCCAAGGACCCTTCCAATCACTTTGAGAACTTTTGGGACTGGGCCATGTTAGAAGGATGTTTTCCTATTATTAATTATTATTACCACCAAAACTACTTCTTTTTAGCTTGAAAGGCTAATTCTAACAAATGTGTCCAATCTCCAAATTTAAAGCTGAGCAGAAAAATCAAAGGAGTTTAACTTCATAAAACATGTTTTGATTAAAATAGATTGTTTCATGGTATTGCAAAAAATATTCAAAGAACATTTCAAAGAATTTGCTTGGAAATACCTATTTTTAGTGTTTTCCCACAATAAAGTTTTTTCAAAGTTTGTGCTTATTTTCACGTTATGAGGAAATAGACCTGTGTCTGCCCCTTCAACAGAAACTCTGAAGTCTGCCTAGCATGGGATGAACATAACAAATTTGCTGTAAATACTTTTTTTAGTAATTTATAGTGATTCGATTAGAGCATTTCTAAACAGGCAGCAGCTCTTCTGCTCTTGTAATTTGTCCAAAAAGACAACAACAAGGCTCAGCTGCTTGGCTGCCAAGCAAAAAGGTCAAATTACTGACCTCCATTTTGGGGTATCAGTTACAGCCACCTCAGCACTCCCCATTGCCTGCTGCAGTTGTCCGTCTTCTAAATATAGCTGCTCTTAGTTGCAGGATATTCTCTCCTGGTATACAAGAGCAATAGGCTTCATCACTCCCCCAGAAAAGTGTATCACAGGATACTGGCAGTATTTATCATTAAACGTTACAGCCTATGTGCTATCTTATTTATTGAGTGTTGACAGAGAATTTGATGCTGCTGGTACACCCAAGTAAAGACAGCACTGTTTGAACAGTTTAAGCTTAAAACAGCAGAACTGGGCCACATGAGTTGGCCCAAATAAAGCTGGATGAGTGGCTCAACAAAATCTCAAGTCATTTTGAACAGAAAAATTAGGTTCACAGATAATGCTACACTGAAGATTGTTTTACATTCATTTCGATCACAAGAGCACAAGCTGACTTGAAATGCATGATTCAGTAGACAAGGCAAAGAAATGCAAGGCTGGGAAAGAAGATCTAGACAAGTCCCCATGGAAGCAAATCAGCTCCCCCATGAGCCTCCCTTCCTCTCCAGTGCAGTGGGTGGTGGGGACAAAGCCAACCTTAGAGCTGCATTCTGGCTTGTCCTATTTTTAGACATAAATATGTTATTCATAAGAAACTCTTGGTGTGTCTATTGGTTTGGGAAGTCACAACACTACAGGAGGAGACTGATCCATCTTCCTTCAGGGAAAAAAAAAAACAGTGGTGTTTGCCAGCATCCCACAGCCTGGGGCAACCCAGGGTCTGAGCAACACGTTCCTTCCCAGTGGCCTCCCTTTCTCTCCTGCTACAGTAACATAAATATGTAAAACTTCTCTCCTTAGAGGATCCCTATCTTTGACTAGCAACTAGAGGGATCCCTTAGTACCAACAGTTATCTACAGAGCTCACCCTGTGAGGATAAACACTAGATGATTTTGCTACCCATCATCCGAGACCAAGGTTGGACTTGGGGTACAAAGAAAAGTCTTTCAAAATATGCACGGGATAAGTGAGAAAGTTTGGCTTGCACAAGGCATTTTTGACATTCCCACATGTCTCGAATGTCCACAGCTTAAACAAAAATAAAATCAGTGGAGATTAAAAGAACTTTGACCCTATATTCTTGCCTTTCATTAAAAAAAAAAAAAAAAAAAAAAAAAAAAAAGGCAGCCAGAAGTCCCCCATGCACACTTGCAGGCACATGCGCTTGCCCAGCACCCTGGCTCAGGCCCTCTTCATCTCTTCCAGGGGGATGAAACTCCCCCCCTGGAGCCCAGCCAGGCTGCCCAGGGCACGTTGTGCTTGTTTTTGTATCTGCAGTCTCAGCAGAGTAGTGAATAACCGCTGTCAGGAGTGTTGAACAAACACCATGCTTGAATTTTCACTGGGCTTTTACGGGCCCAGAACAAAAGCCTGGATCCCAACCCCCTGAAACTTTGGGGCATTTGAAATCTGGATCCAGATCTGAAGCTTGTGGTTGGACTTCCATCTCTAGGGTTTCAGTTAGGAGTTCAGTTCATAAACACTTCTGCCACGGCCTTTTTCTGCTTTGCTCCACCATGAATCATGAGTTAGTGCTATGAAATTAAGTTAGACCTGACCACAAGTGGGAATAGAACAGTTTACTCATATAACCAGCCATACCTTTTCACTTTTTCATTTCTCAGTAAAATACAGAGTTAGGGACAGTGGCTCATACATATGTATGTACATGGTGCACACAGTCCTGGGATAAAGCGTGGCAGTGCAATGGTAGGAGGAGGTGAAATTAAGCAGGACAAAGACTCAGCAGAAGCACACAAACAGAAAGTGCTCAAAAGTGGATGTAAAAATTCATCTACTTCTTCTGCCAAATGATCGGCACCAGTGCAGCAAGCACACACCGCAGACTCCACTGCCTCTTACGAGGTACGCACGTCCACCTCAAAAGGTTCTCACTCATGAGCTCCTCACTGAAAATTCAGCTCCTGAGCTTTGCTTGTCACTCAGAGCAGGCAGGAGTCACACGTTTGAGATTTCACCAGGCAAAGTGCTTCTGTGCTGTCAATGAAATAATAAACATTTTAACATAAATTAAGAAAAGCTGCCTATGGGCTTGTAATAGTAGAACTCCAAACCTGCACATACCGGCTCCAAGCATATTGCTTTAAAAACTACTGTAAATCTTTTCGACTGCTCAGACACCATGGAGGGGAGAATCTGAACTGGAGGATGCTCCCCAGTCTGCCACTAAACCACTGTGAAATGGTGAGATCCGAATACCAATGCACTGTCTCCTGGACCACAGGGTGCCCAGAGAGCCCGATGGTGTTTTGGCAATGGTTTCAGGAGGTGATAATCGGACCCTTCTTTCTCCCCCTGACTTTTTACTGCTGCTGGTCCTATTCCTGCATTATAAATTTCCCAGCCATTGAGGACTCCCTGGAAGAAGGTCTAACAAAGACTTTAGTCCTTGCTTACCATTTTCATGGCATGATATCTTTTTAAAGTTAAAATCTGTTAGGTAGATACTTCCTAGAGTTAATGTAACTACCTTGTGACTTTCCTCTAGGATCCAGTACATTCACTGCATGCTTCAGTATGACTGTTAATTACCACAAGTGCAGAGTATTATTTTCTATTCACAGAAGGAAAAAGGAAAAGGAGCTGATGGGAGGGGAAGCAATCAGATATAAACCATCATCCAGTTCATCAGCAAACTTTTCACTAACCCTTTGCATACTCAGTGCTTTAGGGGTTAATAAAGTCTCTTAGAAAGCAAAAGGTTTCCATCTGTAATTGGATCCTTTGTATGTGCTTTCCGCTATAGGAATCAACTTAGCATTGACATCCTCGTAAAAATTTCCATTAGATTGAGGACTGAATGCCCACTAAGGCTCTGTGTGGTTTTGCAATTGATTCACTGAATGAAATCTTATCTAAAATCTTTTTATTTTATGCTATTATGGGCACAGGGGAAAATAGTGATGTAAAAATTTTCACTGCTTAGTTAATGCACAGTGCCTCTTGCAAATGGCTTTCAGGTTACCTAAAAAGATTGCCATTTCTATTTCCCACTATTTTGTCTCATATTACCAGTAATTGAAAAATGTTTCATTTGTTACGAAGTTACATATTGACACTTTGAATTGAATTCAGAACCTTTATCCTTAATCTTCCTATTAGATAGCTTCAGACAGCTGTTCATGCGGTCTAGGGCGGGAAAACACAGTTCATCAGCTTGCATTTTTTTCAACAAGACGTAATTTTCACAAGACATATGTAAAACTGTTCCTGCGCTTTAAAGATGTGAAGAGCAGTCTGGCCGCGTAGAAGCTACAAATCAGACTTCATATTGCTAGTGTGCCTGTAGTGGTGGTCCTCTCAGTGGCTCTCCAGAGAGGACACAGGGATAGGTCAGAATATCACTTACAAAAATGTCAGATCTTTTACTTCTTTAAAATGATGCCCAATCAAGAAAAGGGAGAACTGAAGAAGCGCAGCATTTTGTCTTTGCTCAAGATCTGCAGGCACATATGGATTAGCTACTACATCTTTTCCTTCTTTGCATGCTATGAAGAATTATCTCCCAAACCAAACTGAGAAGTTGAAGCCAGAATGAAGGCTGAAGTGAGGAATTATCAGAATTCTTTGCAAATATTCTTTATGTCCTCCCAGCCGTACAGATTGGACATTCCCATCTATCCATCCCATCTGGATATATAGAAAGAATCATATACTTACATCATGTACTTACAGTGCACACAGACATAACCTCATAAACAACTGCCCAAACCCGGGACAGAAGCACGTGTACAACACCCACACACTCACACCCTGCGCACAAGTGCTTGGAGATATGCTAAATGCAAGCACATGGATTACACATAAATATACGTACTCAGATACAGCACATGGCCGTATGGTATGCATGTGGTTTGTACCTACACAGTATGTATTTGAAACTAACAGGTGTATTTTCCTTTTCTCTTTACTGGTCCTGGCCTGGGAAATTCTAGCGTCACAGTTGCAGTGTCCCTTACTCTGAGCTGCAAGACATATGGGCCACTGCGTAACACCATCTGGATTTAAATAGGAGATCCTCGTGGTCTCCTCTTCTGCACATCACAAAGCAGACAGTAATAACAACAACAGCAACAATAATGTCTGTCTTTGCTTTCCTGCCTCTCATTTCAGTTTTGGGAAGTCTTTGCAGTACATAAGAATAAAAATAATGCAATCCCTTGCCCTACTGCTGGAGGGAAGGCAACGCCGTGCTAGAGCAGCTGGGAGCAGTGCAAGACTGTGCCAGCCTGGAAAGCACTGCACATCCCAGGATGTGGAACGTGCCCCCTCCCTTGGGCTGGAGGCAGTCAAAGGAAAGCAAGCAGCCCTGAGCCCTGTTCATGATGTCTGGATGGTCCCTGCCTGCCCAGGCTTCTCCACAGGAAGAATCTCCACTTCCTACGATACATGG
This sequence comes from Sagittarius serpentarius, assembly GCA_034782735.1. Classification (NCBI taxonomy): domain Eukaryota; kingdom Metazoa; phylum Chordata; class Aves; order Accipitriformes; family Sagittariidae; genus Sagittarius; species Sagittarius serpentarius. The sequence continues at coordinate 21,655,075 of JAVKLA010000010.1, forward strand.
TTCTCTACAAAACACTTAATGAGAATTTGGAAATATCAATCCAGCATTACCTAGCAATGTTGTGTTGTGAAGTTTCCAAGCGTTTATTTCCAGCTGAGCTAGGTGGAAGTTTTATAAAAACTTTTCTGAGAAAGCCATTTTTCTTAATATTTTTTAGATAACCTTCTGAGATTTTTTCTTTAAAAAATATCTCAGCTTTCAAAATTAAAATGTGTAGTTTTTACTCTAAGTGTGATGCGTGCTCTACCTTCTTCTCTGCCTTCCCTCACTTCTTCAGTGCAAAACCACGAGGAAGTAGAGGAACAAGATAGCAGGAAAGAAAGGAGACAAAACCAACCAAAATCAGAACCAAAACCATAATTTCAAAATAATTTCTTATTTTTAAGTGTTTTCTACTGAAGATGCCAGAAACAGTTCTTTTTCATGAAACAATTGGGAAAAACATAATTTTTAAAGTAATATTAATGAAAATAGTCATTTTTCCTAACAACCCACATCTGGCCTGGCTAATCCTGAAGGCACCTGACATCAGACAAGCCACGGGACCATCGGCTCAGCAGTGATATTTGTCACTAGTCCAGGAAGAAACCTCGAACTGGCAGAATTTTCATGCTCTGCATACACGAACACACACAGTGTGACCACAGCCTGGAAACTCCCCAAGATGACAAATGAACTGAATCCCAGATTTCATTTCAAAGCCAACCTCAGAATTTCCATGGTGCATTGAACCCTCCAGCCTTACATCCAGAAATCAATGAGGTGACACTGGCATAGAATAGAAATAATGTAGTGACGAAACAGAGCCCTAAAGCTCTTAGCAATGACATTTTAAAAACAAAATACCATAAAAAAAAAAAAAAAAAAAGGAAGTCAAATGCCCTTTAATCTCCATGACTCCGTAGTGTCACAGTCTAATTAAACCCTCAGCCTTCTGCCGAGTTAGAGCTACACCCACTGGAAAAGGATGCCCTGTGACAGACATTATGAGGTGACCTCCTCCATCCCAACATCTGCATAACTGCCCTTAGTTCTAATGAATGCACATGCTGGAAGAATGATGGGATTTCCTACAAGCTCAAATTCACCCCATAAACTGCAAGGCATTGCTAATGTTTCTGTCTGTCCTGCTAAAATCCTGTCCCTGGATCAGAAACGCAGGAGAAATGAGCTAGACTGCTCAACTGAAGTTCCTTGCAGTCCCTTAACATAAATCTAACGAAGAAATAATGGCAATTTATAACCTACGCAGCCAGAAAGCAGTGAAATGAAGCAAGCGGCCGGTTTATAGCCTCAGCAGCGCTTCCGATATTGAAACCCAATTTCTGGCCCCAGAGGGTGGTTTTGGGAGAGCGATACCACCTTGCACACATTCCTGCTGTGCACCGCTCCCACCCCTGGCATGCAGACCTGCTGAGGCTCATACGCCGGGAGCGAAACTCTTTCCCTTAGCCATGGCGTCTTCCTCGTTCACCTGAGCAAACCCATTGTGCATATTCATGGTGTGCTGCCACTGCTGCCTCCTTTGCTGGGACACCAGTGACAGCACATCTGGTCACCCACCAGCTGCAAGGCGGCACTCGGAAGAGCTGCCATAGAGCAAGGTACCACACTGCTAAAATGTCTGTCCCAGGCAGCAGCTTCATTCATATCCCTCTCTCCTGTCACTGGACTCAGCACGTTTGGGGACACATCCGTCACACAACTTGACACCATTTCCCCTCTATCCCCATACATGTCTCTGTGCAGCTTAAGAGCTCTGCAGTATATACATTTTAGCAGACCAGTAATACTAATGAACTTACGACCAAAAAGGCCATCTCTCTCCCAAAGAACCCCTTGCCAGCAAGGGTTAAATGCCCACCTGGTCTTACTGGGCATAACACCAACAGGAAACAACCACCTTACTTGTTTCAGGCAGAAAAGAATAAGGACAGATTTTCCCCTCTCTCAGGTATTTACCATTGAACATTTCCATTTCTTTGCATTCTCACTTCACGTCCAGACCACAAATGCCCCACTTCATGCTAGACACCATTCACATACCTTGCATAGAAACCTTAGAAAGAATAAACAATAATAAAAGTGTGTTAAAACACACCCGTGCTTGCAGTAAAGATCCATCATTACAGACCACCCCAACACAAAGCCTTGCAATCCAGTCTGAGACATTTCTCAGGTCACACAGCAAGTCAAGGATGGACTAGAGAAGACTTGCCTCCTTCAAGTCAGTCCTACTACAAATGCTTGCCCTTCCCGAGGCCAAGCTGCCACTCCTAGGGGTGAATACACCCAGCCAGCCCATGTTGCTGACAGCTGTCAAAAAAATCAAGCTCCCTGCACCTTTTTGAGAAAGAACTAGTCTGCTAGCAAGCAAAGACAGGGGCAACAAGACAGCAAAGAGGAAGCAGGGGGGAAAGCTGGCCGGAGTGGTTGCACACACAGATGGGATCATTCATTGATGGGCACACCAAATGGATCCTATCCTATGAATGTTTTTGAGTACAGACAAGTTTTCAAAGCTCTTTTGGAGGCTTGAGCACCAAGTCTCCTATTTAAAGTGAACATCCACACCTGCCTTGGCAAAATGAATGTGTTTTACAGGTAGGTGCTCCTGGCTTCCTTCTCTGTGCATCTCTTGGGGAAAGTGGGCACTGGGGGGCTGCAGAAGGAAAGAGCAGCCCACAGCACCCAGCCAGGTCATCTTATTGCCAGGAGCGGGGCATTGGGATGGTGCCCTGCGGCTGGCAAAGTGGGAACCCGTAGCAAGAAAGCAGCAAAGAGCCAGCTTCTGTGCTGGCACCATTTAAGCAAGAAGAGAACATGTGTCCACAGCCCACATTGCTCATGATTTACACCGACATGAATAAGATCAGAACCAGGCCCTTGTGCTTTGTTACAACAGTAAACGCAACAGGGAGCTTAGCCTCTCCTCTTCAGGGTATATGCCTTCCCTACCCCTTTGTGGTACCAGCACAATAAATAATGCATTCTGGGAAAAGGAGATCCAAGGAGCTTTCCATAAACAATTCAGGATGTCTCCTTTAAAAACCTCTGAAATATTTTCTTAATGGTTGAGCCATGTAAGTCATTAGGTTTCTGTCAGTGTGCTCAATACATATGTATGTGCCAGAGACCAGAATCCTGGTGGAGTCTGTACTGCAGGACATCTATAAAAGAAAATTACAGTTCAAGTGTCCAAAACAATGATCTGTGGGTGGTCCTCTGGTTAGCAGATGGGTTTCTACAGTGCACATATAGTTATTAGTAACACACACCTCCTTGTTTTTGTCTCAGTAGCCTCTGCATATGAAGAGGAGTTAGTGCACAGAGGATTCACTGCCTACAGATTAGCAGTTCATGTATCTTTGCTGCACAGAGTGTGCAATCCTACCTAAACAGGTCTGATAGGTCTAGTAGCATTTTCACTCAAAATGAAGCTGCACATAGACGTTTATCAGCATAAAATAACAAACAAAAACTGACCCACCCTCTGCTCTCACATGGCATTATGTCTTCCAGGTGAAGCCAAATCAGAACAGGTAGGGTGGAAAAGGTAGTTAAAACTCCTTTTCCTTACATACATGGAGACATCCATACGGCCAGTTGGATGTTGCCTGCTTGACTTACCACCTTTGAGAACAGATGCAGTGCAGAGCCTCTTCAGTCTAAGGTTTCTTTCAGAAGGCAAGGAAATACCACCTTGAACTTCCTAGTGCCAGTTTAAGATGAACAGCGTTGCTCTTCTGATTTGGAGTGCGGCCCAAGGAACAGCTGCATAAACACATTGACATGGAGAGAAGCATGAAAGGTGGGGACAGGGAAAACACTGCTAGGAAGGTCAGAAACCTTTTAAACCAGGCTTGCACCTGGAAATTGCATTGTGGAACCATGCACCTGAGGGTGTGTACCCAATGTACCCTTTTCTTCCCACACCTGTAGGGAATCTGAAGTTTGACTTCCCCCCCTTGTTAATCAAAGTGTTAACTCAAAGCCTTCTCACAAGTGTTATGACTATCAGGAGCAGCCCTGTAATTTAAGAACACCATATACTACTTGGCTATTGGGATGAGTAGTAAGGTATGCATACATTAAGACTTTTGGAAAAATTAAAGAGTAAACAAAAGTATGGCTCAGGATACAAAAGTATGGCTCAGGATATGCCACATTTCAGCAAACATTTGGGAGATGTTAAGTGACCGGGTCAGGATAAGGAAAGGCCTGCAGCCATGGGAGACCATCAGTTTTAAGGAAGCCACGGTGGCTCTTGGTCCCAGGCTCTGAGAGGGAAGACCCACCAGCAGCAAAGGCAGTCACAGAAGAAAGTAAAAATTTGGGGTCCTGAGTCCAGAGCCTGCCCTGTGAGTGGGAAGAACCAAACTGCATCCTTCAAAAAGGGGAAAACAGGGCGCTAAGGCAATAAGGGCTGAGGGGATGCACACAGCCTGGCCAGAGGGAGCAGATGCACAACTGGGACCAGGAGCACAGTAATCTGTTACCATCAGTTATTCTGCCTGCGATCCCTCTGGCAGACACCCTGGGAACAGGGAAGGAGTTGGGAGCAATTAAGATGTAAAGGCGTACTCTGAGGAGAGATTAGTTAACGTGGTCTAAGGGACGCAAAGGCAGTGTCTACGCAGCAGATGGCCGGATTGTGCAGGGATACCCGCTGCCTTCGAGTAAGCGACTCAGGTTTCAGCAGCGGGCTGGCCATCACCAGCGCTGCACGCAGCATGGGCTGATAGATAAGCTGCAACGCAGGATAAATTAGCCTCCACTGAGCTCTCTGTTGTGCTACCTAGACCGCTACCAGCATCTGTGCAGTTAACTGCCTACATTACACTGCCAGCTCTGCTGTTACTCCCGTATGGACACATTTGCACCAGAAAAAAATCACTAGGCAGTGCAAAGGGTAACAAAGAGTTGGGTGCTGAAGCTCTGCTAATCCCCTGATAAAGCGCTGCTGTTTTATAGCTCTTACCTAATATTGTGATGGCCTGAAGAGATCACCTCTGACCGTCTCATAAAGAGCCGATCATCTCCAGATCCAGGAGCTGGCTGTGCCGTATCACTTTTCTGACCATAATTACACATTAAAGAGAATATAATGAAAGATATTTTGCAAAAGCTTAAAAAATCAAGCAGATGACAGGCTTCTGGAGGAAGTGGAGCTGCCTGCCTATGAAGGCTCATACCTGCTGGGGAGAGCTGGGAGGGAGAGAGAAGGCCGTAACCCACACATGCTCCCAGCTACATGGTCGACAGGTGGCCACAGCATTTCCCAAATCCGCCGTGCACCTGGATACAGCTTGGACTTTTCTGCGTGTGAACAGGGATCACCAGTGATGAGAAGATAGAGCAGAGATACGCCAAGAAGTGTTGTTCTGCGTTTCCACAAAGAAATGTTGCCTTTCACAGGGCTTTCGAAAATTCAGCTGAAATGACCAACTGGCCTCTTGAAACTTTCTTTCCTGCCTCCGTAGTTCTTTGAAGAGTAAAGATTAACTGATTGTAGTTTACAGTTCACTGTATAGACTGTCATAGATTACTCTACCTCTCTTGGCTTTAATCGTTAATTAGGCCACAAGGATCATTGTTGGAATGGGATATTTTGGCCAAAAAAGTACTGAATCATGAATGTTCTAAAACATTCGCTCTGAAGTGAATCAGTTCATAAGCACTTCCAGGGCGCACAATGTCTCATCCTGCAGAGCACATCTTAAATTTTCCATTTGGGTGTAAATCCTAGAAGAAGATGTCACCAGTCAGTTCTGAGAAGCAAGGATGTCATTAGCATGTTGCTTTAATTGTGTTTTAAATATCATATTAAACAATTTTTTGTGTATTTCCTAAGAAGAGTCTTCTTTCACGAGGTGTCCCAAGTCTCATGTCAACTTACTGTGGCTCAGATGTGTACGTGAAATCCAATTAGCACATTCCAAACCTCATTTCCACTGAAACACAATCAATTGTAACTTATTTTTGAATCATGCTGCCTTCTCTAATTGTTAGCTCCAGCCTCTGCTGAATAGGTGGTTAAGCAAATTATTCCATCTCACATATGAAAATTGTGCTATTTATGCTGGCAGCTTTCATGGTTACTGATGAGGTTTCTTGAGCTAATGAAATAATGAAAACACAAAACAGATTTACCTTTCTTAATAAGAAAAAAGATAATGAACTAAAATTAAAATTGAAACTCTCACTATACACAGAGTTACCATAATATTGTTTCTGTTTTAAATTAATGCCTGTGCTTTTTTATTTTATTTTTTACATGCCAGTGACAAAGCTAGTTAAAAATCCACTTGAACCATGGCACTGTAAAGATGCTTTTACTTTATTGCATTTTTTATAATAGAATTATGGGACATACAGTTTTGGTAACTTTTCTGTGTGATTAGGCATACACGAAAGGGCAACACTTTGATTAAACTCTGTGCCAGGCTTCAGGGAGGTTCATCATTGAAGGGGAAAGGGGAGGATGGATGAAGGTGGCTTTTGGTCACCTCTGCATCCTTCTATCCATGCCTGGATGCTGGGCTGGCCCCTTCCTGGTGCACATCTGCTGGGATTTGCATTGCTGGAGCCCTGCAAAACAAGCCAGATTCCTTGCTCACCCACCGCCCTGCTCTGCTTCCCAGACTGTGCTGGTGATATGGCTCACGACGAGGCTTCGTCACGGAGAAAACACAGCCACATTGTACTTAAAAAACCCATCCTCTCACCTCAGGGCCAAAGAGGGGAGGAAACCTCAATGTGCTTGTGTTGTCTGTCTGGCAAAGCCTTCTTGCTTCCTCTACTTTACACAAACTGAGTTTGAACTGGTCTAGCAATATTTTTTTGTTCACTCTCTCATGGCCCCCATGGGGAGGCCAAGGACTGGGTCTGTGGGACTCCAGCTAACGCTGAGCCTGTGCTTGATGCCACCACGCTGGGCTGGGCCAGGAAGGAGCCTGGTCGCAGCCGCATGGGCTGTAATGGGAGATAACCCCCTGGCACCGCTTCAGAGCTGGGAGCCTACAAGTATGAGGTCCCTCTGTTTTTTAAATATGTATTTCCAGAGCTGAGCACCATCACTTTTCATTATAGAGAGATCTTGGCTGGATCAGTACAGAGCAACTGTCAGGACACATTGGTATTTCTGTCAAATAACCTGGACAGCAGGTCCAGGAGCTGCTGCATGTGTCCATGCCATGAGGTTGGAGTCTCGCAGGGTTACCAGCTGAATCCTGAAATCATTCCTCAAGCTCCTCTCGAAGTCAGTGAAGTTTGCTGGAGGAAGGACAATGAAGAGGAACGACAGCAGAGCCCAGTGCCTGGCTGCTCCCAGGGGTCCCAGTGCTGGCACATCGCGCAGCGCCCGCGTTCGGTGTATTAGGAAATTGCTGCAAACCCCCTCAGGCTCTTGCTTTCTCACTGAGCTCTCAGCTCACAAATCCCTTCCCCATGCTGCAGCACCCAGTTTTCTCCTTAAACGTAAAACAATTATACATTTCTGTCAATAAATACCATGCCATAAATTAGCGGGCTTGCTGGCTCTCTGCCTGCCACTGGGGGGAGGAAATGGCCCCATAAATATTTGTGCAAGACATCAATAAATTTGAAGTGTTGACTCGAGTACTCAGCTTCCCTATCTGAGACCCGGAGCAGAGCTTCCGGAGTTCACGTGTTTCTGCCGTGAGAGGCCGGTGCTGGAGGCTAGCAATATCCCCAAGATGCTGAAACTGGAGATGGAGAGAGAAAACCCTTATGAACTCCTTTGCAAAGTCCCTTCATGTTACTGATCCAGGTGGAAAAGGTCCTTGCAATTTGGACAGGGAAGGTTTTGGGAAGGAAAGCATTCCCCTGGCCCATTGCTGCTCTTCATTTTTTCTGATTCTTTTGATTTCCTAATTTGTACTTGTCCTTACTAGAAAAACACCACTGCTGTAGAGCTTCATGTGGCCAGAGAGCTGGACAACCCCCTCCAGCAAAGCTGCTTTAGGCTGTGCACAGAGGAAGATGGGTCAATGTAATCCTGCTTTATGCTATACAGCCCCAAGACACAGGGACGTCAGTGTCAGGAGCACCTCATGTGCTTCTAAGATCAGTGCAATTTAATCTGGATTAAAAATATTATTTTGAGCTGGCTCTACTTTTGTGACATTGGAATAGCATCACTTCAAACTGAAGGCTGTTTTGCTGGCATTGCGGTACTATTCCCTACCTAGGCACATTTAGAAGCCTTTTGACTTCAGTACTGACTTCTCCAGGTTTGCAAACTTTCTTTTGGGAAGAATTACTCCATTCTGTAATGCGCACACAGTTACATTAGTGCTGGATAGTCTTCTCCAGCTGAACACAGTTTTCATCAAGGATAGAAAATGGGACCCAGTCATTACACACATTTTTGTTTTTCTCTCTCCTTTGTGTATGTAGACCTACGGACTGATCCAGGGCGTGTGCCCAGGGGAACAGCTCCGCTCTGTCCTCAGGAGATGGTCCAAGTGGTTTACTGAATCTTTCACTTCTTGCAAATCAAGTATTTGGGAGTCTTGTCTAGAAGTGCTGTCTTGCTACTTATATAAAATGTAAGAGTAGGAGGAAAAAAGAGCCTGAGCATGTAAGGAGAAGAGGTGAGGGTCAGGATGCTCCCCCGGCTCTGCGTGGGACTCCTTTCTTCTACCTCAGGAGATGAGCAGCAGCCAACAGCACCATTCAAATGAAGCAACTTTGACTGCAAAGACAAATGCGATATTTTTGTTCCTATACAGGCAACAGACTCTTCTAGATTCTCAGTCTACGATGCCTCAGATTGTGACAATTAGAAATAATTGTGAATAAAGCACATGTGCAAAACTTGGACTACAGGGTGGAGCAGATGTACTAGGAAGGTACTCTCTCTGCCTCGCTTTCTCCCATGTTCCCAGCTCACCGTCTAGACTCAGCTCTCCCGGGAAGAAAGAAGGCAAGAAGGCCCAAGGAACAAAAAGAAAAAACAAAACTCAAGCTAGCAATTGTCAGATCTGTGATAATGCCAAATTCCGTAATTATTATCCAGGCTACTCAGGAAACCATTTTACAAGGCTTAGTAGACATCTGGGAGTGAAGTAAAAGAGGTATTTATTAAGCCTCTCACGTTTCCAGGTTTGCTAAAACAATTGCTTTATCTCTTAATTTCCTATGTATTAAGACATGGTTACTGAAACACAGACCTGGAGACACTCCCCTTGAGCATCCCATTGCATTGAGGACCACGGCTTAGCAGTGGCACAGCACAGACATCATTCAAGACACCATTTGCTAGCATCCAGGGTGGCCCACGGACCAGCCTGCTCCCCGCAGTGCCACACGGCTGGCCCGGCAGCTTGCACGGGCACTGCTCCCGGCAGCACGTGGCCGCTTCTCCTGCCAACAGAAAATTTCTGTGTAATGGGGGCTCCAGGTACACGCTGGCTCTGTGGTCACAGATTGTTCATGGTTCAGCGTTCTCCCCAGTCCAGCCTGGCATCCCCCAGCTTCTGCGCTGGAATTTGCCATTTCACTGCAGCCAGGAACTCAACATCATGTTCCCTCTTCCCTGTTGGGACCTGGCTGCAGATTATTCTTTCCCTGTTGTTTTCAACACAAGAAAGAGCACTTTTTTCCCACCCTGCTGCCCATAAAAGAGGAAACCAGGAAGCAGGACAAGAATTCTTCTAAGTTTGGGGGGGTCTTTTTGTTATTTTGCGACAAGGGACAAGGGCTGGCATGCAGCAGTTGGGCTTGTTCCCCAAGTTATGTTTCATGAAATGATTGTTTTAGAGAAAAGACAAAGCACTGCTAGCGAACAGAGACCCTCAAAAGGCTGTAGAGTATGGATGCGTGTACATCAGTTGGGTTCACAGCTAGGGTTTCACCATCAGTAACCTCATTCTCAGCATTACCCCACTTCCATCAGCAAGAGATTCACACTCAACCTCGCCAGTCAGTCCTCCTAGCTATTAAAACATGAATCTTTGTGACCCTTGCCCAGATAAATGTTACAACAAATTGGAAAGCTACGTCGAAATTACCACTATAATAAAATCAATCTAATACAACTACTGAAAAGTGGCTGCAGGGAAGAAAGAGGAGTGGGAACTCCAAAAATCATTTGCCTTAAATCTGCAAACAGCCATCAAGCATCATCAACTATTCAGAGAAGACGGTGTATGTTTTGTTTACTGTCACATCTGCTTGTCCTAGTTACCATCTACTACCTTTCTTACACTGGTTTTCTTTCTCTTGTTAAACATTTTTATTTTGTTATCTTAAGAAAGCAATGTTGCAGAACAGTAAAATTAATGTACAGAGGGAGAATTGCTGACTAAGAGAATTTATGCTGGCAACTTTATGCACGAAAGTTATGTTTCAAAGGGAAAAATTTATGCCACGCTTCCCTGGCCATCAGAGATCACTCCCCTGAAAGAGAATTTTTTCAGCCGAGCCGATGGGAAAGACTCTCCTTATCAGCTGCTCGGAGGAGATACTGGCACCGCACCTGCAGCAACTTTCTGAAGTTTGCAACTTGTAGCCCAGCGCCAGACCACAGAAAAAAACAGAAAAGGGCAAGAACAGCCAGATATTATGTCTAGCTATCTTGACTCACTAGGGTTCCTATTCTCAATTTGCCGTGACCTTTAGAGCGGTAGAGCTGATACTGAGCAAACAATACGGCTCCATCCTCTTTGGGAAGCCCCTGCTCCTGCCCTCGGCCTGTCTCCGAGCGGTTTGCTCAGCGCTGCCAGCCACACACAACGCGCTGCCCGGCTGGAGGAGCGGGGATGACGCACCAAGTCATTTTGATTTGTGGCGTCTCCCTGAGTAGGATGTGCAAAATAAAGACAGATGGTAGTGGATAAACTCCAGCGACTGTGGAGCTGCCATTCGCAATAGCTCTCACACTGTGCAGAGCGCCCTCGAATGAACTTCCCTGTGGCCCAAAGTCCCCGGTGATGCACAGAGATACCGCAGCTCATCTTTTAGTAAGAACTTCTGTGCCTTTGAGCATTTTGCCATCTCATTTTGCTTTTTTTCTTTTTTCAACCTCCTGATCTTCCTCTTAAAAGCCACCATTTTCACACAGCTTTTCATGCAGCCATCACTGTCCAAGTTAATGGTGGTACCTTGGCAAAGCAGGGAGGCCTTTCACCTTCAGGGTCTACATGGGAAACCTTCCAAATCAAGGCTTTGAAATGCCGTGGGAGCTGCAATGTTTTCCATGTGTTCCCATCAGTAAGCACCGAGATGCTAACTCCTTAACACCCTTTTCTTCTGGGATTTTTGCAGGGTTACCAAACCATGCTGAACCTCATCAGAAGGGTCCAGGAGATAATCCAGGCACTTTTCTGCCCTGGGGTTAGTTTGGCTTCTCTCTTCGTTCTTCACTTTACCTCTGAGTTCAGACGCCTGGAGTCTGCAGCTGACGTGTGTTATTTCATCCAAAATAAATGCAGGCATATTTGTGTTTTCTGATACCTTTTTCCTTAAATATATCAATAGAAATTGACTGCTGATGGTCTTTCCCAGAAATGAAAGTAAGAGGCAAAAATAACCAAAAAGCAAAAACCATTCTGGGGTAGAATTTTTATAAGGCACCTCTGTGGTTTCGGAGCCTACCTCCTATATCCCAAAGTAATTTTCTCCACCATGGATTCAGGTCAGTTTGGAAGAAGAATCCTACCCCACTTACATGCTTTTGCAATTGCTCCCCTCAGCTTTCAAAGGTCATTTTGCTCTGCCTCCTGCACCGTGCTGCTGTCTGCAGATAGCCAGAGCTGTCTGAGATGCTGCAGAGCATGCATCGGGGCTTTACAAGCAGCATTTGCTGGTGGGGTCACGCTGTGAGCAAAGATCTATTTTATATTACAGTAAATTAGTTCTCTGGCAAAGTCCACACCATGTGGTAGCACAGGTATACAGCATGAAGAAAACTGTGGGATGGTTTCACGTAAATTATAAAATCTGAGCCTTTTAGGAAAAAAATACAAAAATGAATGATACAATGAACACAAAAACCTTTGTGGGATTTAATCTGATTATTATCAGCATGGAAGACATGATAAAGGAAATCCCACACATCTTTTTCAAAGTCGAACTGAGAACGAACTGGGTCTCCCCAAGTCAGCTCCCCAGTCCACCGCAGGCTCAAAGTTAAAGCCTCTAGTAGTCTTAATAGCAGATTTCGAAGCCACTCTGGTGAAAGCAAAGAATTTTCTCCTACGTGGAAACATACCTGACGATTGGCATAATCCCAACAAACACACATTAGGTCAGTGAAAATATTCCAGTGTATTGACATTAATTCCACAGCTCAGGCCCGAGATCATGTTCTCATTTGTCTGAATAACAGCATTTAAATATTTAGTTCAAATATAAAGACATTTAGCTTATATATGGGGGGGGGGAATCTAGGGGACAAAAGGTGTACTTGTAGAATGC
>JAVKLA010000010.1:21667618-21690472 GCA_034782735.1 Sagittarius serpentarius
CAGGCCCAAGATCATGTTCTCATTTGTCTGAATAACAGAGCATTTAAATATTTAGTTCAAATATAAAGACTTTCGGTTTATATACAAGGAGGGGGGGGAAATCCAGGGGACAAAAGTTTTCCTTGTAGCATGCACTGTGCTGATTTCCAAACCTTGGCAGCCACGAGCACGACACGGCAACGGCAAAAGTCTGGCCAAGACAAATCTATAAAATTTTCACTGTATGTACACCCCCTCCATGCATGAAGGTCTAATAAGCCCAGATACTTTTTACCTCTCTGAGCAGTCAAGCTACAGAGGTTTCCCCACGGATTCTAGCGGGGCCAGGAGCATGGAGACTTTATTATGTAACAACCCACATTATTTAGTGAAAATCTGGAATACGCTTTATTAGTTGGGCCTTTGGTCAGGAAATACCTCCAGACAAATGTGATGACACAGGCATTTTTAATTTGCCACTTCACGTTCATAGCAAATTAGGTGATTTTACTTGTTATTCCCTCCATTAAAAATGACAGGCTGCAAGGTTAGCAGTTTCCCTCAGAAGCTCTTGATGACATTACAGACACACATAGAAAGCACGAGCACATCAGAACGAATTAAGATCACCTCCCTTGCCTATAATCTGAAACACTCCATGTGGTCTCTCCTAGAATCAGTCCCAAATGCCAACGCGCTGGAACAGCATGTGCAAGTGGTTGGAGCTAAGGGAAGGAGAGGTCAAATTCTGTGTGCTCCGTACGATCAAATTTGTGGTATAAACCCGACAATTACCAGCGAAGTGGTGAGTGAAAAACAAACGTCCTATCTATTACCCAATTTTGAATGCCAATGCGATGCCCCCAGGACTCTCAGTCCTCAGTTATTTTTTTGACATATTTGCTAATGTGTCAAGTCTTAATACCTGCTCTCAAATGGAGTTGGGTTTTTCCATTTGTGAGCTCAAAGTCATTTCCATTTCAGAACAGACTTAGAAAAAGACCAGCTAGGCTGCTGCTGAAGTATAATTTGAGGATGTATGCCTCTGTGAATTACACTTCTGCTTAGGATAAATAGGCAAAAACATAGCAGAAATGATGTTAAGTGCAAAATATTTAATCTTGACTGAATATCACTGAAGCAGCTCAGTGCAGACCCAAAGGAAATACTGATATAAAAAAAAAAAGAGGGGGGGGGGAAAGCAATCCTAGCTTTCCGTACAGTGAGTATTAGGAACTGAAATGCGGCCAGCATAGAAACATGTACTTTTGCTGGACTTCAGTCCAGATAATATAAAAAAAAAAAAATCACAGATTATGTAGAGACGGGTAATAAAAGAGGTAGCCGTGGTGAGTCTGCAACTGCACGTTTTTTGGCTGGAGGTTTAATGAATGAGGCTGAAGGTCTGCCAAACAGCGCTGAACGAGACTGCCGCAGCTCCTGGGGTTTGCTTAAGGAGGAGAAGCGTCAGTGGAGGTCTGCAGGCCGGCCATGGCGAGCGGGTGGGAGTTTTGCGGAGGACCTGCTGCTCGATCCATTAGCAGCATGAGACACCTCACCTGCGCACCAACGTCTTCTCGGGGAGCACCAGAGTTACGGCTGTTTGTGTAGGCTGGAGGACGCCGTGCGATCCCTCCTCGGTTGCACGTAGCTATTTTATGGCCAGGCAATGAGGTACGGCTGGGATTTTGAGGAACACCAGGTGTGTGTCAGAGAAACCGATTTCCATGTCAGGAAAGCCTCCTGCGCACAGGCCCCCCAGCCCAGCCGGCTGGGTGGGTGGGCCTTTGCCCGTCACCGGCACCCCCAGGAGAGCAGGAGTGCTCACCTGACCTGTCGGCTGAGGCAAATGCCACCCACGTGCTTCATTGTGAGGGTGCAGGGAACAAGCGAGGAGGCGGGCAGAGCTCCTCATGGATCTCCTAGGGTCAGGAGCTGCAGACTTGCATCTCTTCCCACCCTCTAACTGGGCTTGGAGCCTGAGTATGACCCTTTTTCCCCAAACTGCTCTGAAGTTAGGCACCTAAAGCTGTCAGTGAAACTCAGTCTTCAACACACGAGGAACAATCAGGCTGCTTTCTACACACATACTTTTGAGAAGTATTTCCACAGTCAGTTTTGGGTGCATTTCTGCACAATGGCTTTGTATGCTGCTACCGCCAATGCCCCAGCATGTAACTGGGCAGAGGTGAAAAGTTAGAGGGAGCCTTTTCCTTCAGGTCAAGTGAGCTTGGGCTGTGTTTGTAATCACTACACACAGTTTCCAGGTGCTAGATGGTCACTGGCCCTAGCAAGTAAAATGGCCTTCCAGAATTCATTCCAATCCCAAAGAGATAATCCCACAATGAAAACATCATCTCACTAGCAAGGCACACTTCCTTGGAAGCCACCTCAGCAGATTAGACACGGACGGTTTGCAGGTACTTGTCTTCGGCTCTCGGAGGTGCATGGTCTGCAGGTCAGCGAGGTGTGAGTGCGGCAGCGAACACTCGCTCCTCTTGCTTCAGCTAGACGAGGCTACAATGCAGGAAATCCCATTCTTGCATTTTTTTCCAACTTCAGATGAAAAACTTTTACTTTTAAAGCAAGAAGAAGCACCAGATGTATTTTCAGACATACCTGCCCTGCTGTCGCCACGCCTCACCCTCTTGCCACCTCCGCTCTGCTCACCAGCGTGCAGTAAGCACTCTCTGTTGACTTTGTCTGCCCTGCAGTGTTTTAAGCCTCTCTATAATTGCTGAGAAACCCTCTCTACCTAAGAGTCAGAGAAGACTCTTTCTTTGTGTTTCTTTTTGCTCAGAAGGGGCTGAAGCAGCAATCTGGACTTAAAGGCTGACTCTGATTGGAAAATAAACAACTATAAAGTACAATAAATCCCATTGAAGAGTCCAGTCAAAACATCCCAATGAACAGTTAATGCTCTACTAACCAAATCCAGATGTCATTGCCTTGTCTGGCACTAATTGGTTGACTGGAGGGTAAGTAACTGTGTAACCTGAAGGAAATCTCTACTTCTTGCACTTGGGATGAGTTGCTAAGGCACAAAATGGTTTGGTTTTGTTGTGTTTCTTAATTTCCTAACTACAGAGGAGTCACAGGCACCTGTGCTCATTAGGACCTCTGCTAACATCTTCCCAGTGGCAGAACGCAGTCCTATTTTAGGCTCCTTAAGGCACTTCGCAAAAATTTTCTCAAGAGCATGAGGCTGCCTTTGACATCTGATGTTCCTTCATTCCCAAACATTTCTGGGTTTATTTGTTTAACCAAAGGACATGCCCTAGCAGATTACAGCTAAGTTCTTAGATAAAGGTAGTTGCAAATTCCAGCTGGAAGTGTTTGAAACACCAAAGAAAACACCAAAGAAAGCAATTGCTTTCAAATATAATTAAGAAAAAATAAAATCAGAAGACTGGAGATGAGTTTGGAAATAGAAATAAAAATAACAGTAATCTGGTGCACCTTGATTCCTACAGCCTGGAAATTCCACATCTGCCTGCAGGACTCCATGTTGGCAGGGGACACACAAAGTGGCTACCCAGGATTTTCCAGTTATTTTTTTAGGTATATTTGACAGGATATTATATATTCACATTTTAGCAACAATTCTCTGTAATACTACAAAGCAACATGTGTGCCTGAAAGAATCTTCTCTGTTTTACCAGAATACTTCCCAGTGCCATGATTCTGCACACGTTTCCTTATGTTGTTTAACTTCAAGCAAAAATATATCATTGGCTTTACTAATTTCCATGACATTAAGAATTGCTATTCATAATTCATTCTTGGGGGACTAGTCATATCCTGAGCACATATAAGGAGGTTCTGTGAAAGACCTTCCTAGAAAGTTAGTTAATAAGATTCTGTTAAAAAAAAATTACTGTTCATATTCCTTACCATTTTAGATTAGTCAGTAATATTAATTTTATCTTTAATTAGCTTTATCTTTAATTTTATCAAATAACTTACTTACTAACATGAATTTTAACACACATTTCCCTTAGCATCACTGACATGGTGTTCATACTTTATAAGAGCGTTTTAGAGCTATGCAAATTTGCACACCAAAATCTAATGTTGAGCTTCTGCTCACTTATATATAACCGATTTTTTTAGTGTTCATAAAAAAAAAAAGCCTATAACCTGACTCTCAAGCGTCAAAGCCATTTTTTCAGTGGAGCGCTGCACAGTGGAGCATCTGTCTGGACACATCCAGCCATATCTTTCACTCATGATCTGCAAGTGAATAACACAGGATTTGAAACACAGTAGACAGTTGTGCAAAGCATGAACAATGAAAATTATATCCAGCCTTTAATCCAGAGGATTCTGGGCAGAGCTCAGCCTCCGTGGATATACATATCCATTCTGCATTTAGTTCCACATATTCGAAAACTGCATGTTCCCCTAGAAGAGTCACATGGGAGCAAAAGAGGGATTAAGTAGCTTTCTCTCCATGTTTTGTTATTAGTATTACACATGTAATATGTAGTCACATAAGCAACTGTACTGCACAATCGTCAGCAAAGAAACTCATTTCTTCCAACATACCAGAAGGTTTCATGTTTCATGTATCGTCTTTATTTTGTTCTTGGCCTTGGGAGAGAAGGGATGGAAAAGAAGCAGGAGACTGTTTATACACCATGCATTTGGAATCAGAAAAATTTTGATAAATCTTCCTCTTTCAAGTCTGAGTGAAGGCCTGTTTCCTGCCAACAAGACTCTCAGTGCAAACCCAGCTCCTTCACCAAACTTCTTCCACGCTTTTAAAACGGCCAGAAGTTGACCTGGCTTTGGCAATGGTGATAGAATGGAGGATTTCTCTCCTGTGTATGCTGAATATGTATCAACATAAATAAAACTGCCACCTTGCCAGTACAAAGTGGCACCTGGTAGCAACCTCACAAAAAGGCCGAGGACAAAGCAGGGTCCTCCAAGGACCATCTCCTCTACCTAGTTTTTAACTTTTGGCTTCTCGAAGGTCTCAGGCTAGTATCTCTCACCAGCAGGAATTAGACGTGTAGCTTCAACACCAATGGGAATCTTTTAAAATGTGTAATGCATGAGCATACCAAATTTAAGCAGATAGGTATTGAACTGCTTACCATAAGGGAAGGGAATTAATTTTTGTGTTCAATTTTATCTCAAAAGTTCCTGCAAAGAAATTGTGGCATGTTAGAAAGAAAACGCCTGTAGGAGTTAAATTTCTGTTTCCCTTGAGCTAATTAGATAAAATGGATAATTCTGACACAGGTTTTTTATACCAGAGCAGAGCACCAATGCTTACTGACATTTAACATTAAATAACTCTCTTTATCATTAACCACTTTAGAGCACTAAAACGTATCTTTAAAAAACAGCCTTTGACTTTGGCAGCAAAGTTGACTATTAAAAGAAACTGTTAACATTCAGTTGAGTGGCATGTGGAAAAAACTGGCAAAGTAAACTCAAGGGTTAATGAAAGTAAATGAGATAATCCTCATTGATCCCCCATAATCCCCATGGTCTGAGTGCAACTGTCAATCACTGGGAAAGACTTTTTTCTAATCTATCCCTCTGTGAATAGGTCGTTCCAAACTGAATATACTTTATATACAGACATATATTCAAACATACACCCACATGCTGAACATACAAGAAAAATCTTAGCAGAGTAAATTCCAAAATGAAGGGGAAAATAAAGCGTAGCTAAAAATATGGTGTGTAAATTTAAAAAATATAAAGTTTCTTTTACTAGTTGAAATATATTCAAGCTGCCTGTTCATACTAACTCACTGCTTCCCATGGAAGCTGGTAGCAAGTAATGGATCTGTTAAACCCCTCCTCCTTAAAGGAAGAAAGACCGTTCCCATAAAATTAAAACTTACTATTTAACAGATTGACCTAAGCAAAATATGGTCTGGAACATAAAAGAAATTATTTCCATCCTTTTCAGAGAACTACTGACATAAGAAATATATTAAATCAATTGATGGTGTATCTGAGGCTTAGAGGACCCCAGCATGTTGCAGGAGGAGTAGTGCGTGAGAGGGAAGGGCACAGAGAGTTGTGCGGGCGACCTGTTCCCGCTGCCTTCAGGCAGTGCTGTGGCCCTTCCTTGGCAGTGCCAACCCCACCGAAGTTGCCTCTTCTTCTGGCAACCACATCACTGCAGGGCTACTGCCACATTCCCATAGGCATCTGGACACCACGGCAGAGGGAAAGGGCTGCTCAGTGTCTCTGCGGAGCCTGAGCTCATCGGCTCACTCTTCCGAGAACTGCACTGGATTCAAAGGCAGTCTGAGCCATTAGTCTCTTTCTTTAACTCTTGTTTCACTTTGGTCCTTAGCTACTTGAGCGGTGCTGTGCTCTTCCTGCACTGGCACAGCCCAGGAGGGATGCATGCAAACAGGCACCAGATGTGCCCTGCCAGAGCCGGGGAAGGAGCTGGCTCAGGAGGCAGCGTGATCCGGGGAGGTGAACTCATCTGGATTACGAGGGCATCAGCTCTGTAATCCGAATTTGCCACAAAAGCTCAGTTCTAAACCTATGCTTGATTTTGTGAGAAATTCATCCAAGATGCCCAGTGCATAGAGACACTGTTATTTACAACATTTGTAAGTACCTGCTTATTCTGAGAAATTTCCACCTAATACTTTGCTTCTGGAATTCTTGATAGTGTAGACATGGCATTTAGGAACATGGTTTAGTGGTGGACTTGGCAGTGTTAGGTTTATGGCTGGACTTGATGATCTTAAGGGTCTTTTCCAACCTAAATGATTCTATATTACAGTAATCACTTACAGAGAAAGTCTACAGGATTTAAGAGAAAGACAATCTTTCTACACAGCATTCACACCCACCTGTAATAACGTTATTGCATGCTGCAGCGGAAAAGGAAATTGTCTGTCAAAGGTTTGGGATAGAAATGCTTCACACCGCCCAAAGGTACTTCTTGATAGCCCAGTGCAACAGCCATTTTCCTGCTATAAACACTCTGAGCAAATTTTGCTGCCTAAGCCACCACTTCTAACCTGAGGCTGAGCTGGAAATAAATGTCCCACTCTCTGGTTTAAAGAAAACCAGCTTGGTAGCCATTTGGCCTGCAGCCAGGATTAAAGTGTTAACTCCACGTCTGTCAACCTGTCACTTAAACATCTACCAAACTACTGACCACTTCTATTAAAAGACCATTAAACCAGGATTAAGCTTTTCCAGGGTTAAGCTGATGTAAAAATGCAAGGAATGTCACACCAAGGGCAGCTTGTTTTATTTGTATTGTAAACAGGCAGAAGATGGAGGATAAAACGTTACATGTTTATTAAATATGGGGATATACCTCCGCCTTGCATTTTCCTTTCTTTCAGCTTCCTAAACCCAGATCCCATCACTCAGGGCTCTGATAGCTGCAGAGCATCACGCAGTGAACACAGAAACCTCCAACTGCCTTAAAACCACCACTGGCTGCTTTACAACAGGTCAGGGCTGCTTTGCCTGGAGGGGGATGCAATAAAGAGTCTGGCCGTAGTGTGGGGGAATAGCCATGGTTATAAACACAACATTTGGTTAATGTGTCATGTCATAACCAGAGACCAATTGTTAAAAAAGGGCAGTCTCATCAAAAGCAAGAGCTAATTTTGATCAGTCTGTGAATTTATTTTGTAGTAGTGTCTGCAGCCAAAGACAGGAGGTATGTGCACAGGCAGGGCACGGGTGCTGCTGCTCCTTTCCGTTTGTTTTGTTATCTCAGGTAAAGTAAGTCCTATAGGAAAATGCACAAAGCTCTGCAAATCATCATTTCAGCAACTAGGAGAGAGTATTACTTCTGAAAACGGTCAAAGGAAGATAAAAATGACCCATTAATGAAGCATACTCTCTCATTTTTACCTTTTTCAGTTCTCAGTAACTCAGTAAAGTACCACCTAAGAACAAAATCCTGGAGGACACCACCAGAGACAGTCTGTACTTACAGTCAAAATGGACTATCCAGCCTTTCTGTCTCTGATGTCTGAGCTCACTTGATGCTGTTCAGCACCGTTGTGGGATGAGTTACGCCATCCAGGTCAACAAACACACACAAGCATGTAGTATCAGAAAGTAGTTTTCGGATTGCGCAAATCTAGTGGGTCTGTAGATGATGCTTTAGCAGAAATACTCAGACTCCTAAGAGCTACTCACAGATAACATTAGAGATAAATAACCAGGTCTATAGATAACTACAAACTCAAAACCTTAACAAGAAGAATTAGGAACCAACGCTAGTTATCCTTGCTAAATACTGCGAACAGTGTGTCTTTCTTGTGGCTTAACACTTATTTAATGCTCTGATTTCCATACAGTACTATATGTAAAAGCAATAAAGAAGTCTACCAAGGGGTACCAAGCACCTCAGTAGAAATCCCTCCAGCTTAGCTCGCCAGGTGCTGTGACAGGACATGCAAGGTTGCTCCTGTTGTCTTACATTTACCCACTACCAGCCGTTGGTAAAGAGAGGGTGCAAGGCTAGATGGACTTATGGCCTGATCTGCTTTGGGTGTTTGTATCTGCTACCTAATTACTTCTGAGCAAAAGCACGCTGGCCTGTCTGAACATCGGTGCGAAGACATGACTCACGGCACTGTTGGTCTCCACTACTATTCTGCAGATCTTCAGAATATAAGCCATTGAGCAATTCTGCCTTCATAAAGACCACAGAACTGGCCATTCCCAAACAGGGAGGTGCATACCTTTAATGAGATTCTCCCCCTTCCCCTTAGCCCTCCCCCCTTCTCTAGCCTGTTATCTACATTAAATATAATTTTGCTTTCAGGAAGTATCTATGACACTTCCATCTGAAGCAGGGCTTCCAGTATTTACAGATATCAAAGAACTGGTCTTAATTTCATCTGATACTTTAAAAAGCCTTTTATTCTAAAATAAATTATTGAAATGTGGTATTGGTAAAATGGGTTGCTCCAGTAATGGATTTACTGTGACAGTGCAATCAATTTCAGAGATTGGATTTCAGGATAGAAACTATTCATCACTCTCCATGTCAATGCAAGGTTTACCTTCACATTGCGGTCACCCGCTGTAGTTTAAGGATACCAAGGGCAGAGGAGGATCTATTGGAGGAAAACTCTGTCACCGTTTTTTTTTTAGATTGTTGCTGAGGTCAGAGCCTCAGGGGTTTTCACAGCTACAGCAGCTCCACAGCATCATGGTGCCATCCGGGGAGATGCAGAGGGACTCATCCGTATGCAGTAGCAGGCATGCTTAAATATCCCGTTGACCTACTCTGCCATGATTCAAATGCAGGATTTCTTCTCTGTGTTTTCCCACTTCTCTGTCTTATTTCAGGATCAGCAGAGCTTTTCAGTAGGTAAAGGCCTTCAGGGGTAGAGACTGCAGTGGTTTTAATAGGAATGATAGGGAGAGACCTTGGAGTGGTGCAACTTCTTCCCACCCTGTCACATAAAGCACCCAGCACGAGTGATGCTAATGTGGGAAGGAAAAGAGGAGCTGGCATTAACTGTCCCTCCTTCTCCTTGCACTGACCCTCCCTTTCTGTATATTCACACCTGAGGTTTTTCACAAGCTGGAGATCCTGATAACTGCAGGTACACCTGCCCTGGATAGCTACAAACGTATCTCCTGGACCTCTGCAGCAACGGAGGAGGCTGAGAATACGAGCGGTTCAGTCCTGGAGGACAAAAACAACAACAGGATTTTACGCCATTTATTTTTGCTCTGTAGAGGTCCATGTGCCTCTATTAGCATATATACATATTCAGAGTCTCATTAGTCCATCTTTCTCCTTGCTCCCTGCCTGGTAGAGCCCCTTCAGTCCTGCCAGGGCCACAACCCATGGAGGATCCACGAACCACCACGAAACACAGCTCACCCGTGGTGTCCCGAACTATCAGTGGCAGGAACAAATGGCAAATCTAAGCCTTGTGACATGAAAAACATGAAAGCTATTTTTCCATCTTCATCTCTAATGAATCTTGTTCTTCATTTCTAGAAAGCAAAGTCAGCTTCATAAATCAAGAAATCCGCATTTGGGGTTTTACATTAACACCTTCATTCATGCTTTGGCGTGACCTCTTGGACTGGGGTGAACTATTCTACTGTGCTGGGAAATGGCAGCTCCAGAGCCAAATTTAGCACCTAGAAAATTTCCCTTGGCTCTTAGGTGCCATAATTTTAAACCTGACTCCCTCCTTAAAGACAGAGTCATGTCTACATTTGATTTCAGGTGTTACATACAATAATTTAAGAAGTTAAATGGGGACCTGGCAAGTCTCTGATTATGGAGGGTGTTGGAAAATATTACTTGGAGCCAGAAATGTAGCTTTCTTGGCTATGGTCTGTACTCTGTCTACCAACCTCAGCCCTGCATTAGTCTTTCACTGACATTCTCAAGTAGTACAAATGGTGAAGTTTTGCTCAGCTGAGGAACCACCATCAATAAATACAGCTGGATTGGTATACCTAATGAAGGGTAAAAAACTGGCCTTGTGATAGGTATTTATAATAACTCTCAAGACAGTTAAAAGTAACTGAAAAGTCTCTGGAGTTTTAGAGCTTTATTCTCACTCCACTGCTTCCACTCCTTCTTTTGCTGTTTTTTCATATGAAATACGGCCTATCCTGGAAATTTATTTAAAAAATCGAAACTCTAAAGAATCTCACAAAAGGCACTTTACAATGGATAAGACAGAGCGAGCCACAGCAAGCAAGCTACTGATGATGCCACTGCAATGCCTGCAAAGGAAGGGCTCCTGGAAAGGCACAGTCTCCCAGAGAGAGCTAACTCTAAATTTGGTCACAGCAAGCAGGTGCTTAAGGTTCCTCTTAATGCTCCATTTAAATGCACAAATCCTGCATATAAATGCACAAATCCTTTCAGCCATCCAATGCGGAGCTTCTGCTTTACTTAACGTCAGACCTGCCCAGAGCCTCAGCAAATCTGTAAGAAAGGTAACGCCGCTCTCATCTCCCTAGTCTCTGTTCAGAGCTTTTGATTTTGCTCAGGGACAAGATGCTGCTGCTCTATCTGTGCCAGAGACTCAGTATTTTCCACCTGCGGTAAACACACTCGAAACACTGTAATAAATGAGCTCTTGGAGTGAGCTCTGCCATCCAGTGCTGACCAGAGCGCACCTACGTAACTCAGTGGTCACCGACACTAGTGTATCTACTTTGGGGGTGCTTTTGGCATGGGAGGTGCTGGAAGGATTCAGGAAGAAGAGATAACACTGAAGGGGGATGAAAGTGTATCGTAAATGGGACTTTTACTCAGAATTTCCAAACTTTGAGTTTTCTATTTTCAAAACAGCAGTAATTCCAGTGACGAATGACGAAAGAATTGCTTTATTAATGACCCAGCACTCCTCACCACTCAGATAAGATGTAAGGACTCCAAGTACTCTGAATAAAAAACCAATCTATTCCCAAGACTAACCATCATGCTATAAAGGCCTGTTCCTGCAATTGTTTTGTGTTTCTTAACTTAGAAATGTCAATGGACAGAAAATAAATTAAACCCAGAATACTCTTGCAGCCTTCTTAATCAACTGTGAAAAAGGAAAAAGAAAAAAAAATACCCATAGATACAACCACATTCAGCAATAACCTGTAGAAATCATAGTTAATGTCAACTGGAGTGCAGGATGCTAGGAAGTCACCAATGCTATATTAGATATATACATATCTAAGCAGAATCAAGCACTCTCCAAGGAAACTTTAAGTCATGGATCTAAGCTTACTATCGGACCCTGGTGTAGCGCCACAAATGCATTCCTTGGGATCTCACAGACCAGGTATCTGGTTCATCTATAAAGAGAGGAGATCTGACCTCAGGTCTTCCCTCAATGAGACAGCAGTGCCTCCTGCTGTACTCTGGGCTGCATTTATTCCCAGACTTCCAGCTCTGCGGGGTTTCCATGACCAGTGAAGCTATGGTTGGCATTTTGAGAACTGAGATGAGTAATGGAAGATGTGTCTAACTGGCCTCAGCACCTCTGGAAACATCAGCCTGTGTCACAGAAAGAGACTTTGCACAATCCAGCGTGGGACAAGAGAGTTGTGCAGTCTGCGAGGCAGCCTGAAATACCCAAGAGATATTCTGTTCATAAACCAGATTTAATACATTTCTGAGCATGTTTAAATATCACAGCACACCAGAGCTAATCTGTGGCACCCACAGGGTTTCAACCCACTCAGACACGCTTCCCTCCTCTTGCTTTAACACATTTCAGTACTAATCTGCAGGAAGCCCTGCTGCAGGGCTGCGACCTTCTGCTGAACAGACTTTCACTTGTGCTGACCCATGACAAACTATCACAGTTGGGGAATGCTGACTCTATCATAGCCCATGTGAATGCCAAGTCTAGCTTAATCCAAAAACATCAGAAAAAGGAACTTGGGGTCAATCTTACTTAAGGAATGTGCCAAGCTTCCTGGAGGTCACAGCGAGAGAACAAGCCTGATTTCACCTCTGAAACGGAGAGACAGAGAGGTTTTTAATCCTTTTGAGTCATCAGCCTGTAAAGCAGGTAGGCTGGCAAAATAAAAGAGGGGCTTGTTTCTGCTCTGGGCTGTAACTGGGAGCCTTTCACTGGAGAGTGTTCTTCCTCCCCCTCGGGGTGGTTTTCTGCATATCAGGTAGGAAAATCTCTTTGAAAAACAACAAGTCAAATCTTTCAAAGAATCATTATGACAACAAAGAAGAATAATAAGGTTAAAGACTACTCTGCTGCCTCAGCTTCCACCCAAAAAGTTTCTGAAGACTTTGCAGAATCTCTTTATCAAATCTCAGCCCAGGGCAGCTGGCTCTGGGGAAGAACATCAGCAACAAGCACCTCCACAACTTGGTGTGGTCATTTCTCACTGCAGTTGGAAGAGCTTTCCCAGTGAGACTGCTCCAGCTGGAGGATGAGGCTCTGGGCTGTTCTCAGAGCACACGGACAGGCCCTAGCAGCCCACTAGCCCTCCCTAGCGCTACACTAACCCCAATAACACACCCCCAGTATTTAACGTCTTGTTCAGATGATGGTACTGCTGAAATGGATGTCTGTCTGTTCCACCTTTGCACCACTTGAATCAATCCTGTTTGCCTGACTTCCAGGCTTGGGGGCTATGCAATGTCTGCAAAGCTGTTTGAGGTCTTTGGCTCAAAAGATGCCATGGGCACAAAGTATAGACTTTTCATTCCCAGGCAAGTTTGAGACAACCATTAAGTTTCACAGCACATCTGGGAATCTTTTATATTTTATATTTGGAGAAACTGAGGCAGGAGGTTACATGGTTTCTAAAGATCACCAAACGAAACTGTGGGAGTGACAGCAACTAGGCGTAGATAACTAAAGCTCTTCAAATGACCTGTTCCATTAGATAAATCTCTTTTCTACTTCTTTTCCATTAAAGATCAAAAAATATCCTAATACTCCAGCTAACAGAAAGTAGAGAAGGACATTTTTACATGAAACAAGTTTCATCAGGGAACAGGGTTCCCAAACAACCATCTCCATGCATGTCCCGGTCCAGTGACAGGGTAGGAGGCATTAGTGGCCCTGGAAGCTGTGACACCTCCCTTGCCAGCACTGCCTGTGACCACAGGGCTCCTGCCAGCCTGGCTCTGGAGGCTTGTGCCAAGTCCAGCTCTGCTGCAGTAATCCCCTATCATCAGCATGGCCAGGAAAAATGTAGTCTGCAAATTGTGATGCCAACATCACTGGAGTGATGAGCCTTGGGAAGGAGTGCCAGAATGAATGTTAGCTCTTCTGTAACTAGAGGTTGCAGAAGTGGTAACTGAAGACCTAACTGAGCCGTGGTGCAAAGCCTTGTGAGGATGGCCTCAGCTGAGGAGAAGGTCAAAAAAGCAAGGAGGGACCAGTTTGGAGGCAAGACAGTACCTGTGAACACCGGTAGAGTCACGCCAGACTTACTCAGGGATAAATGAGAGAAAAATCTTGGTCCTGTGCATATACAGCCAAAAGTGAATGTATGCAAAACCTGAGAAACATGGGGAAAGTATTTCTTCTCATCTCTTTCCCCCTTTAACTATTTCATACCTCTTTTCTTCCTCATCCCAGAGGAAAAGCCTGTTCCATCAGCTGACAGGCAATCCACATATGATTTCAAATTTTCTTGAAACTCTCCTCAGAAACACTTTTCCTTAGAAAATTATCTGCTCCCTCTGCAGACCAAAGAAAGCATCATCTTCTGAGCATTTGTGCAAACCAAGCCAAACTTCTAAATCTTTGGCAGTTCAAAAGTCACAGCATAAAACCAGGAGATTTCAGGAGTTCTTCATAGCTGTTACTGAATTCTTAGAAAAGAGTAGGCACTGCATTTGGGCAGTCATGCAAAAATATTAATTTGCATTATTAAGACAGTTTTCTTCAGCTTCATTGACTGTCTTCTTTCCAAAATTGTCCTTGAGAGTAAGTAGGAGTAATCAGAAAAAGTAATCCTTCTGATATCAATAGGAATGTGAGCATGTGCCATCCTTTCTGCAATGAAATAGTTGATGCTCACTGTTCGTGAGAGGAAGGAAGATGTGACCACAGCATCTATCTGCATTCTTATCACAGACACTTTGTGCACAGTAGCAAGAAATGCCCAAAGGGAAAATTTTTATAAGGGAAGGGGAAGAGGCTTCTCTACTTTGCACACTAAGATCTGTCAAAGAATATTTGCAGAAAGGGAATTTTGAATTAATTTAGGGAGAACTTAGAAAGGAAATCTAATACTAAAGACTGAGCTCTTCAGAGACTAAGGAGACTGCTCCTGTGTCTATCACCTAGTACCAAACTCCCTAAGTTCACAAATGAACTACACTCGTAACTAAGGGAAGCAATCAGCATGCATCAGGCTGCTACAAGACAGTTCAAGAGTATGATTTGGAATATGTTAATTGCTGTTAATTTTGTGATCTGCTTTATCTGTTCCACCATCTTTTTGCCTTTTTTTTTTTTTACTTGCTTATCTGTTGAATTTAAGAATCCCAGCTCCATTTCCCAGGTCACCAGTTAAAGGGACTTACCAGAGTAGGTTACTTAATTTTGAGCAGTGAGACAGGTCCGGTTATGACTGCAGAACTTCCTTTATCCTGCCCAGCCAGCACATCTGGTGGTCCTTCTGGCTGCCACAAGTCTTCTAGAGCCTCCTCATCTTAGCCGAGCAGCAGCTTCCATGCTAACCTGAAAAGGCTTGGCCAGACAGCCAAACTCATAATTTCTATCATCTCCTGCAATTTTTTTTAGGTGAAATAGCCCTGTTTTGGCTTTCTGTGCAGAAAAGACCTTTCCTAAGTCTTTTTCTTTCATGCATATTCACAGCTTTGTGCCAGGATCTAATGAGACTCTGAACCAAAGCTGACACAGTCAGCCTCAGACAGAATAATCTCTTCTCGCAGTGCACATAAGTACTTTTTGGACGGGTTTCCTTTCTCTCAGGCTCTTATAGGTGATTTTCAAGAGACAGATGTTGTCAGATTCCTCCTTTGTCTGACAGGTTTTTTTTTTAAAATTGGCTCTCTCTTTTCTGAATAATAATAAAAAAGTTGGCATTTCTGGGGGACATCCCAAATTTCTGACCATACTCACCACAGGGCTACATTCCAGCATAAAATCCCAGCCATTTCCTGTTTTTCTGTCACAACTGGTAAACAAGCACCCCAAAAGATCAGCATTATAGGGAGGAGCTGTAGGTAGTCTGCTGGCAAATGATGCAGTTAAGTACAATTTTATGTTTATGAAGGACTCTCTTCTCATGATTAAAGACAGGTATTTTTCCTATTTACTATACACTTAAGAATAAAGTCTCGCTGCGCATTTTATTACAATCTGATAGCCAGAAATATCCTTGGAGGGATAAAATTACCTGTTACAATCCCTATGAAGAGCCTGGCAATTAGAAGCAATTAAGATCCCTGTTAGCCTTTCGTAGCTTCTACCCAGCTGCTTGCTCCAGCCTCCTGACCATCTTACTGGCCCTTCACTGGGCTCCCTCCAGTTTATTAATAACTTGAACTGGGGAGCCCACAACCAGCATTTCACTCCAGAAGGGGTCACACAGCTGTGGAGCAGAGGGAAATCAGCATTTTCTCTAACCTGCTGGCCGAGCTTTTATTAATAGAGACCCACGTGCCTTCATCACCTATGCATTCATTGTTCCTTCCCTCTTCTTGCTTTCCCGGTGAGGAGATGAACAGATTCCTTCAATCAAAGATAATTTTTCATGTGTTCTTTATCTTTGCGTTGTGCAAAAAAAGATGATTAATAAAATGAGGTGTTATTGGTTTTGCAGTAACCTCACAGTTTTTTGGAAAACTTCAGTCTTAATTTAGCCTACTTTGCAGATATACTCTGGTTCTAGGAAAGCCTGAAGGAATTGAAATGGGGCCCAAAATTGAGGGCTTGAGCAAATGTTAGACAGCTGCATGCATCTTTCCAAAGTAAAACAGATACCAAATGTAGCTGTTTGGAAATGAGGATTTTCTGCTTCTGCTATGCTTGTCATCTTGCGAGTTCTTGTTGTTTTATTTATCAGTTTGGATGCACCTGACCTTGTCTGTTCCATCTTGAAAACCTCCTTGTGCAGAGACAGCAGCTGGGCAACTGCCCTACTCACCATCCCGAGCAAAGCAATCAAACAACCCAACACGTTTGTAGATATGTTTCTTTTGGACATTATTTAAGCAAAATGAGGGTGGAAAAGAACTTAGTGAGGTTCACCAGCCTTCACCAGAACAGATGCAGAAGGAAATCCCTCTGGGCTGCTTAGCTCATTAGCACTGCTGTCCCATGGCTCTCTCTGATCTGACCGCCCTGTCTCCTTCCCCCCAGCTGCCCCTTCCGATGTCCTTACCTAACCAAGCTGGAGCAATAAACTCATCTGGGTAAAAAACATCCTGTAGGAAAAGAGGAGAAAAAAGTCACTCTTTGTACAAACTTCTGTACCAACGACGAAAATGTCAAATGAAAACGTATCTCCCCTTCAATAATGGGAAGATGTCAAGCACTTGGTCTCTTTGCCCTGCCCCTGCTCTCTGCAGTGCCTGTAAAGTGATTTCTGGGAGCTCTCCCCTCTGCACAGGCCAGACAGTGCAGGAACCCAAGGGAGCTGTGGCTGCACACCCTGGCCCTGCCTTGGAGAGCCCTCTTGCTGCTGCCAAATATTCTCCAGAGGACTCAGTGTCCCTTCAACCTGCCTTCAGGGATCTAGGTGGTATCTTCATTCTCTTCAACAGGGGTCAAAAAAAAAGCCCCTTGGATCCAAACACACCTGATCTGCTGAGGAGTGTTGACCTGGCTCTTCCTTCTGCTCATGCTCTCCAGGCTGGTGACACCATCCGCCTGTGAGCTACACCACGAGTGGTCCTTGTCTTGTACACTGCCTTCCATATTTGCTTGGACGGTGATATTAAGATGGACTTTAATTCCTCTGAAAGGCAACTGGTAGGTGCCCTGGGGAGGTACAGAGGTTAGCCAAAGGCAGAGGCACCTAGACCCTCTGCCCTGCTCAGGGTGGAAATCTGGCTCAGCTTAAGGCCTCTGGCCTCATCAAGATTGAAAACTGAGATTGGATGCCCTCTTGTGCCATCCTGTCCCCTGGAGCAGGGTGGCTGGCAGGGGCTGGTGAGTGATGGAGCAGGGTCACCCCAGTCCTGGCCCCACCGGAGCCTCTGGAAGCGAAGCCTGGCCTTGGCCACAGCTCCAGCCCTGCACTCTCCAGGAACCACAACCAATAACCTGATTTCTGTCACCACTTGGGACAGCATTGCCGGGGCCAGTTCTCAGCTGCCTTGCAAGGAGGGCCGCCTTTTAGACCAGGGAAAAGTGTCTGCAAAATGCTTTTAAAGCAGAACAACAAAAAAAGCCCACATCCACTTTGCAACAGGCAAATGAAAGCGTAAGCATTGAGGAAACTGAGGATCAGTCCTCTTGCGCACAGTAAACAACTTCCCCACCCCCAGGATCTTTTCTTGGCTCCTCTCTCTTTAAATCATCAGTGTCACAGTGGAAAAAACAGAAGGACTCAGTCCCTTAAAGCTCTTTCCCCTTTTTGCCTGTCGTTTAATTAAATTATCCTATAATGAAATCTTTCCCTAATGAGTCAGTGTTTAATAATTTATTAGACACTGAAGCCCTGCTTGGAGTCTCATCAATTATGTATCACAGCACCAGGCACTTTCAATCTCTCTTTTTTCATTTCTCATTCACTTCATTAAAAGCCTCAGCCTTGCTACTTCTAGGTTTCAATTCACTTGCCCAGACTTAGAGGTCAGTTCATTGATACCTGTTTTGCCCAGCACTCACCAACAGATGTGTGTATGCGCGTGTTAGCTGGTCTGAAATTACAGGTAGCATCTGTGTACATGTCTGTGCACACATGTACCAGAACATGGGTACCTGCCTTTCTGCCTGTGAGCAAGAATGCGCATTCATCACAGATTTATACAGATTGTCACATAAGTGTATGTATATATGTTTGTAGATTTATAAAATCTATGTTTGTATAGGTGTGTTTCTGTTAGCACTTGCACAGCTATATCTATAAGGTTATATTTGCTTATATTTCCATGCAGGTGTATATCAATACTGGCATTCCTGCCCATGCCAGCGTGCCAGCACACTCTTCTAACTGTAGTGAATGAGTTTATCTTGTTCCACTATCTTTTTCATTTTTGTTCTCCTTAAAACAACAGCACACATAACCTGGAGGAATCAGTCAGGAAATATTATCCGCGAGCTGTAAAAGTAATGAGTTTGTATCTACTGAAGTGATCAGGAAGGGACTACCAAGTACACATTGCTGCAGTCCTGACCATCGCTCACAGGGTAATTCGGGGCAGGGGAGCTGACTTTTCACTGGGCTTTCCCGTCCCATTCACCGTCAGCCCTCTGCAGTCTGTAGAGCACTAAGCCTTCATATAGACCAAGCTCTCTTAGTTACACAGAGGTAGTTCTGGAGTCAGTCACTCCACCGACTATTTATCCTGGGTGCTTTTTTACTGTGAAGAGCTATGTAAAGCACACTCCTATTAAAAACTAGTCTAGGGGTACAGTTCCCCAAAGGATTTTTGACCTTGAAAGAGTTATTATAAAGCATCACCCATTTGCTCCAGCTTGTTTCTGGGTCAAATTTGCTCATTTACCACAAAAAACATAACTAGTTTAATATCCAGTTTGGGAGTGGAGAGTCCAGCTCAGATGTTTCTAACTCACGCAGCGTCCTCGGTAATTGTGGTGTACTGGTGCTCAGGAAAGCTGAGAGGCCTGGAGCAGGTGAAACCCCTGGCTCCATGCGCCTGTGTTGGGAGCACGGATCGGTGACGTTGGCAGTAGCAGAGCACATCTGATGTTGAACTGACGCTGCCCTGTAGAGGCAAAGAGTTCTTTTCCTGAGCAAAGCCATGCTTAGTCTGTACACGAACATGAGCACACTGGAGCACCACTGATTAATCACAATGTTTTAACATCTCCTGCAACTTTGGGCAGGGATTCACCAACCGCAGCAGGTTCCTGCTTTTTCAGTTTCAAAATTACGCTTTTTACAGTAGTCAGTTTGGAAAGAAGAGCAGAGAAGCCGTGGTGCTGGCTTCCTTTCACTAGAGTCAAATTCTGACTTTATACCACTTCCCAGCTATTCCAAGGCAGAAACAGAGACCCACAGCACGTGCACTGGGTCACCGCATGTTCCCAATGACCAGACTCCGACTGACCAGGAGGAACCTAGGGCAGAGGTAATCCCTTCTCCTCTGAAGAACCAGCACAGCCTTAGCATAGCCTGGTGCTGCTCCATCTGACCACTGCCTCCATTAGATCAGGGCCGCTCCCGTCCCTGGTGACGTGGGGTGGGGATGGTGTTGGTCCACCCTGCTGCTCCCCTTACCAATGTTTCCAAGGATGGGAAAATCACACTTACTCACATGTACATGCATTTGCATTTTGAATACTTAACTAGGCAGCTGTGCATGGGAAAGATTTTTTTGATCAATTTATACCCCAAAGCACAAAATTTGATTTTGCTCTTAATTATCTTATCAAGCATTTCTAAAAGAATTGTTAGCTGTAACAATCTAACTAGGCCTTTCAAAAAATCTACTGTGATTTTAGAGAGTCTTTCTTTAGCTCAAATTGTTTCTTTCAAAGTGAACACTTCCCCACAACCATAGTAAGAGAATCTGTAATGGACACCAATAAAAAGAATTTTACTAATTAAATTATCATCTTTTTCTTTTTTTTTTTTTGAAAAAGGTTGCAGCCTTCTAAAACAACCCTGTATTGGTGTTACTGGAACCCTGTGTTGCTCATCAATAAATATTCTGTGTCAATAGGCCATTAACTATTAATCCCAGGGCTGGCCATTTGAGAACTTTACATCAACACTCTTGTTATTTTACACATTGCTTCTCATCTTCTTAAATGACTTGCACATATGGACAAGAGCACAGTCTCACAAACGAGCCCACGTCAATTATGCACAGGACACCACCTCTGATAAGGAAGGGGGAGAATCGCAAGAAAATGAGTGTGTCTGAGGCTATCATGAGTATTTATTTACATTGAGAAGAAAGAGAATCCACTCTTGAAGAGCTTATTGTATTACCTAAGCTGAACTTCCAACATATGTTCACTCTCAACCACATTCTGGCTTCATTTTTTTTATCCTTAAAGCAAATTTGGTGTTAGTGAAAGATGCCAGACAGACGAGCAGAGTTCCCTTCTCGCCATGCAGGCTGCTGCCCAAACAAGCTCCTCTCCAGGCTCAGCTCCCTGCTGCTACCTGATGCAGGCAGACGATTTCCAGGGTGAGAACTGAGCTTGCTGATCCAGCCCTATAGTACTATCAAAGAGTGTCACCTCCAGGAATGCGTTCTCCAGAACAAGAGACAACAAGGGGAGAGTTCAGTGGTTTTGATTCTCACCCTTTTCTTCAACAGTATCTTGCAGCTAAAATGCATTAAATGCAAAAAGCAGGAGCAACATTTTATTTTAATGGTGAAAATCGTGCATCAATACAGTGTTTTTTCAAATTATTTCAATATGCTGAACATTGTTCCTCCCAACAAATTCTCTCCAGGCACCTAATTTATGATCTCAAATCAAACCCTGGCCTGTTGATTTTAACCTGATTCTTCTGTAAGTCACCCTAGAAATATTTTGATTCCTCAACTGGCTTTTCTTTTCCTTCCAAGTAACAGTTGTGCAAGTCCACAAAGCTACTCCAAGCAATTACTCAACTGGACAAACTAAGAAATACAATATCCTGTATCCAGCTACTAGAGATGTCCCTACAGTATTCCTCAGGCTGTTACGGAAGGTGACTGACAAAGTTTTGAAAAGTCCTATTAGTGACGTATATGGTGAGACTGAAGGGGAAAAAATACTCACTTCTTGTTTTAACTCTAGCAGAGAAATAGAAGTGAGAGGGTAAGCAAAGAACAGAGATTTGCAGTAGGTGTCAAGAGCATGTGGCAACGCGGCAGCCAGACAAACGCGCGCACACAGATGGAATTGAATAATACTGAAGTGGCAATTGCTACTCTGTGATTGCGTGGCTCTAATTCCTGGCATTTAGTTGGCCAGAATTCAGCAGGAATTGGTGTGTCTTCAATGGAGAGAAATTATGACAGTGCAACAGCTGTGCTCTCTAGCAAACTGCGTAATGATATTCAGGTTTTATGGCTCTTTGGTTTGATTCCCAAAAGCAACTATCCTATTATCCGTGGTCGAGACAGGTTAGCACCTGCTAAAAGCAATATCTCATAAATTAGTTCATGTCAGCTCTTGAATGGCTGCTACTTAAGCCTAAGGTCTGCCCATACCCCGCCGCAGAGGCTCTGCCCGCGCAGATGGCCCTCTCCCTGCAGCTGTGCGCCGGAGCAGGGCAGCCCGGCAGAACAATCGAGGCAGTGTGCGAGCTCTGCCAGGTTGTGTGGGGCGTTTGCACGGGGACCCACACCTGCGCTGTGCAGATGGGAAACGTGCGCCTTCCCTTTGGGGGATTGCAGAGGAGGAGTGCGCAGAGTTCCTGTTTGCATCTAAACCTGGGTATCCCAGCAGCCGCATTTAAGAGAGGGGTCAGCAGGCCTGGCTTGCTGCAGGAGGCAGAGCCCACACCTCGCACTGGGTCCCTGAGCAGCCTAAGGGAACTCTTTGTGTCTGGCACTGGGAAATGCGTCCTCTGCCAGGAGTCAGCAGGTCCGCGGCTCAGACTTGACTGATGCATAAAGTGGGGCTCACCCCACCATGCCGGATGCTTGCTGAACATTGGCCATTATTTTTACATAACATATTTCCAACCCAACACTTGAAGGAAGATCTGGGACTCTCCTTTACCAAGCATCTGAGGTCAAACTCAGCCCTAAGTTCATGCCACTGTGAAGATAAGGATGGCGCTTAAGAGCGAAATTTGAATCACTCAGCTGTAAAAACGCAGGTCTGCCTCCAGTTCTCCCTGCCCTTTGGCTGCTAGAGATTAACATGTGCTTCACACTCTGTGCATAGACCCACACGTGTTTATTTGTGCCCACTCTATTGTAACAGGTTTACGTGGCAAGGTTTTGCTAGTGGGGGGCCACAGGGGCGGCTTCCTTAAAAGTTGCTAGAAGCTTCCCCTGTGTTCTATATAGCCAATGCCAACTGGCTTTAAGACGAGCCCACCGCTGGCCAAGGCCGAGCCAATCAGCGACGGTGGTAGCGCCTCTGGGATAACATATTTAAGAAGGAAAAAAAGTGTTGGGGCGCAGAAGCCGCAGCCGGAGAGGAGTGAGAACACGTGAGAGAAAGAACTCTGCAGCCCCCGAGGTCAGTGAAGCAGGAGGAGGAGGAGGTGCTCCAGGCGCCGGAGCAGAGATTCCCCTGCAGCCCGTGGGGCAGACCCCGGTGAGGCAGGCTGTGCCCC
>JAVKLA010000010.1:21690572-21719376 GCA_034782735.1 Sagittarius serpentarius
GGGGGGAGTTGGTAAAGAATTTGGGACTGAAGCTGTGCCCGGGAAGAAGCGGGGTGAGGGGAAGGTGTTTTAAGATTTGGTTTTTATTTCTCATTACCTACTCTGGTTTGATTGGTAACAAATTAAGTTCATTTTTCCCGAAATCAAGTCTGTTTTGCCCGTGACAGTAATAGGTTAAGTGATCTCTCCCTGTCCTTGTCTCGACCCACAAGCCTTTCATTATATTCTCCCTCTCCTGTCCAGTCGAGGAGCGACAGAGCGGCTTTGGTGGGTACCTGGCGTACAGCTCCAGAGCCAGCGTCATACGACGAGACCCGTGAGCAACAGCTTTGCAGGCTGAGCTGTCGGCGTTGACCTTGGCGCAGATGAGCCGTTTGCAGGACAGCGCACACAGATGGAACATTTCCTCAACACAGACAGACCTTATATTACAGAGAGTCCAGTAGGTCACTGTAAGTGCTTTGGATCAATGAGGCATCTCACGAGAGCCCGTGCAGGCCCCCAAACTGGGATGAAACCTGATCTCGCAGCTCGATGTGTTACAACAGTTTTTCAAATGCATTGAAAACAAGGGGGCTACGGGGCAAGCAATTGTCTCTCTTGAGGAAACAGCCAGAAAAGGACGAGGTTTACGCGAGGCATGTTCAGGATCATCAAACTAGGATTTGAACAGACCAAAACAAAAAGTAACAGTTGTGAATAGGGGGAAGCAACAAAACCTGATGCCAGTTGACTGACAGTGGTCAGAGCATGAGCGATCAGTACGACACATTTGCCAGTTACAGCGATTTCATTGACCTCCTCATTACAGAGCAGCATTTCCTGCAGATGCCACAGTTATCACATTGCAGATCAGGGAGCCTTGTTTTCACCTGTGCTACTGTGCTCCAGTCCTTCCCGTCACTTGCACAACGTCCCATCCCAGCCAGTGACAGCTGCAGGAAGCCTGGACAGTCTGCCCAAAGGAGGCACAACGGCTACTGGGAAACAGTACCTTTTTCCCCACCTCCATTATCACACCTATTTTTACTCATTTTATAACTCTAGACTTACTTTTCTATTTCTGACAGTTTTGTTAACGCCTTTGTTTTCATTTTCAGAAGACAATTTTCTCTTCATTTTTTCCCCTGCATCTGTTCTTCCTACAGTGTTTCTCATTTTTCTTTTCCACTCAGCCCTACCAGCTCCTATGCTCTTGAAACAATACCTTTCCCCAGCTCCTTCTTCCTCTTTATTTGTAGATAGCTTTTATTTTTAACACAGTAATATCTTTAGCTGTTGGACAACGTATTAAATACTGCCCAGAGATTTAGGTTTCCAACTATAGGGAAGCTGAGCAGACATTTTACCCTTCCTCGGTGGTAGGGATAATGCAACACACTTTTCAAGCGCAACATGGATGACTTGCTGAGCAGTTTCAAATTCATGCTAGCTAACAACCAAAACTGGACTGGCACACCTTCATCCACAAAAGTGGTAATGACTCTGGAGAAAAATATTAAATGTCATATTTTACCTAGGAAATAAGTGACCATCGGAGCAGACCCTGGATCCCATTACAGTGGTGTGGGTACGCACAGGTGCAGAGCCCCAGGCAGTCATCACTCCTACAAAATAGTATTTTCAACACATCCAATTTCTCTACAGTTGAACCCCAGCAACAGCAAATACTAGCAAGCATAGAGCACGGATGCTCAGGAGTTTAATAGCCACAGGGTTAGGTGCACCGATCACACAGGACAGCACTCGCCACTCGACAGACTTGGCTGTCTGAATAACAAAAAGTAACCTGCAAAGTTGGAAAAATATGAGAGTCAACGCAGGAGAGTCACGGTCAGCAAGAGCATAAAGACCTCAGTTTACAGCACCAGACAGGGTGAAAAAAAAAGAAAAAACCTACCAGAGCCAACTTCATCTGTCATAGGCAAGCTGATTACAATCAATAGACACTTAATGGTCTCTCAGAGTCCCATCTCGGCAATTAGCAATAGCATTAAGCAAGCGAAGACATACTGTAAGTCTGTTTCTTCAGTAGAAGTGACAGAAAAGAGAAATAAGAAACCAAATTACATTTTTAGATCCAAATTCTTCTCTCATTAATACTGCATGAAATCTACTGCCACTGGAAAAAATGGAACAAATGTCAAAGTTTTTCTTTTCTTTCTGCAATTTTCTAACTGATTTTTTTGTTTTAAATTTAAAAAAATTCAGTCTCAGACTGTAATAAAACCTATTGAAGACAGGATGTAAATATGAGTGCCAGTGAAGGAAAGAGTGGCCTTTGGGGTATTTCTTTTACAACCAAATAAATCAAAAATAATGATTTTTTAATGCCCCAGGCTTCATTAAAATCAAAGAGCAGCATTCATGTTTTCAGTTTCTCACCCTAAAATGCAGCAGGTATCATCCCAGGCTTTCTGAGGATAGAAAATAGCACTAAAAATAATTGAAAAAAGGAAAGTTTTCTGTACTTCTTTTTATTTTGTTCATGGCAAACACTGAAGAATAACGTATTAATCAGGCAAAAGTACTTAATGCGCTCTCAGTTTTATTAAATATGACACTGCTGCATTATGAATGACAAAATTATGTATCTACAAGTCATATAACTAAATTACTGTCTCCACTGTGATCTCAGGACACTTTTCTTGAGAAATTGAGTAGAACCAGTGTCTTGCACAGATTTAGTTGATTTTTCTCCAGTGATTCAGCTGACGCCCTATTGTGCAAATTTTGACCTGTGATTTCATAGAAAATAAAGACTATGGTTGTTGTTGGATTGGGATAATATTTTCTATTATAAGTTGTGCTCTTTTAGTGTCTGCCAATCTAGATCTTCAAAAAATAACAGAGAAAGTAAATTATGAGTATG
The DNA here is from genome assembly GCA_034782735.1 of Sagittarius serpentarius. Classification (NCBI taxonomy): domain Eukaryota; kingdom Metazoa; phylum Chordata; class Aves; order Accipitriformes; family Sagittariidae; genus Sagittarius; species Sagittarius serpentarius. Next base: position 21,693,445 of record JAVKLA010000010.1, read on the forward strand.
TGAAGCCCCTGTGTGAGATGTACTTAATTATTATCGCACAAGCAAAAGAGGAATCTATGCACACAGCTGACAAATCGGGTGCACTCTTGCATTAAAAGTAATTATCTGTTTTGTGTGCTATGAGTGAACTTACACAGATGAGATGTATTATCATACAGAAGTCAAGTCTATAATAGAAAAAAATCAATTTTGAAAGTTTTTTTACCAGCTCAAGGCTTCAGAGAATCTGTCAGAGAGTACAGTGTTAGGCTCCATAAATTTTGGCAAGTTATTAGCACCTTTCTATATCCAAGTGGGGCTACTAGGATCAAATTTGCAGCAGATGCTTTTAACTTAATCCATAGAATTTTGCAGACAAAACAGACAAATTGCACAAACGTATGTCAATTTGCCAATGGAAAGCCATATCCTGTCTATACATAAGTTATGTTGAGCAATTAAAAAGAACCAGTGAAATATGCATTCCTTATGCATTTGCTGCTTGGCATATCTATGAATTGAAGATGATAATCTCAAAATGATAGAGCAAGAAAACAGCACAGCTGGCAGCATGCTAAACCTGCATTATGGTAACTTGCTGCATCACTTACTGGTGTAGCAGAAACTCCTTTGAGCTCAGTGTTGCCCTTCTAAGAATCATATTACATTTTAAACCTGCAGTGCTAATATTTTTCTTATCTGTGATCTACTGTACAAAGCAATTTTAAATCTGTCCTGAGTGGACCTGTTTCCACCAAACTTTTTAACTATTGCACTACTGGTGAGCTCTGAATGCCAGGAGCAACAACTCACTTGTAAATACTTAGTAAAACACTTTATCTGAAATAGTTGTCAGTGAGATAGAGCCTGTGTTTCTTTACAAAATCTTATCTAAGAAAGAGTTCTTTATAAGGGCTTTATTATACTGTAGAAGACTGACAGTTCTCCAAACTGATAGCCATAACAACTGAGCCACAACCAGATGCCAAGAGTCAGGCCACGGTAGCAATTATGTTTGGCAGCATAGATCGCTGAAATGCTTCTAGTCATTGCATTTCTTCTCTAAAACCCCTCCCTTTCCTCTGACATAATGAGTTTTGCAAACATACATAAAAGATGGCACTGAGACAGCTTGTAACATACTGACTGGGTTAACCAGGTCTGCCTACAAGGGTTTAGGTATGAAAGTGACACTGAAAGCAATCCTGAATCCTGGCTGCTCGCTCCTAATTGATTTACATAAATGTTTACGTGACTCTGATTTGATAATCATTACATGCAACGTTAAGGGTTTTGTGGGACAGATTTTTACAGCTTTCCATTTGGTCTCCATTTATCAGCAGAGACAGAGATCAGACAGAAAAGGGCCAGAAGGAGAGGCAGACAAGGATCGGGAGATCTAGTGTCAGAGGTACTAAACATCAGATTAAGTTTACCCTTTCTGGTGGGCTGTTATTAAAGTTTTCTGGGCTCCCCAGTGCAACAGAGACATGGACATACTTGAGCAAGTCCAGCAAAGGGCAAGAAAGATGATTAAGAGACTGGAGCATCTGACATACGAATAGAGGCTTAGAGCTGGGACTCTTCAGCCTGGAGAACAGAAGCCTCGTGGGGGACTTTATTCATGTGTACAAATATCTGCTCTGAGGCAGATGAGAAGATGGCTCAGCGGTATCCAGTGGCAGGGCAAGAGGCAATGGGCACACAATCAAACACAAAAAATTCCATTTAAGCATATGAGAAACCTTTTTTATGGGGAGAGTGGTCAGACACTGGGCCAGGTTGCCCAGAGAGGTTGTGGAGGTACTCAAAACCTGACTGGACATGGCCTTGAGCAACCTGCTCTGGCTGACCCTGTTTTGAGCAGGGGGCTGGACTAGACGATCTCCAGAGATCCCTCCCACCCGCAGCACTTCTGTGATTCCGCTGTACAGATGGGGTCCGAGTAGCAATAAACAGCCACATCATCCTAACTTACACCATCCGAAAGGTTGGATCTGTACCAAGATACTGAAGGCAAAAGTGATTTTTGTTACATTCTTGATTTTGTAGGTTGATTTGGTGACACACAAAAAATGGTTATAATTTATCATTTATTACTGTCAAACCCAGTGGCAGCACTGTAGAGAATTATTTTTTTTCTGAACATGGTGTGGGTGTCTGCATGCTAATGACAATATCCTACACTTGGGTATAATCGTCATTATTAATACTGATGTAAATGAAATGTTAATTCTTGCTAATAGATTAAACTATGAAATGCTTTAAGAGCAGAATTACTATAATGAAAGCAATTGGGTTGTTTCTTTGTAATTTGATGGCCCACAGAAGTGCAGAAACATATCTTATAGCTTTACAAATCTGTGATAATTTCCTTCAACTTTTACTTTTATTACCTTGTCATTAAATTCACATTGACTTCTTAAAACAAAAATGTTTAAAACAGATGTGGCTGTTAAAGTTACAATATGAATTTTACAACCCTAAATTTTATGACACTGAAAGAAATTTCAGCCACTAAAGTCAGAGACAAGAATGGAAGCAGAAGGCAGCTCTAAGGGTGACAGATTTCCGCAATTACCAAAAACTTAAGCTAACATAATGCATACATGATATACTAACTGTGTAAGTCAGTGTTCAGAAAGAAAATTATCCAAAACCCCATGATTTATCAGGACTGAACAGCAAACAAACAAGAAAAAAATGAGAGGTAAAGTTTTAATGTCTTGGTTCCACTTCTGTCCCTCATCAGTTTCCTCTATGGATCTAATTTACAGGACCTAAACAGCTCACTGCAGAGTGATCCACACAGTGTCTTTCAAGCAATCCTAAGGTAAAGATTCATCCTAATAAAAAACATCATTTTCATGATATTTTGGAGAGGAAATTCAACTTCCATTTAATCTGACTATAAAAAACTTGATATCTGATTGCACCAGAAGTTCCACTATGGGCAGACAGACAGAAATGTAGACATGGTCTCTTTTTGTCTTAAAATAATTCATAACAAGTGTAGGAATGACCTCTCTCAGTATATTATCCCACACAATATGTTTTCTGATCTTTCATGTGAATGGCTTCATGCTAATTCCTCATTTTGGAATTTTTTCATTTTTCAAAATTTTTTTCATTTGAGTCTGCGTGCCACAACCCTTCACCAGTATGTGCACGTTTCCTTCACTCCTTTTCAGCAAGAAACATCTTCTCATGTTGAATATTCTTCTCAGGTCGGTTCAGCAGGATTACATCATGATTACCCCAAGCGTGAAAGGTAAAAAATTGACTTCAGCCTTACTTCTTGTTTTCTCTTTCTCCCAATTTTTTTTACCTTCCCAGTTCTAGAGATCTCTGAAGCTTTGATCCTCATAGCAACTGTATTTCAGTCTTTTCCAAGGCAATTCATATCAATGGTCATTTGCTAAATTTAACATCTCCATATTTCAGATATGGACTGGCTGACTGTCTTTACAATGAAACATCCATAATTTGGTTTAAAACCTGTCCTCTTTTTGTTGTTCATTAAGTTCTACATACCTCAGCTTTGTAACTGATTTAAGCAGTTTTAATGAGGGTTTAAATCTTATGCTCAGGGAAAGTGGAAATTCCAGACCAAAACAATATTTAGTGAGACTGTATCATCTCCCTGTGTGCTGCGAGGGCACACTGTGAAGTTTTCCTGTTGGGTTTCAGTGGGATGTGTATTTAAATAGACTGGTATCACCTAATTAGCCCATGCAATCAAGTTGCTACAAAGATTTTTTTTTTTAATTTATACACTCTCCATTTTTAATTGGCTTGATGTTGCTCTTTAACTCGGTATCTCTCAGAAAAGCACCCAAGCAGTAATCCTGTCAGCAGACGCATCCCTGTACCACACTGCTCTGGGTTTCTTCTCTCTAATTAACTCTCCTGCAAGCAAGCTCCTGCGGACTTTTTCCTGTTCCCTAACTCCTTGTTCTTGCTTATATTTTGCTAAGGACTAGGCAGAGGCTTTCCAGCCGTGCGCTCGTCCTTGATTTACTTCTTTTCCTCCCATGCACCTCACGGTAACTTCCTTGTGCTTGTTATTCCCATAATATGAAGCACGTCCTAGAAAACACAGCTCTGTCAGTCAGCCACATTATGACGTACGCTTTTGGCTTCAGCAGAGAAAAAACCTTTTCCTCTTCTCTTCCAGTCATCCCGAGCTCCAGGTCCTCTTCACCAGCAGCCACATTACCTCACGATTTCGGCAGCCCTCCCTCTGATCTCCCGCTTCCCTCGTGACTGATCTCAACACTGGCCAGGTAACTTTCCATATTAGCAGCTAATCTCTCTGCTCCCAAATGGCTGGGGTCAGTCATCATTTCCATGACTTATTTGTTTCAATATCCGTAAAAAGTGAGGAAGTCCTTGGCACCAAGTAGCTTTAAATGATGTCAGGGGTCAACCGTGTCTTTGTTCCAGTGCCGTAAATGTTCCCCCGTGCCTGTGCTCACCTCCAAATGCTGCCCTGTAGCAAGCAAGGGAGTAACACAGGTGTCCTTCCTTCTCATTTAAGTTACTGCAGACGTTATTATATCCATAGCAGTTCAGTTAAAAATAATATGGTCCCTTTTCTATCAGCCAAGTTGTAGGTGCCTGAGAAATGTCTAAGTTAGGAGGGTAAATCTGGGGCTTGCAGGGACATCTGATAAAATACTGCCTCCATTTCCAGCATCACAAAGTCAGCAAGTCTCAAATCTCTCTCAAAATCTGTATCATCCATCCAAAGTCACAAAGGCAAAAGAGGGGAAAATAGGTGTATAAAATGATCTTTTAAAAAAAATGGTGATCTGAGTTGCTAGAAAGCAGAAGCTCCATTTCTTAAGGGAGGTATGTATCTCAGTTTGACAGCTATCAGTCCATTTTACTCAGGTCTATTAAACGTCATCTGTTTTAAAAATCTTTTCTTATAATTCCTCCCACATTGCTGTGTAAGATCTACAAGTAATGACACTTTTACAAGTAAAGCATATATATCTGCCAGCATCTTGGCTCCTCTGTCATCTAGACATGTTTCAGAGTAGGACTAAATATCTCTTTGATTAATGCTAATGCTTGATTAGCATACTAATGCCCTCATGAATGGTAGTAAGCCATCACATAAGAGAAAGCGTTACCTGAAACATTTAGAGATTGGCAGGAGAAGATGATCTAACAGGCCTTTTAACATTCTAATTTTTGTAATTTATTGTAGCTAATTTATGTGCAACTTGCATGCTGTCATGTAGTGTTAACATTATTTGAAAAGTCAGAAATGTCTCTGATATTAAGAGACTCACGCACATACATAAAGTCATATATGTACTGAAGTTCTAAATAGCCTCTGGACATTTACAAGTCTAGCTATTGCATGTAGCTTCAGAAAAGGTATTTATTTGCTGAAAGTATTACCATCAGTTCCCGTTCACAAATAGTTTGGACATGATATAACAGCGACACCGCTTCGAACCAGGCAGCCCCCAGATTTCACAGATGTGCCATGTAACTGGCTGCCACCCAAGCAGGAATATACTCCAGTCAGAGCAGTGCAAAGAGATTTCACCCAGAAAGTCAGACCAGCTCCTCCCTAGGACTGCAGAAAGCAGCATACGAGCTGTGTTTGTCAGCACTGACCTGCATGTTTTCATCAGCAACAAAAATAGATGGGGTATCATCCACAAGTAATAACCAGCTGGGGGGTCCTCCGAGACAGCACTACCTTTCCTTTTGTGCTTAGGGAAAAAGGAATACACAAAAGAACGATGGGAATAAGTTCCACCTGCTGTTTCAGGACATGTTCAGGGGCTAATTAAGGCTCTTCTGGTCACAAGCCCACTTTACAAGGAGGGAAAACAGGAGGAGGAGCAGAGGGTCTGTCTAAGGTTTACATCATGTTAGGCAGCTTAAAGTGTTGCTATTTAAATTCTGACAACCTCTGATGTCTCTGAAGCTTAGAAATACTGTAAACTTGACAATCTTACACACATTTCACTGAGAAATTCTTGCTTCCTCCCTTCTTTTTCGTAAAGGCTTGACATTTGGTGTTGTGGGAGTCAGCACGGTGTCTGGACCTTTTGCAGCCCCTAGTGTGACTACACCTTTGCCTGTGTCTGACTCATTCATGCAGTTCAGAAATGCTAATCTGCAAATACTCATCGGTGTCTCATGGAAGCTGAGTAGCTATCTACCTTCTCTACTTAGCTGTAAAAGGGGGCTAGTAATATGACTGACTATTGCAGCATTGATGCAAAGGTGAAGTAATTGATTTTGAGAAGCATTCAGATTATGATGGTGATACCACCACGGAAATGTACACAAGTAAATTAACGTTCATATTCTGGCAACATTTGAATAATGTGCAGTACAAAACATCTGGGACTGCATATTAAAAGGGGATATAAAAATTCTGAATAGCCAGCGAGCTTCCAGTGGATGAAGCAGTACAGGACAAAGCAATTATGATTTAACTTAATGAAGCATAGGAAAAAAAAAAGAGAAGGCTGCATTAAAGTTACAACATTAATTCTTGACTATCCTAGTTTTTGAGTGCTTCAATTAACAATTTCAACATATTTTGTGAAATGTAATATAAACAAGTTTTGTGTATACCTTAATGATTTCAATGGAAGTGCTTGTAGGTATTACTAGACAGTATATAGTATCCCTGACACTTTTTGCTAAGGTACATTATAACCAGGTCTTGCACACGAGAGAAAGTAGACATACGTGTGAAATACAGAGACAAACAGGCAGCCATTTCTTGTACCAGCTACGGTACCAGCTACTGAGGAATAGCTTGTACCTTAGCTCTGCTTCAAAGTTCCTGTCAAGCTTTTTGCACCTTCCCTGATACACACACTCATAGAAAATGCCAGTAGGAAAACTTGGTATTACATGAAACTGATCTGGTTTCACATTCCGTCATAGCCTCCAAACCAAGTACCTCTCTGCTGATTTTTGTACCTGTGACCCATTCCTGTGTTGCCCTGAAAACTGAGCAGACAGGAACAGATGGTTTAGACACACAAATGAGTTGTTTATGACAGTTTAAGCTAAGCTTAACCTCTGGATTTGGGCCTCATTGTACTCTGCAGCTGAGTAATAACCAGAGTACACACTCACATATAAAAACCAGGAAACATTTTTGCATGATCTTGGGAAATGAAATATCAGAGCTGTAAATGGAGTCTTCCAGATCATCCCCGATAAGAGTTAACATCGCCAATGCGCAAACAGTCAAAACTGTGTCTGCACAAAGACTGCCAAACTGTGCTTTGGGATGGGGCCCTCCAAAAAGACCCCATAAATGTTGAAATGGCCCTGCCTTTTGCTATGGTCATGCAAAAATGAAGTCACAATTGCAGAAATTGCATTCTCACTCATTCTTCCTGCTCCACGTATCCATGAAGATGGCCATTGACAGCTCTACAGCCCCTTTCACATAAGCGGCTCAGCAGGTAATGAAGTTGGCGACCAAAGTTATCATTTGCTGATGCGTACACGGCAGCACTGGCAAATAATGTTCTTGTAATTCATTCCCGGCTCTGGTACAAAAAGAATCTCCCTGGTGCAACGTCCCTTCTCCTGCCATCCCGTGGCAGAGCTGGGGACACACACACCACAGGGACTGTAATGTGCTTTCACATATGGAGCAGCTCAGCCTGGGCCAGGGCTGAAGCACTTTGATGGGGAAGAGGAATTTTTTACTTAATTTTCACTTACGGTGGGATGTGCGAATGAGAACCCATCAGTGCTGCAGTGGAGGCAGAAGTACAGTTTGGCTCTGAAGAGCATCTTTGTAAAAAGACCATCGTGGAGTATTTACCTCTTCTCACTTTGATTTCCATATAAAAACATATGTATATTACAAGTAAATATTGTTTAATAAGAGTTAAATTACCAAGATCAAAGTCTGTTTTGTGTGTGTAAGTTCTTTCAGCCCTGTACCTTCATCATGCATTATTCTGTAGGTCAAATTAGAATCTCAGCAATATTCACCCCACTACCTTAATGAGTTTAAACAGGTGAATTTAGCGAACTTGGATTTGTACAACTGAATCCTCAGTTTGCTGATTCTCCATTGTTTTTGTTCTTTCAGGCTAACAGAAGTAAAAATCAGTAAAAACTTATTTTTGGCACTAGAGGCAGTGGATCTGACTGAATACAGAAAAACAGCAGATCGACTGAAACAGTTCCATTATTACATGGTCATTTTGAATGTTGAACTTCACTTTAAGCCAAAGAACATGCTAAAGAAAATAAAGCTTGACTATAGTGTTCCCACATTTGCAAACCACTAACATAAGAATATTTTTGAGCACCCTAAATATTCACCATTTTTGGCATAACTTTATCTCAGTCACCATTTCCAATGCCAAGTTTATTTTTAAAGAGCAGTCTAGTTCCTGCTCCTTCAGGTTTATGCAGACAGCTGTTTTGTTTTGCTCTTCCCATGCTATGAAAAATCTGTCATTCAGTATTTAATTCTAGCACCTAACTGGCTCTCTTGAGACAACAGAGGAGCCTCCAACAAATATGAACACATCAAGATCCCCAAGTAGGATAAAAATCCCCAAAGTGAAGGCTAAAACAAAACAGCAGGTCAGGAAGCTCAAAGGCTTGTAGCGTTGATTTCTTTGGCACAAAAACCACTGGGTTAGTCCAGTCCGTACTCTGATTTAAATGGAATTATCCTGAGGTAAAAATAAAGGAATGCAGTGGTGAATCAGGCTTATTGTCTAGATTTAGTATAAAGCTGAGATGAAGGCACTGGCCTGTGTATGATGCAAGGTGTAAATGAACAACACGCGTGAGCAAGGCTTGATCTGTTCCTTATGGCCCTCGCTAAACTGTATGTCAGGTATTTTTCTGCACAGCTCCTTAGGCCACGCAGGGCTCATCTGTTTTGTAATAAAAAGATTTGGCTGCCACCTCAAGATCTTACAGAACAATTGGAGCCAAATGGTACAATAAGACTCCACCATTTCTCTGACAAAATTTGTAAGAAGCCGCTTTTAATTGGGCAGCGTTTAAGGCTGCAAGCTCATGTTTGTCAATATGTACTTGGATACAACCTGCTGTCCTTGCTTCCAGTCCTTTCATGTGGCTGCGCAACAACTGCATTTGATTTTTTCACCCCTTGTGAAGGTTTAAGGGCTGCTTCTGCTGCTGCTCCTTCCCTCCTCCTTGTTATCCAAAGCAATAGCTGTTCCCTGTCCTGAATAACCTGCAGAAAGCAGGGGTTTGGCTGGCCAGTCACACAGACTGTAAAGTTTTAGGTGGGGAGAGGCTGTGGGGAGAAACCAGGCTGGGGAAGGGTAGAAAATCAGTAACTCATCAAGCCCTTAACATGGCTTTCAGCAAATATTGCTCTACTGTGCTTTATATCCCTCAGCAAAACTGATGGCAGGTGTCTTAACCTGACTTCAGGCTGTTTTAAACACTGCACTGTGTGCATCAGGTACCGGCATGAGCAAGGGGCTCATCAAACCTGTGTGTCCTGAAACAGAACGGCTGCATACTCACAGTAACGATGCCTGTCAATTAGACTCACATTTTTGTGAATTGCCATGCACATTGAGCATTTTTTAAAAGGGGCCCATAAGACAGACAAAGACAACCAGAGAAGCACCCACTGGAATGTGCAAAGTTTTTGCCCAAGTGTTGCAGCATTTGGAGTTCTCTTCAAAGCAACAGCCCTAATGGTATATTACCAGATAACGAGATATGACTTCATTTGAAATACATGAAGTAGATTGAAAATTGCAGTTATGAGGACAATCTAAACCCTTAAAAGCTCAAAGAGCACGTAATGATCATTTTAAGCATCAACTGACCTATTCTTACACCGGTGAAGGAACCTCCCTGTGATGCTGGAGCTGCGGGATTAGCAGCACTGTCAGATTCACAGGGACCATGACCTGGGTGTACATGAGACTCCCAGAGAGGCAAATGACACTTCTTGAAGCAGCTTCCTGCCTTTACAGTATCCCTCTTCTGGACTTTTTCATATCTCACTATAATCTGGCTGAATTTTAAACAGAAACTTAGCTGAAAAGGGGCTTCTCACTGTGTTTCACAATACCTGGCACTGGCTGCTCCAACAGTGAGCACAAACGCCCTAAGAAAAACAGTGGTTCAGCCATAATTTCCTGTCTTTCTGTTTCTGCTTTTCGGGGTTATGCATACCATTACCTAGAGCTTAGCAGTGTTGTGAAAGACACTAACCAAGTGTAATGACTTGGGGAATTCAGCTCACTTTAGAGTTTCCAGAATTTTTTCTCCCCAAGAAGTTTTTCCAGCTATTTTATAAGCACCAGAAGGAAAAACAGTTTGCCCAGACAGCAGCAGCGTGGAATCTTTGATTCACACTGTCAAATGCAGAAGGCATTTGCTGGGCAACTCTCAAAGTGTGCATGTCACAAGATTTAATCAAGGAAACTCAAGTTCATGTCCTATTTTGCAAGAGGTATATTCCCCAAAAGGCTAGGCACACCTCCAGAGAAAAACTCATCATTGCTGTGGAGCAAAACAGACAGGGCAAATGCTTTAAGGTTGGAACCATACCCGCACTGCTCCTGCACTGCCTGGTGACCACTGGCCTGCAGAGCTGGGACCACAGCTTGTGCCTGGGCATTTGCAGACTCTGGAGCACTGCGGCGAGGCACTGGTACTGCTTTCAGCATCATGTGCCTGGCAGCAGCCCATGGAAAGCCCCTTGGTGAGTCTTCTAAAAACTCAAGAAGGTCCCTCATAGTTGTCAAAAGTTGTAATAAGTATTCTTAGGTTTTTTGTTCTTTTGTTAGATAACTTTGATTTGGAAATGTCTGTTTAACTAGGAGACAAACTAATTTGGGAAGCCGATTCTGTTCCATAAATGGCACTAGGGTTATACCAGCCCACCTAGAAAAACTATCAACAACCAAAGAGAAGAAAAGACCGATTCTGTTATCTTTGCTCACCTAAACTAGCACTTCTGTAAAAATAACCCCATGGAAGCTGACAGCTATTGAATGAGAAAAAGATCAGCTTTAAAATAATGTTCAAATAGCATGAGAATCCCTCTTTTTGTAACAGCAAAAATGAATGCCAAGGATGACGATGATCAACACCAATAAGAAGCAAAGTATGCTTCTTTTTAAAGGGAAAACATCTGCTCTGTTTTGTTTTTTCCTGAACACTGTGAAAATAGTTGGTTTTGCCTCAGGAGGTAGAAAAGGTTTCACTCCTCTAGTAATGCCTTCATTTTTCTTCTGACCCCTTGGATCATTTAATTGGGTTCCTTTTAAAGCCAGTATGTAGGTAAACTGCATGCGTAATTAGCCAGCTGGGTCCCCTGCCAAGAGTGTGTCATTTAGTATCTGTGAGTGCCAGCAGGGTCAGGCATGACACATGGTGCGGTTCTGAAAAGCAAACAACCTTAAGGTCTTGTCCATAAAACATGGAACACGTTCAGGGCTGTATCGGGCTCTTTCAGCAGTTTCTCATGCATGACCAGAGGTGTGGATTTTATGTGCAACTCATAAAGAAAACTCTCCAATTTGCACGCCACAAGCCCTAGCAGGTGATGGCTCATGGTAGCAGAGGAGGTGAAAAAACTTTGGCAAAGACATTAAACTGCGTCTGCATGTAAAGAATACCCTTTTCCATTTAGTGCAGGCATCAGTTGCCATGCGATGGCTTAAGGAGCTAAGCATCAAGTTTGAAACATGGTTGGGAACCACTGCCTCATACCCCAGCAGGACTAGCTCAGCCCCTTTGGGAAGTGAAATTTTAGGAATCTACTTGCAAGTGCATTTTAATTTGCATGAAATGCTCTGGCAGGGTCCACCCTTCACTTTCAGTGAAAACGTAGTGCTTTGCACAGCCACCAGAGAGTTAATGGTGCCCTGGCCATGTGGTCACTGGCCCAAAATCCTGGGTGGATTTTGCAGAAGCGTGTGTGTAAACGAGCTCCAGGCATCTCTGCAGCCACTTGAAAAGCACTTGTAGTAACAGAGCTGCATTACGCTGTATTTCTGCCTTTGCTGGAAGTTATCCGTGACGATAGGCTCTGCAGCAATGTGACATACTGAGATGTATCTGGAACTGATGAACAGAGAGACAGTTTCCTGACCACAGTAGAGTAATTTAATCATTATTATACCATCGTTTCCATCAAGTCACTTTTACCTGAAATACCTGCCTTGTCTTCAATTCATTTTCTTCCAAAACCCAGATGAGACTCCTACACGTGATGAAGTGTTACCTGCCTGCACAGAGTGAGGAGCCATCAGACGTATCTGCTTCAAGAGGCTCCTGTTTCCCTCAGTTACCTTTGCTCTTCCCCTGGGTCAGCTGTGAGTGCCACCAGAGGGTTATCCGCTCATTTGAGGGTATATTGCCAAGTCCATTGTTGTTAAATAAATGCTTATTTTGGTGAGGAGGACTTTCACACTTCATGTGGGAAACAGAAGATGGAAAGCACTCATAAAACCAGTGATTAAGATGTATAGAAACATTCATACCCTGGTCATGACAGACCCAAAGCCAAGACCCAGACGTGGGTCCCAGCGGTTCTGTATTCATCAAGCACTCACATTGTACCTCCTCACCACCTCACAACCAGCTCTGTAAAACACACACCGAACACCTGTGCATTTTCAAAGAGACACAGGCAAAGGATGAGCAGGGAATGTCTGAAGGATGTCGTTATCCCAGGATGCCCACACCACCTCTTATGACTGACATTTCTTTGTTGTGGACACTTCATAGGCCACTGCTTTTATTTGTTGAGGTATGGGCAAACTTGCAGGTTCAAAATATAAAGATCCGCAGAATCAAGAACTGTTATTCTTTGCATTTCTTAGTATTTGAATCTTTCAGAGTCTCATTTCTAAGCTTTTCTCCACGAGTAGGAAAGCCAGTAGCTCGTCTGCATGCTTGCTTTTGTAAGGCACGTGGAAATGCTGACAAATTCATAGATTCCAGAAGCTGGAGATTTAAGAAAAACACCCAGTACTGCAAGACTTTCAACAGTCATAAGACTTTGATGTTTTGAATGACGGAGTTTCCACCACTTCCACTGGAGACTACTCTGTAACCGGTCCCTGTATACTCACGTTGCTGTTACTCGGCAGTTTTGTATTTTCACTACAAAACCACTCCTTTCACATCGTTCTTGACATCCCGTACAGAGGAAAGCCAAAGTACGGAGGTTTTGCAATTCTCCATGACACTGAAGGATATGAGATTAATACATTTATATGGTCCACTTAAGGTTATCATATGATTGTCTTCAGGAAATGAAAGGGGCCAGAGCTTTTACACATTTTTAAGCATATACCAAAAATAATTATTAAAAAACGCCCCTCTCCAATCTTCTTGTTTAACAAAGCAGATATTGTTTGGAAGATAGAAAATAAATTAATTTTCTACTATGACCTCATTAAAATTGGATTTAAGCTCCAACCCCAAAGAATTTTAGAACAACATTAGTCTCTTGCCCTTAAATCTCCATCTATTGAAGCTGGTCTATTTATTAATTTCCCTGCCAGAAAGCATATTTTGACTGGCCTGCAAGCTGAGCAGACAGTCTCTCCCCAGAAGCTCATACATGAGGGCCATTTCCGTATTCATTTCTTCTCAGCAAAGAGGGTGTTTCCAACCATATCATTTTTAATCAAAGCACTCTTGACTCAGACACAATTGTTCACGTTGACGGACAGATGGGGATTTGATCCCAACCCAAGAAAACAAAAAAGCAAAAAGGGCAGCGCCTCTCTTATCTGCAGTGAATGAACAAGATTAGCCATAACCTGTTTTCTTCTCACCATACAACAAATCCAGTGTGTGCTCTCAGCACAGCCATAGATTCTCATCTTGTAATTTTTAATACAAGACATATACAGCCTGAGGGAACAAATTACTCTTCTGTATTCAACATGCTTCAGTGCCTTCAGAGGACTGTGCTTGACAAACACAGTTACTTTGCTTGGCAGGAAAAGTCTTTGAAAACAAAGGAGAGGGCTCTCTGCAATGAAGTCAAGTTCATCCCAAAAGCAACAAAAGCAAGCAGTTTGGGAAGCCGGACATGCTTTGGTGGAAAATCGTCAAGACACGAGTTTACTTTCTAAGTGGCCCTGTGCATCAAATCATTTTTCTGTGCAATCCCAAAGCATGACTGTCTTAAAAAAAAACCCACAAAACAACAGTTTGAAATCAGCAGGACTCTGTATCCTAACTTTCCTGTTGGGAACCTGGAGCTGAGCAGAGAGGACAGGGGAGCCCTTCTCTTCCCTCTCCCTGCTTCCATCCGTCTGCTCTTAAAATCTCAGCTCTTCAGGACAGGCAATATTTTGTCATGTGAAAGTGCAGGAAAATGGGATTTCAAATGCTACTGAAATAAAAATATCAGAGAGATGAAAAACGTGTGAGTCTGTATAAATCAGACAGAGTGGGCTTGCTGTCTGATACCCTTACGCAGCTGTGCCAACCACATGTGCACTAAATCATAACAGTGCAGGCCTCCACACTCAAAACAGTGATATTAATTTAAGAATCATGAGATTTTAAAACTTACAAGGTTTGAGAGACCTTATTTGTTCATTCAGCATGAGTGGGTTTTGATCCTATGAAAGCAAAGAAAACTAGAAACTTATTTTATCACAAAAAATAATTAAAAAAAAAAAAAGAAAGAAAAGAGATTTTTGTGCAATTGCCTGTCTTCAGAAACAAAACCCCACAAACAGTAAATTTATTTTTACTGAGCTAGGAAACAGGGGTCTTTTTTATTTGAATATTTGACAAACCACATCAAATGCTCCATTTGAATTTCCTTTGCCCCATGCTTTGCTACATGAAGATTTCTATAGGACTGCAGATGTCAGAGACAGAAAATGTTTATATTTCCCTGATTGCAGTACTTCACACTAACTGACCTATAATACTTCTGCTTTTTTTTGTATAAGTACTCTTCATAAGAACCTTTTTCAAGAAAAATCCAATTACAAAGACTGCCACTTCTGTGTTTTCCAGAAATGTTTTCAAATACAATACAATTCTATTGCTATTTTAAATGGTCCAAATAAAAATATCAAAATGTTGCTGCTTTATACTGCATCCGTTCAGAACATCATTTCAGATTTTGGCGACTGAACATTTTTGTTTTCCACCTCTGCTGGCAGGGCAAGAGGATTTCCTATTTCTTGACTTCTTCCCTCTCTATAAAAAACAATATGGCTTGTGAGGAACATGAAAAGAGAAAGAAAATTGTAAAAAAATGTGATATTGCTTTGCCTAGGGGATGTAAATGGTGTTTATTTACCCCCTTTCTCTCTTGAAAAGATGTAATTCGGATGCCATTTTCAGATACTTCCTTTTTTTTTTATAGAATTGAGATTTTCCTATGCATTTAAGTCCGACATTCAAATCCAAAGTACAGCCCTATTTTCGCTTTAAAATGCAACCCAGTTATAGATGCCTGTCTTCCTAAACAGTTACACAGGTCTGAGAACAATGCAGGCTGTATTTTCCAGTTTACAACTAATAAAGTGCAACTTCCAGGAAAGAAACCTGAGATAAAGTATTCTGTCATCTTTCCATACAGTGGCTGGTGTATTTGTTTGCTGAACTAAGTATGCAAAAATATATACAGACATTAAATGTAATTTTAGTGTACGCACAATTGCATGGGTAATGACGATCTGTTAGTTAGTTTGTGGGCATACTTCTCTAAGTGCAATGTTTTTCAGTCTGTTCTGAAAATCTGAATTCACATACAGATAAATTCTATTGAATATATTCCTTACTAACAATTGTCATAACAACAAAGAAAAAACATAAGCAAAAGTTTACATACACAGTGCCTATTTATACAGACTCAAAAAAAATCTTGCAAAAATAGTATATAAGCCCCCTGCAGTGAATTTGATTTTGTCTGGTCTGTAACTAAATTCCCTTGATACTCTGGTTTTATGATGATGTGATGTAGTGGTAAATCAGGGCCATACTGATGATCTAAATCAGAATAACCAGCATGTTTTTCATTTCAGAAGAAAAAAAAAGGTTGCGAGAGAAAGTTTGCCAGTTTCAGCACTTCCTGGCCGCCAAGAACATTTACTGAAAATCAATGGTCTGTCCAAAACCTAATGTGAGCAGGAATCGTAGTGCAGCTGTTCAGAATCTATACTGCTTCCTAGGCAAGGTTTCTAAGCCATTTCAGTCCTTTAGAATAATAAAAATGATTAATGGTCTTGAACACTGTGAACCAAGTGTTTTGAAGTGTAACCTGCTACTTGTAATGCACTCAATATTTCTGATCTGTATTGTACTGGCATACAGGGCCTCTGGAAATTAATGTTAAAACGGGCAACGTTTGAAATGAATGAAGAGAGGCTCATGAAGTCTGACAGCAAAATCATTTTCTCCCAAACCAAGACATTATTTACCATCAGTTTGTGAAGGCAAAAAAGAAGTGACTGTAAATATATAATAATATATATCATTTTCCATAAATATACATTCTAAGAGAGCAATGCGGATACCACACAATATTTAATCAGCAAAATGATCCATCTCATTCATTGCAAGAGGTTGCTTTAGAGGGACCTCAACATGTTTTAGAGAAACTTAAAAGTGTTGGGTCTTCTCAGAGACTGCGTGCCGCAGAAAGAGGCTCAAAATCTTCATGGAAACAACTTCTTCCACCTGGGCCTTCTATATTCCTGCCCTGTTCGGGTGCAGCCCCAGCCATAAGTACAACCCTTAGAGCCAGCTTGATCCGTGTCAAGAACTGGTAGATTCACCTAACTAATAAAATCCAGCAAGGCACAGTAAAATGCTGGTGACCAGCAGATACCAGGTACCTGCAGGGTACAATCGCATGGGTCACCGTGGGGCACTTTGGTTTGCACCAAGCTCATCTCCAGCTGCCACACACCTGATCCCCAGGTCTGCTCACACCAAGGCTGCAGTTGCACAACCACCTTCTTCTGAAAAACTGGACTCAAGCCTAAGTTGTCCGTTGGCTCCCCATTTATCCGGACTTGTTTCCTCACGCCCTGTACCAAGCCCGAGCAAACAAACTGATGAATTTGGACCTCACCTATTTCCAGATATTGTCAGGGCCCCCAGTGTATCAAGAGGCCTTAACTGCCCTGACCAGCCTCACCTAGGACCTCCACCCACAGCCCCTGCCCATGGCCCAGGAGCTCTATTTAAGCTCAGTCCCAGGGTACCTAGCCCCTGCCTGGCCTGGAGGTGTTTGTTTCTCTGGCCTTGACTTCTGGGTGGACCTTGGCCCTGTGCTGTAGACAGTTCATGTCTGGTCTTATCTTTGCCCCCTCCTGCTTTTGTATGTGACTGGGCTCCTTGGATGGGCCCTGGACCTGGCTGATTGCTCCCCGCGTCTGGAGCTCTCAACGGGCCCCATTCCCAGCATCCATTCCTGCCTGTGCTGGGGTCACACATGGTTCCTAGGTCACCTTCCCTTAGGAATCCATTGGCTTTTGCTGCATTTGCCGCTCCTGGAAAAACATAAACTTGAAGCGAACAGTTGTTGGGGTGGAAAAACAGCAACAAAATACAATAGAACAAGAGAAAGCTTGACCACGGGATTGGATCTCCACCACTGGCTACCTGTATTTCCCCGTCTGCTTGTTGGGTGTAATAGAAGCTTGGGAAGGCATTATAAGGAACACTCAGTTAACTTTTATAGAGAGGTAATGTACTAAGTTCTCTTATGAAACTTTTCACTCTAAATTTACAGGCCTTTTATGCGATATTATTTTGGGGACAGCATATTGTATTCATTAGATATTTCAAATGGTATAAACAAGGCAGTAGAAGTACTCAAATTGCTGCAAGCCAGATGGAGATCTTATCATACTACCTCCCACAATTTGGAATAACTTCTTTTTGAAAGCCCCAAGTTATTCTGCTCATAGCATAGCAGATGAGTGAATCTCCTGGGTCAGTGCTGACCTGTGCCATGTAGAGCAGGTATTCGCCTGTCCCCTCTCTCTGCTAAGGAAGGACCCAAAGTGCAGCCTCCTGCCTGAGCACTCGCTGCGCTAGTGCACAGTAGTGGAAGGTGCATGTAGGCTTAAAGAAAAACAAAGTAAAAATTAGAGCATGAGAAGTCACATTTTTGGAGCATAAGGGAACATTTTAGTCTAATTATCTACCTGAGCACAGAAAGAAAAGGAAACATTTTACCAGAGTCAGTTTTTAAAAGAATTATCCTAGGTAAATTGATCTGCAGAGAATTGCTCCCAAAACTATTGATTTACTTGCTTTACACTTCTAAAGGGTGACCAATGAGTTATCGGAAGGGTGCATGGAGCCCTCAGCCTCACAGATTGAGGATGTGGCTTATTCCTGCCTGTAATATGGATTAGCAAGGTGCAAATGATCTCTCCATCGTAATAAACAAAGGGAATTATTGTATTTTTGACAAAAAAAAATTGAGACTAGACTATTTGTGATTTCCTAGCACTACCTGTCTAGATCTGAGTTTCTTAAATTTCACTGTGTTCGCATAGCAGTTAAGAAAGAGCATTTTAACTTAGGGTGGATCTTTACAGCTTGCAATCACATGCATTCATTAAATGTAGTGTAAGTTGCACTCTGGAAGCATATCTCCTTTGGTACTTTCCAGTTCTTCAGCATGTAACATTCTGCCCTTTTATTAGGCTGTAAAACAAATTGAAAAGTCTAATGACTACTAAGGATGGGAAAATAGCAAAATGCTCTTATGCATCTGTTGTATTCTCAGTTTGGTTTAAAATATTTAATAAGCATGTTTTGCAGCAATTTTTTAAATATTATCTTAATTTTTCTAATTAAAGTTTTGAGGCAGCCAGATTGACTCATCTGAACTGAGCAATTAGTTTGGCAGAATTGACTCATGGTCATTCTACCTGACAGCATTCCCTTTTGTGGGAATGTAACTCTTACTGTGAAAATGTTGTACTAAGCAAACCTTAGTTCCGCTCATAAATCAGTTCGATGAAAGGTTTGAAAGCCTGTTTCTATGGTGTAGTTAAATTACATTGAAAGTACAACTGAATTTGTCCCTAGTTTTTCCATCAAGTATAATGTGACTTAAAGAAAAGTTCACTAAAGATAGAGTACAGTTTAGAAAGCCAAATAAGATTTCTTGAACAAAAGTAGATAGAATTTAGGTAAACATTCTCCAAGTTTAAAATAACACACTGAAGCATTTGTCTTTGATTATCAGTTTTAATGTACATAATAATGAGACTTCATTCCCACGGGGACAGGCACGCTAAAAAAGTTCCAGAGTGCTTGCATTCAGATTCCTGAAATCAAACTTCTCCGTGCAGTTAAAATCCGATGTAAAGTTGGAAGAAGAATGGCTTTTGATTCATGTGTGAATGAACTTTCCAAATACTTGCCAGTTCTACAAGATAAATTAAATGGAAGATTTCTGGAAGACTAGTCAGATACTCTGTACCAGTGCTGGTGTTGAGCTGCTGTTGCAGCAACAGCTGAGGGACTTTGATGCTCTTGCATGAAAAGCTAACCAACGCCTAATATGGAGCCCACCCAAAATACAGCTTTTTTTGTCTTACTATAGCATCAACTACCTGGAGGCAGATGCAATGTTATGTGGGTCAGAAGCAAATTCAGTGATGTCCCTGAATTACGTTTTGCCTCACAAACACTGCTCTAGTCATGAAGAAACAGAGGCAAAAGTTCAAATTTTTTAGTAGGTTTGTCAGTCTATGGAAATCATAAGTCTTCCCTGAGGAGGAAGTTGATATCACAAAATACTTCACCTGAAGTGTAAAAAAGGAAAAAAAGCAACTGATCCATGAGAAAACAACTGCACAAATACCTTCCATTTTCCTTCACAGCCACAGGAGTGGACCTTGTGTTTTCCTTTTGGACCACAAATACATCCTATTTTCAAATGGAATGTTCTTTTATTAAAAATCAATACAAGTTTTCTTAATCTGACTTATAATGCACATATTGATTAGAATTGAAAACTAGCCATTTCCCATCTCTGCTCTAGTGTAAAAAACCCTCAATCATGCACCTTGTTTCCAAATGGATCTGTGTCCAAATTCCTCCTAGTGTTTTTTTTTTATTACTGGTAGTTGAAATAACATATCAACCCTTAACTTTAAAATACTGCTCTAGCTCTATTTCAGGTCAGATTTTCAAATCTCTCTTGCAGACCATTATTCCTCCACCAGCAGAGCCATGGCCATTTCCCATATTCAGAACAGGGTTCATAACTGCATGTGCCAAAGTGAGTCAGCGGGAAGCATATATTTGCATATAATGCTCCAGCCCAAGCTAAGAAGGCAGCACACAGGTGAAATTGGTTTTATTCCTATTGTTAGAGATGGCTGTGTGCAATAGAGTGGCAGCATCTCATCATGCAACAAATCACAATTTTTTTTCTCAATGGATGTATTATTTGTGAAATTTCATTGTCTTCATAGTACAAATCATTTTCCTTTTAAAGCGTAAGGAAACAGGAAGGATGGAGTAGAGGGATCTTTTGTTTCTACAGGAGAAATTCCAAGCAAAATAGTGGGAGGGTATTTAAAAAAAAAAAGTAAAAAATTATGGTGGTTTTTTTTTTCATTTCAAGCCAGTAGTGGAAATTGATTAATGAAGCCCGTCTGTAGCCAGTACAAAGGGCCAAATCTTCAGTTAGTATAAAATAGCAAGCTTCTACTTTTAAAAACCAGAAAGAGGAAGGGGACATAAAACTAAAAAACAAACAGGCATATTTGATCATTTAGTGGTGAAAAGATCAGGCACTCCTCAGTTGCAGGGTTTTATTTTTGTGCATTGTGTCAACGATTGGAAACCATATGTTTTAAGACCAGCTTCAATAGTATCAGTAGCTACAGTCCTCCTCTCAGATTACTTTTTACTGCCTGCCTAATTTTGAGCTTTAATAGCTAACATGCACTTTGTTTATCAGTTACAAATGTTCTGAATTTTGATGAAACAGGCTAAACAACACATACTGGTTTATCATCCGTACTAAAGACCCAACTAACAATTTGTTTAATGTTGTGGCCTGTGACTTTGCAAACAAGTAGTTTTTAGAAATAAGAAGAATAATCTTGAAATTGATGGCTCTGGTTCTGAATGCTGAATGTGAGATGTTAGCACTGGGATCCTGACACAGCTCTTGTCATCCCTAGAAGAATCCATCCTACAAGGTGCTGAGCCTTTTGGCATCAAAAGTGCAGCCAAGTATAGCACCATTAACTACCTTCGGATGGCACTCCTCTTAAATAGCTGGTCCCATATTAAGTGCTTTATTGCACTGAGGTCAGTCTGGTGGTATTAAAATTAAATGTATGTTTAAAGTCTTTCCAGAATCAGACCCATAGTACCTTGCAGGAATGAGCACTAATATGTGAAATAGCTCTTTTTAAAGTAATTGTTTAGCTGTACAACAAAGAAATTCAGAATAGTCTCTAGCTTGTGCTATTTATCCTCTAACTACTTGAGGACAGAGTACCTCTTCTCTGTTTTTAAAGCACTGCATAAATTAATGATGTTCTAACAATAAGCAGCAGCAATTCTGGGCATTTACCAGAGAGGAAGCAACCATTAGCCTTGAGAATGAAATTTCACTGCAGTCCACAAAATAATGTGTTAGGAAATATTATGGTTGCCAACTTTCGCAATTTTGTTGAAAGTCTTCTAAAATGTGAGGGTTGGGGTGTTTGGGGTTTGTTTGTTTGTTTTTTTTTCCGCAAAGCCTGAGCTCTGGCATCATGTGAAAACATGAAAATGTGATATTCTCAGTTTTAATTTTAGAAGCCAAGTAAGTTACTCAGCATTGTGGCTGGAAAGAGAAATTGAAAACATGAACCCAAGGGCCAGAGAACAATTAGTAAGAACCTGAGATGCATTGCTTTTAAAATCTTACACTTTGTTAAGCAATTTCATGACACTCAGGGTCTGACTCGGGCTGTTTCTATGCTTGGGGTTAACCCCAGTAAATCCTCTATACCCTTTTTGAGGGCTTCTCACCTTGGTTTGTACCAGAGGGTGGCATCACATATTAATTGTCAGAGAGGATGCTAAAGTTAAATATTGGCTCATTTCTTGTTTTTAAAAAATGGAACCCGTTGTTTGTACTGACGTAACTCCGTTCATTTTGATGATGAGGTGGACAGCAGAAAATGGAAATATTTCCTCAAAGGAAATACACTTTCCGTAGTAACTAAATTTTGGGAAATAGGTCTTTGCCTGCTCAGAGGAGAGGCTGAGGTGTAGCTCTAGGGTCTCCCACATTACGGGATAAGCTCTCTGGTTCCCAGGCTCTGGCAGAAGGTGGCTCCCCATGTGCCCTAAGGATAGGGTACGGGCTGGCTGCTTAGGTCCCCCAGAGTGCCCAAGGAAGGGGACTGTTAGCTCCTCCATCTGTCCAGGACACTGTCACCTAGCCAGGTGATTGGGAGCGTTTCCATTTGGTAAATATGTGGAGCTTTCTGCACAGTTTCCCTTTAAGATTATGGTACATGGGAAAAAGCACAGGGTAACAAGTCAGGCAAACACCCTTCTAAACCTGGCTTGATCTTTGACAAAAACAAAATTCTACCACTCTCAGAAATCCCTGGCATTATAAGGCCGATGATGACCCAGCTTGATGAAATGCAGACTTTTATTGAGCCAACTACCAGGACTTTCTCCTACACTCTCTTCTCTTGCAGACTGGTACCCCATGCCACTGTATGACCTGTGCACCCCAACCCATAGTCTCATCTATGGGACAGAAACCATTTTGTTCCCTTGCCTTTCTAAATTGCTTTTAAGGTCCACAGGAATTTTGCTGGATACTGACAATGATGAAAATACTTAAAATTCCTAATTGAAAAAATATCCTTTCTCTTCCTCTTTGCACCCTTTTCCCACTATGCCCTTATCTACTTTTCTAAATATTGCATACAATGTTTTTAGTAAATAGAAAGGATATTAGAGTAGACAAATCAAGTTTACCCAACAGCTCAAGAAAGGTGTTTCTGGCACCAATTCACAAGTTACAAAAATTACTTATACTGAAAGGGACAAGGAGTGTCTTTTTGTGTGCAGGGTGCTGTACAAACAATGAGGTCCTGGTCTCTGACTGGCTTTCTGTGGCATTACCACAAACAATACTAATTCTTAAATACCTGCCTGGCTTTAAGCACTTAAGTAAATAATTGTATTGATTGTTGTAGCTATTCACATGCATAAAACTAAGCATATATTCAAATACGTTGTGAAATCAGGGGTCGAGTGAATTTTGCATGCAAGGCATTTTTAGATGATTAGTGTATATGAACTTACTTGTTAAGACCAGCTTCAAAAGGAGCTAATGTGGCAATCAGTTTTTTGGGCAGGGCAGCGGGGGAAAGGAAAAGATCTTTTTCAAGACAGATCTAAAGGCTTTCTTGTACTTCACAGACTCCTCACCAGAACCACGATTACAGGCAAGAGAGGCAGCAAGAAAGTCCCCCAAACCAGCAATCTCTCCAAGTTTAATGTGAGAGCGGTGTTAACTCAGAACTGCAGATAATCCATGGGGAAATCAGGGGGTTAGTGCTGAGAACTGATGGGGAATAACAACTGAAAGAGCTTCGGTTTTTCTAGGCCGGCAGGAGGTAGCTCATGCTAGGAAGCCTGCCAGCTCCAAACTGATGCTGGGAGCTTTGTCTCCTTTGGATTGTAGGAACTCACTTTGCAGTCGAACTGATCTGAGAGATTTTGATAGTAAAAACAGCTGTCTCGTTGCAATGATGTTTTTGTTCCATTGTCAAAATTTTGAGTTAAATCCATGAGTGGGCTGCAGCTTGTTCAAACCCTGAACTCAACACCCTTTGTGCTCCTTTGGCTTTTCCACTGCGGTTCATGGGATATCTCCTTCCTGAGGAAAGGGCTAGGTGTAATAAAAGCCGTCGGGGTGAGGACTTGCAGGTCTCCTCCGATGCCTCCCTAGTGCTGGAGAGACAGAACTGGAGAGCTGCAGTCTGCCTCAGACTGGTGAGAAGGGGGGAATAAAGAGGAAGAGTGGGGTGCGGAAACGAAACGCCCCAATGCCGCTGTGGCCGGGCTGCATCCCCAGCAAGCAGGTATGCCAGTGGGAGGGGGCAGCTGTGTGGTACCTGTGCCGTGTGTGGGGACAAGGCCGGCACGAGCAAGGTGAAGCTGTGCGCATGGTGCACAGCACAAGGGGACGCATGGAGGGTGCACGTGGTGGGAGGCCCCAGCCCCATCTCCCTCCCCAGCATAAGCCCTCCGAAGGTGCCTGTCACCCCTCTCTTCGATGTGCGGAGAAGCAGATGATGTACCTGGCAGAGGCGCCCATCACATCAGGCAGGAACAGAAGTCCCCCTCAAGGTGCACACGCCAGAGACTGCCTCCGATTTTGCGCTGACATGGGAGACAGGGCAGCACCTCTGTATGGCCACAAAGCCATTCTGGTTCCCTTGAGGAGGTCAGAGGTAGAAGCAAGATCACTCAGGGGGCTTTCACCCTCTAGGGAGCCAGGAGCTGTGTGATGCTCTGTGTTTGTGAGTGCAGAGGCACGGCTTGTGCGAGTGAAGCTATTTCTGCAGGTCTGTGGGAAACTACAGCTCTGTGGCACAGTGTGCGTAAGAAAAACAGACGTCCACAAAAGCCATTCAGTTGACATTTAAAAATTGTCACTAGAGATCAGTAACACAAGGGCTGTAGTGAGAATGATTCTTTCCATGGAAGCAGAGCCTACAGAGAGGGTGGTATTCAAGTGACCAAGTTTTACACCACCAATCTCTTCCAAAAACGTGCAGCTAAATGTACGTTGATAGCACCGACAAAGGTAAAACTCCAGCTACGAAAGCAAGAAAGCGTGTTAGGAGAGTACCTGCTACCCGTGAAAATACTGGCCGGCTTTTGTTAGAAAACGCGGGGGAAGCGGCCGGGACACCTCTCCCGCCAGCCGGAACAGCGCCGCGGGGTCGCTCGGGGCAGCTTTGTGACACAGCGGAGGGGCTGCCGCGGCCGCCCCGCGCTCCGCCCGAGGATGCGCCGCTCCTGCCGCGGCCCCAGCGCGGCCTCGGCTGCCGCGGAAAAACAGTAACCGGCGCGGGGGCGGGGGGGGAGGGCGGGGATGGGACGGGGACAGGGACGGGGGGAGGGAGAAAAATAACTCCAGAGGTGGGAAAAGAGAGTGTAGTCAAAGTGGCAACAGTTTATTTATTAGCCAAAAATATATACTTTCTTGTACAATTTGGTTCACACGTATGTACATTTTTACTGTATGTACAAAAACAACAACAACAAAAAAAAAAAAATCGAAACACCTAATTCTCACTGGACTTCCAAAAAACCTCACAAACTCAGCTAATCCAGATGATAGTACAGAAGCGGGTATTTTTTTTCCTTTTTAGTTTTAATATACGGACATGCTTACAAGTTGTAACTATACAGAGATTTTTTACAGTCATTACAACAATAAAAAATTAACTATGATGATGACAACGCCGATAGAACCATAGCGGCATCAAGTTGGTTCTGGGGCCTGGAAAAAAAAAATGACACAGAAAAAAAAAAAATATTTAATAGGATTTCTAGTCAGCTTGGGCCGGCACAATAGTTTTAACTGCGGGTAGCACTAGTTTTGTTGTTGTTGTTGTTATTTTTTTAAAAACCAGACTTCTAAATACAAAAATTTTTTCACAGCGACTTAGAGCAAATTTATTTCGCTACGAAAACAGCACGGGCCCGATCCCCGTGGTTTCAATCAATCACAAGAGTAATTGATTCCAGTGACTGCTACGCCAAACTCAGGTCAGCACGGCTCAGCCTCTTAAGTTTCCACACCAGCCGGGTTGGTTTGTTGTTTTGGGGGTTTTTTTTGGTTTGGCCTTTTTTTTATTACTTTATTTTCTTTTATTTCAATTTACTGTTTTCCTACGGCCGCTGTATGTCTCCCCCAGGCCAGGC
>JAVKLA010000010.1:21720050-21811038 GCA_034782735.1 Sagittarius serpentarius
GCGGAGCTTTGCCCGCCCGCGGCTACCCCGGGGTGTGAAACCGGCTCTGCGTGTTGCGCGCCGGGCGGTGCGCACGGCGCGGCGGGGCGGGGCGCTGCCGCGGAGCGAGGCCGCGGAGCGAGGCGCTCGCCCCGAAAGCCGTTGGGGGAGCGCGGTGAGCCGCCTTCCGCGGGCGCGGAGCGGCGCTTTCCGTGGCGTGAAGCGCGGCAGCGCGTTGGGGTCCTGCCTGCGGAGTCGCGACCAAGAGTTAACCGAGGTAGTTAGTTGATGCGCAGCGTTCGATTTTACCTTAAAACTCACCTCGTTTAGCCATTATTTAAAAAACTGAAGCATGCGTTTAAATAAAATGACTTAATGCTCCTTTTTATGGTTGCTTGTACGAGGAGACCGTGTACTGTGATTTATGCAGTTTAAGTAAAGTTTTCTGAGTGGTGAATTATGCTCGAGCCCAGTGAATGGCCTCTAAAGGAAATTATTCATGGGGTACAACTACTGTTTTTCAGACACTTCAAATAATGATGTATTCTGTTGTATAAAATTGTAATTGTTAAAATACATATAGTTGGTTGATTTACATCAAATTTATTAACAGAAATTTTGTTCACTATAATATCAAATTCACACATCCCTTAGCGCTGTTAAAGGCAATGGCAGGAATGGTTTATTGTTTAATCTTGCTTGTGGACTTTACCAATTTATTGAGAATTTCTTATCTCTGTAATGCTATCCATAGAAGCATGTCCCCCCACGCACATATTAAGAAGGCATGTCTAAATTCTTTCTGTCTGTCTACATCTGCGTGTATTAGGGCGGTCTGGTCCCCCAAAGATGGCATATGTTTAAAGCAGTTCTATGTCTAAACTAATGTTTCTTAGATTTTTTTTCATACACTTAATGTTGCGTTGTTTTGTGTTACTTGTTGCTACATACAGGACAAACTTTTTCTCCTCATCCTTTTTGACATGAATAAACCATTTATATTCTTAAACAAAGCTGAATTTTTATTTCTACTTTGAAATTCAAGGCATCATGTGGCTTCAGATGTTACACATGCAAGTAGGAAAGACTTGCAGTACAAATGCCTTGAAAATAATTAGTGCTCGCAGCTTTGGAAACATTCCAGAGACTTTTTAAGCATGTTTTGAAAATTTATTTGAAATGGCACAGTAGGTGATGATTTTATTTAATTATTTTATCTTACATCTCTGGAAAAAGAAAAAATCTGTGTATTGCAAAATTAAATTGTGAAGTTATTGAGTCAAATTGTCCACGTAATTCTCGTACCTCTTCTGCTCCCTCACAAACAGGTCGAAACATTTGGTTAAATAACAAGCGGTGTACTCTTGGTTTTAGGCTCATCGATTTGTTTTGCTTTGCTTTGTTTAGCTCGCTCCCCTCGGCTCATTTTCTTTTAAAATACTACATAGAGACTTGATTCCCATGACTCACTAATCTTATCACCATTGTTTGGTTGAAATGTTTGAAATGGGCTGCTGTTTCAAATATCTCACAACCTTGGCAGTCTTAAATATCATTAGGAAAGCTTCATTAGGGAGAAATAAAAATGTTGATAATTCCCCCTCCAACACTAAGTCCCATATTCACCTACATGATGTGTGCGGATACACCTTGATTATACACAGGAATTAAACTCAGGTATTCATACGGAGAACTTGATCTCAGAATATCACTTAAAGAATCTTATGTGTTGCTGTGGTGTTGTGCTTAGCTGGTTGATATGCTAGATTTTTCTCAAAATGTAATAATTTAACTATTAATCCTGCAAAAATTAGTTGCATGTTTGACTTCAAGCCTGTAAGGCATTGTACTGAAGTCGGTGTGGCTGTATTTGTATGTCAGTGTGTATATGTACACACTGCTGACAAAGAAAACAATTAAAGAAGTTATTAATTTTATGCTGTCTTCCCAACTGTTATTTATGATTTGTAGTAATAAAACAGCTATTCTGAAATCAGCTATAATTCTCTTCAGTAAGATTTGTTTCTTCTGTGCCAAATTTTGCAGTAACCAGATGGTTTTAAGGTGTCTTCAACTGGAGAATAAGCAAGAACAGTGCTGAAGACTTAATTATTCCTTGCAGTAAATTCCTTCTGCAATAAATTCACAGGTTGTTAGACTTAATGTGTGGAAATGATTGTTAAGATTACTTGTGCAGTGAAAAATGCTTTTAAAATTTTGTGAAAACTAGCAGAAGTTCTTAGAATGCTAAGCAAATATTTTTGAATTAATTTTGCCTGGCTGGGGTAACCTTTATTAGAGATGAACTGTTAAATGAAGTTGCAAATTCAAATCTTTTTCATAAACCATGGAATGCTACAGTTTTAATATAAAGATTTTAAATATATCCCGTTATTGGAGGGGTCAATTGGTAGATCAAGTAGGGAAATCTTGTACTGCCGTTTCCAATGTGTAGTTAATGTATGTGTATGTATTATTCAAGGCAATAGCAATATAAACTTGATTAGTGCATGGTGTAGTCTCCTGGACTAACACTCGGGTCCTTTTCATTAAATTTCACATTGTACTATGCAGGACAGAAAAACAGTTGTAGCAAGAAGGAACAAAAAATGTGTTAAGAGCTGTAAACAATGGCATATACAAAAGTAAAGCCATTGAGGTTTTAGATACGTCTTCCTTTTCAGTGGCTTAATTTAGTAAAATGTACAAGATTTTTTTTTTTTAGTGTATATCTACTAAAAAAAGGGTATAACTATTCAAATGTCTTGGCATAATATTCACTTTGATATGAACAAGTAGAACTCGGTAAATCTCTTTCCCTCCCTTTTCTACTGAAAAGCCAGAAAGACCATCCTGGTTGGGACTGTTTGTTAAGAGACCTCATCAGAAAACAATTGTTCGTGGCAGTCTAATTCTTAAAACAATACTTCATCTTTATTTGCAGATCTTAACTCAAGTAATGATGTTTAACAAACACCTTGTTTTAATCACGTGAGGATAAGCCCCTCAATTAGGATGCAAATAATTGCTCATCTCAGTTGGGGCCCGGAGGTGTTGCTGTTTGCAGGTAGATTTGGTGCTACCAGAGTATTGAAGCAGGAGGGAGGAGAAAGCGGGAATAAGGATTTAGGAATTTGCAGTCATCTTGCAAAGTATTTTTTGATCACAGCGTACAAAACCCAATCCAGTTCCTTTCTTCGGCAAGCTGTTCAGTTGCTCTTGATTTACAGCTGCGAGAGGTGTGAGAGGAAAATTAGATCCAAAATAGTGGTCACTGCATAGATGGTTCCAGTGAGTGTGTCACACAGTGAATATTTAATTAAAAATAGTCAAACCTCTTTTCACTCAGTCTTTCTACTTGGGCTTTAATTATGTATGTGAATTATTTCAAAGGTGTGTAAAATGAGAGGAGAAAGATTACATGGGCATAATCCTTCCCTTTTAAAATTATTTGTTTGCGGCTGCTTAAGTCCTAGCATTAGGAGTCACATACAAACATGTTTATTTAACATCAGTGTTATCTGTTAGATTCTACATGGTTCATTAACATGGAGAGAATACTTTTTGTTTAATAGTGTGTGGGAGCTGCCAGAGGTCAGAAGAGGTGGTTTGTCTGAAGTTGAGATGGCATCTTGGCTTTGCTCTCATTCTGTTTGTCACCTCTGCTGTGTCCGCGAAATACTTCGTTAGTGCCGTGCTAAGGTATTTTCCCTCGTGTTTATGTACAGAGGCTCTGTGGAAAGCCAGAAGTCTGCTGCAGGGTTGCGGTAAGGTTTATGGGGAATTTTAAGGAAGGTTTGTTGTAATTTGTGGAGGATTGTTTTAGTTGGGGTTTGATTAGGAAAAGCGGCTTGGAAAGGGAGGAGCAGCAGGGGAGAGGGGAGCCCGAGATGCTGTTGTGGTGCCCACAAAGTATGTGGCTGTAAATCATGGTATTTTACAGAATGGGGGAGATGGGGGTCTGGTGGCTTGGGAAGTTCAGAGCGTTTTGCGTGCCAGTGAATAATGTCTTGTTGGTGTGGCTGGGTCACAGTCGGACTCGAAGCAGCTGTACCTGGTGGTGATGCTGAGCTGAGACTCGAGAGGAGGCACCTCCGTCTGCAGGGGACAGAGCTGGAATGGGCCTTTCTGTCTCAACAAAGCTTGCGGAGTGCTGTCCGCTCTTTCTCCTGTTCACTAGAAACGTGGTTGGATATATGAAACTATATTGGGGACATGGGAAATAACTTGTATAGAAATAACCACAGCCTCAAGTTTGAAAAGGTTACTTGAGATGTTTTAGTATGATTTATGTATACAAGCTAATAGCCACGCACTGCACACAGTATTGAGGAAGAGATGTGCGCGCACACACACATATACACAATTCCATTTTTTATTTGAGCTTCTTGAAAATATTTCTGAATGTTTCCGACGAGTTGGTGAATTTCTTCAGCCTGATTTGGATGGTGGGGGCTGTTTGGCCTTTTTTTGCCTTGGAGGGAGAAGATAATTTCAATTTTTGTTAGAAAAAAAGTAGAAAATTGACTTCTATGATTTTTATCAAGCAAGGACCTTGGCAGATAATAAGCAAAAGGCATTGAATAAAATAAGCATTATTGTAGAGATAAAGTGGCTGTGGAAGATGCAATGTGAATGAAGCACACCACAAATGTGCAGTTTTTTAAAAGCGTAGCAGTAAAAATTGAAGAGATTTAAAAAAAATAAACTGAACTTCTTTGTTGATTATAAGTTGTAACTGAAGTACACTGAGGGCCTGGATATTGTTTTTAAAAAGCCAGCAAAACAGCTTTTCTAAAAAATAGTAGGTTCCCTCAGAAGTGTAGAGAGAACAAAAATAAGTGTTATGTTGGTGGGGAATGTCTGGTGTACGTTTTTTTTCTTTGAGTTATTTTCAAAAAGTACTTAGTCTGTTCTGTATTTTTAAGAAATTATGTGGACAGCAATTTTGTTTCTTTACCAAGGCAGTGAAAACACCAAGGATCCTTTTTATAATTTGGAAAGAATGTCAAAAGAATGAAGTAGTTAAACCTAAGTGTATTAGATCATATGCCTTAAATGCATAAATAAGCATAACTGCAATCACAGAAACCAATGTTAAAACCACCAGGAAAACTCGCCCACAAACCCTAATGACTTAAAGGGAATGACCTCAGCCATTGTGAAATTTGTGCCTATTTGTTGACTGACATTTTTTTGTAGAAGCAGAGTGTGTGTTTTGTTGGGGTGTGGGATTTTGTTGTTGGAAAGACTGCTGGGGGTTTTTGTGTTGTTGGTGCCAGATTTGAATACAAAGAGTGAAAATGGGATTGAGGCCGGGAGAGCCTGGGTATGATTTGGGCCTTAGCAATTTGAAAAGCAGGTGAAGGATTTGTTATTGATGGACAGAGACTGGTAGAAATTGACTGAAGTTTGGTTTTCAGATGTTAGAAACTTCCTCGATGATAGCCCATTTCTAACTTATTCCCAGCTGGTTTCTTCTTAAGGAAATGAAGGTTTAAAGTATTTGATTACAAACCTGAGGTTTCTTCACGTCCGTGTCTTTGCGTGAGTGCTGCATGAAATGCCGGTGTCGTTCATCTCCCCTCTGCTTTTTGGAGAGGAAATTGATGCATGGTAGAATCTCAACTTGCCTTTGCTGCAACACCACGTAATAATTCAGGGAAATGGAAGTCTTGAATTATTTCAACAATAATAGACTTCTTTGGGAATGTTTTTAAATAAACCAGTGTTACAGACTGAAAGCCTGGCCAGAGCCAAGTCATTCTGCAGACAAGGTTTTTCTCTGCTGCCTGTTCCTGGCAGTAGGCTCCTCCTTTTCTGGGTTGCAGTAATTAAAGAAGGTCCAGTTTTAATTGCCCTTCTTAGATGTGCAGAGGGTTTAAGAAGATCGGTAATTTTATGCTGTTTGCTGCCTAGCTCTAGGCGTTCAGTCTCGTGGTGCAGCAATTCTCATTTGCCATCTCTGCTTTTGAGAAGGAAAACAGCCCAGCTAAATAAATAAATAAAAATCCTAAATAAAAAGAACAATTTAATCCTAGTCAGCCCAGATAGTAACTAGTTAACCCACAGAGAGCTAACACCTCTCTCTATACTGGAAAGGGCAGACTTCACAGAGAAACTCAACGGGAGTAGGAAAGCCTGGTACTTCCAAACAAAGACAAGGGGACGTGGGGAAAATTTCTTAAACTCAGCAAATGCCTTAAAAACTGGAAATGCCTCTAGGATTACTCAGGCACCCACAAGAAACAGTGAGGGGAAAGTGGGGCAGGCATCTGAAATTTTTTTTTGTTTTTTTTTAAATAGGTTGAGTAAGCAAAGCAATCTGGGAGCCCCAGTTATTTACAACTTGGTCTGCACACCACGCAGAGAGGCTCATCAGCTGTCTTAAAGGCAAATTTTGCATCTGTTGCAAACTGTGTCTTTTGATGACACATTTGATTCAGTTTTTTGCCGTGTAATTGTCCTACAGCTACTTTGAAATAACTTTGATCAGTTTTGAATGTAGATCTGTATCATCAGTTTTGATTCCCCTTGCAACCGCTCTTCTGTGCTAAATTACCATCTTTAGAGTTTAATTGTAACTATCTGACAATTCTTTGATTGTAAGTCAAGTCAACATGTATTTACAAAATACTTTACTTTCAGTAAATGTTGACAATGTGTACTTCAGTTTCGTAAACTATGCAAATTTATTATTTTTTCCCATTTCTGTGGCTGAAACAACTCAAAATCTTGTTTAGAATTGAGCAATACTTTTTATTTGAAAAAGAGAGATTGTTTTTCCACCCTTTAACAAACTAAAAAGCATCATTTTTTATGAAACACGACACTTTTATAAGTAAAACATTTGAATGTTACTGGCTGTGTCCAAATATTCCCTTTTTTTTAATAGGCATGTTTTTTGCTAGCTTATGCTTGGCAAGTGCTGTGCTCCTCCCCTTCACTGAGATACAGAGTTAGGAGTAAGTCAGCCTTAAGGCTTATAGCAAAATAGATAAATTTTCTCCTTTCTTGTGTTTAACTGTGGGTAAATACAGTAGATCCAGTCCTGCTGCCACTGCAGCTCCCAATCAGTTCACTCAAATAAGGGTTGGCCCCTTACTGAGAGGGAGCAGTTTTAAATCTTCTGTACTTGTTGCACAAGTGCATTTAAAAAAAAAAAAAAAAATCACATCGTAACTGCTGTCAGTTGCAAGTCCAGTTGACTTCCTCAGCGCCTGAACCTTGCAAAATGGGAGTGGGAATCGTATTTCTGTGCTATCCGTGCTCATAGGCCTTATTTGCAATTCGGCAAAGGTTTTCAGCAGCAGTTAGCAAAAGCTAACAAATCCGAGTCGGGTGGGAAGCCAGTACAGGTCCCTGAGAGGGAGGTACGGTAGCCCCTGCAGTAACAGTGGATGTCACCTCCTGCACCGAAAGACCTTTGCAGTGGTGTGACTTAGTACTTGGTGTAACTTCTCCTCTGACCTAATACTCATGTGTGTTGGTGGAGTTAGGTGTGTAGCAGGAAAATAAGGCAGGCACCAATTTTCTTTTTATTTATTGAAATAAAATTATCAAGATCCTAATTCTGTTAAGCCTTGGTAGCCCGTTGTGTGAATATCTACGTTAGAAGAATCTTGTTTTTAATAAAATTCAATTCTCTCTGAATAACACGCAAGCTTAGGTCTCTGACCTAAAATATGTAATCATTCAGCAATGCCGTAAATGTGTGTAATCCTGTACAAGGCAATGAAGGATATCTTCTGTATGAAAACTTTGACAGACCTTTGCTGTCTCTCCTTATAACATGACTTTGCCCTCTTCAGTATCCCTGCACCTGAAAATTTTAAGTTGTAGTTTGAAAGAAGGCATATTCTGCCTGTTACATATGATTTAATTTTGTTTGGCAACCATCCTTCCTCTTCACTGCAACAGATGAATATAATTTGGGGAAGAGACATGGATGGGGAGGGGGACTAGAGAAGCAAACTGAGTCTTCTGTAAAATATTTGAGATCCAGCAAAACTTCTGGGCTAGATTAGGTTTGATATACCACTTATGCCCCCCTGCAAAGTAGGAATGGCAGGGTGGAGGCCAGTGCTTGATTTGGAATTGAAAGTAATAAAGGATGCTGCTGCTAAAAGTCAGATGGATTGAAGTTGGAGCCTGGCGCTTTCCTTCTTAAAGCCCAGCGCTTCTCCTTCCCCAGTCCCTCCTGCCACAAATCAGGGTTATTCAATCACAACAGCGGTTTAACCGTATCTGTGGTGGAGTGGGATCGTTGCTTAACGATGTACAGAAGCATTGTGCCCTGGTTTAGGACAGGAAGTGGAAAATGAATATTGTTTTGAACTTGAACTTTGTGAGCAGACAGAAAGTAATTATCCGAGCTGGA
This sequence comes from Sagittarius serpentarius, assembly GCA_034782735.1. NCBI lineage: Eukaryota > Metazoa > Chordata > Aves > Accipitriformes > Sagittariidae > Sagittarius > Sagittarius serpentarius. The sequence continues at coordinate 21,728,410 of JAVKLA010000010.1, forward strand.
ACTCCCCTGGGAGAAGTGGGGGAGTGATGCACTGTGCTTGTAAGAAGCACTGTGGGATCTTAAATATCTAGTAGTGTTTAATGCTTTGCTTTTACATTTCTGCTTTTTAATTGATCTTCTGCTCCTCATTTTTTCCTTGGCAAATGAAGTCTACATGCAATTGTTTCTTCCTTTATGTACTGTGTTTATTGACAAGACACCCTCCTGCCCTCCCTTTGCTGGTGGGGGAGCACTCTTAAATTTCTGTCTTGGTCCTGGTGTTAGTTTCAGTTGTAAAATGAACTCTTTCACCACCTGTGTTACTTAATGGACATATTATAACATGGAAAATTGACTTAATTGATGATTAAGAGCACATAATTTTATGTAAATCAGAAACCATAAGTCACTTGTGTAGTATTAATTATAAACTATAGAAGTTTTATAAACTATAGAAGTTTGTCTTATAAAGGAGAAAACCCCACTGAAATGATGCAAAGTCTGCATAGTTGTGAAGTTAACATTTTGAGTATCAACTTTTTGATAACTTATTACTATTAAAATATTACTGACCACTTCATAGAAAAAAAATGAAAAAAGGCAAAGCTCTGCCTTCACTGAATGTTCTACTGTATTTCATGACCTGTGACTTCAGCAAACTAGCTAAGGTTTTTTTGATTTTTTTTTTTTTTTGGTTCTACTTTATCTGCTGCTTTACAAGTTCTTCAACAAAAAATAGTCAGCGCAAGACTTTACCTTTTCTTACAGACTATGTGGTATCTTCTGTAGATTTTTAAAATACTGTTCCCTATTAAGTTAAATAATTAAACAAGGAAGAGAAAAGATTTTTGCTAACTTTCTGAAGGTGGTACTTCTACCTATGGTAGGTACATCGGTTTTTTGTTCTCAGAAGGGAATAATTCCTTATTTTAAAAATAACATTTAAAATGCAAAAGTAAAATTACATTAATTTTCGAAGTAAAATTAAATGCATGTTCTTTATGATAATGTCTCCCTGATCAAGTTCATGAAACTATTTTAATCTTACATTGATACAGTTGTGGGATTCTTTATTTCTGGTGAAGTTTTAAAGGTAGTAAAAATTAAGTCACTTTACAAGAAAATTGTGTGATGATTTATTGTGGCAGAGTAGGGGAAATTCCTCTAGAGATTTTAATATCTTCCACCTGGTATAGAAATGAAAAGAAAATATTCTTTAGCTGGTGACTAATTTGTCACTAATACCCAGGGGTTCCTTCATTACAATGCAAAGATGTCAGTTTTAGAGAAACGTACAGCAAAAAAATCGAGTGCAACTTCCTGTTGCAGGCACTTACAAAAAGGAGAAAAATAAAGGTCTGGAAAGCAGCTGAAGCAGTGTGAAGGAAGGTTCTGAAGCTATCAATCAGGGCAAAATGGTTGGGGAAGGATTTTACCTGCAGGCTTCAGTGGATTTCATTAGGACATGTTCGAGGAGGAAAGTCACTCGATACTACTCCAGAGGAGGAGCTCTGACATGCAGTTCTCATGACACTCAGTTCTCTTCCAAACTGCATATACTGCATCCTGGTAATAGTTTGAGAAGAAACTGTATTGTTAGAAAAAAGTCACACTCTGCTTACTGATGGCTTTTATACTTTATCGCAATGTTAAATGAATTAGGTCCGAGACTTACAGTTCAGATGAAAATGCTGCTAGAGAATATCTGCAGCTACTGACAGCTCAAACCTGACAACAAAGATCACGGTGTCTCTGCCACATCAATGTCTCAAGTCATTTTTCCCAGCAGAGAGCTATTCCAGTGTCCAGACACTTGTGTAGTGTCATCACTTTACCTTTTGCTGCAGTAACAAAACTTTGCCTCTGCTCCTGTCCTTCCAGTAGTGCGGTTTTACAACAGCTCAGTATAAGGAGAGCGAGCATGACCTCTTGCAATACCAGGAGAGAGTGGCATCAGGATTTCGGTCTCCCTCCCTTCCATAAGAAACCAATTCTGGACTCATGTCATATGTGAGTAGGCACAGTAAAAAGTGAATGTGAATATTGAATAGAAGGCATCTGCTTATCACCGGCTTTAGAAATGTGAAGTAGGTGATCGGCAGTGGCAGCAAAGTGTTGGCCTGTGGCAGCAGAATATCTGCAAGCAGCCTCTGTTGTCGAGTTTAGTGGTGCAAGAATTGCAGCAACTGGTCTGGTTTCCGCTGCGGGAGTGGACGCTCTCGGATGGAGCGGATATCGCTATCCAGTGCCTCTGCAGCAGCAGCAGTCTAGCTTCTTGAGGGCTTTCTGGTTTACTCTTCCCCTACTTTTTAGGACAACTCAAAAAGTCTCTTGGGAAGTGCGTTAGCAGTAGTTATCCATGACAGAAGTCATGTTTCAGTGTTAGGATGGCAGTGCTGTTAGAGATTTGGGAAGAAGTAGTCAGTACTGCACCAAACAACATACATGTTAGAAACGGCACACATGACAGCTTTGTCATAAAGTGTTTATGTAGCAGGGGAAGCCCTGGCATGTCCTGCAGACTCCCAGCCATGTTAACACAATTCTGTTTCTTGCTAGAGAGTAAGATTTAATCTTGACCGTTCTACGGTTAGTTGGAGAAAAGGAAGATTTTATGTTCTAGCAGAAGCAGATTACTGGAAAGGAAATTTCTTGGGTTTGCTATGTTTCTTTCAGTTTTAGTGTATTCTTCAGTCAGAACACTGAGGTGAATAGGAAAGGTTTTTGTATGTGTGGTGGGTTGACCTTGGCTGATGGCCAGATGGCCACCCAGCTTGTCTCCCACTCCCCATCCTCAACAGGTCGGGAGGAGAAAATAAGATGAAGCAGCTCGTGTGTCAAGATAAAGACAGGGAGATTGCTTACCAATTACCATCACAGGCAAAACAGACTCAACTTGGGGAAAATTAATTTACTGCCAGTTAAAATCACGTTGGATGACGAGAAACAAAGGCAAGAACTAAAACAACTCTGCCCACCCCCTTTCCCAGGCTCAACTTTGCTCCTTCATTCCTGGTTCCTCTACCTCTTCCAGAGTGGTGTGAGGGGTGGGGAATGGGGAACTGCAGTCAGTATATAACATTTCCTTTCCTCACAGTTCTCCCCTACTCCACTGTGGGCTCTCTGTCGGCTGCAGTTCCTGTCAGGAGAACTGCCTCCAGCCTGGTCTCTTCAGGACCTGCAGGAGAATCTGCCCCCGCACCTGGGGCACCTGTTTCCCACCTTTCTCTCAGGCCTTGCTGCGGGGTTTGCAGGGCTGTTTCTCTCACGTTTTTCCTTTCTGCCATGCTGAATTTTGCCCTTTCACAGAGGTGCCAGTGGCTTCTCCGATGGGCTCTAGCCAGGACCTGCTGCGGGTCTATTGTGGAGCCGGCTGGAACCGGCATGGGGCAGCCCCTCACCTCTCCTCACTCAGGCCCCTGCAGCTCCGCCCCCCACCCCACCCCCCACCCCCCTCGCCTGGGTACAGGCACCTCATCCAGTATGACAAAATCAGTACTTTATCAATTCATACCGGACTGTGACCTGGAGCAGTTGCACATCCCATCCTGTGGGAATCACTGCCGGTTTTAGAGTGTTTTACAACAGGGAAGGAAAGGGAATGGTGACACAGAAGGCCAGCCTTGCTTATCCTGCGTCCCACCTGAGGTAAGAGACAAGTCTGATAATAAGGAGAGGTCCCTGGTCGCTGAAAGCTAAAATTAGATCCACCTTTTCAGAAGTCTGCAAGTTGATGCCAAAAGGCTATTTGGGCATCTTGTGGGCACAAGTGATCCTGCACAGAAAACTGAACTTGTGCTTTACTGATGTTTAAGGACTGAATCTTTTCGAAAATAATCTAATTGCACTTGTATAGTAACATGCTGGCTGTTGAAATGTGTAGTTTTTTAAATGGCTGCCTGAACTAGGGACATGTTTTTTCCATGTTCAGGATCTTCTATTTGGTAGATCTGTTTTCTTGGGAGTTTTTTTGGTTTTAAGTTGCTTGTAATTTTGTAACTGCTCTGAAGATGGGGAAGGCTACTGTAGGGGACCTGTCCTCCTCTCTGTCTCTCCAGAGGCTTTTTGGGTTTTTTGCGTGTGTTCTATTAATATTCATATTGGGAGTGTAGAAACAGGTGAGATGGTCTTGCCATCAAATGGTGGCCATCCTCTGATTTTAATCATGTATCCAGGGCTTAAATAACATTTAAAATTTCCTTCAGATGTTGGGCTTCAGGGATTTTCAAGCTATTAACCTGAAGCTTGTATGGCATCGTTCTTCTACCTGATTTATGCTACGAAGGAAGATCTGTGTTGAGTTCTTTATGAGCCACTTGCCATTCGTGATGGTGATGGCAGCTCTGTGCCTAGGAAGAGCCTGGAGTATGTAGGGGAGACTGTCTGAGGAGGGCAAAGGATCCTGCTGTTTTCAGTGGAAGTAGGTTTACTTTGAGAGAGATCTTGCCAAAGATTTGCCTGTAGCTGCTAACAGTGTGGTAGGTGAAGATGACTACATGGTGCTAGTGTTATCGCACATATTAATGTGCCAGGTGCTCTGTTGGCAAATGAACGTTTTGTTGGGCTTCTTTCTTCTTACCAAGAGAGCCTTACATTTATGCTTTTGTCCTGGGAAGCAAGTTAGAAAAGTCATTTGAACAGCAGTCAGCTAAGGAGAGACCTCTATATAAGCGTTTTTATGCTTAACCTGACAATCCAAAGTCTTGCCCCAAAATATTGTCTGCCACTTTACAAAGAAACTGTCAGTTTTTCATTAATCATTCAGTGGTCCTTTAACTATATGGTAAACAAAACCCACCAGGCCTGTGTTGTCCTGCTTGCAGTCATTTCTCTTTTGCTCAACACCTCATGCAGAACTTAGTTTGAAACCCAGTCTGGCGAGGTGCAGCCTCCACCAGCAGACATACTATTAATGGCCCAGATGTCTCCTTAATGAAAGGGTTTTGTTGTGCCAACACAATACTCTCTGTCCTTCCTCAAGTGGATGCTCTCTGTGTTGATGCAGATACCACTACCAGAAGAAGTAGTATGGAACCTGCAATCTTGTGGTCACTGGAACCTAAAATTCTGTAATTATTCTTGGCATATACTCTTAAAGATTAGTGCATACTGGGCTTTTTTCAGTCACTGAAAATCAAGCCCTGAGTTGTGTTACGGTTTTTTTGGTAGTGCCTCAAATGGTTGATACACCCTTGTGACCTTTAGAAGTGCAGTTTGGATTGTAATCCACAAATCAAATGTTAGTGAAGAAGAAATAGCTGGGATGTGACTTGTGGACGCATTTTTCAGATGGTCTCCTGACAGTGAATTGTGAAGTCCTTAGAAGCTGGAGTGTTACTTACGCAGAAGGGACGTCAGGGTTTAGTGGCCAAAATCTGTCTAGTTTAACTTGTGAGTTGACTGAATATAGGTGTGCTTTGCCCTGAAGTCTTAGCCTAGAAGTTATGCAGCAGTTCCCGACACTGTAAATCTGATGATTTCCAGGCTCATTTAAATGCTGTCAACTATGGCTTGTGTTCTGTCTTAAGCATTTTTCACTTCGGTTAGGAAGGCATGAAATAATCAGTCTTTGGAAAGGAAGCTGTGTTATCCTGACACAAGTTTAAAAGAAATATTTCTCCCAGATTGTAAATGTCCAGAATACACTGCTCAGATTTGTTCTGCTGAATGTTAACTTAGAATGGTGAAGGTAAGTGACTGTAATTTTCATGTTTAATTAGTTGTATGTGTGATTCATATGGTTTTTTTATTCTCATTCCAATTTCTTGCCAGCCTTGTATTTTTATACTGCTGTGAATCTGTGAGTTTGTATTTTGAGGCAATACTTGTGGAGTGATGGCCACTAGCTCTCATCTTTCATGGACGTACTAAGTACTTTTTTGATCTGAGGGTTTTGACTCTCTAGATACTGACAAGTCAGATTTTTTTATTTTTTTTTAATACAGTAGAGATATGATCCAGTTGTCTTTAACAATGAGTGTAGTCTCAGAAGAGTAAAACCCTATGCTTATCCCTTAAAAAGCTCTTCAGAAAAAGAATTGCATGGGAGAAACAACCTGCCAAGCTTTCTTTTGCTTAAAAACGCTTACAAGTACCATAGCCAGGCACTATGTTCACTGATACTAAACACCAGTGAGCAATCTCCCACCAATTCCTAAATGCTATTTAATATGCTAGTTATCTAGTAGAGTTTTTTGGCTCTGGTAACTACAGTAGACGGCTGCCAAGGTGTGTGCATGACATGAAGTAAACCCCCAAAGTAGTTTGATACCCCTGCAAATAGGACAGTGCTGCAAATACCTAAAATAAGAATTGCTGACTCAAAGTCTGCACATGAGTGTAGTTTATGGATTAGGTGGGGTGGAAATAGTCCTCAAAGCCATGTTAAAATAATCTGTTTGTCAGTTAACATTAGAATAGTAAAAGTGGTGCCAACTTCAACTGCATTGGAGTATTTAATTGTAATCCTGTGTTTACAGGGAAGTACAGGTAGCTGTCACCTAAGCAGTGGAGTAATTTGGGCAGGCTGTCTTACTTGACATTAGAACTACAGTCACCTTGCGAGCAGCAGGACCCTCCTTATAGCAGTTGTGTTGACAGATTGCAGGTATGGTTTCAAGATTGGATTAAGCTGACTGAGAGCTGTGTTGACATCAAAAGAAGTGGCCTCCTCAGCCTGGCTGTGCGTATTCCTGTCTCCTCCTCTGTGTTGGTGCTATCCGACATGCTACAAACTGGATCAACTTGCTGATCCAGCCGAGAAGAAAACGGGAAAAAAAATCGGCTTGTTGGTCTGGCTGTAAACAGACTTGTGTCACTGCAGGAGTCCGCAGGAGCTTGTGGCTGGGCTGGGGAGAGGACAGGGTTGCATCTTTGGTCAGCAGTAAGGTCTCTGAATTTGAAGCTAATCAAATCCTGAGATAGATGATGATACAGTTTTGCTGTTGCCCTTGATAACTGAACTGCCAGGCAACAATTTGGGAAAGAAATCAATTTACAAGGTGTAGTCAACTTAGTTGTTCAGGATTAAGCAGCTTGATGCTTAAGTTGAGGCATTTTTTTCATGTTCCCACTTTTATTTATGTATTTAGTATATAAAATTCCAACACTTACATGGCTTGGACTTCCAACAGTATGCGCCAAATCCTGTCCTGCTCCTTTACCTGGTTCTTAAAGGCACTTTTGGGTAGGTATTTTTGAAATGTGCATCTTAAGCACATTCCGGAGAAGGTTCAGAGCAAGATGTGAAGTTTACTGCTGATTTCTTTTAAGACAGCCAGAGAAGCTGGAAGAAAATCATGGTTGTGTATTGAAGGATAAAAGCACTTGCCCCAGTCGTAGGAAGCCCAGGATGATTTTGTCCAGGCGCAGGCTGTGTGTGATACCCTCAGTGGGTAATAGTAACACACTGACTTAATTCGTATTTGGGATCTTGTCAGAATTGACTTGCCCAAAATCTAACATGTTAGTAGAACAGTGATGAGAATCAAGAATCCTTAATTTTTGGGTTTCTGAAGCCGCTGGTGCATTGACTACTTAAAGACCTCACTGAAATGAGCTATAGCAATCCCAATTTTTTGGTTGCAATTTGTACAATTTGGAAATTGTATTTTAAAGTAGCATTAACTTTCCCTTCAAGTAGGGGAGACTGACTAGCTATTTTAATTACTGAATATAGGTTACATACATACAAGAAAAACTCTGACAAAAGCATATTATATCTTGGCTCTTACTATTAACCAGCTCAACTTTAATTTCGCAACTTGCTGCTGACAGCTGCCTTACTGAGACATAGTACTCATAATAAATGAAATTTCACGAAAAAAAGAAAAAATGAAAACTTTGTTCCAGCTGGATTGAAAAGGCAGTTGGAGCATTTCTGTCCTGCATATAAAGCTGGCATCCACATAAACATTTCAAATTACTTTTTCATTTTTAATAATCAGGATCGGACCTTTTTTTACTATTGAGGCAAGCAAATGCATGTTATTAGAAACATACAGTTTCATTCAAAGTCCATTAGTTATTGAATCCTGTCCAAAGTTAAGCATTTGAAGTGTTTCAGGAGAAACTCACCTTTTAGTTTGGGGTTTTTGACAACCTACTTGGATGAAAACCCTGAAATGAGCAGGCCACTCTAGTCCTGCTTGGTAGCACTCAGAGGGATGTTAGTTACATCATTTGCTCTTGGAGCTGTTGCTTGCGTATTGTGGAACGTCCTGCAGCTGATGAGTGCTTGCCTGGACTACCAATGGGAATCTCAGTTAAATTATCACACAACCTCTCTGCACATGGTGGAGATTAATTTTCATAGCCACAAACAGAATGAGTGCTTTGTACTTAGTACCATAATGTAAGTTCATGCTGAAATACAGTGCCAGTAACCAACCCCTTTACCAATAAATTCACAGTTCTAATAACCATGTGTTTTTACAGCATCCCGATCCCAAAGAATCAAAGAAACACTGATTTATTTAGCTTTGGGTCCCATCCCCTGTTGTTCTCACTCCTTACCCTTGCTCCCCGTGAGCTCAAAAGAGCTGTATGTGAGATGAAACCCAACTGTTGCTGTATAGTCCACAGCAGGGAGAGACACTTTGCAAAACCACAGAAAAGAACACTCTAGCCAGTAGAAATGACAGGAAGTGTTGTGGGCAGACAGAACACAAACACTAGAGCCTGCTTTGGCCAAGAGTTGGTATCAACCTGTCTAAACTGCCATAGAGTTCTTTATTGATGTTAAATGGATTGAAAGTTAAAAATTCAGCATCTTAAAAAATTACACTATGCCTGTGGCATACAACTTTGCTGCTGTACAGAAAAGTGTAGTGAGTGTCTGATGAAGCAAGTATGCATTACTCAGTAGAGGTGCCAGCAGCGGAAGTGTTTTGTCATTTAGTTAGGAAAAGGCAAATAATGCTCACAAGGAGCATTACTGCCCTATAGCTGAGCTATTGGTAATGTGATCATGTCCCCAGACCTCTGTAAAGGCCCCTTGTCCTATTGCAAGCATGTGCTAAGACATGGTGTAACATCTCGTTAGTAGTCTCTGGGGTCTGTTACGATTTATACCCTGAGGGTTTCCAGAGTTACAGAACTGGTTGATGTTCCTCATCAAAAAGCCAACCCAATACATGGTTTCTGAAAATTTGAGCCAACAAAACTAGTGAGATTACTTTACAAAAAGGTGATTTATGGTTCAGACAGTATTTGGTGGCTGCTGTATTCTAGCAGCAGGTAGAGGTCCCAGCTCCAGTCTGTATGTAGGTGTAACTAAAGTGCTTCTTGCCTCAGAATATTTATTTCTTATGACCAAGGAAAAATGTGGGGAAAACAAGCGTGGACACAAGATAAAAATTGCCATGACCAGGTCATTATTTTGTTATGAAATAAACCAAGTACTTCGGTTTTGCCTCTGAATTATACAGCTTTGGGAAAGCTCAATAATTCCTAGTGGCTGAGCATTCTATTTCTAAGGCTAGAAATCCTGCTTCTGACTCAAAAAACCCCAAACAAACCCAACAGCATGGGGCTGAGTAGCAGCAACTTTCACTGTTTTAAATGTTTTTCAATCTCCTCTTAGACCAGTGCAATGAAATAGAGTTATTGGTTGTATGCAGAGCTATGGGTCTATCAGAACTGGCAACTGTTCAGGGAAGAAGAAATTGATACACTGAACAAAAACCCTGTCAACAATTGGAGAAAATGCTTTTCTGGCATAATTCTTACTTTAAGATGTTTATGCTGCTGAAGTATATTGTCACCTCGAGCTGTGCTTTGTTTGCTTGTTTACTGCTGCCTAGGGTCTATAAAGTAGAGATTGCAGCCAGTACTTGAAGCGGCATAAATTTTTGTTGCCAGCGAGAGTCAGAAAGTGTTGTGGGGAGAAAGGGAAAGATGACGTGTTTCTATGTTCAAGAGCATATTTCTTACGGGTTTTTTTTTGGAAAGGGAAGGTCCAAAAACATGTACTGCAAAAACGCCATTACTTTGTGTCTTTGTAGATGGGAATAGCAGAATTATGTACATGTGTCTGTTCCTATACAGGGTATATATGTTGGAATATTTAAAAATTAGAATGACTGAATACCTAAAAATGTTCCCAAGTCTAATATTTTCTCCTGCATCCAACATACAGTACAGACCTTTTTTTGACATTTGATCTATACTGTTTGTAGGTCTTTTATATACACAGAGGGATTTGCTGCTTTGTAATCAAGCTGCTGAAGAAAAACGTTGTCCTTTTATTCACTAGGGATGACTGTAATAAATTAAAATGGATTCCCATTAGCCTTCCCTACTTAGTTGAACCACTTAAAATTACTTTGGACTTTGCCCTTGTCTGCCCTCCTCACCTTTGCTCAAACATTTCTGCTTCCAGGAGTGCAGCAGTGTTGATCCTAGAGCCTTACTTCTCTGGCTGAAGTTACAATTCATTGCAGGCTGGAAGCAGAATACCAAGGTGGAGCCCATCTGGAGTTAAATGTTTAGCAGTTTTAAAAGCCTAATGCAAGGCCTAACTCCCAAGGTGATCTCTGGCATTGTAGATTGCTGTTAGTGTTAAGAGCTGATTATAGCTTGATTGCACACATATTTTTCAGTAAGGCTGTGTGCATGCAGATGAAGAAGGGTTGTTTTGGTTTTAGGGTGGTTGTGTTTTTATTGCTCCTGTGAGGTTTCTGTGGCAATAATGGCTTTACCAGCTTGTGGACAATACTATAGAGTTGAAACAACCAAATCTCTGAGGCCTGTCTGAGCGCAGAAATACATTTAAACAAGTATATGTAAAGTTCTCTCCTTCTCTTGTCTATTAAATGCAACCAGAATTACGAAACAAACTGCAAGTTTAAAATGGCTGTTCTGTCAAATGTACAACTCTTGTTTTATAACTGATAGTGCCCTAGTGTTAAATGCATACAAATTAATCAGTTGTGCTAAAGTGAAAAGAAAGCCGTGACGATTATTAGGTAGTATATATGCAGTTCAATTTTGGATCGTCATTTTTAGTTGTGATATGAGTGGAAGGACTGGATTTCTTACTGAGTTCCCAAATCTTGTGTCCTTCTGCCTGTAACTTCTCTTTGTATTCAGGTTCTAAATTCAGGTTTTATACTTCTCGTGGGCTTGGAATAGTAACTTGGAGGTGATTTGAGATGATCTCAGTACAATGTCATAATCTGGAGAACCTTAGAGAAGATGCCACACTTGTAACAGTGCAGAGAAATATATGGCATTACTGAACGGGATTCTTTCAAATAGTTCAGTGAAGTAAATGTGCATGAGGAATGGATAGAGGAATAGTGATAGGATTGAGAAGGTTTTTTAACAAAATAAAAATCACTTGTTTACACATAGAAGTCTGACTAGATTGACTTGTTTCTGTTCCAGGAAAGCAGGCAGGGCAGGCCCGGAATGACCCCATGTTTCTGGCATACAAGGTGGTTCAAACGTCTGACTTTGGAGGTACCGCTAGTGGAAAATCCCCGTGACTAACCTTGGGCATGCACCCCTGATAGATGGCATGCTTATTAATGCTTACAAATTAATGCCTTATTTTTATATACAAAGAAACTGGATAGAGCTTGAACTATGTCTCAGCACATCTATATTGGAGTCAAGTAAATGCACTAGGGAGAGAGCTAACCGCAGCCTTTGGAAACACAGCACACTTGTGGGAAGGTGGCAGATGAAAAACAAGCTCAAATGGCATTCTGCAAAGGTATCTTGCAGTAGCCTACTTTTGTAGGAATTAGTAGCTAATGCCAGTCCATGTGATTCAGGAGAAGTTCCAAAATTGTCCTATAAATCCCTGCTATTCCAGTTTTGAAATATTTTTTGTTAAGCAAGGGCTAACTTGTCCGAACAGAAAAAGCAGCTGTAGGATTCTTGGCTGGTCATAGTGAAGATCTCATATCTTAAATATTTTCAGCTATCTGTGATTATTCCACATAGGTAAAAGTAACTGATAGTCTGCATAAATTTGAATAAACACAAGAAAACCACAAGCTGACTTCAGACGTTATTTGAAGAAGAAAGAAAACATATCCTGTATGTCATTGATCAAATTAATCAAATCATAACTGAGTGCAGTTTGGTATTACTAGTGTTTTCTGGTCAAGAGGATGCTGGGACTAGCGTAACTCGTGGGGATCATATTATGGGTTTCAGACCATATGCATTGTATGGCATAGGGCATATCTGCGCAAGAAATGTGAAAAACTACTGAATTTTCTGAGACTGTTTTTGGAATCTCTACTCATGTATCTTGGGCCACTGGGGTGCCAATGGCAATATTGTGAGCAGCTGAGAAAAGCAAACGTGTTCCCTAGTTTTGCAATTGCTGGTGCGCACTTGCATCCTGGGAGGAGAGCAGACCAAGCAGAGTGCTTGCCCAGTGAGGCTTGTCTCTGTTCCAAAGCAAACTCTGGGCTTTTTGCATATGAAAGTATGCAAGAATTCATAATCTGACCCTCTGTATTATTTGTGTGTCTACGTAATCTGCAATTCATTGAAGAAATCCTTGCTGCAGCTCTTTGCACTGTCTGGGAGCAATGCAGAGCTGAGAATGGTCTTAGCAATTGCAGAAAGTTTCATACGAAACCACCAGATTGAAAGAGCTTATCACTGGTGAGAGAATGATGTCTGGCATTTCATAAATCATCAGCAGGACTAACATTCTGGTTGGAGATTTGTATCATTGGCAAATTAATCATGTTCAGGAACACTCCCATAGCAATGTTGGATGAGATGCTGTGCAACGCCTTTCTGCCAAATAAACTGCAGAGAGAGGGGCCTGGGGGATGGGAGGTGGAGAGGAGAAGCCAAGCTCAGCTTTTATATTACCTCAGTGTTGTCTTTGATAGCAGTCTCTAAAAATATTTAAACAAAAAGACAGTGAAAAGCTTCTTAGCAGCTTGACTTAAGCTATTTGCAGAATATGAGGAAGGAGTGATTTCTGGTTCTGATATCTTCAGTTTCCGTCCTCACAGGAAGCATCCACAGAAGTTTGCTCAGTTGCCTTGCAAGTCTGTAACATCTCTGCCATCCTCCAGCCCTGGATTGCAGACAGTTGTCAGGTGGCTCCAACGTAAGGAAGAGTAGAGGTGGTAGGAGGTGCAGTATTTTTAGAGGCCACAGGAAAACCCTATTTTGAAGTGAGAACTAAACCTGAAGTTCTGCCCACCTGAGTACTCTTCCTGAAAACCATAGAGCTTTTCTTGGCATGAACCCGAAGTTTTGATGTAACAGAGGGTAATTTTGCCAGCCTTTCTAGAATTTCATTTACCCACTCAGTTATTCATAGATTAATGCGATATTCATGTACCTGTTTTCCCGTTAAATTCACCAAGCTTCAATTTTCAATTCTAAAACCAATTAGCAGTGTTTCCCATGCGTTGCACTTTTGAATGCATACTTAAATTTAAGGTTCCATACAGCTAAAGATAGTGTTTATACCACTGCTTCTCTGATGTTATCTCCTCTTCCTTTTAAAAAATAAACATATACCACAAAAAAAAATGTTGGACTATTAAATCATGCCAGTTTTCAGTTGCTGGTTGTTGCCTGCAAATTCAATGCCATAGCAATGCAAAAGACCGACAGAACCGTTCTGTATCTAGATACTTGATAAACTGACTTGTATGTAGCCTTTATTTAGTTTTTTTCTTTGACTACACTTTTGTATTAACCAAAATTGAATGCTTCCACTAAGAAGCAATGCAACTAAGTTCAGCAGCCTGGAGTCAGGAGAGTGTATTTCAGGTGCTGCCATATATTACATTAGTCCAGAGACCACCACTACTCATTTTGTGTTCTGGTGTAAGTCAGGTAACTACAGTTAATGACTAAACCCACAGTATAAATCTGCTGTGTTTGAAGATAGCTGTTAGATTAGTTCTCTCAGTTCTTCTGCTGTGCCAGGCAATGCCACCAAGTTCCCATTTTAAATACTTTTTAATGCTTTGTACAGCACCAGACACATTTTAGAGAGCTGAGTAGGAGATACGCTATATTGTGCGTAATAAACTACTCTTTAAAATACCCATGATTCAGCTGCTTGTATGGAAAAATGTATGCTTAGCTTTGAGGAAAATCTTAACTCTTATAGCTCTCAGTGTCAGGCTATTGCTTTTAAAACTTGGATTATTGCTTAAGGTGTGTGTACGTGCTATTCAAAGTACTTGTCCCACATATTTACTGGCAAAGTGGTATGTGGCAGGACAAGGAAAAAGTTGCGTTTTTCAATTGTTAACCTTTTCCTCAGCAAGCCAGAAACTTGAGTTCTTGTGGACAGCCCTAAGACAGAGGGAAATAGATGGAGTGTAATTCTAGCAGAAGGTTGTTTTGTTTGTTTATAAATTGTACTGGAAGTTTTTGTGTTTCGTTTGTTTGGGGTTTTTTCCCATCCAGTGCACAGAAGGGAACAGAGACTGTAGTTTTCAGTAGTTCTGTATAACATTTGAAAAGGCTTTTCTCAGGTCCATGTCCCAGGAGCTTTTTTTACTTTTATGTCACACATTCTTCTTATTTTTGTGTTATTTTCTCACTGGTTTTTGTCTCAGCTTCCGCCCTACTGACACATGCTTGCTAAGGAAGTAGTTCCTAGACCAGTTTTAGAGGGAGAAGCTCTGGTACAGGCCGTCCTCTTGTGAAAGCTTGCAGTTTGAGATCTTTGTTCTATCCATTTACTCTGTAGTATCTGTTGCTGAAAATGCACCTTATTAACCTTCAGGAGCTACGTTAGAAGTGAAAGATGCAGGATTTTAAGATGTCAGATGAGCCCCAATGCTAGTTTGTGAAGAGAAGCTAAACTAAGTGAAGCTGGTTCTCTTAATTGTGGCATTTCAATTCCACGCTTAAATTTGCAGCTGAACTGAATGAATTCAGTTGCTGGGCTCCTAAAGAATCAAAATCCCACAAGCGGGCACACAGACAGTCTTTGTGATGACAGCCTGTAAAACCAGCAGCTGTCCAGGGGTTACCAGATTGGTTATGCTTCATGTGAATCATGGCAGGACATGTGCTAACAGAAGATGCATGACATACCTAGCACCTATTGCTCAAGGGCAGAAACAGACCAACTGGAGTAGAATGACTGGGGTAGAAGAGTTACATAGCCAAATGTGAATTAAAGGGAGAATTTAGCTGTGCAAAAGTTGGGTGTAGGAAGGAGAGATGTTATGTGGTCTAGGAGAAAAGAGGAATGCAAGAGTTAAGCTTCTGTTCTGTATTGATAACTGCAGGCAGTGTCTGCTCTGCATTGGCAGAAGAGCAGAGAAAGGTTATGAAGTAGTAAGGAAAAGTCAGAAATATGCTGGTTTCATGGCATTTTTAGTAGGTGTAGGGTTGGTTTTCTGTCTTTGGCATTTGTATAGTTTTCTCCTTCACACTCTTGTGCTGAGTTACCTGAGTGCAGCACATTATCTTCATGGTTTTGAGCTCAGCGTGATCAGAAGCGGAAAAATGTGGTAATCCCTACTTTACAGAGAAGGGAAATAGAGGCGAACAGATTAAATATGAGTTGGCTTTGTAAAATACTTCGGTAACAGGAAGCCTGTGGCTGACACAGAACTGAATCCAAGTCTCCCTAATGAGAGCCCTAGCCACTGGACTATGGCATCAAATTTGCCATTTCTGAGAATTCCACTTGAGAAAAAAAGGGTGTTTTGGTTTTTTTTTCTAATCGCAGTTTTATTAGTGTTAGTATTTTAATGTGGATCTCTAATTAGTACTTCAGGGAAATTCATATAGTACTGCAATACTGTAATTTATTGGAGCTCAAACCTCTTTACTCCAATTTTTGTTTTACTCCTATATATGTACTAGTAAAAAAACCCTGAAATCAGACATGGTCTCCTTTTTTCCTTGTTTTTCACTAGAGTTACTAGGACTACTTTTTGGGAAGAACGAAAAGAGGTGAGCTGCTGTCTTTCCTTTGGAAGCCAAGCACTGCATTCAGATATTTAGCACAGCTGATTTTTATTTTCTTTTTTGGTAGCTCATTGCTGCAAACAGTGGGGGTCGGTAAGAGCATCTTTGCATGCTGCTTATGAGTGAATTGGTCATATCTGTGCCATCCTGTAGTAGCCAGAGGGAGGAAATTATTTTGATTCTTTTGTCTGTTGTAGAAGTTATTCCATAAAAGCGTCAGAGAGAAACTGTGCTGAAGGCAATAAGCTGAAGTTAAGCCAATGTCAGGAAGCACATCAGCTGTTGAACCAAGCTGTTGGGCTACTCTTCCGGGCTGTGAAAGGGTGAGGACCTTTGAAGTCCCATGTGTGCAAGAGAAATTTGCCTTTAAGCTAAGGATACTGCAGATCAAATCTGAGTTTTAAGTCTAAGGCAGTCACCTTCTGAATGGCACATATAAGCTTGTTCTCAGATATCCAAGAAGCTAAAGTCGGCTTTTACTTGCAGCTGGGTTTCCTAATACATACAGATGATAAAACTCTTTTTTAGAGGATTTGAATGAAGTCTAGGTAGCTGCTATGTTCTGTACTTGCAAGAAATTTTCTTGAGCTGCCTTGCAGTCCTGTAAATGAAGCAGTCATCTCTGTTGCTGTTTTGAATCCCAGCACAGCACTCTTCTGTTTACAGCAGTCCGCTGATTTGGCATTATGCTTAGCGGTTGCTGTTGACAGGTAGCTTCAGAGGTGATGAGCTGTATTGCAGCGTAGCTTCTTGAGAGTTGGACTGGTGTTCCCAAGGGTAAGTGGTATATATAACATGATAGGAGGAAACTGCTCTTTAGTGAAACAAAGTGGTCTTTAAGATCCTAGTTTTGTCACTGAAGCTGTAAACATCTTCCAGTAAAAGATACCATGGTTTATGGTCATTTAAAGTTGTCCTCTGTTTTCAAATGTGACAGTTTTGTTTAAAGAATTTGAAGCTATCAGGGAAGAAGTTAGGTCATAGTAATCAGATCCTATTTTTTTCAGTTTGTTTGATTTTGGGGGGTGGGGGGAAAAAAAAAGTCAAGTTTTCACCTTTAAACCAATTCTTGCTTTTCATCTATGCCTAAGTAAGTTGCAACAGGAGGCTGTAACTTTTATATGCCTCCATACACAAACACCATGTTGCATATCGTATTAGGAGTGCTTGTCGGTACTGTTTATGAAAGTGCATGGTTACTACTGAAATCAGATAAATAGCTTAAAATCTGCTTTGAATGTTCTTACATGTTTTAGTGCGAACCGGATTGGCAAAAAGCTGTTATGGCACCACACATGCTTCTGAATTTTATCTGCCTGGTGAAGGTGGTCCCTTGTTTGAGAGTTGGTGCTTATAGAGTTTTGAAATTTGGGATGGAATATGGAGTTTTTCAGCTAGGTAATGAGTTGTAAAAAAAAATGGTAGCAATTGAAAAATGCCGCTATTACATGGCTGTCTAGTTGTCTGTCTGAAATAAGCTGGTGGCATCTGTCCAGTTGCAGGCAGATGTCCACATCACAAATCATCAGACCCTTATATAGAGCAGAGAAAATCAGCCTACGCTTTTTCAGTTGAAGCCAAGAGAGAGGGATACAGTGAGGAAAACTTGCATTTCTCTTCTCCATTCCATCTGTATTTAAAAAAGAAAAATACGCACACACATCTCTTTCCAGAGCACTGCTCCAGCATCATTGAGTAGGAGCAAATTCCCTCTCGGGAAAGCATAACTGAAAAGTACTGGAAAGAGAAACTTGTTGAGACAGATGTGTTCTTGTATGGATCAAGTATTTTTCTTTGAATAACCTAGTGGAACTTGCGGTTGTGCACAGAGATTCTCCTGGCTAATAGGTAGCTAGCTGGTGGGTTTTGTAGGCTCAGTTTGGTATGATGGACATATGAAAGGCACTGTTACGTTACACTTTGATCCCTGCTACTGCCCTTAATTTTGACATGCCATTGTAAAACTCCTTAGTTTTCCTATATAAGTAGGTGCTAGATTAGGTGGTTAGCTAATCGATGTCTTTGTTACAGTAGCAAAACCATGGTCTTTTTCAGCACTTTTCCATTTACTGCTCTGTATGCTGTTTATGGCAGCAATGGCAAACGTTTTCAGTATGTCTGCCAAATTTATTTTAAAGATCATGGTGTTTGGTGCCAACCCTAATCTCGGTGCCAAGCTTGGCTCCAGCAGCAGTAGGTCTGCATTGTTAGTCTTTTGCAACAGTTGCATTACATCATGGTGAAAGGAGGAAAAGGGATTTTAAAAATTTCAGTTATTCAAATGCAGTAGTCACAGGGGGGAAAAACAAGACTGAAAACAGAACTCCTGCAGTTCAAATGTCAGTGTCCCTCTGTACTTTGGTAAGTGATTTGAGGCCTGTTTAATATCACAAAATGGCACTATCAGGAAGTGTTTTTCTTTATCAGATCAGACTTTGCAAAGGAAAACAAGGACATTTGTGTGAACGGCATTGTGTGGTGCATTTGTCATTTGGTATTTTCACTTCCATGCTGCCCTGCGCTATTTCAGTGACTGGATGGCAGAATCTCTGCAAAGGTGCTCCATAATTCTTCCTTGTTTGATAATATCCTCTGGTCATCCCTGTAAAAATCCATTCCCTCTGTCTTGAAAATAAACCTGATGCTAACAGCTTTGGGATCTTGGGCCCAAGATAGCTTGGGCTTAAAGAAAAAGCTTCAGCTTATTGTCACACCAAAACTCTTGGGAAATCAGATATCAGCCCACCTGAACCCACAAAGGGAATCAAGAGGTCCCATATGTTATTTCTATGTTGTTATTTTAGCCTTTCAGATATCCACAGAAACAAATTATTAATGGAATAAATATCAAGGAAAACACGATGTGAACATTTGCTCTGAGTAAACTCCTCCCCTTGGCTGCTTCCACAGTATTCATTCGAATGAGTGACAAATCAAAGTGCAGTTATTGCTCAAGCATTGCTTTGGTTAGTTGTCTTTTTTCTCCTAACATCCCCAAGAAATGCAGCAATTAGGTTGTGTTACTTTGCTGACTGCTGTTGTAGTATAGCTCTTTAAAATGAGAAGTCTGCTCCACTTTTAGCTATCAACTACCATTATCAGCCTGTCTCCTGATTCAGATATCCCTTTTGAACCTTCCAGTTAGAGATACAGGAACAAAAAAAATTAACAATTTGTTATTCCTCCTGATGAAGTAACCAACTTTCACTACAGAAATAATATTCACCAGTAGAGTAACTCCTGAAACACATTTCACACAGATTCTTGAAGACCTTAACCTAAACAATAACTTTTCTTGTGTTTTTAAAAGCATGAGGAGCTCAGCACTGTAAAAATGCATATGTGATATGCATATCTAGTTGCCAGTAATGACAGCACAAACTTTTCTGCATTTTTATGGGCAGACGGAAACCTTGCACATGGAGGTACTCAAGTTCCAGTAACTAAGAATTACTGGTGTGCAGAACTGCTTGCTCCAAACTTAAACCTTTAACAGCCCTATAATAGGGAATGGGCAAAGGAGATATGCTGTGTATGGCCAATGAGTTAGTGTCAGAGCTGGGAATGAAAACCTTTGAATTCCTGACTGTAAACTCTAGAAAACATTTCCTTCTTCAGATAAATTATTTGAGATCAATAATCATTATTAATAATGACATTTGATTTTTTTTATTTTATTAAGAGTCAAAAGAGGGGGGAAAAAGATGGCTGTAATTATATCAGTGAAGAAAAGGGAAGGATAACTTCTTGAAGTTTAGCTGAGTGATAGCCTCTTTTCCAAGACCACCCTCTGCTCTTTTCAAATGAAGAGAAAGGATTGTGACTAACTGAATGTTAGAAGTTTATAAATTTGATTTATTTAACCACAATATTTACTAAATCCAGATCGGTAACCTGACTTACTTTCCCTGTTTTAATTTGAAGTATCTCAGAGTACAGCTGGGTTTCATAATCCAGGAGCAAATCAGCTGTATGTTCAGGCTGTGCACTTGCAAAGCAGCTTCAGGGTTAAGTGGTAATGAACAAGCACCTGCATTTGTAGTGCTCTTCATAGCAATTGCATTAGTGCTGTACAAGCTTTGCCTACAGCATTTATGAAGAAGAGTGTGTTAAGCAGGATCAAAAGGAGGAAAGCAGCTCTTTTTACATTAATAGGCTTAACTGGTTTGACTCAACGTGTTTTGAAGATGATCCAACCAGAAATTCACTGTTGGTCACAGAATGGTCTAAACTTTGTGAATCTGGTATTTCCATAAACCTTAGGACTAATAGAGTAGTTTTATTCAGAAGTCCCATAAGCTTATCACCGTCATTCCTGTTTTACCGATAAGGAGAGCAAAGCAGGAGGGTTGAAGGGTGGCTTTCCCTAGCAAGAGCATACGGGCCTATTGACTTCCGTGTTAAATGTGCTGTCCCAATTTTGCAGAAGTGGGACAACACAGTCCTTCCCACTCACACAGTGTTGAGCCTCAGGGTGAATCCATTGCCCTGGCAGGCCAACTGCCCTCGGACCAGGTAGCAGGGTTTGTCTCCCACTGCTGCTACAGACATGCTTGGGAACCACAAGGTTTGATTTAGTGATGCTTTAATTAAGACCATGGCAAGGAAAATCCGAAATGAAAAGAAAAACCCATCCCCACCCCCTGCCCTGAAAACCATAATCCAAAAATCTGTCAAGCAAAGAGAAGCAATTAGGGAAGACAGCTGGGGGTGGAGGGGGTGTTAGAGTTTTTATTCTCCCTTGTGTGTAGTAATGGACTACCACAAAGAATTTTTTTCAACTTTTTTTTTTTTTTTAAAAATATGAGTTGAGGGATGGTTGGGATGCTGCTTAAATTCCAGACTATGAAAGCAAGCCAAAGCAGTAGAGGGTTTTCAGACACATTGTTAAATTACATTATACTTCCAGTTTCTTAAGAAAGTGTCTTCAGTTTTAGAGAGACCACAAACTTTGTTGCATTTCCTTCTGGTATGTAATGGCATCAGTTGCATTTAGGACAATGAGGCCAGCATTTGTGTTTTCCGTCATCAAGATACTTCATAATTGGGTGAAACAGCATACTAAAGATATAAAACATGAGACATATGTTGCTTCTGAATCTTTGAGAATGATCTTTCTTGGTTTATTCCTGCAGACAGATGAGATAATCTTCTTTTCCCTTCCCTTCCCTCACTGCGGGTGGAAGGGTGGGAGAAGAGGTCCCAATCAAAGAAAGATGCTTTCAGCCCCCTACATGTACAACAGACCTGCCTCTTTGCTGTCTTCTCTGGTCGGAGAAAGTCTGACTTTGGGGGTTTAACCAAGGAGAGGGTACGTCATTCTCACTCCAGCCTCACCTGTACTGTTATGCTAGACTTTTCCCTCACATCCAAGGTCCTTTTACTAACTTACATTTCATAGTTCTTTTCCCATAGCTCTTTTTGAATTATTATTCCCTGAATGCTACTCCTTTACAGGCTGAGAATGGAGGTGCTGACACAGACCTGTTATAAAGGGGCAGCCTTACCTTTCTCACTGGGTTGTTGGAGCCGTTGCAGGACTCTGACAGGTTTAAGAAGTAAATCAAAAGGGTGAAGAAATTCTCATGGTCTGGGAATGGAGAGCTTTTGGACCATAAAATGACTGAGAGAACATGCCCTGAAGGACAGCTCTCGTGCCTCACCTCCTTCTTGGCTGTCTCATGTTCAGGATGGTCATTATTCATCAGCATGGATATTGATGCTGCAATGGTGTAACGGATTTCACCTAAAGATTTCAGAGCATTTTCCAGCCCCTAAAAAGAGCTTAATTGGCAGTTTATACTGTATTTCCTAGTTTTACAGAGGCCTTAATGTAGTCCTGAGAAACTTGCCCAATCTGTTAGTGACAGAGCTTGGGAGCAAAACTAGAATTGCAGTTCTCGGTTGTCTCCTTCAACAACTACACAGTTTTCCCTAGCTGGTGTCAGACTCAGCCTTGTGACAACACACACCTTTATACTGCACCACATTGCTGTTTGTAGGGGCAGCTGCCAGCCCTACAGCATCTAAGGCCGCAGTGCATGTGTGCAGCTGAGGCTGCCTATGATGTCCTTCAGGCAGGAGTTGGTCAGGGCTTTCTAAGAGTCTGGATTATTCGGTCCGTCTTGTTTTCCTTGGATCATTCACGTGACATAGCTGCAAAGGTAAATATGACTATTGAAGATATCCAGGCCAGTACACACTGTGGGCCAATGCATACTTGGCTCATACCAGGGTTAGCACAGGTCTGTGTCTCCTCCTGTCTGTCCATAAAATGATGCTTTTGCAGGACAGTGTTTAGCAGTATCATGCCTGTGGACAATGTGTATGCTAATGTGCTTAAAACACCCAAGCACCTTTTTCTAAAATCGCCTGCTATTGATGCAGTGGTGGTAGCAGTGCTGAGTCTGACGTGGTCCAGTCACAGGGCATAAAACAAAGGGCTTTCCATATTGGAAGAACTCAGTAGAAGCTGCTTTGTTTTACTTCAAGATAAACTGCAGCCCTAGGGAAGATTTTGTATATGTAATTTTTGTTACTGCTGTTCATTAGTACAGCAGTACCTGGCGGTCCCACTGAGAGTGGGATACCATTGCACTGGTCAATGCTTCACATACACAGAAGAGGAACAGTTGTCCTGCAGTCTCTGTGGTGAAGGCACACGAAGGACAGAAAGCACAGTGGTGGCACAGAGGCCTTGCCTAGGGATCAGATGAGTTACCAGGGGCAGAGTGAGGAGAAAACCCCAGGTTTTCCGAGTCTCAGACCAGGACTTCATCTGCTATTTCTCTGCTGCAGAATTAATTTGTTCTCACTGTGTCCCCTGTGAGAACTGTTTCCATGTAAGCGCCACCCATTCCCACATACAATTACCTGTGGATTTTATTAAGAGCATTACCTCTCAAACATTGCGGGCAAGTATTTTCTAGTACATTCATTTTTCTGTGGAAACTTCATGAATGATGCATCACTACCCTTTGAATGAGGAGTTGTTCTTTAGGATCTGGCTGGTATAAATGTTTATAGGTAACCGTGCGCATTTAAATCCACAACAACATGAAGCCATCCATCTGCGGAGAAAGACAGCTGCCAGTGCTCCCTGCAGCCAGCGCTCCTCTCCCCAAGGTAAAGCCATCCGACACTAAACTTCCTGGAAAATGTTTCCCTTTCGTACTCGTTCCAGCTAATGGCCCACTTTCACTGTGTGAACCCATCTTCGTTTCTCTTGGTGTTAAGAAACTATCTAGCTCCTCTCTTCCTTCCCATGACTGCTGAGTAGCAGAAGGAAAATGAAGTTCCTGCTAATGTTCAGCTCAAACCGAAACAGAGTGAAAGGCTCCTGAGTGGAACACATGGCTCGAAATGGGTTGGTTGTGTGTGTGGTGAGAGAATGGTGCCCCGTAATTCATGGATGTATGCAGCCAGCAGTTGTAGCAGCCATAGCAGCACTCTGCTGTTTCAGGCCTGTCTGGCGATGGCTTTTGTGTGCTGTTTGCATGCTGCTTTACCTCCTGAGCCCTCTGCAACTGGTGATGACTTCTTTGTCTTGTCCTGCTGCACTGAATATAGTTTTACAGAAGTTATTACCTGCTGCATTGAATATGTAGTTCTACACAAATTACTACCTAAAAATAGGTTCTGTCATGCCATGCTGCAGCTTGGCCACTGCAGTCTGGGCAGGTGTACTGAAGGCTCCACGGGTGGGAAAGGAAAGCTTTTGTTTTCCACTTGCAGTTTTTCACTACTTCTTGAAGCAAATGTTCTTCTGTGGTGTTTAATGCTTTATTCTTCTACTTCATCTTGGTCTGGTGGAGCTGAAGTAGTTTCTGGCTGCTTAATTTTGCTTGTGTAATTGCTTGATGTTACAATGTATTAATATGAATGCTTTACAGAATAAGGCCCCAGCTCAGCAAACACACACAACAGTGTTTACTTGGGAGAATGCATTTTCTGCTGATAAGACCAGTTTCATGTCCAAACATAGATGCTACTCCCTCCTCACCGTGGCATGTGTAAAGCAGAAAAATGGGGGGGGGGGGACTCAAAACAACAAACCAAAAATCAGGTTCAAACCCTACTGGCAAGAAGTGATTAAAAAAAAAGAAAATAGAGGGAAAAGCATAAAAGTACTAGCCTCAGTCCCACAGTAGCAAATGTAGAGGTGAGCCACTAGCATGGATGTGGGGAGCATGCTCAGAGGAGGATTGTGGGCAACAAAAGAATCTTTCAGGTCTTTCTGTCTGAGGAGGCAACTTAATGGCTGGAGAAGTTTGACATTTTAAGAAATATGATAATTTCAGCATTTCTCCCTCTTACTGATGCATTATTGAGAACACTGATACATTCTTACAGATTTGACAGAAATTACTATTCAGGTTGCGACCTATTCAGCTTTCCCTTTTGTTTTGCTTCCCCCTGTGAATTAGCCACGTGCCTGCTCAAGGCCCTGCAAAATACATATTTATCCCAGTGAAAAGGTATGTTAGAACATCAAAGTTTTTCCTCATTCAGTGTCAGAATTGTGCTGCTTTTAGTGCAGTCTAAAACTGTGAGTTTTCTGCAGTTGTATGTGGATAGTTCCTGCAGTAGCAGCAGGCAGAGTAACCGCTTTCATCTGTTCTTGCGTGGAGCATGGGGTGCGTGGCAGAGCGCGCTGCTGCCTGCACCCATCGTGTCTGTGGTCCCATCCCACAAACCGTACAACTCGGCTGATTCCGACTACTGCAGAATTTGTAGAAGGAGTTCTTTGTTTTCTTTAGGTTTTCTTCTCTGTGGAGGTTATTGTTGTCCAAGAATTGTAGATGACTTTGTTTCTCAGAGCTCCTTTTCCTATAAATTTCAAAGCTAGATGAAATCAGTGACTTGACATAAAAGTAACAAGTAGGCTACAAGACAAAACACATTCTTGCGCACTCCTGTAACAGAACCCAGATGATTTCAGCATGAATATGTAAGTTATCAGCTGTTACTTCCTCATTCCAAATCTCATTGTTTTCTTAAATCAAATTTTTGTGATTTACATTTAAGTGAGTTTTTAGCCCTTGTGATTCTGAAAAGAAGGGAAAAAAAGTATGGCTCCTCAGAGTGGAAAGAGGTGCCTAAGTAGTGACAAATAAGTCTCATGAGCTGGATACTACAGTACCTGGTTTGTGAAGCCCCATCTTTGGAGGCAGTGTTTGCATTATGGGCTATGATTCTGCAGCTGGAGCTGCCAGAGTGGTTTTCTGTAGTCGCATGCAGCCCTGGCGCACTTGGAGGATCTGAATAGGAAGAGGAGTAGTGGAATTAAAAAGCTTGTGACTGTCAAAGGGAAACGTGGAAACTGGAAGAGGTTATGTGTGTACGTTTGTGTGTATGCATCTGTATGTATGTATACACATACAATTTTATTTTTCAAAAGACAGTAGGCTATAAGCTCATAATATTTCTTTACCAGCTTAGACTGTTCTGTGTGGTTCTTGATTGTCCACAGTAAGACAGCTGAGTAATTTTATTCTTTGGCAAATAATAAGATCTTTTTTGCAAGTGTTGCTCCATTTAGCAAATAGGTGCAACAGAGCAAAAAAAGGCATTCTGAAAATGCACCTTCCTCATTTTGACTTATTCTAAGTGAAATACTACTGTTGAAATTAATTTTTAAAAAAACAGTGACTCAAAGCAATTATATAATGTATTTGCTGGTTAGGCTGCGAGATTGAAAGTCTGTGGCACAAACCCCATCATTACCTCGCTTGGAGTTTTCAGGCTGCCTTTCAGACTGCCTTCATAACAAACACTGAAGGCAGCTGGTCTTGTTTGGTTTTATGTGCACTGAATCCCCTTTACCTTGGACTGCTCAACCAGAAAATCCTGATGCTTCCCCTGGTCTATCTTCTTTCAATCTCTTCCCAAGTTAATTGCAGGAAGTGCAGGGGGGGATCACAGCCCAGCCCGGCCCCCCTCTTTCTTCTCAGTATTGCTCTGTGTCTGCAGTGTGGCAGTTGGGGAAAGAGCATCTGGAGAAGGGAGTAGTGAAGCCTTCCTGGGAGTAGGAGTAGGAAGAACATTTATTTATATGAAGACAGCCTGCTTTTTTTAAATCAACAGGTCTGAGACAAGAAAGAAACAGCGTGTTTAAAAAAAAAAAAAAAAATCATTGAAAAGCAGTCTGGAATAGCAGGTGATGAAGCCTGGTGAAGCAAGCCAACGCTTCTGGAAATTCAGGACTTCCAGGGAAACAAGGCATGCAGTTATTTTTGCCAGTCTCAAGCACTCAAAAATCTTAAGGCAGACTTTCCTCAAAAAAAAAAAAAAGGTGAAGTTGGCTAAAAAAAAATTCATGAGACAGGATTTTTCATCTGTTTTTTACTGTCTGGTCTATGGGTTAGAGCAAGACAGAAAACTTCCAGTGAAAGTAAACTTTTGATCAAAAAGACTGGTTTAAACAAACCAAAATGAAACATGTGGAGAAGGATTTTAAAGCTGTTGGAATACTTTGGGTATTTTTAAACAATAGTGGTTTCAGAAGTGTGACAGAAATGGTCTATTTTGTTATTTTGTCAGTTATTTTTCTTAAAATTGTTTAGAATTAACACATTTAAAAAAGAAAAAGGAATTTGAAAATCTTAATGTAAACCCAAACCAATTTTTTTCTTATGTGAAGAGAATCATTTCAGATATACACAGAATTAATATGGAAAAGGAAGGGCTGTTTTTCTTGGTGAAAAGTTTTCCATTTGACTACTGAATTAAGAAACCTTTTTGTGATCCAGGTCTTACTTGGGTGCTTCTGCTCTTATTTCAAGTTTTGGCATGGTAGTTTTTGTGTTAGGGTTTTTGTTTGTTTGTTTAAACTGAAGCACTACATGTATATCTATTTTACTTTGCTAAAAGCTGTAGGGTTTTTTTAACATAACCTTATGGCCAGCTATTCCAGTACTGGACTAAACAAAAGATGGACATTTCGGAAGACCAACAGTAAGATTTAAAAACTGGGTGATAATATGTACACAAGCGGTGTGATGAGGGGATGCAAAGTACAGCTCGAGACCGCTGTCCTCTGGCCAGGGAGGGCTTGGGTGTCCCTGAATGCTCCGTGTGCAGCCTCTGCTCAGCTTTCTTTGAGCCACACAGAGGCACTGCTCAGATGAGGCTTTGTCCCCAGCTCTTTCAGAAAGCAAGTGGCATCCTGCTTCAGTTGAAATGATTTTTCTTGCTGTGAGCATGAGTGTAGCCAATACACACCCCCCCCAGCTGCTTCTTTGTCTCACCTATTTATTTTTTTCTTATCTCTCATACTTGACTCAATCTGATCAGCAGTTACACGAAGGCTTAGCTATGTGCCCGTTACCTGGAGCAGCCTCGCTAGCACCTCAATTTTACATCCAGTTGCAGTCTGATGTGCTTTGTCCCTTGCCTACCTATCACATAACTTTTCTCTTGTTCCTCTTGGTTTAATCCTTAGCCTGAGATACTGTGTGCTGGAGAATAATGCAACTATGTACCCCCACCCCCCAGGTGCTGTGCTACAAGCCGTAGTACTATGCGTGCTCTTACTTTTGTGTCTGGAACGGGCTGGGCAATGATAAATCCAGACAAGCGCTGCTGCTTTTATTGTCCGATTACGTCAGCAAAAGGCAGCTCTCAGGAATATAAACAGCCTGAGGCATGCTGCCCTGCAGGTCACCTTGAAAGGATATCTTGTCATCGCGGCTGTACTGTCAGTCTTGTACATGAGCATTTATGCCAGCTCAGGTTTAACTTTATGCCTGTTCAGGCCTTTCCTGCGTATATCTATCGGATGTACTTGTGGATGAGCTAAGATGCATTATAAAAGAGAAAACGGCATCGTGGTTTTCACCTGCTGAAGCATTTTTGAGTTCTTGAAATGGAAGGAACAAAGGCTCTATTATAGATGGAGAGAAAACATCCTAACTGTGAGGAGGAATGTACTGACAGAGGAAATGAAATTACTTTCCTCTGCTTTTGAAATGTGTGGATAGAAGTAGCCAAAATCTTCAGTATGGGCAATTCCCTATTATTATACCACCTGGAAGATGGCCGCAAGATAATAGTGTTTTCCCTGCTTATGAATGATTCCTTTTTTTGTGCAGGAGCGGAGTAAAATGAGGAGCGTAATTTTGCAACCAGTTAGTCCTGGCAAAGCTGGCTAAGCTGTCATGCTTCCCAAGGAGTTAAAACAGTAGTCGTCTTAATTCCCAGTGAAAATTAGTGAGACATAACAGGTGCTTTTGAAAATTCTACCCATGTGGAGAAAAATTACAACAAATCTTGTATTTTTTAAGAACGAAGGAAAGACAAACTTTTTAGGATTGGGGTTTTTTAGTTTGTTTGTTTTCTTTGAATCAGAGATGGAGAAAGCAATCTTCACACTTTTTTTTGCACTTACCTTTTAGTAATTCACTTCTGAAATGAAGTGGGGAATCAGACTGTCTTCTTTTTTACGATGAGTAGCACTGGAGTTGTAAAGCTGCAGATTTCTACTTACTTATCTGCACCATTTTTTGAGGAGAAAAAAGGTGAGAGCAGTTGATCAAGTAATTAAAATCAGTTAAAGTCATGGAAGCAAGAGAAAAATGTTACTCTTGCAATTGGGCTGCAATCTCTGTCTCTACTCCTCCCCTTCCCAGGAAAGCTAAAAGCAGAGGACTTGGCTTGTACCACTCCTGCCTTGGGCTCTGTGTTGGCATATGCATATGTTTAGGAAGATCTAGTGGTTTAAGCTTGTATTTAGCCTCTAGCCAAATACAAGTAAAAATTCTTGAGAAGATCATCACATGGGGTTGCTGATGGAGAGTCATTTCTATATTTGCCTCTCCCCTCATGGACAAACTTTCTTTGCAATTTCTTACTCCCTTAAAGTATTTTGTCTTTGCCATTGCAGGATCTGGCAGATTTTTCCCCAGGGCAGGAGTCCTGTCTTTTGTTTCTCACCTGCTTCATTCTGCAGGGCTCCTAGCTCATCAGTTCCTCCACTGATGGCAGATACAGAGCTCATTCTCTGTATTTTTATCACCGCTTCCCTGCGCCCCACACCACCCCCCACCCCCCACCCATCTTTTACTCCTGGTATGTCCTTTCTGAACTGTACCATCAACCTCCTGTTGCTCAAATACCCTCCTACAGACTGCTGTGATTACAGGGCAAATGCTCTGTTCTTCCTTGCACACATTCCCTCTGAAATCTCTTCATCACTTGGCCATTGAGTTTACACTGGTACTACTTACTACTCGGGTGTCTTATTTACTGAAAATGCCCTGGAATTGCTCTTTTGAACATTTGTTCCACTTCATGTGCTTGTACGTACTGAAGCCAGAATACTATCTTCTCACCCCGGAAATGGAGCAGAGACGAGTGAAACGTGGAGACTCCCAGGAACAAGTCCACTACCTCCACAGTGGAGATGGAAATGCTTATGATCTTGAAGTGATGCCTTTAGTGTGTAGTGGGGAGGATGTTAAAAACAAGTTAGAGCAGACTGAGAGATGGTTTAAATTATGCCTGAGCAGCAGAGGTCCCAAGCTTTGGAAGGAATCTCCTTCATCTCTTGTTAGTGCCTTCTGGCCTTTCAGCTGTGCTGAGCAGAGCTGTGGTGTGGTTGCATCTGCCCACAGTGCCATAGTGGTTTCCTGTTTCATCCTTTCAAAATATTATCCATCGAGTTCTCATCACCATCAGTATCCAGAGCACCTTGCTGACTCAGTCCACCCACTGGGACCTGCTTTGGCATTGCCCATCTTTGAGTACTTTGCTGGAAAGAGATGGGATCGCTCAGTAGTTTGATCTTGCGCACATGTTTGAGTGTTTTGAGTTGGTATCTGGAATCACTGCCTTCAAGACATCATTGTAAAAGAAAATGTGATCTGTAGGTTACCCGAACATCTCAATCAAAAATTTGAAACCTTAAAATGTTAATTTGGCCTTCCTAGCTTCAGAATGACTGAAAAATACTTATTTTTCTTTTTTTCCTTCCTAAACATTAGTAAAGAGAAAAGTTTCTGTTCCTGGCAGAGATTTTGTGGGCCAACTTTCAGGGCGAAATACTGTTTTTTGAGTAGGGGATTCTAATGGAAAAGCTGAGCACCAAATTCACACAGGGTTCCTCTTAATTATTGAAGCCAAAAGCTCTTCCGGATGTCTGTCAGCCCAACATGCTAGATGCTGCCATCACTGGTTTTAATAAAAGTTCATATTCAGCAAACTTTATTACTGATTTACTGTACATAAGTCAGAAGATGCTTTTGCTCTAAAAAGCAAGCGAAGACCTGATATTTTCATCAGTTGCACTCCAGCATGTCATTTATGTTAAATACCATCCCGGTTCCATTATTTTACTGAAGATTTTCTGTAGATGGTCATTGTTAAAACTGGAATTTCAGAAACTCTATGAAGTAGTTCATAAGTGAGAAATGCGCATGAACAAATTGGTAAATGGTGCGTGCAAAACAGGCAAAGCCACTAGCAATGCAAACACATACGTGACATGCACAACCAGACAGGCATTTCCGTGAAAAGTTACCTGTTTGTAAATGCAACTAATACATACTCTAAAGAAAAAAGGAAGCTGAAAAAAAAGCGGGAAAATGTTATAGAACAAATACAGGGAAGTGTGATGTGACTTTGTGAATACAAAAGTGAACAGAACAAAACCAGTAGAAAAATCATCAGTCAGGGAGTAGCTAATGAAATCTCTGAACAATGATGTAATTAAAGTGCTTAATCATTATAAAAGATCATTTCCCTTTAAACATCTGCTCCCATTCACTTGGCAACAGTCTGCACAGTGTCATGAATGATGGGGTTTTGGATTATGCTGAAGGGCATTCGTTATCTGAGAAAAAATGTAGAACATCGCCAGCTTGACAGGATCTGGGACAACAGTGCTTTTCCTCAATTCAGGTATAACATTAAGGAAATAGGGGGAACAAAAATTGGACATTGCTTACAGTGGAAGGGAAAACCTGGTATAAAACTGAACCCTGCCTTCTCAGCCGTGCAAACAAAATTTGTTTGGGTGCCAATGGTTTTGAATAAGTAATTCCTTTGGGAGAAGAGCCCCTGCCCAGCTTGCTGCTTTTAAGAGAGCCTTAGGAGCCATACTTGCTTGTAGGAGAGACCTTGTTCCTCCCCACTGAGAAGTAAGCATCACAAAAATCTTCCTGACCTCTTTCCTGCGGCAGCCTGGCTGTGCCAGTAAAAGAGTGAGATTAGCCATTTCAGGAGAAGAATCTGTTTTTCCTCTGGCATAAGCAAAGTGTGCAGAAGGGCCATGACCATCCCTTACTGCCTGACAATCTGTGAGTCCAAGGCATCTGCCTGCCTCCCCCGTGCCTGAGACTGCCTGTGAAGCGGCTGCACATATGCTTCAGTAAAACCTGTGTCTGCAGGTACCAGTTTGGAGTATAGCTTCTTCCAGTGCTACTAGGACTGAGTAAAATTTCTCATGGGCTGTGTTTTGTTAGGGTTAGGTCAGGAATCCTGGATTGCCATTTTGGCTCTACCATTAGACTGAGTCACTTAAGGGAGGAATTTTTACAGCTAGGGACTGTTTTTTGTATCCTTGTACAAATCTGACTCCTTGTTGCATTTCCACGCAGTTGGTAGCATGGACACTGGTTGTGGGCACAATTGGTGGCCCTTGTGCACCTGCATTTTTACTTCTGTCTTGCTGTGCTGTAGTGTCTGAGGCAGGGAGGGGGAGGCAGTTGTGCTCATCTTAACAGTGATACATTTGAAGGTGGAGCCCTTTGAGGCCCACTAGCACCAAAGATTCTCCAGCTGCAAAGCAATACTGATTTTTATGCTAGTCTTGTTTTCTTAGCAAATCTATAACACACAGCAGTTAGGGAGCATGGATCTCACAAGTGCTGGATTCAGAGTACTGTGTTTCTACCCCATTGTTCCTTCACTGCTGACTTAAGGTCTCCTGCATGACACACGATCAGAAAGCGTTTACCATCTTCTGGACTTTGAGGTGAAAATGCATATGCCCACATGGATTTCCAAGGGAGGCAGACAAGAGGAGCCCAGATCCCATTTGGAGAAAGGAAGACTGGGGCTGTGGACATTGTACGTGGTTGTGCCTCTTCATACCCATTTTTGGCAGATCTGCAAATTCTCAGAGGATGGATGCTTTTTCTGCCTGGGCAGAGTGCCTTCCCAGCTGTTAGGTGGGGAAAGTGAAAATGAACTCAGCTTTGGTCTCTGCTGTTCAGTTACAGGTAAAATACTTCATCTGGTTTGTGCCTGTTCATAACAATACTTCCCTTCCCTTACAGGGACTTGCAGGCTTTGTAAAAGTGATTGGAGAGGTTCAGATAAAAAGTATGTGGTTTATTGTTCTCTGTTTCTCAAAGCTGGTAAAGTCATACAGTGGTATTTAAACAGAAGATCAAAACAAACCTCTTTGCTTCTTTTAGAAGTGCGTAGATTAGTATTGCAGAAGCCCACTGTCAAGATCTCAGGATTATGCGCTGTTGTTTTGAAATTCATGGTGTTTTAAGTGTGCTATGGATTGCTACCGGCCTGTTGCTGCCATGCCATCTGCTACCTTTATAGTCCAGCTCAGATAGGTCCCAGCCTGAGAGCAAGGGCGTGCCAGCTGTCTTTGCAGGTAGCGTGTTCAGTGCTGAGTGGAAAGGGGAGCCTGTGCAGGCTGCAGCCAGGTGCCTTGGATCCACTCACCACCATATGCCCTCTCTCCCATCTGCTCTTTGCCCGAGCCCTGCTCTGTCCAAGAGCACAGTTATGTTTTTCCCTGGTAGCCCTAATTCCCCCCAATAGCCTCCAGGGGACTGAAGTAAGAATGCACTCTATGTGGCTGCAGAAAGCGAAGAAGGGCATAACATCTTTGAGTCCTCCTTTTTTTATCATTTGTTCTGGACTTGAACCAAAAGCTGCAAAATACATTCATGTAGTCTTAGAAAATTCAAATAGGTTTCCATGGTGTTGTGTGTATTTTAAAAAAATAAATACAATTAATTGACAAATTTAGCTTCAGATTTTCTTTAGCCAGTCGGTTCTTCACAGGTCCAGCTGCAGGCATTCGTTGCACAGGAAACAAGGGCAGACCATTGCGGGGGTAAAGGTGTGCAGGGAACCTGCCTTGCATAAAAGCCATCATGCAGATATCTAATGTAACAATATACAGTTTCCTTACTATACTCACCCCATTGTCTTTACCCAAACTTGCAAACATATGTATGCAAATCTGTGCACTTAATGCCATATTTTGTAGCCATCCAACACTTCCAAGGAAAGCAAGCAGCTCTATTTCAAGCAAGTGTCTTTGGAGCCCAATTCTGAAAAGGTATATAGTTGGAGTTAGATACGTATATTGAAAATGGTGGTATTTAGATGAATAGACCTATTCAAGTTGTGCATAGGGTCTGAAATAATGATTTAGTCATTCTCTTTTCTGAACTGTTTGTGTAATGCAGAATTTGTAAGCTTTTGTTATAGTGCAGGTCGTGTGCACGCACAATTATATTTTCCTTTGGAGACTCAAGTCCTATATGTTGTTAATTTGAAATTTTTTATTAAATCAGATGAGGTTGTTTATGTGAAAAGGACTGTCCTTGTATGACTGCCACCTAATGGCCAGGACGTTGTAGTTAGGTGCCTGGTTTAGGTGTCCCCTGGAAAACTGATCCTATCACCAGTACTAACCTTATTCTCTTGTAAGACTAGATAATGCTGTTAACTGCCCTCAGGTTCGTTTTCAGCCCTTAATAGCCTGTTCTGGAGCCTCACTGGACGCTCGTGTGTGCATTCTAGCTCTGATGGCATATGAGAGATCAGGAAATTTAGTTTTCTTATGGCAAAATCCAGGAAGAAAGGGAGAGCATTAATCAGATGGGTGTAATCTCCAAGGGAGCAAGTACTGCATTTTAATTCAGCATTTTCCTTTGATGAAAACTTTAGTGAATGTTATTATGTGGAATTTATATGAAGCCTGGGTTTAGGTAATCAGCTTTAATATTTATACTCTTAGGGAAAAAAATTTGAATCATTAGTAAGCATGCATAATTAATGAATAAATTATATTTTTCCTTTGTTTTCCTTCAGGTATAAGGAAATGCTAGATCTCGTGATATCACCCAGCCTGACTGTAAATACAGAGTGCCCTGACAGACTGAAGGTTAACCTTTCTAACATTTATGCCACGGCTCCAGATGACATAGAAGGTAGGCTGCCTTTTTTGCTTACAGTTTGCTGGCTTTAACGTAATGTGTATATATATGTAACCAAAGGGAACTGGCCACTTGCAAAGCCTCTGCTTCTGACAATTAGTTCTACAGTATAGTGAGCAGCTGAGATTTTTGAGTATTTTTTTGTAGACACTCCAGTTGTGGCTGAATCCTTTAGTTCAGAAATAGTTTGAATGCAAATGGAATTGAAATGTTTTATATGTAGATATATATCTGTGTATAGTAGGTGCATATATATGCACATATGCATGTATATATTTGCTCCACTGGAATAACTGTAGGTATAAAATATATTTTGTGTAGAGCTGGTAGTTTTTGTTTGGAGCCCACCAGAGCCTCAGTGGTGGTGTGAACGTGAGCCCTGGGCTTTGATGGCTCTGCTGCTGCTGTTGGGGTAGGGAGTGTGGAGGCTCCCAGGCCCAACAACATACCATGCAGCCAGAAAACATTTTGCCAAAGCAGCTCTGTGCCCCAGTTTGCATCGCGCTGAGATCATTCGCTATCATCTCCATACGGTTAGCCCTGCTGGCCTCTGGTCTGAAGTTTCACATTTGGCAGGTACCAAGGACAAATTCTTTCAGTGGTTGAGGCTCTGATGGAAATTTATCTGCTCTTCTCCTCCTTCTTCCCCCCTCATCATACTGTCAAAGTGAAGGAAACAGAAGAATGTTAAATCTGCTAAAAAAATTATTGGCAAGTGATACAGCTAAACTAGTTCTTGCTAGTACAATCCCAGCTATTGTTTGCTGTGGTCAGGATCTGGTAGCCTTCCTGTTAGAGGGGAGTTAGGAAAAGGCACTGGCTATTACGTTTTAGTCGTATGTTTAACCCTTCATTTACAGGCTTTTAGAAGCCAAGGAAATGTTTTGCTTGCATGTTTGCTAAGGCATTAGATATTGCGTGATTAAATCACGTACATCGTGACTGCCTATTTACAAGAGCAGTCAAAGGGATAACGATCTAAAGGAAATATCCTTTCAAATGTATATGTTTGCAGAAACGATTAGAACTAGAAATTATTTTTAAATAAATAATTTTGTAAACTTCTTGGTGTAGGAACTATTTGTTATTATGTGATACAAATAAGAGCCCACATACCAGTTCTACTGTTGGACACCAGTTTGCTAGTGACAGCTCATGTTGATGTGTTTCTTATAGAAATATTATGGTTATTTTTCTACAGAATGGTCCCCTGTACCAAGATTATGCTCTTTCCCTTGAAAATACTTCTTGTTAATTTGAAGAACCTGAAAATACTTGTGTGTTTATCAAGTCTCAGACTGCCAGAGCTTTTAATGCAATAAATGCACACAAATATATGCTCTGTATTACACGTATAGTTTTAATTTTAACAAGTCTAGTCATAATACTTACTTCTGTAGATGTCCACATAGATGTCTGGCCTGCTGTTTTCATGGGTGCTTATAATGAGATGTGCAATTACATCAATATAATTTCCAAGTGCACGTTTTGCCTGTAGTTCTACATTTTTGGGTAGAAATACATGTAGGCTTAACTTGCCTTTTTTTGGCAATGACAGTGGCATATTGCATATTCACACACAGCAAATTCCCGCTTGGCATTCTTGGCAAATGTATTTACTATGTACTTACCTCTTTCAAAAATAAAAAATTTGAAGATGTAGTATTTTTCAGATAGAAAAGAAATTAAGCATATGCTCAAGCTGTCTGTTTTGCTGTTCTTCAAATGTAAAAGGCATTATGAATGAAATTAATGAAAACTAAAAAAATATACTTCTTCGGTGCAATTCTGTTTGGTATTGTGAAACAGTGTGACAGAAATGGTATAGTTTTAAATCTAAAAATCTGATTTGCTAAACTGTTTTCTTTCAGGTAAGTCAAAGCAAATTTTTCATACCGAGTTTGAACATGAGTCAGGTAAGCCCAGCTTTGGATTTAAAAACAATCATTTTTTTCTGTATCTGTATGTGTAAATGAATATGTCTATTTGTATAATACTATGCTTTGTCAATTTTTTTAAATTTAGGTTTTTTTAAACTAAACCTCTCTGCCTGTTGCTTGGGAAATAGGTTACTGTTACCCACATAGCGGGTAGGAACTCCCATAGGTAGAGGAACTAAGGCAGGATTGCTAGTGGGTTTTACTTTTCTAAGGTGTTTCAGGGTTGTAAGAGCGTGAAGAAGCAGTCCTTATGGTTTTGTTTCTGTCAGTGATTAGGGATGTATAGGTTTCACGGTCCCTGCCCTGGCACGCTCTCCTCCTGCCTGAGCTGTCCTTTGCAAATGGATCAGTGCACAGAGCAGCTAGTGTCTGCAGGGGACCCTGGAAGAGGACACAGGGGGGTCATAGCTGTGATATTTGCCCTCTGTGGTGTTTTGGGGGTGTGCTTAGCCAGAGGGAAAGCTCTGGCAGAGCTGCACAGCTTAGGAGAGGTAGGATCAAAAAGGGCACAAGGCTTGAATTTGTTGTGGAGGAGGGTGCAGTGAGAGGGATATGGCACAGGAAATCACTTCAGAAGATAAAGAGCGGGTGATGAAAGTGTATTTGATCACAGTGGCTGTATTTGGGTGAGTTTGTTCTCTTTCTTCTTCATACCCAGAGAGGAGAGGTAGGGGACGGAACAGGTGTCCAGCATAGTGCGAAGAAAGACATTAGAGTCCAGCCCATAGGCTTGTGGACAGATGGCTCCTGGGGTCTGTTGCTGCACAGATAGAGGTACCGAAGCTGGGTTTGCAGTGTCGATGCAGTCGTGGCCAGCTTACTCTGAAACCTATTCCCCCCAGTTGTCTGTGCCTTTGGTACAAGAGCCACCTTCCCTAAAGCAACGATGCTGCAGTAGCACTGCTCTGATACCGCACGTGAAATAGTTGGGAGACTCTTAAAGGTAAGTACAGGGCAAGAAAGTGGTCGCAGTCAGCTTGCAGGCGCTCATCTGGGTGACAGGTTGCTGGGGAGACAGCTGAGAGACTTGGTAACATTACTAAAAAAAGGCTGTTGGCTCTCAGATTCAGAAAAAGGTTCAGTAAACACCTAAGAACAGACACCTTTATTCTCACCTTTTTTTAATCTATTCTAACCTAATGTGTAGTTCTTATTAAATAACTGAAGTTATCCTGGAGAAGAGAGAAAAGAGTACATGGATTTTTTTTTTATTATTATTTTGAATAAAGTTATCTCTGAAGATTTCTGAGTTTGTGAAAAAAGGGCCTCCTTTTTGAAGAACGTGTGTGTTTTAGATGTTTCCATCTTCTAATCAAATGTTGTTTCCTAGGAAATTCAGCTCAGTCTTATTAAGCTCAGTATTATGTTTCCTAGGAAATTTAGATGATGATGATGGGTATTATTATTATTAATAGCAAACATTATACAAATTAACATTCTAAAAAAAACCATACCTGGTAATTAATATTTTTAGTTAGAACTCATGCACCTCCATTGAGGTTTTTCCAGAAAAAAGTAAACAAAGATAAAAATGCATTTTTTAATAAAATTTAGTTTTAAAAGGTATCAGATTAAATGGCTGTGGTTTTTAAAAATAGTTTGATGTAATCTCCATGTTATAATGTAAAATGATAAAGCCCTGTAAAATGTTGTGAAAAAGGGTTGTACAGGAAAGAACAATTTCAAACGAGAGTTAAGTCAGGAAGAACGAACATTTCATGTGAGCATGTCGGATCTTTTTTGGCATTGTCTCCATGTTTATGGCATAACAAGTTACTCAGACCCATAGGACTGTTTGCATGGATTTAGACCTTATACGTACTTGCATATTTTGTTAAATAAAACATGGTTAAACGTTTCATTCACCAACTTAAAAACAGCTGAACAAATGAAGTGGTGCTGTTTTGGACAACTTCGTACTGAAGATAATCCGTCTACAGCATTGTGGGTACATCCCTGTTGATGCATGGGACAGCACTGCAGATGTTTCCTGCCTGGCGGTAGCAACGTGCAGGCATCAGGAGCACTGCAGAAATCTCCCTTTCCACCCAGCATGTGCACCTGCAGTTGAGAGATCATCTTCTGCATGAGATTGGGTATTTCCTATCCCCTGTAGCAGATTACACTATAGATCCTAGCAGCCAATGTCAAGGGTGGTGGTGCTGCCGTTAGCAGACAATGCGATGCTTGATGTTCTCCCTGCATGGAGAAGCTGTGTGCAATTAGTCTGGTGTGTTCATTGATGCAGCAAGCAGATACAGAGGCTGAATCTGTTGTGCCTAATGTCCTTAATGATTATTGTGAGCGTGTTTTGGCATTTATAGTGCTGTAATAACATCTAACAGCTCCAGCCAGGAACTGAGAAGCAAAATTTGGATGGCATTAAGGAGGCAACCTGCATAATACTCATGGTGGCATTTAGGTATGATGTTTTCAGTACAACTTGCAGGCAACTTGCAGGTTTTTGGATTTTTTTTGAAATTTTAATGAATTAAACCTAAATCTGTCTCTCAGTAAAGATGGTGGCACACATAGGGTTGCAGGACACAACTGTTTGGTACATTGGAAGGTGTCCTGCACGTAACCTGTGTGATACATTTTCTGCTGCTTTAATATTTTGTTTGCTGGCAGGTCAATAAGGTAGATTATAGTTAAAAAATTCAAGAATAAGGAGATTTACAATGTTGCGGTTTTAATATTTATTTTGTTTTGATATATTTTAGTGAACATTAAAGAAAGTAAGTCATGGTCTAGGAGAGTACCAAAAAAACCAAAAGAGCAAAAAGTGCAGTGAGCTTAAATCACTTCAGTAATCATAGTAGTTGCTTTTATAGCCTTTAGCATGTGAGTCATCCCACCAGAGCCCAGCTTCGTGATTGATATCGGTCCCATGAGAAGAAGAAACTGGTAGCTCAATCAGTCAGTATCACCCTCAGTTAAGAACTAAATCTGTATTTGTTCTTAAGTGCAGAATAAATTTCTTACCTACTTCAGCTTGTGGAGATTCACTAAGAACAAAGTATTCTAATTTCTGCATATTTTTCTCAAATCAGCAGTGGTAAAAACAGTGGTATCAGCTTGGCCATAGAACAGAACATGATGAAAATCTAAGACCCTTCAATTTTGTTTTCCAGGCAGCAGCAAAGCAGCACCACAGTGTCCCCTCCATCTGTACTCCACAAAGTGAGTGGTCATGCCAAGTGCTGTAATTTAAAAACTGTGTTTTGCTGAACAGCCATTTTGTGCAGACTTCTGTTACCTTAAAAAGCATTTGCCTTAAGCCCATCCACCTGTTCCCCTGCACGTCTCTGGCCCAATGAAGTAACTGGTTCTTAATCTGATTAGATATGGAGTGAAAGAAGGTTTGAGGTACTGTGCATTGTACTTTTGTACCCCTGGCAATCGAAACCTTATGAGTTTGAATATTGTTGTGTTTATGAGTGACCACAGAGGAATATGTTGAAATGCCAGAGGTTTCCTATAACACTCGCTTCTTTGGCAAATTCAAAATGAAACATGAAAAATCAGAGTGTTGATTTTATTTTATTTTTTTAACTTGCACATGTTTTGCACAGTCTTAAAGTTCCCTTGCATTTAAGTAGCTTAATCTAATAGCTCATATCAGGGGCTGTATACTGAAACAAACTTTTGCCCCAGTCTAGTCAATTCTGAGTTCCCAAAATATTCACCATCGTACTTTGGATGTTATTTTATCAAAATGTCTAGAAGTGTTCTACATGTGCTCTAGAAGATCATGTACAGTAACTGTTGCCTTAGACCTTCTGTTTTCTTGTTCTGAATAGACATTATCCCCATATAGTGACAATCCCATCTTTCCCAACAATGGCAACGTATGGACAGACTCAGTACAGCACGGGAATCCAGCAGGCTGCTGCATACACTGCCTATCCTCCTCCGGGGCAGCCTTATGGCATACCCTCCTACAGTGAGTACTCTGACGTCATGTTACCTTTGAGGATATTGTCATCCTGCTCCTAGAAAAATATATTTGAAGTCTTAAGCTTTAGTATGAAAGGTCATTTCTGTCTTGGCAATGTTGTCTTCCTAGGCTTAGAGGAAAATCTGACTTGATTAAAAATGTTAGGATTAATTTGAACTATCTATCAGCTCTTGATATCCTGGGTTATGACCTTACAACCTAAGGTAAGGTTGGAGCCAGGAAGTAGTAGGACATGAGACAGCATGAGAAACTCAGGTTCAGTACGATGTGCCACTTAGGAGTAATAGCTGGTGAATGTTCGTATGACTTACTGCCAAGACAAAGTCCCTTGCAGTAAATATGATATTTAGGTAAACTACACTTTGCCTTCCTTGATTGTTCCTGGAGTTTCAATGATACAAGCTACTTTAAGAAAAACTTTTTGTATATTATTATGGAAGAACCAAGGCACAGAGCAGAATAAGGCATGGGTGAAATGATACAGAGTACTTTGGTTTGGGAAGATGGTTCATATTTGAATGGACAGTTGTTAGATGTAGGTGCTAACCTACAGTTTTTGAACCCCAGTCAGCTTTGTTCCCTGCTTTCCTGCACAGCCTTGCCAGCAGCTGTGGTGAGACGGTGCTGGGCAGGAGCAGCTGGGGGATTCAGGCAGGGGACTAATTAAACCAACACTCCTAACAGAGGAATGCCTGGTAAACCAAGTGTTAAGAGCGTCCTCAAGCTCTGCATGGAAATATAGAGTCTTGAGGGAGCTGGGAAGTTCTCTCCACTCCTGAAGACCAAAGAGATACTACTCTTGCCTAGGTACAGCTCTAACAGAAAGCTTTGGGCTCCTTATTCCCGTGATCCTGTGAGTGCTGAGTCCTGCAGCATTAAAATGGCTTCATAGTTCTGTTTCCTCTTGTGCTTTTAAACACCTTTGTTTGCTTGGCAAATACTGTCTCTCTTCCCAAGAAGAAGCTTTTATACAGCCATTGACAAGGCTTTTACTGAAAGGAAATTCAGTGCAATGGTCTGGAAGGCCAGGGAAAAGGGCTTGGCAGAGCCAAAGCTCTATGAGGATGATGAGAGGAATGTTTTGAGACCCTTTCCTGCAGCTACTTGTGTGTTTGCATCAGCTGGCATATTTCCAAAGCAAACTGAACAGTTGTCCTGTTAGAGCAGGTGAAAGTAAAGCCATTTGCTACTGCCTAGAGTCTTTAGGGCATACATGTGTCAGGCCCATATGCTGCATATAAATCCTGTGGATGACCTCTTAGCATCCTTGAGCAGTGATTTCCCTCCCCCAGCCCATATACCCTCTCCAAGATACTCAGCACAGCATATGAAAAACTCCACCTGGCTGACA
This sequence comes from Sagittarius serpentarius, assembly GCA_034782735.1. Taxonomy (NCBI): domain Eukaryota; kingdom Metazoa; phylum Chordata; class Aves; order Accipitriformes; family Sagittariidae; genus Sagittarius; species Sagittarius serpentarius. The sequence goes on from JAVKLA010000010.1 coordinate 21,769,762, forward strand.
ACCAAGAACAATGAAGCAGTATTGTTTTTAGGCACAAAAATAAAACTCGGCCAGTTTCTAGACAAAAAAGAACATTGTGTGGAAATTCATTTGGTGCTAAGTTATTTTGCTGTCTGACAACAACTTTTAGACTTCCAAAAAGGCCCATTCGATGAAGATTAATTGTAGCTGGGGTAGATTGAATGCTCACGTGTGGAGTGCTGATGTAATTGAAAAGCATGGGATGTTATGAAAAGTGGCTTCTTTGCGCACACTTGCAAATACCTTGGCTTCCCCAGCAGTAATGGAGATGGATGCTTGCACCAACACATGTTCATTCACTATCCAGATAAACTTCCTGTGTTTCACAATGCAGCATTGTCATCTCGTTGCTAACTTGTACTCAAATTGCATTGCAGCTATTCTCACCTAAAGCTAAAAGAAGTGATTTTTATTAGAGAAAACATTATCTGGGAGAACTTATTCCCAACCTGAGCAAATGCAGACTTGTTGCTTTTAAGAGTCATTAAGCTAGAAAACAGCGTGTTTGGTGAAAGGCACGTGAATTCAACTTGTCTTTTGGCAAGTTTGCCTGCAAGTGCTAAAAGATGACAACAGACTGGGAAGTGTATAAATCCCAAGACCAGAACATCAACAGGGTCTTTGTTTAGTCCCAGCACTCAGGGTGTGTCCAATGGCCATTTTTTGTTTTGTGTAAATAGGCATGCAAAGGAGGGAAGGATCATGCCCAAAGGGTTCATAACAAGATGCACCTTTCAGCTGTTTATTTTAATAATACAGCTGTACTGTCTCGGCAGCATCTCAGAATAAAATATCAACCCCTTTCACTACCAGCAAAGGTTTCATCTTGCAATGTTTAATTCAGCTACTGCTGTTCCCCCTGTAAATTATCAGTTTAATTGCCTGATTTTAGTAATGAGAAGATTTTTGTGGCTTCAGGGCTTACCTGAACTGTATGTTATATCTAACTGAGTAGGTGATAACCCTCCTGTACGACTTGCCAATAAATATTTTGCTACCAAAGCTGAAAATATAATGCAAGTAAAAGATAACTCTGTTGAGAACAGAAGTCTTGAGGTTATTTCGCTGAAGGTCTTGCTGCTTTGTTAATCATTGCATCTGATAACCATTCAGAAAGCTCATGAGCCAATGAGTTTGTTTAATTCTAAAACAAAACTATTTGTTCAGGAATTGTTTTGAAAACAGTATTATTCATGGTTGTTTACCCATCTTAGCAAAAGTTCATTCAGGTATGGATACAGGATGTAGCTGACTCAAATATTATTTGTGTTGAATTTACTTGACTATTATTTAAGAGACCTGGTTGGGTAATGCAGATAATTAAAAAAAAAAAAGGTGTAGGAAAAAAAGAGTTTATTAGGTTAAAATCCAGCTGAAAAATTGTTAATTCCTAAACTTGCTGTTTTTACACCTTTTATGACAAACACTCACGTTCTGCTCCTGGTTCCTACTAAATGCCCCAAAGGCATTAAAACAGAGGACAGCCTGAGCCATTCCCCAGGACAGAGTGGGTTTCTTAGCTATGGATCCGGCTTCAGTACCCCGACTGCTGGACAAGCGCCGTACACATACCAGATGCATGGTGAGTACAGCTTGATGCCTTGCAGGATGTGCTATGAGAGGTCAGAATCCTGTACCTCCATATTAGAGCAATTATTCCTCTTTTGCAATTACAGTGAAAAGCTTAGGTGTAGTCAATCAGGACAGGGAAGGAGGTAAGTCTTCATAGGTCTGTTTTGCTCATTAAGGCATTAATTTCTGCCTGAGGTACTGGATTTAGCACGAGTATACCCTAGCAAAATTTCACATATGATCAATATAAGTTTTGCCTGTCTGCAGAAACTGTGTTTTCTTTTTTTTATTAATTTTGTGACTGTCTACCTGGGACTGTTGTGATAGTGTGAATTCCTAGATTCTGAGTGGAAGCAAAACAAATGTGGTTTTACACTTCATGCAAACAGTACTGTTAATATTATGCTTCTGCCCTATGCTGCCCTGAACAAACTGCTTTGTGGTTAAACTGTTGTATATTCTGTCTACTAATTTTTTTAAAAAGCTGATACCTTGTTTCTAAAATATTTTTTACTGTTAAGACATAACTGATACCTGCTAAGATACATCTGCCTGTTTTAAATCCCAAAGTACTGTCATTAATTACCTACAGACTGCTGAGGTAAGGATTACTGAGCTAGGATTTAGTAAGTTTATAGAAGAACTGTTTTATTGTTGTCAGAATAATGATTGATTATAAAATAATCAATTGGATTCCCTTAAGGCTTCAAAGACAGTACCTTGTGCTTGTAGCTTTATAACACTTTATTTTGTTGTTTATTTTGTTGTCAACTGAATGTTGACTTGCCAACTCCAAGAAAGTTATGGAAGTGTTTAAATCTGAATTGCTAAGAAGTGTAAATTAAATGGTAGCATTTCATTTGTGATTCCCTTTAGCCAGTTTCTAGCATGGCATTTGATTTCTTTGAGCGTTACGGTGCTGTTGGTCAGAAACCTGAACTGCATATGGCAGGTTTTCATTATTTGGCTGGTATTCCATGTGCTTTTTCCTCTGGTGTGTACTGTTCCTGATCTTTGTGAATTATGTTGATTTGTATTTATTTATTTATTTTCCTGGGATTTGCTGGGTCATTAAGTATGAATTGGAGGAGGAGTACTGAAATTTGGTTGTACTCTGTGTAATCTGAATTTAAAAACACCTGTCCACGCAATCCTACAAAGAATGACGATAAATTCTAACAAAACAGTATCAGATGAGAGGAACCATAACACCACCATTTCAGCTTTATCAATCGTTTTACATACAAGAAGAGTAATGAGTATATTCTGAGAAATAGATTATGTCCTTAAAATGTCACTCCATCTCTGAGCCTGTACCTTGAGTCCCCTGGGAGTACAGTTTCATTCCTCACCTGTAGGCCTCATATTCTGAGTTCACTTTGGTGTTTGTATTGAACTTGACTAGTAAAAAGTAAAGATTAGATTTTGTCTTCTGCTAAAGCTCAGCACACACCTGCATTTGAAAGTGCCTTACATTAAGCATGAATTGCCATGAACTGAGCCAAGCATTAAAAAAACATTTCCAAGAGATCAAAATGCAAATATTCTTGCTGTTTCTTAGCAAATACCGTCATTACTGTCAAAGATGTGACAGTAGCACAAATGAACATACCTCAAGTAGTTTAAAATTGCACAATTTAGATGCTGGTGAATGGGAAGAGTCAGGAGGCCCATCAGCCACACAGGCTAAACATGCTGCACCCTTTCCTGCTGTGGCTATATATATCCGGACTCACTAGTTTAAAAGCAGCTCAGGTACAACTGCAGCAGCTCTCCCAGCAGCAGTGCTAGTCCATCTGTACCACAGGCGCATGAGTTCTCCGAGAGGCTGTTTCACTGGAGGAAAAAAGTCACTCCAAGGGGAGTGACTTTGCTGGAGGGAAGACGAATGTACGTGAGGCTAAAGCTCTACCTTGGCTTTGTCCACCCCTCAGAGGTTTTCCGGGGGTTGGAAAATCAAAGGAATTGCATGGCTTTTCAAAGTTTTTGTAGAAGCCATGGATGGGGAGAGAGATCAAGTCTCTCACTTTGCTTTTTGATAGTGTTAGGGGTCTTTTTTTAAAACCTCTAGGCAAAATGCCCTTTTGTGTCATTACAGTTAGCTATCCCCCTTGCAAAGCTGTCTCTGTAAATTCTTTCAGCTCTGCTCAACCCTGAATGTGAAAGGTGGACAAACACATCCACTTTGATTTTAAGTCTGAGAGCAAATAAAATCCTAAATAGTTAGGACAACTGGGAAACAAGGTAAAATCCATTTTATTCTAGAAGTTATCTAAGAAAGCTGAAGACTGAGAGGTGACCCTCTGCTGAGACTTCATGTGCTACTTTTGTCAGAGCACGTATCTCTAACACTAAGGTGGTTTTTGTGGCTTGAATGCCTCATGGGATATGCTGGAGACACCTGGGTCAAATGTGACACAAAAAAAACCCAAAACCCCATAGCCTATGGTGGGGTTTTTTGTCACCTTGAGTCCTGCAAGTGTCACTTGTCTTACTCCTAACAGGAGTTCAGTTTTTGGTTTCTGTTTTGCTCCTTGAACATACCAATCTTGTCTTGAGATTGTGTTATACTGTCAGCAGACTAAGTCCTCTTTTTTAGTAAAACTGTGGTTTGCAGTTACCAGCAGTTGTAGGTACTGGAGCATCACAGCTTTGTCAATAGGCTGAAGTGCCAGGTCTGTGCTCTCCTGGAGCAATAGCAGCCATGCTGCCTCCTGACTAACTGCTATATGGTTAGATACTGACGTCCGTAACACCATTACTGACAAATTACTGGCTTTTTCTTTTGCTGCCTTGGAAGATCGGTGTATTCCTGTCTAGGTTTCTGTTGTTTTTTATTTCCCCAGATCACAGTTTCCACACGTGCTTTGTGTTAGCTTAGAAGAATCTGAGCTGTTTGAGAAGGCAAACTCTTGACTTACTTGGGACTGGAGTTTTTAAGATGGCCCCTCTGTTCAATCAGGAGGTTTAGACAAGCAAATTTTGTGCATCAGCACTTGAAAATGTTACATGTGCAAACAATAGTGGCACAACCATGTGTTGTACCAAAACAGGCTGGGAGGAACTTCATGCGTATGTGTATGAGCATGAATGTGCCCAAAGTGCTTTCAGGTGATGTTCCCTAGGGCAATGCTATGGTATTAGGTAAAATCACTTCTCAGATTTTTATGCCAGGAAGATCATTTCAGCTGGCTCACTAAGCCTTTAATGCATAAGAAAAGGGAGGAAAAGTTTCTGCAAGTGACAGGTGCTTACTCCAAGGAAAGGGAGCAGGAGTAAATGTGTCTTCCTGTTGTAAACAAGTATTTCTACCCTTTTTCTCCTTGGTCCTGAGAGCAACAGTCTGAAGCTCCCTGACCATATGGTTTATTTACCTTGTTGAGTGCTAGTGAAAGGTTTGACTGAGAAGCCAGGAGCCTTCCTGTGCTGAGTGCTACTGAGGAATGTGTGCTTCGTGCTTTCCCACGCCACAGCACTTGGGGGTGGGGAAGTGATTGCTCTGTCTCCCTAATGCGAGCAAGGGAACTCTTTGTGCCACCCAGCTCCAGGACCGTTGAGACTTTTGCCAAGTATGCATCAGTCCTTTTGGTCACCCTATTGCTGACCCAGCAAGGGACTCTGGGTGATGGGCTAAACCAGCTGAAAAGGACAAATTTTTATTTAAATATTTTTATAAAATCAAATTTCAGGGGCACTTTTAAGAGTCAAGCTCTTAGCCCCCACTTCAAGGACAAAATGTTTATTGCACCATGCTGAAAGAGAGATCTTGACAATGGTGACGTGCAAGGGATCAGCAAGGAAAGGTATCTCCAGGAGTGTGTGCTGCTCAGTTTTGTATTTTAATGTGTGAGGAAAGAATTATTTCTTAAGCTAATCTCTGCAAGTATTGTAAGATGGTAGTAGCTCAACTACATAAGTGAAATAACTTTGGTATTGTTTGCCTCCATTGAGAACCAGCTCCCAGAGCAACGTAGTGAAGTCATCTGCAGGAGGGCGTGGGTGGACAGACTGTGAATCTTGAGTGGACTGTGCTGCCTATGTGATTCCTCTCCTCACTGTCCTTTCATTTATGAGTTACATGGTCCAGTCAGCAAATAGCCACCCATTGTGGGTGTGTTATGACAATCACCAAGGAATAAATGACCTAAGTGACAAATACTTTGTCTCACAGGGCTCTAGGACTAATGTTCTCCTTCAGTAAGTGCCAACTTAGATGGTGCTGGTTTGTTTCCTCTCGTGTTTCTTTGCTACCAGCACTAACTCTGGCTGGGGTACACATGTCAGGTTGCAGCCTTGCCTCCCTGACGGCTGTTGTCAGTAACATGGTACTTTTGAAGCCAAATTCTGCTCTCTCTTAAGTCTGATACTTTTCATTACAAACATAGATGATGCAGGTGTTAATGGGGTAGCATTCAGCTTTTCGTCTTTAACTCCAGTTATCAACTGTATCCTGGTTCTTGAGCAAGAACAGAATCCACTAAAAAGCAAGAATGAGGATAGAACATTCTTTTGGTCAGTAAGTGTTAAAAAAGAACCCAAACTGTTTTATAGCCAGCCGGAAGGGGAAGTCTATTTTCATGCTTCCCTAGCATGAAAATAAATTAAATGTGCGAGGGTTTATAAGCCAAATAGCTAATGCAATATATCACACACATATATAAATATAAAAGATGAGATTGGCAAGTTCCATAGCTCGTAAAAATTACATGAAACTATATCACAAAGGTACTATAGATTGAAATAATTATTTTAATTGCCATGTAACAATGGATATAATAGTATATTGTCAGACTTTGAGTAACATTCAAATAGACTGAAATCTGGTATTTACTTATTTACTCTGAAGGAGTGACTTTTTCTCTTTTTTTTTTTTTTTTTAAAACCAGAGCTGTATACAGTGTTGTTTCATGTTATTACTGTATTTACAAAATTAATTTGTTTCATAAGGAAGCGAAGATATTTGAAATATGCATGTGGCCAGTCTGGGGTTGCCACTCATTTTTAGAGTCATTAATCGGAAGAGGAGGTAACAGCTTGCATTAGATTTTTGTCTTTAAAGTGATAAATTTGTAATGCTGTTAAATGAATGTTGCTTCAAGGTCTATGCCATTTCTTAATCAATCCTCATGTAAGTGTACAATTACAGCACTAAATCCCCAAACAACACCCTAGGCTAGATATTAGAAGTATATTGTGCTTTTTGCACACATTTTCTAAGTTTACATTTTCTGACAATTTAGCAGTTCAGTGATTTGTTCAGACTTTTGGTAAAATTATTATTTAGTGATAGAAATTGGACATAAGACACGCAGATTATATTCAACTTCTGCCCCAAAGAGCTTACCGTCTTAACTGGCAATTGAGGAAACTGCTTGTTGTTGCTGAGGGTGAGGGAGAAATCTTTGGAATATAAGAAACTTACCATTTAATGAGCTATGTAAAATACAAAGAGAAAACTGTGCCAGCACATTAGCTAACAGAGAAAATCATCAGCTATGCAGAGAGAGCAATAGCCAGCTTATAGAGCATTTCCTGTGGCTGCACGAGCATGTGTTACCCCTTTATTGCACATCAGGCCATCTCTTCTCAGCTTGTCATTAATTCCTAGACAATGCCTTTCTCTTCAGTTATTATTGCTAAAGTGACAGCTGGTATGAAACTATGAAATTGCACAACAGTTAAAACTGTGGCCAAAGACCACTGGGGATACTGTCGTTGGGCAGGAAAAGATTTGACCACTACTTTTTTTTTAATATCCAAATCTATCTACCCACAAAATACTTTTTACATTACAAAGGAAAATTCAGTTATGTAACTGGGATAACTTTCCTTTGCCAAGGAATCGCAAAGCAGTATTGGGTTCGGTACAGATAAATTTGGGGCCAAAGGACCTACGCAGTGAAATTCTTTGCTACTGCTGAGCATTTGTTTTCTTTGTAGAGTCCATTCTGATCAGCTGTCAAATAATGAATGATTAGAAAGCAGCATTTCTTTTGTGCAATGCTGATTTCAAATGGACTAATTATATGTGTTGCTTATGTTTGTGGAATGAATTGCTTATGAATTGTTTTTCTGGCCTGAGACCAAGTAAAATCTGAGTATTTAATCAATTGAAATTTTTCTTATGCTGGAAACATTTTGGCTCTTGTTAATATCTGGATAATCTAGACAGAATTTTTTCCAAGAGCTGCCTGAATTTCTTGCAATTGTGTGCCAGTTTGTGTGTTACATATTTAATATGAGGCCATAAATATCTATTTGGCATGAACAGTTAGCTCTACGTGCATGAATTTTGCAAAGGAAGTGGCATGTTTAATTTTAAGCTTGATTCTTTAAGTACTTAGTGATGAAATGTGTGAGGGAAATTTCAATCTACACTCAAGAAATGTGGATCACAGTTCGGCATACAGACAGTGAATCCATCTGAAGTCTCAGAAAATAAAGGAGAGTGAGAGCATGTTCTCAGCAAACTGTCACTCAGATGCCTTAGATTCATAAAATTAAAACCTCAGTAGAAAATGCGTAGTCTCTCAAAAGCTTCTCCTTCACAGCTGGTTTGCATTAGTTGCAGTCTAAAACTGTGGCAGTAAAGCTGTGATCTGCCCCATGGTGAGTTCAGCAGGGAGAGGCCTCTCTTCAGGAGGGGTCAGACCTCACTTTTTACAGCGTAAATACAAGGTTCTTCAGAATAACAGAACAGTGTCCCTTTCAGAGATTTTTAAACACCAGGGGCTGACTGCACTACATTTACTTTTTTTTAAAATGAGCTATTTTAAAAATGAGCTATCTTGCAGGAGAGGGAAGTTGAGGGGAGAGGCAAAGGTGTTGACAGTGATGCAGTGTAAGCTGCAAGGATCTGTGCTGCTGCTACCAAGGAGAAAGCCCTGCTCTAACTTTTCCTATTTACTGCTTTTTTTGAGGTTCCACTCAGAACTCATTCCTTGGTCATTATTAATCAAGGAGGGACTTGGGAAGAGGATATGCTATTGGAACAAGCAGGCACGAGTGTGGATGGGGAGCAAATGAGTGTTTGTAAAAGAGAAATGGGCTGACAAATCACCTGTGACTTCTGCTCTGTCCAGTCTCATCAGGGCTTTATTGGCAGTATCTTTGTCCCTGAGGAACACCAGGGTTTGTGGTAAGGCTTAAAGCTTGTGTGGGGACACAGGTTCTCATGACTGAATAGCTCCCGTGGAAGCTTAGAAGTAATAACAAAATTATATTAACTGTAGAGATGATGGTGGTACAGCCAAACCCAGGAGTCTTCTCTGAGACAGAGCATTTACTTCAGAGGTATCTTTCGTCTGCTGCCTGCAGAGGTGCTCAAGAGGAGGTTTCACCAAAGGGATGTGTGGAGAGCTCTGCCCACACCTAGCTCCCTGCTGTGAAGATCTGGCTTGCACTTCATGAGGCTTCATTCTTCTAGCTTGCTTCCTCTGTTTCAGAGTGTCTGTCCAAATCTCTGCTTAAGTACTACAGGTAGTTTTAGAAGGGTATGTTTGAGTGTGAGACAAGTCATTGGATCATTGCAGGAAGTGTTGGATAAAATTCTGTGGTTGTCCTGTACAAAAGATCAGGCTCGATATCCATAAAGTCTAGCTGGCCGTCTGGGTGCTCACACTGAAACAAAATGTATGAGTGTTGCCCAGTGGTGGTGGTGATGCTGTTTGTACATCATCGCTGCAACTATGAGCCTATGAGCCTTGCTCGTGGATTAGGGTCAATAAGGAGTTAGGAAGAGTATAAAGGAAGCATAATAATACTAATCTGTGTTAGAAGCAGTAACTTGAGCATCTTGGCCTCCTACCCAGTGTCAGAAGTTTTAGAGGAATTGTGGAAAATAAGTATTTTGAAACATTAGTTTTGCAAATACTTAGGAGGAACTCTTTCCTCACTGTGAAGAGCAGTGCAGGAGGAAGCTTGAGTTTTTTTTGATGTCTGTCATGAGGCTTGCAGAGGATGGCATCAAGGAGATGGAAGCAGGCATGACAGTCATGAATGAGAGAGAAGCAATAAGGTAGGGGGACAATAGTGAAGGGACTCAATAAAGAAAATACAGTTTGTGTGTGGTATGATGAGGAAGTGGGATCCAACAGAGAAGAAAGGAATGACATTTCCCTAACCTGCTGCTTGACTATCTTGGGAGCGTTTGTGGAGGTCAGATAGAGTACTCAAAACATGGGTTAAAGAGCAAAATCAGCATAGAAAACAGTCACAGAGATGTGTGGATGTCAGAGGCTCCTGTTTGTGGATTTTATTTTCATCACTTCTGTAGGATGCAAAACAAAAACAAAAAAACCCATAGGATGGTAACAGCTTGGGAAATTACTAACTTGGCCTTGATTATTCAGCTTATAGTGCAGTTGGCATAGAATATGCTAAAATGTTATAGAAGCTTCACTGAATAATTGATTCGGTAGACCTAATAATGTTTTCTTGAAAATATCTAGAAGGCAATAGAAGAGCTAGTATAAAATTACATGCAGAAATCTATATCAAGAAACATCATACCTGCATAGTCAAGCACTTTAAAGTTAGGAAACATCACGTTCATGATGCTGGTGCAGTATTAGTACTGTTTTCTGTTGTATCGTGTTTCCAGGCACTGTGTTAGGTAATGCTCTCATGGAAAAAATAGAATGCAGCCATACGATCAAGGACTGTGATGATGTTTGTGGACAAATAAGGTCTGACCCTGCTTCACTTAGCACAGGCTGAGCAACTCAGGAGTTTCTTAACTGCTGTGCTGGCATTGGGTAACAGTTTTGCATGGGCTTTGTTATATGTAATTTAGATGCACTTTCTATTTATATTGGCAGCGTTTAAACACTGAGACTTCTGCACTACAATACTGTGACCTCTAGAGCTATGAGAATACCTGCACTGTCTGAAGAAAAGTCCATTGACAGTTATTAAAGACAAAAAGAGGAGGATATAAATTTGGCTTAGAAAGTCTGTAACTGGCAGATTAATTGAAGTTGACAAGGCAATACCAGGGCAGAGATCACTCTGCTTTTGTCATGTTTCGTACAGTTTTCTCTGAGCATCCACTGTTGGTCACTGTTGTGGTTTTTTTCCTGGAGGCAATGCTGTACTGAAGCAGTGCATAGAGGGGCTGGAAGAGCCTTGGGGCAAATGCCTGGCTCTGGAGTGCTCAGTTGAGAGTTACCATGATCCTAAGTAATGGGTCAAAGGGTGGAGACACGCTGCTCAGCTCACTCTTTTCTTTTCCACCTTGCTCAAGGGGAAAGGAATTGCTAAATGTGTGGCTATGCTCACAGGCCAGATTTTTATCCCCAATTGCATAACAGCAGATGTTACAGGGCTAGTTAGATTTTAATGCTGACCTGGGGACTGGAATCTCATAGCCACTAAACAGCACAGGAGGTGGCAAATCCAGCTTTCTTTTATTGTATCTTGTTATCTGTCAGTGGAGGATTGTGTCCAGGATGAAACTGCAGCTGGAGGAATCTTTAATCTTTGGTGTCCATGGAGTCACCCAAATAAAGTCAGTTTTGCTGGTCATTTTTTCAACAAGGGATTGCACAGAAACAGTCTACATTGGTGTTGTAAGGATGTTCACTCTTTAACCCAAAACATTTCCATGTGATTTGTTTTTGAAGACAATCCAGTGTGATTTCCCTCTGTAGCTGCAGCATCATTTGATAGGAGTGGTTAAAAGGAACACTTTCTCAAAATACAGTAATATTTAATTGCTTTCCCATGGTTCAAATCCTGAGAGTAAATATAAACCATCCCAGCACTTTCAACACCATTGTTGAGCTGGATTGAGCTATACAGGTGACCAGGCTCAAAAGGATAGTAAAAGCCAGGCCCTTAAAACTGCTCTGGTCATCACTTATTAAAGCTCTTTGAGGCTCTGTGGGTTGAGTACTCCCAGAAGCAGGCAGCAGGGGAAGAGCTTTGACTCAGAAAAACTGTACCGTGAAATGTGTTTTGTATCACCATTCAGAGTGCCCTCAAACACCTGGTCAGGCTAGCCGGACTGAATGGGATTGTAGTGGGAGACAAATGGACATATTTTAAATGGGTAGCATATCTGAGAGTATTATCTGCAGGAGGTGTTCATATGCTTCTGGGAGCAGTGTCCTTTAATAGATACTGCTGATGTCAAGTGCTATAACACTGTAGAATCATGCTTTTCATCTGTGTTAATATAGTGCGCTCTTCCCTATGCTGTCTGAGCCCTTCCAGACAGAAATACAAGACTGTTTTTGGGGAAGGGTTCATTATGCCTGATGGCAAACAGTTGAGCAATATGCTGCAAAGTACATATGGGTTGAGTTTTTCTTCTCCTTTAACAGGTCAGATAGTCTTGAAATACCTCCACAGCTGACAGCCATGCAACATTTTATGAGTTTTCTTGCCCAATAAATGCAGGCAGATGTTGTAGGATTTGGAATCTTACAAGGCACTGGAGTATAGCTGGTGGGAGGTAATTTTGATGAGTGCTTAACCTCTCACTAAAAAAGTAGCAGCTTGGAGAAGGCAATATTTACTGCAGGAAACATTAGCTTGTCAGAGAGCTAAAGCACTGCAAAGAACCTTTCTGAATGACCATGCAAGTCTTCAGCCAGATGTTCTTCATAGCATAGAGTAATGCACACTCTGCTGGGAGTTAGACTAAGGCCTTTCCTTGCATCACTGACAGTCGACATTGTTTCCTGTAGGAAAACAGCTTGCTGATGTAAGAATACACAAGCCATTATATGCAAGCTTGTAAAATACCATGCAATTCGGTTGAACCCTGTAGGCATTTATTTTATTAGTGCTATGTGATCAAATAATCCTTTGAGAGAACTCTCCCAGGAACCACTGTGCAATTCATCTACAGGTTAGAGGAAACACTTGGATCTAAGCTTTGTTGTTCTATTTCATGCATATTCATAAGTGCCCATGGTAGCCACCCTCTGAACACACTCATCTCAGTCCAGTGTTCCATCTTTTGAGTGTTCATGGGCTCTCAATTGCTGCTGGCTACCCAGAGAGCTGTGATAAGTGCCCTGCTGTCCACCTGTATTGAACCTGGCTGTCTTCTCCTCTGGTTGTTGAGTATTTCATTGAATACTGGAAGGGCAAACCATCTGTTCTTCTAAATGTAGCAGCCTGTTCTCTTTTTAGCAGTACAGGAGACTTGGAGAAAACTTCCCTGATGTCAGGGCCCCTGTGACCTGTGAAATGCAAGGACACAAACCTGATTTTCAAAGTTTGCTGTGGTATTGATCTGACTATAACACAGGCCCATCCTGTCTCTATAATCACAACTCCCTAAGACACCAATATTCCTATGTCATACTGTGCATTCCTAAACTGAAAGAAAAGGGGTTTTAGCAATGCGAGAGCTTAGTTCTGAAGATATTGAAAATAATCATGAATATTCCCTTATTTTCTTCACTTACTCTTACCTGGAAAGGAGGGGAAGAAATGCAGCCTGTTACTGCTGTCACTGAAAGACAGAAAGGGAGAAACTTTAGAGGAGGGAGAAGCTGGCATGAAGGTTTTTGCAGGAGTACAGTCCAGATCACACACCAGTGTAATTATCATCGACCATGGCATAGATTTTAAAATACTTGAATTAAAAAGGGAATGTGGGGAAAACAGCAAATTAAATCCATCTGTATGAGAACAAGAATACACCATCAATCAGCTGACAGAGAGTTTCTCTGTACATGTTGCCCTTGGACGCTCATACAGAGAAGGGCCACATCTACTTATCAAGGAAAAGTCATGGCACTGAATAAGTACAGAATGTGCATGCCTTTTATGCGGTGTCTTTTCATGCAAGTGTGTTTGTGATGTACATACTTTACAGGAACATTTACAGTACCATACATCTGAAGAGCTGTTCTACTCTAGAGTCCAGATTGTTTTATTACCAGCTAAATGTTCTTTAAGCTACCTGTGAATGAGGGCATTGTGACATTTAGCAACTGGTTTGATTGAACACAGATGTGAGCTGTATTCCATATGGAGAAGATCCAAAGGGAGAGATCCTAGGCTTGTTTCTGATTTGCAAGTATGAGTTTGAATGCAATTACTTGACATTGAGCTACCAAGATAGATGGAAACAAATGGCTTGCTCACACATGTGCAGCATTGCAAATGTAAAATCAGCTGCAGTTTGAGACAGTGCACTGTCTTCACAGGTCAGGAAGAAAAGCCAGTATGTGTAAAAGCAGAAGTCCTGTGGAAATGGGCAGTGTCCACACAGAAATGGGAAGGGACCATGCATTCGTGTACATTGCTTACCAAGAGGCTTTCTAGGTGTGCCCCGTTCCACATAAGCACTGCTTTCTAATGTCATTCCAGTCTATCTGTGAATATTACAAGAAGTGCTATTACCTGGGAAAGCGTTTGAAAAAAATGGTTACATGGGGAATAGGGCTAAATTGATAATGCCAGTATGCAAGTCTGTTGATAATTTTCCAGCATTTCTTGAGCATAAAATTTACTGATACAAAATTGAAATTGCACATGGCAGAATTAATTTTATTACAGAAATGTTTATTTCTTATCAACAACTTAGGGAGGAAAAGCAAATATTTGGGGTCAGTTCCGATATGTGTTCTGAGCTGCTGAATTCTACAAGGCTGCTCATGGAAACTGTAACTAGCAGGCCTCATTCTCTGCTCATGAAGAGAGAGGGTTTATCCTTGTCTTCATTGCCTGTGATGCTTGGTTTTTTTCCTTCCATTTGAACTGATTGTGTGTCATTGAAAACATAGTCTCTCCAGTCTAGCCTGTAAAGTGGAGCAGGGACTGAGCTATAGTAGTCCCCATGAGACAGCTCTAGTGCCCAAGACAGAGGTTGTTGTTGAAATATTTCTGAACCTGAATCTTTTCTGTGCAGATAATTGATTATTTTTTTTTTTCCTCCCAGCTTTTCATCCTTTGTTCAGCTGGGAAGAAAATCCCAAGTTTTTACTAGCTTTGGTTGTTTGGTTGTCTCAAGTGTCCTTATCTGTAACTATGCTGCTATAACAATACTGAGCTGCCAAGATATACTGAGTTTAGCAGCTCTCAAGGCATACCCTGGGGGGGTTGCATTCTCAAATGCGATGCTGTAGGGGCAGAAAAAGAGAGTTGTGTTTGATCTCAATTTAGACAAACTATGCTCAAATGATACTCCTACTTGGTTAGGATACAATGACAGGGGCCAGAATAAGTGAAAAACCTGAGTTGTCAAAATCTGTTCTGAGGCCTGCCGAACTTCAGCTTATAGAAAATACTAGTCTTAAGCACTTTCACAAGTATTTAAATATGCAGGTAAAAAATAAGGAAGTTTAGTTTCTGTCTCTGCACCACAGTCCTTCCTTTTGAAAATCCTCTGGGCAGAGCGAGCCAGACTGTAGCAGCCTGTAGGGCTGAGCTTGGACCTGGGGTAGCTCAGCTAAAATGGCAATAATATATTCTATAAACCAACAGTGTGAAATTCACCGCATAGGGTCTAGTCGCAATGTACTGTGGGAAGCTACGGAGCATGACTTGTTCCCCATCCTCTCACACCTAACGTTTCTACCCTCTTCTCCCTGCTTACATACCTACCCTGTGTGTGCATGGACACACTTGCTTTGCACAGCTGGTAGAAAGTTCAGAATGTTAATTCCAATTGTGCAGATCTCTCCTTGTTTTTATAATTCTCTCTGATTGTTTGGAAACCAGGAAGCTATGGTATCATGTACAGGTAGCACAGCAATAAACATGTTCTCATCACAATTTACACATAAAGCGTGAGTCCCTCGAGGTAAGTCATCCCCCTCTTGACAGCTTTAATAAAGGATGATGGATTGTTTCTAAATGACAGTTTAGGAAGATAAAAAATTCCCCCCTGTATTGTTTTGAGCTCTGGTGTACAAGAGCTGTTTTGTGTTCTGTGAAGGTTGTTTTTGCCTGTAAGCACTGGGGCTCTATTACTCCCCTTCACCGTGGTGAGAAATGCTTAGTTACCACAGGAATATATTCATCCTGCTACATACTTTTTGAAAAACTCTGCAGAAAAGCAAAGCCTAGCATGGGCAGGAGGTGGGGAAATGCCAACAGCTGAATGCATTGCTGTCTTCGGGACGCTGCTCTGGGCAGTTTCCCCATATGGGTTGTAGGGAGGAGGAGGGATTGGATACTGGTCCACCCAGAGTTGCCTCCGAGAGCTGAATGGCAGGAGGAGGCATCACCTGAACCCACCTGTGCTGGCTAAGCTCCCCAGCCAGCATATGCAGGGGGCTTGGGGAGACTCAGGCCTCCAGGTACCTGGCAGTAACCTGCACCCTCTCTTTCCCCTCTCTGCCCTTTTCTTTTTAAACACTACATGTGGCAGCAAATTAGTTATGGACGGCAGAGTCCTCCCTCTTGTTTCTTTTTGGCTTGAGATTTACTTCTCAGTGCATGTGCTTTGTAGCTGCACTTGGCAGAGTGGAGTTTGTTCAGCTGTCCATTCCCGAGCTAATCTGGTGTCTTAAAATAAAAACAAGCAAGTGGATCTTTGGAGAAAGGTTGCCACATTAAGACATGCAGAGAGTCATATGGTTAAGACAGCACTGCTCAAAGTCATTCACATGGTAAGAAACTAGATAAGAAAAAAAGGCTGACTGCCTGATCAGGGCTCAGCCTGATGGTACATCAGTGTGACAAAGTGAAGCCCAGACAGGAGCCCACTGGGGCCATGCAGCACCAAAATCATACCTCTTTAACTGTGGAAGTAGTAGGTCTGAGTGCTTTTTGGAGCCCATCGCCTTCCATTAGGGTGGAATATGGCATAGTCCAGCTTTTGCATTCTCTATATGAACAGCCAGCCCTTGGAGCAAGCGCTGTTGCAAAACACTGGAAGAAGGCTTTTGGTATAGATTCTCATCAAACTGCACAAACTCAAGAGAAAGTTCTCCACCCATGTGAAATGGAAAACGTTGAAATAGAAAACAGCGTAGACTGGAGTTAAATCAAGGCTAGAACTTGCCAGGGATGCAGGCTCCAGGGGACGGGAAGCTTGCAGCTCTCCTACCACTTCCCTGATGGAAGGCAAAGGAGGACTGTTCTGTAGATCTTTTCTGAAACTTTACTTCTGCACCCATAATATTTTTGTGGTAATGCTTCCTCCAGCTAAGGCGGCCTGGCTGGCCATCAGCTGCTTCATTTGGGACAGAAGCATGTAAAACTCACCTGTCCATCCTTTCTCTTCCTAATACCCCAGGATGAAGCAATGTTTTTGCTCCCTACTGTCCCAGAAATCTCAGCAATCTTGTTCTTATGTTTGGGATGTCAACAACAGGGAACAAATTTTCAAAGTCTTCTAAAAATTCCCAAGTACCTGGTCCATAAGGACAGATTCCAGGACATACATGAAAGAGTATGCGTGTGGTTGTATTTGTAATCTGAGGGGTTTTCCTACATGAGAAGATGATAAAAGATACTCTTCCATTGTTGATTGGAAAAAGAAGTAACTGAATTTTGTATTTGGGCTGAATCCTTGTTTTCCAGCTTTGTTTCTCAGCTCCATAAGTGTGTGTTTTAGTGTATGTAATGGTTGTCTTTTGAATGCCTTTCAGTAAGCAGACCTCAGTAATAGCCCTAAGTCTTTACAGCCTATATTTGTCAAGATTTGTGATACGCTTTTTCCTAGTGAGACAGTACTTTACTTCCTGTTGGAAATTATTCATATTAATATATCCTGTTACTTTGATTGCTTGGTGTGTTTTATAACCCTGATATTTTTTCCTTTAGGCACAACAGGGATTTACCAGGGAGCCAACGGCCTGACAAATTCTGCAGGATTCAGTGCTGTGCATCAGGTATGGTTCAGCATTTATTATTGGCAACACTTTTGTTAACTTTGAAGACTTGGAAAATTGGTGTATCAGAGAGATTATTCTCATGTTTACATATATTTAAGGAAGATACTGCCACGTGTTTTGCTGAACACCATTCTGCTCTAATCCTGTGGCCTGTCTGGCTGGACTTCTAGGTCTCTTGATTAATTTTAAGATGTATGTATCGATACATATGCTTGCACAGAGTCAAGTCCTTACAGGAGGAGGATGCCCTGGCAGTCTCTGCCATGCTGCTGTAGCAGTGCCAAGAGTTTCATCATTCCTCTGCCATCTTACAACTTTCAGATATGTTTTCCATCCTCTGCAGAGACTTCTGCTTCTAGGATCCTGTCATCTGCTGTCTTGGCACTGTGTAATAGATACGAACAATTTGAAAGAGGCGTTGGCAGGCCCTGATGAATATTGAACCATATGAGCTGTCTGTGTGCTTCCTTCTTTGAGAATACACCTGTCTGTGGGCTTCATGGTTCAGATACCTTGATAAATGTGTGTGTATAAATAAGCAGCATGCATATATACACAAGACAGATGTTTTTCAGTAGCAAATGGTTTTTCTTGCTTGGACCAAACAAATGAGTAGAGTGTCCCAGAAGATGTGTTTTTGTTGGCCAGCAATTTCAATTCCTTGTTTGTAAGGTGATCACTGACTTGTATTTTTAATTCCAACAATGGGCAATTCTTTATTACTTCAATTTCAGCTAAAAACAACAGCATTTGCTGACAGAAGTGCATTTGATTGAAGTATGGAGGTTACCTAGAAAGGAGAAAAATAATTGGGCTGTTTTCATTATTTTGTGATATTCTTTAAGAGAGAACAGTGAAATTATCTAATTTCTTTTTCAGTTTAATTGTTATTATGACAACTTGAAACTTTGTTCTTCAGAGCTCCCTGGTGACTGAAAGTTAATGAAATAGCTATCTCACAAAGACATAAGCTGTTAAGGAGGAAAGTGCTTTTAGTCTTTCTAAAGACTATTTATTATTTAATTCTATTTAATACTAGAGACTAATTAGCATTTCTGAGGAAATAAAAACCTTTTGCTGAAAGACAATCCCCAGAGCATGAATACAGTTCTCTATTTGAAAAAGCAAATAGGTGGACAAGAGCAGGAGTTGCAATTAAAATGAAAATAAACAAACTAAACCTTTTATGTCTTAGTTGTCCAGAGAGAAGTTTTCTAATATATTCCAGTGTCCTGCTTCTCACAAAAAAAAACCCAACATATGAGGATAATTGTATGAAGTTTGTTTGGGAGCCTTAAAATCAAGACCAAGGATTTTGTGATACCTCAGCTCCCCAAGGTCACTTGCATCTTGTATTTTTAATTCATTTTTCTGTATGTAGGGAAGATCACTCAGGCATTTAGTTATTGCTGAGACAGTTGGAGAATCTCAACTGTGAACATTTCTGCAAACAATTGCTACTTTTTTTGTCTTCATTTTTGTAACCTATGAACAGCTGATCAGAAAATGTTGCTGATCATGGGAAAATGCAGCCTGTTTTGCTTCCTCCCTCACCCAATTATTCATTCTGTTCTTCTAATTTCTTAGGTATTTTGTTGTTTACAGAGACTATGTGTTCAGTCACAGCCCTTTTCAAAAAGCTGCCCTACTTCACTCCTCTGTACAGTTGTTGAACTCTGTAATACGAAATGTGTTAGCGCTGGTGACTAAAATCCTATAGAAAAAGCAGAAGTTGCCTGATTTCTGACCTCTTGTTGATTAGTTGATCGTAATAAAATAGGAGTATATTTGGGAGAAGCAGAAATGTAATTTCGTAAGTGAATGAAACATGGTTCTTTAGTGAAATATTCCTGAACCATGACTTGCTGCATGCGTAGATAACACTGCCGCTGTGGTGTCTTACCCATTTGTAAGATAAAATCAGATACACAGAAGTTAGATGTTTCTTTTTTCCTCAAAGGAATATTCATCATATCCAAGCTTTCCTCAAAGCCAGTACTCACAGTATTACAGCTCCTCCTACAACTCTCCATACGTATCTGCAAACAGCATCAGCCCCTCAGCCATCCCAGCCTCCACTTACTCTCTGCAGGAGTCTTCTCACAATATCACGAGTCAGAGCACAGAATCGCTGTCTGGTAGGTGCATTTCTACTGTTTTCAGTATGGCAGTCTCAGCCACCTGTCGACATAAACACTATAACCTTGTTGGAATTTTTAAAAATACATATATTTACATGGATAAATCAGATTTCCTAGTGCTTAACAGCTTTGCTTACATGGTGCAACACAGGGTTTTGGGAAGAGATTAGAACATCCAAGCTCTCTAAAACTATCCCGTGTCATTTTCATGAGTATGCGAGGTTTGACCTCCTCTAAAGGTAGTACAGAAAGATAAAACAATTACATACAAACCCCGGATTGGTACTGAAGGCTAATGTGAGTAGCAGTGAGTTCAAAACAGCCATGCTCTGAAAAAGCGCAGAGTTCCCTAATTGTCTGATGACTTTTTAGCCCATGGTTTATATTCACCTCTTACAACAACATGTCATATATGCATTCATAAATAAGTACATCAAGAGAAAGTCCCTCTTTAAAAAAATCAGCACAAACTGTCTAAGTTAAAAGTTCAAGATGAATTGCACGCAAAAAGGCTTCAAAATTTGTGGCCTCTCTTTGAGTGCTTAATTTTTAAAGTCTCAAAGCTTAAATGGTTTATGGAATTACTGATGGATTATGATCCTCCAAGGTACTGTTCAAGTACAATCTTCAAATATCACTTCCCTACTAAAGATTTCATTGGCATGCAATAACATTTATATAAAACGCCACATAATTTGTGGATGATAACAGTATACAGCCATTGTAGGTCTGCCGACTTATGGAACAAATCTGAACATCTGTGGTTGCTCTAAAAGAAAAATAAACTAATATGGGTTTTTAAAAAGCAGTGATCACAGATTGCTCTAAAAGCAGTTGGAGGATTTTCTGTTCCTTAGATCTTATCTCGGCCTTTTTGAGAAAAGGTGATTTCAAAAACGCTTGTTAGGCACATGAAGAAGAATATGGTTATTCTAGGAAGCTGGAGAGTCCACAACTTAGCAAGGTGAAAAAAAAAGTATGTTTGGAAAGGATTTGTAATGTAAGGTAGGTGAAATCCAGACAGGTTTATGAAACGCAAGCCAAACAAAACAGATGCTTTATTCAAGGGAAGTTCACCTTTGACTGTCTCTTCTCAGTTATTTCTAAAATACTATCCCCTGTGAAATGGAATATGGCTAAACAGGCTAGTTCTGTATTTTTAAATAAAAGTTGATGTTGCAAAGATAGTGTTAATCATGAGCGTTTGTCAAATTGAAAAAAAATTTTTTTTTCAGAAGTTGAATTGGTCTTGGTTTCCTTTTCCATTGCCTTTCTAATTTCTCTCTTGAAAAGCGGGGGGGGGGGGGGGTAAAATTCAAAAAGCCATTTTTTTTCCAATGAAAAATGTGATGAGGTTTTTGAAGTGACATGCCCATTTTAAAATGTTATATATAGAGTCTTGGTGATTTTTGAAATTGTTTTAATAAATCTTAAGAGGTAGAAGTTATTTCTCTAACAATGTCAGCTATTGACATGAAAAGAGTAAGATTTTTCTGATGGTATTTTCATGATGTTTCTGGTGCTCTTTATTAAAAGGTTTCATGCTTCAATTATAATGATACAGTGCAAAGCTTAAGTTTACAGTGGAATTTCTTTTTTCATAATAGGGGAATATTCAACAACACCAGCAAAAGATACAGAAACAGACAGACATCACAGAGGGTCAGATGGCAAGGTACGAGCCCGATCAAAAAGAAGCAACGATCCTTCCCCTACTGCTGACAGTGAGATTGAGGTAATAACTTTAATTTATATTCCTTTAGTAAATCTAGCAAAGATAGACAGTTACATCTATTAGCAAATCCCACCATCATAGTGAGTTGTAAGAGCCAGAATAAAACCAGTAATATAACTGGAGCCTACAGACATGGGTAGTCAGAATAATTGCTCAATTTCTATATTATCAGCATCTCAAACTATTCTTCATATGTACATTTTTTTTCCTTTGGGCTTTTTATAAGTCTGCTGTTTTGTTCCCCTGATTTGACATGCAACAGGGGATTCCTCTGGTTGTTAGGAGAGCAGACTCTCAGGATGACCAGCACACACATAGTTCCAAAATTCCTGATATTTCATTTTGCCTGCTTTCACAAAGCATCTACGGTCAGTGCTCCAAATGGGTTTGAGACCTTAAAAAGCTCTAGTCCAACAGGATATATTTCCTGACTGAACAAATTCTTGCAATTGCTTAATATGTAACTGTATTTCTTTTTTCCACCCTGTCTGTCATCACAGCGTGTGTTTGTGTGGGATTTGGATGAGACGATAATTATTTTTCACTCCTTACTCACGGGAACCTTTGCATCCAGATATGGGAAGGTAAAATTTAATTTTTTTAGCATTACTGCTTGTCCAGCCAAATTGCATCGGGAACTGTGGGGGCAGCTAATGAGACAGCTTTTTAAACAGATGCTGCCGATTTTATTCAGACACATTTGTATAAATATGTCCTGTGGTATTTGGTTCTAACATGTGAAAATTTAATTTACCTCCCTTTGGTGTTGCAAGTAGCCGCTTGTTTTTCAAAAGCCTGTATTGTTCAGCTTCTCCTAGATAGAACATCCGAATGTTCTTTCAACATCTGTCTCCTGCAAGAAAGAGCTTAGCAAGCAGCCAGACAGCATTAACTCTAGCCTGAATGAGGTAATACATTTTTTGTTAGACCAGTGTTTTCTTATGAATTTCAGGCAACTTGTTAGGAGAGATTTTGCGTTGGTCAGTCTAGGTTGCCATGAAGAACACTGGCTCTTTTTCCCACATGGCTGCTGAAGCTCACATTTTTAAGGGGTTTTAGTAACCATATCTTTAGTTATCCATACTTTAGATACCTCCTTTGAAATGCAGGCAATTCCATTTTTTAGGTAACTCTCTCTGTGGCTGAACAGACTGAACTTGGCTGCTAAGGAGAAAATGCAGGCTCTCGGATTTAGTACCATGTGCTTCAGTTTCTTCCTAAGGCAGCTTTTTATGATAAACACTTAAGTCACTTTGAATTACAGAATGTCAAACACTTTTAAATGGGTAGGAAAAAAGACAATATCATTACCTAATTAAAGGTGGATGACCTAGTTGGCAGCTGTTTCCACACATGGCTTTGAACAGTCAGCTTCATCAGGAGACTGGAAAATAACCCTGCTTCTCTTTAGAAAGCAGAAATATGATTTGACATCATTTCATGGCTTTACCAGCTGTACTTGTTTTACGATGGTTATAACAAGCTGAATGTGTAATTAGTAAGATAGATTTATTGTTTGCTGTTAGATGTGCACAGTTGTAAAGGATATAAAATGGTGTTTGTGGTGTGGAAGTCTACTGCAGCACTTGGAATGCTGCTAACACTTCTAACAGCACCCTCTGAAAACCAAGCACATGTTTCCAAGCAGGGATTTATTCAGACCCACGTTGTACAAGGTAATTGAAACGGTCACTTTTCCCAGGGAACGTAATGAACGAAGCAGTTTGAGGTATACATGTGTAAGCTCAAACCTACTGCCTGCAAAAAATAGAAAGAACTAGGCAGGATCAGGAAACATAAACTTACGCTGTGTAGATCTGCTGTGTGGTTATGCTTAGCATTGGGTAGGGGCTGCAGTATGCATATGGAGCCCGTAATAGGCTGACTTTGTCCTAGCATAAAACCTCTGAAGCAGATACCTTCATCTGCTGCCTCGTGAACAAGTTTAGAGGGTATGGGGTTGAGATCTGCTGCATGGGGTAGATGATGATGGATGGAGACGTGTGATGGACCCATGGAGGTGAGAAGCCCTGCCACTGCAGTACCTGTGAGCTCTTGCTGATGGGCTGCCATCTCTAGAGCAGCTGGTGTGGGGATGAAGTGAGGTCAGGGAGTGGAGCCAGAAAGGGTTTGTCAAAAATACTCACCAGTGGCTGAGCTGTTCCTGTCGGCCATGAGAGCAGAGTAAGGCCAAGACAGGGCACTTGTGAACAGCAGCCTGCAAAGGGCACTAGGAAGAGAGGAAAACAGGAAGATGGAAACTCGGGGGGATTGTTTGCTTTGGAAGGCCTTTAAGGGTACAAAATTACAAACTTCTGTTGGCTGTTTCCTTTATACAAATGTAAAGAATGGTACAAACAGGAATTTATTTTTTTTTTAATGAATAAATCACCTTTTCTAGTAAGTTACAACAGGCTCTTTGAAAAACGTCTCTAGAAGGAATTTTTTCGTAGTTCTTCATTTGTTTCATCAGTATTAAATTCCTCGGGGCTTTCCTATAAGGGAAATAGTTATGTTATAAAAGTATTATAGGCTAAGGGCTTGATCCAAAGACAACCAGAGGCTTTGATGGGCTTTGGAACAAGCCTTAAACCGAGAGGGAAACACAGCACACTCGGAGAGGCTATCCTGGGAACCATTAAATAGTAACACAATTAAAAAATGTTTTAAGTGAGCTGAACTATCAAATACAAGTGAAGCAGTGAGCCAGAGGTTAATAGAGTTTCAGAATCTCTTACTTGAATAATGTAGAAAGTGTTAATCTCAAAGTAAATTAAGTATCAAGGCCTAAAATTCTTATTTTTGTCCATAATTATCATAAAAGATTCATGTGCCTGTAATTAGACATACACATGCTTTGAATTAAATCTCACACATGGAGATCTTGGTTCTATAAACTGACACTTTTTCTGGAGGAAGACATACTTCCTCCAGAAAAAGTGTCAGTTTATATGATCGTCACCATTCTCCTGACCAACATTAATGTCCCAGTATCATCCTGTCTGTTGCACTGGTAAAGCTGATGTGCAGCCACTCAAAGACTTAGTCTATAATGTTGATCAGGCTGCAGAATAACACCTCTTTCTGGGGTGGTTTTTCTGGGAAGAGGGGAAGAGGAACATCAAACATAGCTTCAGAGATTTGGGTTTAACCTGTGTTTTTTAGCTACAAAATCTCAAATGGTTCTGTGTGTTACCCCTTCCTTGGTGATGGCAGCAATAGGGAGCTGTCCAAAAACAAACCTGATTTTGGGAGGAGAAAAAAAGGGAAGAATTCACAAAAAGGTTTATCAATTGTAGTCATATTATTAATCATTAATGCTTCAATGTATGTTTTGTGACCTGATTTCATGTGGAAATGCTCATTGTTTAGTTTCTGAGGGAAACCTCTATGGTCCTTGCCATAGATACAGGCACCTCAGGGCATGGACAGTTCCTCTCAGGTGTTTAGAAAATAATTTGCTCACAGCATTAATAGAAGTTAAAGCACAAAATTTACTCAAGGTTGAAGCATGAATGAATAGCCCAGCCAAAGCTGCTCCTTTTTTGTCCCCTCTTCCCAAACTCTTTCCTTTATCCCATGGATTACAGAGTCATCAGACATTTGGTCTTAATGTCTTTCCCATACGGTCACTGCCATATAACCTTTATAGTGGCAGTCAGTGGCCTGCAAATTCACATCTCCTTTTGCTTTCTTGCCCACGGTTGAATGGATGCATACCTGCACAAACATACGGAGTCACGGTCTAAGTGATCAGGGCAGCAAAGCTGTCAAACCTGAGGAGATCTCTTCACTCTTTTGTTTCTCAGCAGGAGGCCCTCTGACAAGAAAAGGCAAAAAAAAAAAAGAAAAGTTCCATAGGCAGTTAACCCTGGATATTATGTTCAGGAGGGTTTAGAAACCTGTTCTGCAGGCTTCTGATCACTGTATGGGTGCAGAATATTTACCATGTGCCTAGAGACCACAACAGATGTAGACCATCATTACTGCTTACTGTACTGTCCACCTAGCCCTTTTAATCCCTCCAGGCATGTATAATAGAGCTCCCATTCAATAGGAAGATGGCTGCAGTCTTTACTATGTCTGCAAAGATCTGCCTGCCAAATCACTGACTAAACATAATGGGAAAAACGTATCAAAATCCATAACAGTGCTGCTGGGCTTTCACGTGAGTTGGGTAAAAGTCAAGGGGCTTGGGCCATTTGTTTGAAGCAGCTAGGCGCAATACAGAAAGATTCTTTTGATGGTATTAATTCAGACACAAAGAGATTGCATGTGCTCCCGTGCCAAAAATAATCACAAGTCTATTTCCCTTTCCCTGACAGAGATATTTGCAAGCTTGTTCCGTAATCTGTGTTGTCAAAGCGTAAAAAAAAAAAATCTGCATCTCCTTCAGTCTGAGAAATTTTAAGTATTACATTGCAGATTCATTCTCACACTTTTTGAAGGACTAGTATTGAAGAAAAAAGAGGACACTGGGTGCATTGTTTTCCCTAGCTCAGGGGTATGAGTGAAGCTAATACCTTTTCTCCATATTTTGTATTGTTCCCAGAATGTGTATTCTTGTTCTGTGTCGGTACTCTCCTTGGGATTTTAGCATCAAAATGAATTGTGAGTAAAGTGAAATCTGGAGTTAAAATTCGTCTTCACATGCAAGTTACTCTGAAATCCTGGAACGAAATAGAAAGGATTTTATTTTAGCACTGACTTAAAGAACTGAATACATAGGACAGTCTAAATTCTTGAATTGTGTTGGATCTTTATCAGTACTTTGATGATGTCTGCTGGGCGTAACCTGGGCGTTACAATCTATAAAATTCCCTGTAAGATGCATAGCAATTTCTGAGATTGTTCAGCATCTTGGATTGGGTAGAATTAAGAAAAACATACTGCAAAAAATAATACAGCACATTATGTCCCAGTTTTAAATCAGTCATGCAAAGTCACGTTCTAGATTTTAGTTAACCTTAACTGAAAGGTGTTTAGATTGCCTGTAATACACTATGTTCCTGTGAGCCTGGACTATGTGGTCGATTTCTCTGGAGTGGCCACTCTCTGGCTGCTTTCAGTGGGGACTTGCAGTTTGCCTCGTAGTTGTTTGATCAACGTAGAGGCTGGTTTTCTGTGATAGCCGTATTTTTTTATTGCTTTTGCATTTCAGAAGTGGCAACATGAGATTTATTGTAAGCAGGCAGGTATCAGTGAGCTAGAGACAGGGCATGCACTCAAGTTTCCAGCCTGTGTGAACATGGACTCTGCCTCTCTGATGAGGGACTTGCAGTGGCACAGGTATGTGAGGGTCTTTCAATGAGAGTGGGGCCTCAAGACCTTTTTGACAGAGTAGCTAAAGTTGTTTCTTGGCCCAGTTGAGGACAGGACATAAATACGATATTCTAGCATTTCAAGCAAATGTCATAGATGCTGTATGTTGGCTGGCTGTGAACTGGACTGTCTTGTTCTCACCAGAAGTGATGTTGTGGATCTAAGAAACCTTATTCCTCCAAAGTTTCACTGGCAGTTATATGTTCTTACAAAAAGTTTTCCTTTAAGCGAATTATAATTTCCAATTAAAAAAGAAGTCATTGAAAAGTTCCTGCTTGGCTCTACTAGAGATCCTTGTAAAATGCTACGACTGATTTTTCTTCTTTTTTTTTTTTCCTTGCTTTCACTGAATGCTTCAAGTAGCTTGTGCTTTTCCCTGCTTTGTTCTCTCGCAGGACCCTAAAGCCAGGACCTGATTGAAACACCATAGGGATTTAATCAAATGTGATGGTGATTCATGCTTCTAATGGCCGAATCTGTCCTTTACTACTTTACAAACTGAGAAGGAATAAAACCCCATTTTATTGCTCGGCTGTTAAAAACTATTTGTAGAAGTTGCTAAGGTTCAAATCAAAAGCGCCCTCCCTTGAGAACTATTAGTTAATTCTAAGTGCCATGGCGTTGCTTTTTTTTCTTCTCTTGCTTGAGATGTGGCCTTATATCACTACTGCTGTTCAAACATCTGAGAGTTTTCCATTCCTTTGACAAACATGAGCCAAAGTGCTTAAGGACATCTGTTTATTTTATTTCTTTAATGAGAAAACCTTCCAATTTCTTACTGGCTCAGCTGTGTTTATTTACATTTTGTTAGTCATATGTGTGGGGCACCTTGGGACGTTAAAAACCTGCAGAGGCCTATGCTGAGGGCTGCTAGCAGGCATCCTGGTCAGAAAGGCAGAATAAGCCCTTCCTAAGGAAAACACAGTCCTTGGAACTCCATAAAATAGATTTTCAAAACAAATAGAGCCTAATTCACTCAGTAGATCATGGATTAAGTCAAGATGAATACAATTTGGAAAGGATTTTCTGAGGAAGTTGGAGATTTTTTTACCCACTGGAGGCTAAACCTTGTATTTAATGCCTTTTTAAGTTAAATTAAAAAAGCATTCAATCACTGCAGGTAATAAAACAGTCTGTTACTTTAGACATGCTGCTATATCAATTATTAGTTCATTATTGGAGAGGAGGGAGTAAATAATTCCAGCCATTTGATTATTTCAAATGTGTATTTCGGGAGCAAACATCTGTGTTTATCATCTGTACTGGCTGATGAGAAGCAGCAGCAGCAGAAACAGCAAAACCAGATCCACAACAGCTTAGATGGTGGGCATGGGAGATGCTCTGAGCTTGTGTAGATGTAACCTCTTGTAATAGAGCTTAGGTGAGCAAAGGGTTTTCTAAGCAAAGTGCACATGTGGCATTTGGAAGTATTAAGGGATTATTTCTGACATAAAATATATATCAGAAAAATGCTAGGTTATCAAACAAGCATGAGTAGAGGGAACCTGCTTTCCTGCTATTGCTGAATCATGACATGATTTTAATGGAAAATCTTTTAAAAAAACAAAGGGACGTAACTTGTGTTAGGAAGTTGCATGTGCAAAAAACACAGTTGTGCTGAGGATTACATGCCGTGCTATGTTTCCACCAAGCTTTCCAGGAGTTCTCCATTTTTCAGAGAGCTATCAAGGGCTTATGTATAGAAATACAGTGACTTTCCTGTGTTGAGAGGAAGGGAATGAAGATGTATTTGGTTTAAATTCCACTCTGTCTTCTGACTTTTGGGCCATGTATAGTAAAAAGAAATTATTTGTAGATTTTTGGTCATGAACCTTTTGTATTACTAAATAAAAATAATTTCCATTTGTTCTCAAGCATCATGGCCCAGCTTTTAATCTGTATTTAAGTACAGTATTCCCACAGAACTGGAATCCATTTCATGGGTTCAGACACTAGATAAATTAGTGTAGTCACTACTGCTTGTCCCTAAGCATAGTTCATTTAGAGGGGGAGGAGAACCTTTTCAACCTCCATGTGCTCTTCAATGTGAGGATTTAGTGACTGACATGCCCATCCGCTTATTGGAATAATTTTCAAGGTGTAGTCCCCAACCATTTCTGAACAGATACATGCCAGTACAAAGAGAGTCCTTCAGTAAATAATAAGCAATACCTTGGAAGTACCTCTCAAGTAACAGTAAGGGTGAATATGAAAAGGTATCTGAAGAAAAGGGATTAAATTATATTTGCTCTCTGTCTAGCTGGACTTTTCACAAGGTCACACTGTGATGACTGTAGATACTACTCATTTAAATTCATGAGATTGTCTAATAAACCTGGATATATCAATGTTTAGGTAAAATAATATGTCTTCATTTGGGGGGAAGAAAGTTTAGAGCTTGAAAAGCTGAGTGATTCTGTTTGAAAAAGGACAATCCTTTTTTAAAAAGTCTGAAGTGTCATCTCTTAAGTAAGTCACTTCTGAAAATGAGTTTCAGCTCCTGAGTTACTTTGGTTTCTTAAAACAACTTTTCTCAGAAATGCCCACTCTCTCGTTTGAAAAGCTCTGAGAAGCTAGGTCTACCTGTAGTCTGTCCATTAAAAGGATAAAATTGCAAGCTAAGCTACTTAAATGTAGTAAAAAAGCTATATGTGTTCTCTTCCTCAAAAAGACAAGGACTTACTTGAGCTAGAACTGATGCACATGGTTAATTTCCCATTATCATGGGAAAGCCTTGTTCATGTCTCAAATTCTGATCAAGGTATAAAATGTTGCAGCCAAAGAATGATTGTTCTCACAGACTCTTTTTGTTCAGCCATGTGGCCCAGGCATTTGTATATTATTATTATTATTATTATTATCATCATCATCATCATCATCATCGTTCTACAACCAAGCTGGTCCATTTTCCAGGAGTTTCCAAGTAATTAAACCCAATTAAAACTATTAAATTCTTTCTTTTGGTGACAACTTCATTATTAACAGCTAACCACAAGTAGGAGATTTAACTGAGAAAGCCCTTGATTGTGTACTAATCCGTCTCTCACCTCTGGCTGACACCTGTGGTAGATAAACCCTATAGAATAGGAGTCTGATGAATACTCTTAATTTATACTTTCTTCCTTGTAGAAAAGTAATTATTTGCTCACGGCATAAACAGGTATTTGGCAGGGATTTAAAGAGACTGATTAGTTTTAAATACTAGGGCTTTATTTTTGTGTTTTTTAAAGGCAGGGCGGGGAGGGGTAAGGTCTGAATCCAAGATCCATGCTCAAAATGACTTTGTCCTAACATTTTGAATGTCGGGTTAATTGGCACATTGCTAAATAGGAGAGTCAGACAACAAGCTGATTCGTTACCCGGCTCAAAGGAGCCAGCTTTGCCCCTTTCCTAATGGCCTGCAAGTCTGAACAGGGTACCTGTAAGGCAGAGGCTTGGAATGGGCTTTGGAGCCAGGATTGGAGGCGAGAGTGACTTGCACTTGAGAGATTGCCAGAGATAAGTCTGCTTCTCTCTTCCTTTCAGAATTACAGTGTTCAAGAGGGGAGAGCTGGCTGTGGACATCCAGCCAACTGGATTAGTAGTAGCTGCAGGTGTTAATAAATACATGTCTTTTTAATGCATACTCTAGGGCAAGTATAAGCAGTTTATGAAAAATCAATCTCAGTGTTTCAGGAGAGCAGTGGTAAGAAGGTTTTAATACAGTCATTTGGGAGGATGCTGACGGTGCAGTTTGAAGCATGGCTGCAATGCACATGGGCTTTTGTGTAGGTAATGCCACTTCCTTTAGTAGTGAAGATACAGCAATGCAGGCTTCTGCGTAGGTTAGCTCCTGAAAAAGGGACTAGGGACCTACATAGTGCATGCTGCAACATACTTGTAGCTATTTGTACCCTCATTCAGTAGCTTAAAGCTAATTTGGGTGTGCCTACACATTCTACATTCCCTTTGCTTTGCTGAAGTACAGACTAGCTGGCATTTCACATGGAGTGAGCAGACCTAACTTCCCACTTTAACCCACTGCTGTAATAGGGAAATATGTGTTCTTTGCTCACCTCCAGTTTTTGTGGAAATTATCTTTAAGCAAAGACAGACTGAAGGCTGTTCAACAAGCTCCTTTTAGCCATCTTCTGTCATCCTTTTACTCAAAATGAGAGGACAAAATGAAAACAAACAGGTTAATTTTAGGCAAGGTGTTATTAGCTTGGAGGACATAATTGAACTCAAAATGTAATTTTAAAATGCAGTTCACTTCAAATGTACAGAACTAGTTCAAGGATTAGGAACAGTGCATGTAACTAGCCAACATAAAAGCAATATTCAGAGCAAATGTGTCAGCTCATGCCATTGGGATATGAAAGAAAACATTCCCCTTGGTGACTGGACACTTTTGTCTTCCTCTGCAGCACATTCCACATGCTTCTGTTGTCCGTGTTTTCCTCTAGTAGGACTGTTTGTTGAACAGGCAGCAAAATTACCCCAAAACAAGTAGTTTTGGAGCTGGGAGTGGGCAATGCCTGACTTAGGATGGAAATTATCTTGCTCACAAGGTGTGGCCATTGTCAGCAGTAGGCAATAGCCTATCAGTCCTTAGCTGAAAGTCACAGCTGAGACAGGAGAGAGACACGTCCAAGGATGCCCCTTAAGGAAAACACTTCTGATCCAAAATGTTAAAAAAGAGTTTATCTTACACTTTGTATGTTTTGATCCTTTATTGTTTACAAAGGAGTAGTAGGGAATGGGGGCTTTTTTACCCCTCATTTCCCTCAGGATGTGCACTAAGCAGACATGAGCAGCTGTGAAACTACTACTCCTGTTTGGTATAAGTGGGAGTGAAGGGTGTATTGAGGAGGGGGACTATCAATCTCTTTGAGAAGGAATACTTCAAAATGACCACTGCTCCCCTGGTGCTTATTTCCCCCAGCCCATGGGAAGAAGCCTGTTAAAGCTGTGTGTTGGAGGGTCAGGAGTGCCTGGTCTGTCATGTCCGAGCACAAGAGGTTAGCACTAAAAGTAATTTGTGGGGCTGTTCAATTTCAACCCTGAAGGAAGCTCCAACAATGGTGTGTGGCAGAGGTGAGGCATACGGGGAAACACTGTGGTGCTGGAGGTTTTATTTACAAAAGGAGTTTATTGCCTGTTTTCTATCCCTGCCTTTCATTGTCCTTGTTTGCGAAAGCATGGCTTGTAGATTAGCAGAGGGGTAGGACCTCGCTCTTCTAAAGTTACTGAACAAGCACTCAGGGTTGAGTTTTTAGATTAATGTTTTCACTGTAAAAAGTAGTTCCTGGAGGAGATTTGATTTCAAGCTGTCTGTGGTCCATTCTTCCTTGGGCTTTATATGCATCAGAAAACACTAGCTAGATCTGTTACCCAGGAAGCTTGTTCCCAGGGCTCCAGGGTGCACTTTTCCTATGGAAGGACACGTTAGCAGGGATCATCACTATGAATGCAGCAACTTTACGTTGCTCTGCTAAACTCGCACTACTCTAACCTAGGCATTAGCAGTTCACGAGGGCATCCCCTGCAGCACAGAGAGATCCTGTAGTGGTACAGGATTTCTGTGCCTGGGAAGAGCTTTCCATCAACATCTTCAGATAAATTTCATGATTCTCGTTCAGATTTTTTACACACTGTACAGAGGATTTGGACAACACATTGATTGATATACCTATCTCATTTTGGTGCTTTCCTGTCAGTCTGATTTTCCTGTTTATTCATACTTGAACTGAGAGCTGTAGCAGCTGTGTCTTTCCTCTGTGGGGGTACAACCTGTAGCACAGTGGGGTTCAAGTCTGGGACTAGTGCTTCTAGATGCTACAGTAATGGAAATAACTGCCAGTGGAACCCTGGCCTAATGCCTCTAGACACCTATATCATACTGGGAGTGCTGATTTGCCTTTTAACTTTATCAGCCTCTTGAAGACTTGGAAGCATTCCTTGCTACAGAGGAAATATCCATACTGTGAAAGCAGTGATGCCAAATCATTTCCCCAAACGACTTCCCCTCTGGGTGGTAAAGTGCATTTTTCTGTTTTATTTTCATTCCATCATGTGCTCTATCTCAAGAGAAAGATTCCCCCCCCCCCCCATCTACGGTTTAATTTCCATGTTGTTTAGTTTAAGAGAAGGTAACTTCATACGCTGTGGAAATGTTTCCTACTCCCCATTAGTGATTAATACCAATAAAGCTAAAGACAAAACTTAGAGGATAAATGACAGATACCAACCAATGAGATTTCCTGAAAGAGTTTTAAAGGCTAATGATCCTTGTAATGTATAAAAATAAATTGCTTCATTAAAAACTATTTTACAAAATAATTTCTTCCTAGCAGCATATTTTCTTCAAAACAGTTCCCCTGTGTAACTACACCTGGGTAGTAAAATCTGATTCAATGCTGTTCGCATGGGGCCACAGTCAGATGCCCTGACTATGCCTGTGTCCCTGTGCCTTGTCAGGGGTGCAGGTTTGGGGCTTAAAATTAGAGACATGTTCAAGGCAAGTCTGTTGAAGTTTGCTTTTTGCCCAGAGGAGAAAGTGCCCTTCTTTCTGGGACAGCAACAAGCATGTTTAAACATGAGTGACAGAGCTTTTCTTTAGATGGGCACGATGCTTGTGAGTCGCACACATGGCTGAAACCACAGCCATTCTGCTCTAATTAAAGAGAACTACACCAAGAATGCGTAATAATTAGGTTAGTGTGTAATACACCATCCATGTCAACAGCATCTGCTGCAAAGGTTGATTGAAATGTACTCTTCCTCCAAACGTTGTGCTCCCTGTTAGAACTCAACTAATTCATTACTGTCCTGTCATACAATGATATAACTCCACGGAAATCTGCAGAAAATTAGAGCAAAGATTACATATAAATCTGCCCTGGTTTAGCATGGCTTGTAACTTTAGTGGAGGAAAACCACCCACATAAACATAAAGATGAGAGATCCCTGTCCTAATGAAGATGAATTACAAAAAAAGCCTGTTGTGGGAATGCTGGGTTTTTTTTTTTTTTCAAGTTGTCTGTTGTTGTTTAGTTAGAGAGGCACAATGCTTTTGAGCTATGAGTGTTTATCAAACTAACCACAGATTATTTTTGCTTGTGTTTTTGAAGTATTTAATGAGTAAGAAAATGTTCTGCTGGCGAACTTGTTTGCATCACTGTGTTTCTATGCTTTCGCTGTGGGTTTAGGAACAAGGTCAGTTGATTGGGGCAGTTGACTTTATGGATGAGAGACATGGAAAAGTGACTGCGACTCTTAATATTGCAGTGCATGGAGCTGGGTACAGCAGGTTACTCGGTTGTGTTTCAGAGTAACAGATCCAGAGGCTGTATCCAGTGCCCATTGGGCAGCTTTGAAGGAGTAAGCCATAAGCTGTAGGAACCCTGCAGCTGCCACCCCCCCAATCCAAGGGGGAGCTTGGGGGACCAAGTAGATCTGCGTGCACATGCAGTCAGCTGTTAATGTAGCCCTCCAAGCCAGAAGAAAGAGAAACGGCCCAGCCAAAAGTGTCAGTCGCTTCTGCCACACAGGATTGTCTGTAGGTGGCTCCTCTGGCCAAGCAGAGTCAGACCCGTCAGCTTGGGCTGATTTAAGCTTGCACTTGCTGACTTGGTGAGGAAATGAAGTGACAGCACTCTCACAGGCAGTTGTGGTGTCTCAGCTGGGTAGCAAGGGGCAGGGAAAAATACGAATTTTCTAAAACATATCAACTAAATGCACTAAAGTAGAGCAGGTAGTGTAGTCATTCTCCAGGGGAATTTACTTAAGGTTTTGCCACTGATGTTAGTAGAAGCAGGATCTGGATGTGAGAAAGTTCACACATGCTTAAGAATGAGTAGAACCTGTTTTAGAGCTGCTGGCATATGCATTTTCACATTCTCTTAATCGTTAAAAAAGTGTGTTTTGAAAATGCTGCAGGCAGCCAGACCTTCTGCATCATGTTCTTCCCTTTTAGGAAGCAGTTTGGGACCCTCTTGGGGAAGGGCCAAGTTAGACCCACACCCAGCTAGGCAGGGAGCTGCTGATAGAAGAAAATGGCAGAACGAGCAAACTGTCACAGTCAGCCAGCCCATGCAGACAGGAGCACTGGGTGCATGTCGCCATTTCTAGCACTAGCTAGAATGACAGATGAACCCATCCAGCATTTTAATGTGCTGTGTCTTGTCTTGTTTTGTCTTTTCAATTGATACAGTTATTCGGGTGTAACTGCCATTATGGCTACAGTTCTGGCTCTGCAAGCATGCTTTACACCACTGCGAAGCACACTCTGTCCGAAGCAGGAATAGTCATACTTGGACAAGCATTTTGTCATGCTGTGATGGGGTTTGCATGGTAGGATAGGATTGTTTTAACTCTGCTGATGCTGTTAAATAAGTAGGCAGCTTCAGTGGGGATGGAAGAGCTTTGCAGTAGTGTGGCTGCTCTTGCATCTCCTGCCCAGGCGCATGTGTGCTGCCAAGGACAGTAGATACTGTATCACCTGCTGGGCTCTGATGCAGGAACAACACATCTGCCTTTCTGTCCTGTGCTGATTACCTAAGATAGCATGGCAGTGAAGACCTGGCAGTGAAGACCTAAGCCAAATGTGCTGAGACACATGGATTCTACCCTTTGGAGACAGAGACTATGTTTGAGCTCCTGGGTTCGGTTCTCAGATTTTGCTCACGAAGTTGCTGTTTGACATTAAAAGAGAATAATGCTGACCTTCTATGGCTGGTTTGAAGAATGAAGTCAGGAAAGGATCACACTTTGTTGCTCCGAACTATCCCCTGACCATTTACTAATGACGCTATTGGAAATCAGTTCTTGGTCTAACCTACTGAAGCAATTCTTATGTGGTCTCAGGTGTTTAAAGGTTCTTGTTATATCGTCTGAAGCGTGTGTGCTATTATTGGTCAAGGCGAACCGTAGACATCCTTCAAAGAACAGAATTTGATTATGTAGGAGAGCAAAGGAAAGGATGGGAAAATCATCTTAAGATACACTTGGGAAACAAAATCACTTTAATGAACATATCTTCAGAAACAGAAATGTGTAGATCCTACGTTTGCCCTAAGATCTCCCACCCCCCAAAAAAAAAAAAAAACAAAAAGAAAATCAGAGTGAATGGAAAAAAACTTACTTTCCCCTAACAGGACACTACAACGTCTGTGCGGATAGGTCTTATGATGGAAGAAATGATCTTCAACCTTGCAGATACACATCTGTTCTTTAATGACCTGGAGGTATGTAGCTGCTTATTTTATTTAACATCTCTCTCTCTCTAATCATTCGCATCTGGTCCACAAACTTATTTTTCTGGCCAAGAAACTTTCTTTTTTGACCCCAAAGAAATAGGCCTTAGATGGCTTATTGGAAGCATACTTAATGTGTCCCTTTGACATCTTCATTCTGTTAAGGAGTGTTTTTCTAAATCCATAGTAACAATGATGGCTTTTGGCAGTTTTACTAAATCTAATAACGAGGACATTGCTGCTGCTTCTTCTGAAATTTGCTATTTAATAGTTTTATTAAGCTAAATTAGCATAGATCCTAGGGGGCAAGTAGCAATTAGCTATGAGCCAATGCAGAGGTTTTAAAAATGGTCTCTGTTCTTGAGGAAGCTCTGTTTGCACACACCCACAGAGCAGGAGGTCTACTTAAGCTCAGGCACACTGCAGGTTGAAACTATGGGAGTTTCAACATAAAAGACCAAGAGGAAGAATCCTTCCTGTTTGTGGCATGGTTAGATCTGATTATGCCTTATACAAAACGAAAAACCTTTTGAATATACAGTAAAATTCAGGCAAAGTGATGCTAGCAGAATTCTGTCACCAGCTGAGAAACAGCTCTACAGCACTGATGACAATTGGTTTGCACTTGCAATCAGTAGAAATCGTCTGAATGAGTCACATACAAAGTGAATAAGATGGGGTTTGTGCTGTGGGCACCTTGGAGTCAGAATACTGCTTGGAGGTGTTTGGAGGAAAAAAATCTGGCTTCCCTGGGCAGACTTCTGTGGTCTTTTTCTTCACTTGAAAAAGGAAAAATTTGTTTCTGTGTCAGATGAAATGAGAGAACTTTTTTCTGTGCCTGAGTTCAGCGAGAGCTTCTGATTCCTTCACTGCTTAACTGCACTGTGGTCCTCTGCATTATAGGAGGCACAACCTTTCCTGCCACCTGTCGTCTTACAGTCTGAGGTTTTACTTGCTGAGAATTTTCATTTCCTTTTGAAGACAAGTAGTGGGTAGCATCTGAACTGACAGATTTTTCTTCTTTCAGCTTTTTTCAAAGAGGGAGTTGGTGATGAGTGTATGGAAAGCACAAAGTGAAAAAATCCTTCTCTTAGAAAAAAAAGAGAGCGAGCTGCTGTTTGGGAGTCCAGGGCAGTATATAAGTAGTGATAATATTTAACACACAACCAGCACTTTCCACCCATCAGATCTCGACGTGATGCAACAAAGCTTCATGTCCTGCACGAAGCTACCCTCCAGAAACCCTCTGCCTATCTAGACTTTTGCAAGAATATAAGTTGGCAAATCATTTTTAAACAAGTTTTCTCCTTGCTTCTCTTAGTGCTCTAAAACATGAAATGAAGTAGCAGATTGTCTGGCCTCAGTCAAATTCTGCACATTTGTCAGTCAGTAACAGCTTTGGCTGCTAGAAGCAGAGTCCTTCGGTCAGTTTTGTCTCACATGGCCTCTCAAGTTCTGCTTCAGCCACTACAGTAGAGCACAGTTTTTAATTATAAAAAGTTAGTATGTTGTGTTTCTTTTCTTTTATGGTTTCTAGATATTAAGGAAGCAAAAGCTAAACAAAAATCCCTCAGATACGGGACTTTCTCATTGCAGGAGGACTATGTAACTGAGTAAGAACTAGTCTGCTGAAGAGCTAAAGTTTAGCACCGTGTCCCCCAGTAGAAATCAAAACCTTCTGCAAAATACCTGGGCTCCCTCTCCAACACAGGAAGAGAGCTAGGTGCTACAGGACACATCTGTTCAGCAAAATATTAAGGGAGGTTGTCTCTAAGTAGTTTGGGCTACAAAGATGATAAATAAAAACATTTATGTTACTAGTGCTGTTTTGTTGCTGCATGAGAAAGGAAGCAATTTTTGCTGATTTCCTAGGCTATCTTATCAGCTTACTTGCTTTTACTAAAAAATTAGGAAACACAAAGTTGGCAGCTGAATGAGTGAGTCAGTATAGTCTTAATGGACTTGCCAGAGGGTGTAAAGGGACATAGGCACCTAAAGGTGAGAGCAACTTGCTGCTGGACCTAGATGGCTCAAACCCATGAAAAACATTAAAAACGTTTGAAAACAAGTAGTGTTCCAGCTAGCCAGAGCAGAAACAAGCAAAGAGATAGCATTGTGAGACAATTTTGTCTTAGATCCAGCATTAAGATAAAAATGCTGAGCATTCTAAATAACGATGCATGGCCCAAGTAGCTGGACAGAGAAGAGCATTTTCTACTGAAAATTTTCTTTTCCCTTTTCATACGTTCTTGATAGGTGAAACAAACTGAAGTTTTTTTCAAACCAAAACCAGACCAAGGTGGTTTGGTTTTAGGTGTACCTTTTCAATGAAAAAAATGAGGGATGAGGGAGAATTCAAGAGAAGTAAATGTTCTTTACAAAATTTCATTTTCCAAAAAAAGCCGTTCCAGTTTTTTTCTTCAGTTTGAAGAATTTGCAACAACAGACTCGTCCATCTCTGTTTGTTAACTACCCTACTCCTTCATTTACGATGATAGAAGTCAGGTTTGACTATTCATAAAGTGGATTTAAGGATCATACATCACCAAATGATAGGCTTAAAAAATTGCAGTGTATTATATTCTTAAAAAAGAAAAAAGAAATTGGTAAAAAACAAGCACAGAAGCTGATTCAGTTTTCTAGACTCACAAACATTACCATATACATTAGCACCATCATGTGGTATAACACTGGCCTGTACAAGACAAAATAAGCTAAAATCACACAGGGCTGAAACCATTTCTGACCATCTTCTGTGTTGCAGCAGGGTGAAAGAAGCTGTAACTGAGAAAGCAGTAGGGTAGTTGCCCCATTCAAGACCAAAGCAAGAGTACTCTTACTAGGTAATGCCAAAAATAGCAAAACTTTTCTCTGGCACAAATCCATAGCCAAGTTCAGGCATTTTGGGTGGCCCAGCAGACTGAACCAACCAGAGCATGGCTGGCCTTGGTCCTGACAGTGGAAGCAGGGGGAGAAGTGCAAGAGTGCCCATCCTTGCCAGAGAGGGAGGTTGGACAAGGAAATCAGTTATTACCTTGCTTTAGCACAGGGAATGGTTTATTTTGCTGGCTGCAGTTTTCAGTGCTGTGCAGAGCAGAAGGTGCTGCCAGGATGTAAAGCTCTTTTGAAGCATTTCCAGAAAGTGCCTGATGAGGATGAAACATTTGTCCATAGATACAGCAAGGTTTGCACAGCCCTTAGTAGCATTTTTGTGATCCTCCATAGTCTGGTGAGGATGTGATTTCACATCATAGCAAAAAAAAATGGCTTCAAAGTCTGAGTGAGGAGCCTGAACTGGAATACTCCCTTTTTTCTATCAAAAAAATGATTCTGAGACTCTGTTGTTAGCCAAGGCTTTATCTGTTTTTAGGGTTTACCCAGAAGGGATTCAGGCAACTGTTTCCTGGATGCAGTCTGGATGCGTTTTTCCTGCTATGCTCGGTAGTGGGAATCTTGGATGTGTGAAAAGGTGAACTAGCAGATCCATTCAGATGACCTGCTTCAACCTATCCTCTCTTAGTACTGCAGCCTAGCAGAGAGGCCAGTTTCCCATTTGATTCACCCCAAACCTCAGGCTAATTGTATGGAAGGAAGCTGATCACTAGTCCCCAGGGCAGGTGGGTGACTGGAGAAGCCTTAGACCTAGACTCCTACCACTTTCTGTCTTTTTACAGAACAGGATTCTCTGTCAGCAGGTTAACTCTTAAGTTGTACAACTTAGAACTGGACTTTTTTTTCCAGCTGATTCAGGGCAGGAGGGAGGGTGGTCAGTGCTTGTTGAAGCAGAGCTTAGCAGTAGTGGTGTGCCTGCCCTGTAGCAAAGAATCAAGGCACCAAACCTTTACAAGGGCAGCCAGCGTGTTGCACTTCCAGGGCATGCAGTGACACAAGCATTGCCCTGTTCTGGAAGTTGTTAGCAATATAACCCAGGCAAGCAAGGCCTGTGTTTGCTGAGCCCCACATTGAAATCGTACAAGTCTGGTTTTGCCACACTAATTCATCCGCTCATGTAGCACGTGCCTGTCGACCACACCATCTCTTCTTGCAGGTGCAACAGTACAGGCAGATTAAATCCCCACAGTCTGCAAGTATAGGCCATACAAGCTGTTGTGTGCAAAGGGCTCTGATCAGACTGCAGAATATATCAGCAAATATTCATTTGTAAGGAGATATTCTCACTCTCTGTTCCCCTTCTGGGAAAACTGGGAGAAAAGGAGTTGCCCCAAGGTTATAGATCACAGTGAAGTTAAAATACAAATTCTGGGCTTTCCAGGGTTGTGCCTTTTCTTCCAGATGCCTTTTGTTTGCAGTGCAGTGCTGGCTAAAGAATAGTGCCTTCCACCCCTAGTCCCTCTGGAGACATTATTGTCTAGCACTGTGGAAAACAGGTATTAAGGACAGAAGGACTGACAAGGGGATGAGGAATTAACGAACAAGGGGATTAGTGTGTTTACAAGTTACTGCCTTTCAGAGCCATCCCTGAAGGTTTTGTGTTCTGGGAACTGTTAACCCGCTGCCTAATGAGGGATGCAAGCTCGACTGATCAGTGAATCCACTAGATGTTTAAAAATGTCTAACACAGTCCTGATGCACAAATAGACAACGTATGCATTCGTAAGTTGTTTTCATATGTGCACGAGACATACCTTGAGAGTATCTGGAGGGGGCGTAAGTGATAACAGAAGGAGCTTCTCCGTGCATCCTCAGGAACAGCTTGTATTTCACAAGGAGGCAGCAGAGGCTTTCTCCAAGCCTGCAGTACCAGTTAAAAGCTGCATTAGCTCAAGTTCCTTTACATGTGGGACACGGGTCTGGTCCCACCTGGAGGCAGGTTGTATAGCACAGAGTGACCTAGAGATATAACAGTAAAAACGGTTCAGTTCCCAGAGTTGGGAGGGTTGACTGGGGTCTTACACGTTTGACTCAGTTACAGGCTGTACATGCCACACATCATATACCTCTGAGATCCTATAGTATCATTTTAAAAAGTCAGCAGATGTGAAAACTGGGATACGTCCTCATTGCAGACTTCCGTTTGAACAACCTGAACCTTCTTTTCAGCAGCCCAGATATCCTGCCTTGATTCCCTGCTCACTAAGATTTCAAGGAAATTCTACAAGAACAAAAAATTAGTCTCGTAACCAAGTAGTAAAACATGGTCCACATTCTTGCTTTAACCAGCTTCCCTGTGTTTCACCCAGTAACATGATAGGCTCAGCCGGCGGACTATGAGGTAGCGTCTCACCAAGTGTCATGGTATTTTATTAAGTTAGAAATGTGATAGCTACTGTTGTCACACTTCAGTGTACAGAACAATTCATTCACAAATGAGAAAAACAGATCCCTCCACAAATACCTTTCCCCTGACTTAATGCCCTGCATCACACAACTGCAGTGGGCCACATCAATATTATCCCAGCATGTCTTACAACAGCTATTGGGAG